>CM036758.1:23974396-24641896 GCA_020796225.1 Arion vulgaris | reverse complement strand
TAACAGTAAACCAAAACAGCTGCTCAGATAACAGTAAGCCAAAACAGCTGCTCAGATAACAGTAAGCCAAAACAGCTGCTCATATAACAGTAAGCCAAAACAGCTGCTCATATAACAGTAAGCCAAAACAGCTGCTCAGATAACAGTAAGCCAAAACAGCTGCTCAGATAACAGTAAGCCAAAACAGCTGCTCAGATAACAGTAAACCAAAACAGCTGCTCAGATAACAGTAAGCCAAAACAGCTGCTCAGATAACAGTAAGCCAAAACAGCTGCTCATATAACAGTAAGCCAAAACAGCTGCTCAGATAACAGTAAGCTAAAACAGCTGCTCAGATAACAGTAAGCTAAAACAGCTGCTCAGATAACAGTAAGCCAAAACAGCTGCTCAGATAACAGTAAGCCAAAACAGCTGCTCAGATAACAGTAAGCCAAAACAGCTGCTCAGATAACAGTAAGCCAAAACAGCTGCTCAGACAAACGAAACAAAAAATTTTAATGTAAAAAAAATTCCTGCGAAATTTGTTCCCATTTTCATAATTACATCGGGGACCGTCTCCGATGCTACAAAGTTCGTGCACTGTCGGTGAGATCTTTCTGCTAGGAAAGAGGTCAGATGACACTTAGTTATTCATCGAAGTGTAACGATGATGGTTCTATCAATCAATCAATCAATCACTCAATGTGCGTAACAGTTTCTTCAGATTCAGAATAGCAACATCGATCTTAGGAGAACCGTTGTCCTTGCCGAACCACGGACTAAAAAGTGTTTGCATCTCGAATTAAGCAATTTGAAATAGATTTAACAATAAATGAAAAAAAGGACAGAAGGTGTTTTAAAAGTGTGTAAAAAAAAAAGTTCGGGTGGTCCTTGTCATAAATTCCTATGAAATCTGAGCAGTGTTCTCTGTGAACATTGACTGTAAGCTCAAGCTCCCGTGTCTGTTTGAAGATGTGGCGTTAAGCCGATTAAAGAGTACTTTACCTACCGCACGCACCTTCAGTTAGTTACCTGAATGCCCCGTCTTAAGATAGTTAAGCTGATCACTAACCTGGCAGCTAGTAACAGTACAAACAGGGTAGAATCGATGTAGTCAGGGCGTCACGATTAGTGCTCGGCCCTTTATATATAGTTGAAAATATTATCAAAAGAATACTCACACAGTAATTTCAACAATGAATTTCAATTTTCTCTCAACTCATTAAAGTTGCGGTACCTACTTTCAGAGTAAGACAGAGAGAGAAAATTTTGGATAGCCTGACTTCATGGCACGGTAGAGCGTCAACATCTGAGTTGATAGCAAACACTAACGACAGAGATTTGTGGAGATCCATGATCACCTACGCCAGCCGACACGGCACCTGATGATGACCTACTTTCAGGTTCAATGTTATGTTATGTTATGTTATGTTATGTTATGTTATGTTATGTTATGTTATGTTATGTTATGTTATGTTATGTTATGTTATGTTATGTTATGTTATGTTATGTTATGTTATGCGATCGACGTCATGGCACATTGGGCATTCCCATTCGTGCTCTGTCCTCCGTTACAGCAGCCATCCCAAAGTCCATTTGCTCACAGTACCCATGAGAAGTTGATTACTATATCTTCTCTCTCTACCACGAAGACGACACTGTCTGTCATGTCCAAACTTAACACCTAATTCTCGAACTCGTTCCAGTGTCTGAGACTTGCCCATGTCACACAATTGAGAGCGTACCGCATTGATGATATCGGCTCTGTCCATGCTTCTGCCCACTTGAGTTGGGGCACTGTTTGCAAGAGAGTCAGTAGGCTCGTTACCCTGCACTCCAGCATGTCCAGGCGTGTACAGCCAAGTCATTGTCTTGAGATGTGATCTCCCAGGTTCAATGGTCTCAGAGGCTAAGTTGTTAAGTCCATGCAGTGCGTTCTGAATGTCGTGGGTTCGAATTCATGAGAGCATTTTTTCCAGAGACCCCTAATATTGTTGCCGGGGTTACAGAGTTTGTACGTTGTGCAAAGCTCTCGGAGGATGGCATGTCATTTCAACAGAGAGGGACCGAGCCACATGGGATAAATCCTGGTGCAATGAAGTCAATCCTTCGGCTTTAGACTTTAGTTGAAAGGATTACACCCATGTGGTGCCGGAGCCCACAAGGAAAGCATAGAATAGTACCAATGCGGCATACAAAGCATGTCGTAAGAGGCGAATGATGTATGACCTAGGGAAACTACCATAGTAAATAAAAACGTCGCAGAAATCGGATGTGCTGGCCTACTTGTAGGTGCATAACTGGCACAACGTACAATCGCTCTTAGGCTCAGATGATCGCCCTGGATCACATACAAATGACATAGAGTAAATAACAAGTGTTCGATATGGAGCGTTCACAGAAGAAGAAGACGAAGAAGAAGATGAAGAAGAA
Source organism: Arion vulgaris (assembly GCA_020796225.1). Lineage (NCBI taxonomy): Eukaryota > Metazoa > Mollusca > Gastropoda > Stylommatophora > Arionidae > Arion > Arion vulgaris. The sequence goes on along the minus strand of CM036758.1, from coordinate 24,639,484 downwards.
GATGAAGAAGAAGATGAAGAAGAAAGGATTAGAGAATCTACTGTACTGTGAGTTGGATTAGCAGACTCTTAGTGAACTCGTGATCAGCATCAACAGTGTTCAATTCTCAGTATAATCAAATCTTCAGTCTACCCGATAGACTATGTGGTCAACAGCACACTTTTTTTCCAGTGGGTCTTTTTTGTTGGGTGGTACCCAAATGAAGTTTGGTCGTCCTGAGAGTTACTACGGTTTGGAAAAAACCTCCACTTCCACTGTGGAACTGAGCCCCGACCACGCACCTAGGAACCGAGTACACCAACCACTACGCCATTGCCACTCTCACATGTATAACTTACAGATAAGGTTTAGAGTGCACTCGAAAACATATTCATAGTTTAATCAACTTCAATTCAGACAATTTACAGATTTAACTATAGTGCTAACGAAATCAGCGTTAACCCTTTCATCCACGTGAGCCAATATACCAGTCTTGTTGTGTGGTTCTTTTTTAAGATGACGTACAACCGGTATACTGGCTCTTTCAGTACGCATTGCAAACAATCAAGAAAAATTATGTGGAGAATAACAAACGGGGTATACAACCTAGAGCACGACAATATGAATACATTAAACAGAAAAGCACAGACTACAGTCTTCAGACTTAAAACGGGACACTGCGATCTCAGAGCACACCTCCATAGAATGGGTCTCAGGGACTCGGTTGCCTGCCCCTGTGGAGCACCAAAGTAGTCCCCACAGCACATCCTGTGGAGCACAGACTGCCCCAGCCTGAGCAATGTGAGAATGGAAATCTAGTCAACAGAAACAAATCCTACAAAACAAACTGCTAGATCGGTAAGACCTCAAGCGCACAGACTTGTTCATGACACATACCGGAGTAATCGCATATCAGAAGTTGATTGCAGAAGAAGAAGTACGCATTGCAATCAATATAAGTGCCCACAAAGATAACAAAAAAAATTAGGTAGTAGAAGGGTTAATATTATATCTGTTAGCTGTAACTATCTATTCCTGCTTTTGACCCCCCGAGAGATGTGAACAAGCTTACCATACTAGAGCAATACTAAATTCGCAAGCAGAATTCAATTTTTAGAAACAAAAATACTCAAAATGTTGTTGTCTTATCGAAGGGCGGTAATTAGATGACATTTTAAAAGTCTTGTACTCAGTATATTTAATTGTTGTCTACCCTGTTTACAATCAACCTGATAAATGAATACTAAGTGGCATGTACATTTGTTTGTATGTGCTTGCTTGTCTGTTTGTTCTGGTACATGTGTGTATTTCGTTCGATCTCTCTCTTCTGGGTATTTTAAACACAGGTTAGGAATACCATCATCAATTAGATTTTCCTGAGCAGAACTTTTCCTAACAGTCCTTCGAATGTCCTCTCATAGGCCGGATGTCCCGATGTGCAGCAGTTATGCTCAAACCATCAAAGATCTTTCTCAATATATCTATTTATTTTCTTCTCTGTTCATGATATCTTCTTTTTCTTCTCCAACGCTCCATAACGATCACTTGTTAAACCATTCTGTATGATTTGTATGTGATCCGAGCCTAAGAGCGATTGCACGTTGTGCCAGTTATGCGTCTACAGTAGGCCAGCACATCCGATTTCTGCGCTGTTTTTTTTACTAGGAGCTTCCTAGGTCCTACATCTCGCCTCTTACAACATCCTTGCAGGAAGCAGTGGTACTATTCTTTGCTTCACTTACGGTCCGCGACACCACACGACGGTGTCCATGATATACGAAGGACTCTTCTGGGACATTTATATTCTTCTTCTTCTTCGAATGCTCAATATCGACCACCTGTCAGCCACTCTGTGTGATTTGTATGTGATCTGAGCCTAAGAGCGATTGTACGTTGTCCAGTTATGCGCCTACAAGTAAGCCGGCACATTCGATTTCTGCGCTGTTTTTTATTTACTAGGGTAGCATCCTAGTGCTCATTAGTCGCCTCTTCCGACATGTATTGTAGGTTGCAGTGGTTTTATTATGTGCTTCCATTGCGGGCCCGGCACTACACGAGCGACATTTATATTCAAAAACGCGTATACGTTTTTCCCACTTCTTCTTCTCTTTTCACCATTTACGTCTTTACAGAAGTATTGGGGAGAGGGGTGTAGTGATCTTCTATGTGCTAGTTCTACGGAACTTTGTAAGCTGTTATTCATTTTCTTAAAGTTGTTCTTGGTGCCATCGCTCCATCTTTTGCGTCGCCTTCCTCTTGCTCGATACGCGTTATACAGGGTGTTCAACTTAAAAGCAGCCTATGAATGGAGCTAATCTGGCATATTTGTATGGAAATGAGAAGGTTCAGTTATGACGTAGTATAGGTCAAGGTTGTGTGATGGTGTGTAATTGTGTGGGAAGGGCGATGAACAAATATGACGTAGGACGAGCTAGTCAGAACTGGTTTAAATAGTAAATAAACACAACGCGATATGTTATCTGGTAACTTTTGATTTGTCAATGGGGCTGCAATTATCTTGAACATCCTGTACTTTTTCAGTGTGGCCTCTGTGAAAGACGATAACCGGGCATTCTTGTTAGGTCTAAATCTGTTGTTCTTTACGAATTTCATGACTAGTTTCCATCCCCTCTCTTTCTTTATTATTGCACTTCGGTGAGTAACCATTGTGCTCCGATCTCTTTCTTACACATGAAGATCTCAGCTGCAGTACACGAACTCCGAATCCCCGGCGAGAGTTCTGATGTAATTTAGAAGATGGTGAAGATATTTTGAAGAAATTTTTATTTGTAAACGTGTTCTAATGAATTTTACCCGGGCAGCGGATTTCCAGCCTGCTGTTCTCGATTTTGAACTGCTAAGGTTTTTTCTACTTGCACAAATTGAGCACGGAACCTACGTTTTATCGTCCATCTCCGATAGGACTCGAAACTCGATCTCACCTACACTGAGATCAGAGACCTCTAGAAATAATATCCAGATGGCTCCACGAGGGAGCGAACCTGGTACCCTTGGAACGAGGAGAACAACCAACCTCTACGCCACAGAAACCCTAATCACTATTATTAGTAGTAGTGTTATTGTCGTTACTACATGCGCTCTGCTTCCATAGTCATTAATCAAATGAGCCCTATATATAAAAACGGTTGAGATCACTACAGCTTTGTGTCTGCATAGTATGAAATGGAAATAATTACATTGGAATTGTCAACAAAATAAAACTCCCAATACAGTCTATGATATCTATCCTTTAAATAAAAATAGAGACATTGGAAATAAAGAAAATAATTTAAAAGCCTAGATCACAATATCAGTATGTGCATGACAATAAATGGGGAGGCGGGGTGACATGGGTAAGGAGAAGGTTTGGGGTCATCCTAGTGTCAGTCACACAGGTAAATAAACGAGATGACACCGGATATGCGACCTTATCTACGGGCACGTGGTCTCTGTGGCACGATAATCGTGGGAAAACCACGCCCCCAGCTACCTTCGTCTGTCTGTTAGCTTCACTACTGCTGACTTGAAGTATGTAATATCTCATTCCTTTGTCTATTAGTAATATCTCATTTTTTAGTCTGTCTATTAGTAATATCTTATTCTTTAGTCTTTCTATTAGTAATATATCATTCTTTAGTCTGTCTATAAGTAATATCTCATTCTTTAGTCTGTCTATAAGTAATATCTCATTCTTTAGTCTGTCTATAAGTAATATCTCATTCTTTAGTCTGTCTGTTCCTTATGGAACATATGGTTACTCACTGAAATGCAATGATGATAGTCCTATCAAGCAATCAATTTATAACTACACCATCTGTCTGTCTTATTTCTACAACTACACCATCTGTCTGTCTTATCTCTACAACTACACCATCTGTCTGTCTTATCTCTACAACTACACCATCTGTCTGTCTTATCTCTACAACTACACCATCTGTCTGTCTTATCTCTACAACTACACCATCTGTCTGTCTTATCTCTACAACTACACCATCTGTCTGTCTTACCTCTACAACTACACCATCTGTCTGTCTTATCTCTACAACTATACTACCTGTCTGTCTTACCTCTACAACTATACTACCTGTCTGTCTTACTTCTACAACTATACTACCTGTCTGTCTTACCTCTACAACTATACTACCTGTCTGTCTTACTTCTGCAACTATACTACCTGTCTGTCTTACCTTTACAACTATACTACCTGTCTGTCTTCCCTTTCTACAACTATACTACCTGTCTGTCTTACCTCTACAACTACACTACCTGTCTGTCTTACCTCTACAACTATACCACCTGTCTGTCTTACCTCTACAACTACACTACCTGTCTGTCTTACCTCTACAACTACACTACCTGTCTGTCTTACCTCTACAACTACACTACCTGTCTGTCTTACCTCTACAACTATACCACCTGTCTGTCTTACCTCTACAACTACACTACCTGTCTGTCTTACCTCTACAACTACACTACCTGTCTGTCTTACCTCTACAACTACACTACCTGTCTGTCTTACCTCTACAACTACACTACCTGTCTGTCTTTTCTTTACAATAACTGCATCTGTCTCTTTTCATTACAAAAACAACAAATCCTATTGCCTTATTTCTAAAACTACATAACATGTTTAGAATTCAATTCTAAAATTATATTATCGTGTGTTCATTTCTATTTAAATATCGTCCCTATCTCTTTTTCTTGTTCTTTTTTTCTGCTTACATCACAAATTATTTTTCATTTTTGTGAACTTCTATAGTACATACCCCCACCACCGACACCCTTTCCTCCACTACTTTTCCCAAATCCACAGTACAGATGTAATAACTGTATTGTCAACTAAATACCTACTGACAAACGTCAGAGAGACACTAGTTTGTTCTGTGCGTCAAATGGGCTGCTCCAGGATAATTCAAGAGGCTCCCCAGTGGTGGCATGCACGTAAGGTAGATTACAGAACACTCACTGGAAGCCCCTTCACATATCAGCGTATGTGGAAACTGGAAGGAGAAGTGGAATAGACAATATAGATTCTTCACTGAAAGCCAGCGAACCGTGGTTGAGAGCGCGTGGCATCATGTTTGCTGTCGTGTGTCAGACAAGCTGAATTTGCAAACATTTTTACAAGCAGATAGATCCATAGATAAATAGAACTATAGAAAAATGTACACAATTATTTGTATCAAAGCTCGTTAGGGAGGAAAGTGGAACTATGAAAGTGGGGATATGAAAGTGGGACCATGAAAGTAGGACCCTGAAAGTGGGGCTATGATGGTGGAACTATGAAAGTGGAACTATGAAAGTGGGGCCATGAAAGTGGGGCCATGAAAGTGGGGCCATGAAAGTGGGGCCATGAAAGTGGGACCATGAAAGTGGAACTATGAAAGTGGGACCATGAAAGTCTTTCTTTCTCGAATCCTGTATGCCTCACAGCGTCAGGTCAGGAAGAGATTTCAAAACGGGCCCTAGTATGCGCTTCGTAGATAGTCTCTTTCGTCGCCTCTGTTATCTCTGAGGTCCATCTTTTGCGTGGCCGGCCTTTGCTTTGTACCCATTGTATCGGAGCAGCATTGCTCTTTGGGTGCACTGTCTGATGGTAATCTGCTTACGTGACCGAACCATTTAATTTGTTGTTTCTTGATGAAGTCTAGTACTGATGTTGTACCCACTTTTTCCTGATGTCTTCATTTTTCAACCGGTCTCTTCTTGTTACACCCAGCATTCTGCGTAGACACTTCATCTCTGTTGTGACTAGTTTTCTTCTATCGTTTGTTGTCAGCGTCCAGGTTTGGCACTGGTAACATAATGTGGGGAGAAAGATTGTGTTGAACATTGCTCTTTTGTGTTCATGGTAACGTGTTTGCATCTTAAAATTGGCGCCATTTGCCCTATCATTTGATTTGCTTTGTTGCATCTGTGTTGAATTTCATTAGTTATTTTTCATGAAAGTGGGGCCATGAAAGTGGGACACTGAAAGTGGGACCATGAAAGTGGGACTATGAAAGTGGGACCATGAAAGTGGGACCATGAAAGTGGTACCATGAAAGTGGGGCCATGAAAGTGGGACCATGAAAGTGGGACGATGAAAGTATTGTATGTACTAAGTAACTTGAAGTGAGGCAAAACATCTTTTGAAGAGTTGAAGTCGTTGCCTTGTCTTCTGAAGGTCATGAGTTCGAAACAAAACCGCGCTGTTTAGTTCATTTTCAGTGTATTTTCACAGGAGATCCCTAGGATTATTGCCGGAGCTACGGAGTTAATGGTGTGTACAATGCTCTTGGGAGTTTGCGTGACATTTCTGTGGAGTGCAATAAAGTCAATCTGTCGGCTTTAGAAACTTTTAGATGCTCTGAAGAAAGAATTATTCTTGATATGAGATTAATATTTTAAGTGTTTAAGAGCCTGAGTGTTTTCCTTGGCAACATATGGTTGTGATACATGCACCATTAACAAAGCGGCGGAGAAGATCATTAATGCATTTGAATGCAGATGCTACTAACGAGTACTTAGAATATCTTGGACGGAGACAAGAACAAATACTTCTAAGTTAGTTAGTTGGTTCCTTTCGTGCCAAAGGCGACACATAGGGCAGAGGTTTTAGATCTCCATGTGATGCGGTTCGTTTCTAGCAGTTGAAGGTCTTGTATGGTTTTACATCCCAATAGTTTACTTTCTTGTTGCATGGTTCTTCGAAGAGCGGTCTTTGGTCTTCCACGTTTTCTTTTCCCAATTGGTGACCACATAAGGACTTGTCGCTTTAGTCTCTTTTCGTCTGATCTAAGAACATGACCTAAATATTTCCACCTTCGTTTCCTTGTAATAATTGATATAGGTTGTTGGTGTGTTCTATCTCTCACTGTGTTGTTAGAAACGAAATCACTTCATTTTACTTTTAATAATTTTCGGAGACATTTATTCTCAAATCTGTCCAGTTTCTTATCAATTTTGTTTGTTGATTTCCAACTTTCACAACCGTAGGTCAGTACAGGAATCACACGTGACCTGAACAATTTAACTTTTGTGCATATACTAAGGTCTTGAGATTGCCAGCTATTCGTTAATTTAGTGAAGGCACTAGCTGCTATAGCAATACGAGAGTTTATTTCTTTCATCGTGTCTCCGTTGTTTGACACTTTAATACCCAAATATGTAAAGAGCATAACATCAAGCAAAATTATCGGACACATCAAACGAGGTGAGTGCCTAGAGAAAATACTTTTGGAGGGAATTGTGCCTGGAAGAAGAATGAGAGGAAGACCTAGAAGACAATGGGTGCAAGATGCCATTGACGATCTGAGAGTGACTGAGGATGACGCCAGTCAACTAATACAGAACAACTAGTTTTTCAAGACTGCTGTCATGGAAGCCAAGTTTCGGAAGGGACAAGCTGCTTGATGATGATGATGAATAGAAAGAAGTTATGGGCCATCCATGAGAATCTCCAGCTCAGAACACGACACTTCTTCTGCTTTCTCGCAAAATTAAGATTACGGATTCTGAATACCACATCCGCTTTCGGTTGTCAGCCACATCGTACAGTGTATCACGTTGCGCGAATGTCTGATAAATTTGTATGTTGACAAGACCATCATCATTGCACTTTGGTGAACAACCATGTTGGTCCGATCTTTTTCTTACGCTGGAAGATCTCAGTGGCAGTGCAACTCAGTAGCACCAACGAGGTAAAATAAAATCATGCCCCACCCACATGTGCAACCCTGATCATGTATAGACGATTGAGTTCTAATATTCGACTCTACGTTCACCTCCTCACACACAAGAGAGATACAACAACATACGTTTGAGGCTATTGTCATCATCTCTTTCAATATACGGCTATTACTTACTTACTTGTAATAGTTTGTCGTGGACGTTCGTGTAGGTGGGTCACCTCTTTCGTCTCACGTATACGTACTTGGGGCAGCCATGCTCTACTGACATCCTTACCAGGCAGCAGTGGGACAAACCCCTGGTGCCTATATTGAACTTAGTGTACAGATGGTATCTCATTGTTTTGGGTGGCCAGTCCAGAAGAGAAGTAAAACAGTTTGATCTCTTCTGAACAATTGCTAACATTCATCAACCCTGTTATGTTGCGCATGTATTACGCATATTTCTTGTGCTTTGTTTTGTAGTGCCTTCTGGTGATTGTTTCTGCTTATTCTTCTTCTTCTTCAGCGATCTCTGGTCATTAAGTAATCTGCTCTAAGTTTTAAAAAAAGTTAATTGCGTATCCTTTACAGGACTTTGCGAATCAACCACAGCTTTTTAACGTTGTTTGTGATTTTTCTAGGCATTATTACGTTCAGTAATTTGTCATTGCTTTCTGAACGGGTGGTGCCATCGTCCTTTGTAAAAATCCAAGCGAAACAATTTGCAACCAAACTGTCCGCAGCGTGATTCGAACTCAGAACGTTGGGGTTAATAGCCGAGTCACTATCCCCTAAGCCACAGACGCCACCGCTCTAAATTTAACCTTTTGTAAATTAAGGTTTCTGCTCTAGATTCAACCTTCAGAATATTAAGTATATCTTTGTTTACTATACCCCTAGATCAGCTTTTCCAAAAGTGGCTGGTACGCCCCCACCCCAGGTGGCGCTGAAACGTTCTAGGGCGCGATAGTGGGTTCAGAAGAATTAGGGGGTGTTATTCGATTAGGGGTCGGTGGCTCCTTAAGAAGAAATTAATAATAAATATTTTAAAATAAATTATTTTCGTGATTTTGCGATTGAATAATCATTTAAAATTTAAAACCGCATTTTAATTCATCTTATGCCCGTCTTACACTATCCATTTTTTCATAAATTTTCTATTTCATGTATATAATCATTTGAAAATTGACCATGTATTACAGAAATATATATCAATTTTCTATGCCAAAGACAAATTAGAGCATGTATATATGTGAGAGGGGGCGTTGGAAACTGTTATATTGTGGAAGGAGCGTTACAATTTTATGTTGTGCAAAGTGGGCGGTGGGAAAACGTTTGGGAATCTATGCTCTAAATTGTTCATGTAATGTTTACTATACCTCTAGATTATTCATACAATGTTTCCTATACCTATAGATTATTCATGCAATGTTTACTATACCTCTAGATTATTAATGTAATGTTTGCTATACCTATAGATTATTAATGTAATGTTTGCTATACCTCTAGATTATTCATGCAATGTTTGCTATACCTATAGATTATTAATGTAATGTTTGCTATACCTCTAGATTATTAATGTAATGTTTACTATACCTCTAGATTATTAATGTAATGTTTACTATACCTCTAGATTATTCATGCAATGTTTGCTATACCTATAGATTATTCATGCAATGTTTGCTATACCTATAGATTATTCATGCAATGTTTCCTATACCTATAGATTATTAATGTAATGTTTACTATACCTATAGATTATTAATGTAATGTTTACTATACCTATAGATTATTAATGTAATGTTTACTATACCTCTAGATTATTAATGTAATGTTTACTATACCTCTAGATTATTCATGCAATGTTTGCTATACCTATAGATTATTCATGCAATGTTTGCTATACCTCTAGATTATTCATGTAATGGTTACTATACCTATAGATTATTAATGTAATGTTTACTATACCTATAGATTATTCATGCAATGTTTGCTATACCTATAGATTATTAATGTAATGTTTACTATACCTATAGATTATTAATGTAATGTTTCCTATACCTATAGATTATTCATGCAATGTTTGCTATACCTATAGATTATTCATGCAATGTTTGCTATACCTATAGATTATTCATGCAATGTTTACTATACCTATAGATTATTAATGTAATGTTTACTATACCTATAGATTATTAATGTAATGTTTACTATACCTATAGATTATTAATGTAATGTTTACTGTACCTCTAGATTATTCATACAATGTTTGCTATACTTCTAGATTATTCATACAATGTTTGCTATACCTATAGATTATTCATACAATGTTTGCTATACCTCTAGATTATTCATGTAATGTTTGCTATACCTCTAGATTATTCATACAATGTTTGCTATACCTATAGATTATTCATACAATGTTTGCTATACCTCTAGATTATTCATGTAATGTTTGCTATACCTCTAAATTATTCATGCAATGTTTGCTATACCTCTAGATTATTCATGTAATGTTTGATTTTTGCATTGAAATAAACAAAAGCATGCCAACATTTGGTGCGCGTCTGTTGTGCCAAAAGTACCAGGTTCGCTCCCCCGTGAAGCCATCTGGATATGTTTCTAGATATCTCTGATCTCAGTGTAGGTGAGATCGAGTTCATAGTCCTATCGGAGACGGACGATAACACGTAGATCCCGTGTTCAATTTGATCCCATAAGAGAACCGTTGGCAGTTCAAAATCGAGAAGAGCAGGCTGGAAAACCGCTGCCGGGCGATATTCGTTAGAAAAGATTATTTTTTTTAATTCCTACAAAAATATCTTTACCATCTTCAAAATTACATCAGGAACCCTCGCCGGTGCTATGGAGTTCGTGAACTGCAGCTGAGATCATCCTGTATAAGAAAGACATCGAAGCACACATGGTTACTCACCGAAGTGCAATGATGATGATCGTATCAATTAACTCAATATTTTAACGTAAATACTTGCAATGAAGTTGTATATAAAGTTATATTCTTCATTTTGAGCTCTCTTTTTTCTTGTTGGAGAAAATATTTCTTGCAAATTTATTATACAGTAGTGTTTTTTACTAGTTCTTTATTAAGTGATTTTTTTATATTCTCCATCCGGACACTTGAGTTACGGAAACGTATTCTTGTATAAGGTTAGTTTGAAGTTGTACACCTCGGTTTCAGGAAACTAAACATACACATCATTCGACACTGTCACTGTGACAACATCGATCCGTCAAAGCGCCCTAGGGGGCGGTATTTCAGGACAATTTGAGCCCCGGAAAAACATTTCCTCCAGATCGCATCGACATCTGAAGCCTGCTTTTGTGGAGGACTTGAGAAATCCCTGTAACCTGATAGCGTAGAAATAACTCCGTTTGTCATTGAGAGAAGCTGGCCTGGGAGTCGTACTTTAAGGTTGTCCATACAATTCTATTGATTTTGAAATGTCACTTAACTTGTCGTGGTAAAGAAGTGGTAAAATTCAACGAATGGAAGGGGCGTGTTGAAGATGTTTGTGTATATGGAAGGAATGTCTTTTTCCCTGCCACTATATACTTCTTCTTAGAAGTGATGAAAAGGGGGTGAATGTAGTGCTTTTGTATGTGCTTGTTCTAAGCACATTGTAAGCTAGTATTCATTTATTAAAACCCTTTAGCTGCTAAGGACGTATATATACGTTTTCCAATTCACTTCTAAAGACACATTAACACGTCTGTTATTATCTCTCCTCTGTGGGCTAAAGACGTGTTAACACGTTATACATTTCTACTGTCACTGCTATAGGAGTACATTCACGTTTGTAACCTAGAAACAAAGAGTAGCTATTTTAGCTCAGCCTTCGAGGTATATAGCGCGAAAGGTTAAGACTGTTCTTAATGCTGGTTCTTTATCTTTTGCGTGGTCTTTCTCTTGCTCTGTACCGGTATACAGCAATCCGGGAGTATCTTTCAATGTCTCTCTTGGTAGTCGATCCAGGTCTCATGTCTCTCTGTGGTAGTCGATACCAGGTTCAATGTCTTTTGTGGTAGTCGATACCAGGTTTCAATGTCTCTCTGTGGTAGTCGATACAGGTTTCAATGTTCTCTGTGGTAGTCGATACCAGGTCTCAATCTCTCTGTGGTAGTCGATACCAGGTTTCAATGTCTCTCTGTGGTAGTCGATACCAGGTTTCAATGTCTCTCTGTGGTAGTCGATACCAGGTCTCAATGTCTCTCTGTGGTAGTCGATACCAGGTCTCAATGTCTCTCTGTGGTAGTCGATACCAGGTTTCAATGTCTCTCTGTGGTAGTCGATACCAGGTTTCAATGTCTCTCTGTGGTAGTCGATACCAGGTCTCAATGTCTCTCTGTGGTAGTCGATACCAGGTCTCAATGTCTCTCTGTGGTAGTCGATACCAGGTTTCAATGTCTCTCTGTGGTAGTCGATACCAGGTTTCAATGTCTCTCTGTGGTAGTCGATACCAGGTCTCAATGTCTCTCTGTGGTAGTCGATACCAGGTCTCAATGTCTCTCTGTGGTAGTCGATACCAGGTTTCAATGTCTCTCTGTGGTAGTCGATACCAGGTTTCAATGTCTCTCTGTGGTAGTCGATACCAGGTCTCAATGTCTCTCTGTGGTAGTCGATACCAGGTTTCAATGTCTCTCTGTGGTAGTCGATACCAGGTTTCAATGTCTCTCTGTGGTAGTCGATACCAGGTCTCAATGTCTCTCTGTGGTAGTCGATACCAGGGCATTCTGGTCAGGTGTTCAAATAATTTTATCTGTTGTTCTTTTATGAATTACGTTCATTGACTCTCTTCACATCCAGTCTTCTTCTGATTTCTTCATTTCTAATTTTGTCCCTTATTGTCACACCTGCAGCTCTTCTAAGACACCTCATCTCTGTCGCTGTGATTTTCCGCTCAATAACTGCTGTTATTGGTCATGTTTGGCACTGGTATCATAGTGTTAACCAAACAAATCGTTCTTAAATGATTTGCTTTAGTTTTTAGCGGTATCTCTTTATGTGACAACAGTGGTGTTAACTGTCCCAGTACCTGGTTAGCTTTTGTGTATCGATTGTTCCTTTCCTTATCGATACTTCCTTCTGCTGTGAAAATTGACCTTATGTGTTTTGAATCTTTGGTTTGTTTAATTTCTTTGTTGTGTGGTTTTATTGTAAGGTTTTCTGATTGTCTACTTATCGCCATTGTCTTTGTCTCTGTCTTTATTATATTTATTCTCATGGAGTGCTAGAAAACATTATTCCTTAGATTATGTGCAGTAGATTAATGTAGTTACAACGTTAATTGTTAAAAACGTTAAATAAAAGCTAAGGAATCCATGTTAAAATAGGTATTAATAGTCTCATTCAGTGCGTACTGATAGTTGTACAGTTATGTTAGGTATTCGAGTGTGCGGGCGGTAAAGCAGTTACTCAGAAGTTGCGATGTTCTGTTCTTCCTCTTCCTTCCTCCTAGTAATCGCTAGATTCTTCTTCTTCTTCTTTACGTTCGTTCTTTACGACCAATTGTAATCACTCTTTGTGATATGTTTGATCTTTGCCAAGAACGTGTATACGTTGCACATTGGTTTGGTAGGCCCCTAAACGCATAGACTTCTACACGTTTAGGACACATGCATCCGATTTCAGCCGAACCTCCTTAGTCGCCTCTTACGACATGCATGGCAGGTAACAGTGGTTCTATTCTTAACACCCCAAATTTGTGCCCCGGTAACCACTCGGGCAAATCGCTAGATTAATCATTCTAAGGTATTAGCTATGACCAGTTTAGGGAACAACCTTGGGGAACTTTTAAACGAATTACTTTTTGGTCGACGATCAGGCAATCTTATCAACAACAGAAGAACAACTACAACAACAGAAGAACAACTACAACAACAGAAGAACAACTACAACAACAGAAGAACAACTACAACAACAGAAGAACAACTACAACAACAGAAGAACAACTACAACAACAGAAGAACAACTACAACAACAGAAGAACAACTACAACAACAGAAGAACAACTACAACAACAGAAGAACAACTACAACAACAGAAGAACAACTACAACAACAGAAGAACAACTACAACAACAGAAGAACAACTACAACAACAGAAGAACAACTACAACAACAGAAGAACAACTACAACAACAGAAGAACAACTACAACAACAGAAGAACAACTACAACAACAGAAGAACAACTACAACAACAGAAGAACAACTACAACAACAGAAGAACAACTACAACAACAGAAGAACAACTACAACAACAGAAGAACAACTACAACAACAGAAGAACAACTACAACAACAGAAGAACAACTACAACAACAGAAGAACAACTACAACAACAGAAGAACAACTACAACAACACATTAACATACTTCATTTCTTCTTTTTCGAACGCCCCATATCGACCACTTGTTTACCACTCTTTGTGATTTGTATGTGATCTGAGCCTAAGAGCGATTATACCTTGTGCCAGTTATGCGCCTACAAGTAGGCCAGCCCATGCGATTTCTGCGATGCTTTTTCTTTACTAGGGTAGCTTCCCTAGGTCCTACACCAGTCGCCTCTTGCGTTATGCTTTGTAGGTCTCAGTGGTACTATTCTTTGCTCCCTTGGAGCCCCGGTAACACACTGGTGAGACTCCATTAAACAAACAATGAGTAAACAATGAGAATGAATATTAACAAAGCAATAAGTAAACAATGAGTAAACAATGAGAATGAATATTAACAAAGCAATAAGTAAACAATGAGTAAACAATGAGAATGAATATTAACAAAACAATAAGTAAACAATGAGAATGAATATTAACAAAGCTTAAGGTTTAGACATTCGCTAGAGAGAAAAGCGTTACTAATATCACCATTAAAAAAATGTTCATTGCTTATCCTTTACAGGACTTTGCTAATCAACCACAGCTTTTAACGCAGTTTGTGATTTTTCTAGGCATTATTACGTTTGTAGTAGTGAGGTTATTTATACCAGGAGATAATGATAAGTGAAGATATATTTCTAGTAAAATGCAAGCAAGGAAGGAATGACCAGGCTTTATAATAAAATCTTAGCAAGTCTAGGAGAAAGAAAAAAAAGTGTACCTAATTTGGAAATGTATTGTGTAGTAAACATCACGTGATCCGGGGTATTATTCAACGACGTACTGCTTGAAGGGTTGGTAACAACGCTTTTTTGGAAATGACGATGCATTAAAGACAGATAGGAAAATTCCATGTTTACTATTTTATGGAACCATGTTGGAGAAGAGATGACCCGATTATACTGAGCAGCCTGGTAAACAAGGTAAGCAAATTATTGGTAGGTTGAAATAAATAGACAAATGAAATTAGTTGAGTTTTAATGAGCGTAGTATTTTGAAGTAAAAAATTGCTATCTAGATCTTTCGGGGGATATAGATTGCGTAATGCCAGCCTGGTATAAATACTCGGGGATGGAATTCAGACGGAAAGATTGAACAAACACTGCGGACAAGTGTTGTTGTGGAGGGGGCTAGAGCAGAGCAGACCCTATGATTTATAGAGAAATTATAGAGATCTAGTGGTCATGGAAGACTCGATGGACCAGTAGGGATTTTGGTTCTGGTAGGCCTACATAGATATTTAAGACAGTATACATTTTTGGGTCGAGTCATGGGATCTCCAGATATTTGTTGATTTGGTGGAATTGTTGTTTTTAATTTCATGTAAAAATAGAATGATTTCAGAGGTTTGCAGAGAATAATTAAAATTTGATTAACTTTCATCTGAGATGTTGGCATTTGTGAATTGATTTCTGGTGAGAGAGATTCTCTAGATCTTACAGCAGCAGAAAGAGAACTTTTGGAGAAAACTGCGGAATCTTAGTCTGGTATAGATTACCAGTGGTGCTGTGGCCAAACAGATATAATTAAATAGAAAGAATGAGTATTCATCATCATCATCATCAGGCCCACTTCTACACGTTCAGTAGTTTGCCATTGCTTTCTGAACGGGTGGTGTCATCGTCATTTTGTAAAAATCCACGTGAAACAATTTGCAACTAAACTGTCCGCAGCGTGATTCGAACTCAGAACGTTGGGGTTAATGACGAGTCACTATCCCTAAGCCCCAACGCCGCTTTATATCACCATTAACAAACATCAATTAAAACAAGTCAAAGACTTTACATACATAGGAAGCATTTTTCAGCAAATGGAAGAATAACTAACGAAATTCAACATAGATGCAAGAAAATCAAATCATAAGTCAAATGGCACCAATTTTGAAATGCAAGCATGTCATCATGAACACTTAAAGAGCATTGTTCAACACAATATTTCTCCCGACTTCGTGCTATCAGTGTTAAACCTGGACACTGGCATCAAATGATAGAAGAAAATTAGTTACAACAAAGATGAAGTAGCTACGCAGAATGCTGGCAATATCAAGAAGAGATCGGTTTGAAAATGAAGACCCTCCAGGTTAGCCTACATTAACGTGGTTGGACGGTTTGCGTGCCTTGGTGATCCTTCAGGCTATGTCGGAGGGAGTCTAACTCCTGGCAGGTCTTACCAAGCCGAACAGACTGTACGTGAAAGGCCAGACCAAAAGGCGGGGAGCAGGATGGGGCCTCATAAGGTGACAGCGCAGAACCCACCGGCAAGTGGTAAATGCTCTGGCTGCAACCAACCCATCCCCAACTATGGGTTAAATGGCAGCCCTCCTCTCTTGAGGAGGGCATCTTTTTCTTGTCTTATCTCCTACTTCTTTTACAATTTTTCTATCCCTCGAGTTAGACCACAGTCTTCTCTAGCAGTAAGAGTGCTGAAGTCGGAGGCAACCAGCCAAGAGGCGCGCTATAGTAATCAGGTTGCCACGCATAAACGCATATGAATATGTTTATGTATTTAAAAAGATATGGTGCTCGCCCTGTGACGGACACTCAGGCAGGTGCAGTGCCGGGCCCTCTACCTCGAAAGGGCCCAACCCCAGCTACTGGATGTCCTCCTCATTTGCCCTATGGAGCCAGGAGGAATGAGAATAGAGCAACTGGCCAATTTCTTAAAATAATGCACTGAATGCTGAGGGTGTGAACAGCAAAAAAGATGGCTACAGCAAAAAGTAGAACTTGAAAACATCCTAAATGAAGAACAAGTACATGTATGCTGTTTGCAAGAGACCCACCTGAATGAAGATGTAGCCTTCAAAGTCAGAGGATTCCAGTGCTCCCGAGCAGACCACACGGACCTCTGTGTGAGCTACAAAAGACAGTGAAGTTCATACAAGAGACAACATTGAATATATAGACATATTTCAAGCGAACGAAAGGAAGGAAAGAAGGAAAATGAAGACATCAGGAATGCTAGACAATACAGCGGATACAAAGCAAAAGGCTGTCCACATAAAAGGTGGGCCACAGAAATAACAGAAGCAGGGAACGACACTATTTATGAAGCACGCACAAAATATACCGCTCTAGAAATCTCTTCCTATCATGATGCCGGGAGGCTACATTTATCAAGTAGAACTTATTTTACAAATAGGGAAACACGTCGAAACAAAGTACTGTAGTTTTATAAAATACAACAATAACAATAAAAAGCAACGTTTCTTCTTCTTCTTCTGCGTTCTCACTAGATTGGGATTTCAGATTCTCTAATAAAGGCATCCGTCTGTCTCAGATTATCAGCCACGCCATACAGTTTGTCTTCTGCGTTCTCACTAGATTGGGATTTCCGATTCTCTAATAAAGGCAGCCGTCTGTCTCAGATTATCAGCCACGCCATACAGTTTGTCTTCTGCGTTCTCACTAGATTGGGATTTCCGATTCTCTAATAAAGGCAGCCGTCTGTCTCAGATTATCAGCCACGCCATACAGTTTGTCTTCTGCGTTCTCACTAGATTGGGATTTCGGATTCTCTAATAAAGGCAGCCGTCTGTCTCAGATTATCAGCCACGCCATACAGTTTGTCTTCTGCGTTCTCACTAGATTGGGATTTCGGATTCTCTAATAAAGGCAGCCGTCTGTCTCAGATTATCAGCCACGCCATACAGTTTGTCTTCTGCGTTCTCACTAGATTGGGATTTCGATTCTCTAATAAAGGCAGCCGTCTGTCTCAGATTATCAGCCACGCCATACAGTTTGTCTTCTGCGTTCTCACTAGATTGGGATTTCCGATTCTCTAATAAAGGCAGCCGTCTGTCTCAGATTATCAGCCACGCCATACAGTTTGTCTTCTGCGTTCTCACTAGATTGGGATTTCAGATTCTCTAATAAAGGCATCCGTCTGTCTCAGATTATCAGCCACGCCATACAGTTTGTCTTCTGCATTCTCACTAGATTGGGATTTCAGATTCTCTAATAAAGGCAGCCGTCTGTCTCAGATTATCAGCCACGCCATACAGTTTGTCTTCTGCGTTCTCACTAGATTGGGATTTCGGATTCTCTAATAAAGGCATCCGTCTGTCTCAGATTATCAGCCACGCCATACAGTTTGTCTTCTGCGTTCTCACTAGATTGGGATTTCAGATTCTCTAATAAAGGCAGCCGTCTGTCTCAGATTATCAGCCACGCCATACAGTTTGTCTTCTGCGTTCTCACTAGATTGGGATTTCGGATTCTCTAATAAAGGCAGCCGTCTGTCTCAGATTATCAGCCACGCCATACAGTTTGTCTTCTGCGTTCTCACTAGATTGGGATTTCGGATTCTCTAATAAAGGCAGCCGTCTGTCTCAGATTATCAGCCCTGCCATACAGTTTGTCTTGAACGCTAGTGTAAGTGGGCCACCTCTTTCTTCTCAAGTCTGCATACTGGAGGCAGTTCTGTAGGATATAATTCCTATGATTTCTGCTTCCCCGTTTGTGCCGACCTCTTCCTGCAGTAAGTTTTGGCCACCCTCGTGATGGTGGGTCTGACATTCTTACCGCGTGGCTAAATCTCAGAGGCAGATTGGTGATCATAGAATCCGTTATCCCATTCCGCATTGTGAGGGTCGTTGCACCATGTTATGCGCCTTATGGCCTGGTACATCCGTTTTCTGCAAGCATTTGTTTCGGGTTAGCATTCCCTAGCGGACACATGCGTCCGATTTCAACCAAACCTCCTTAGTCGCCTCTTACGATATGCGTGGCAGGTAACAGTGGTTCTATTCTTTACGTCCCAAATTTGGGCCCCGGTAACCACTCGGGCGAAGCAACGTTTCAACCAAAATGTCTTTATCAAGTAAAGGAAAAAATGAAACACTGGAAAGGGTTGAGCAGTTTACATATCTTGGTAGCGTACTGACACTAAATGGTGGCACAGAGGAAGATATAAAATCACGTCTAAGTAAGGCCAGAACCGCTTTTGCCAGAATGAAACCAGTATGGAAGTCCAAAATCTACAATAGGACCACAAAGCTTAAACTCTATAAAAGCATTGTTTTGCCAGTTTTGCTCTACGGATCGGAGTGTTGGAGGATGACCAAGGAGATACTAGCAGGCTGTCAGTTTTCCACCACTCTTGTCTTCGCAGAATCTTGGGAATCTTTTGGCCAGTAAAAATATCCAATAACCAACTACTCCAAGACACAAGACAAGAGGCAATGAATGACATACTCAAAAAGAGAAGATGGAAATGGCTCGGACATGTTATGAGAATGAGACAAGAAATGCCTGCAAGGATAGCCCTCACTTGGACACCAGAGGAAAGAGAAAGAAAGGCAGACCACGGACAACATGGAGGCGCATGATGGAAGAGGAACTGGACACCGCATCTCTGACGTGGGCTCTGCGCTGAAGGTTGCACGGGACAGGAGAGCATGGAAAGTCCTTTCTGAAGCCCCATGTGTCACTAGGCATGACGGGATTAAGTAAGTAAGTAAGTAAAGGAAAACCAAAAGTGAAGAAATCCACTTCTAACGGCACACTACATATAGAATCAGATAATACATTTCTAACGGCCCTAAATGAAAATCTGTGACTAAAAAAAAAACCTCGAAATAAATGCAAAAAACTAAAGTAGAAAAAAGAAGATAAACAATAAAAATCAATATATATAAAACATATATTCATTTAACATTTACACATAAGGAATATAGAGCATGAGAAAAGAAATTACTAAGAAGCATAGGAATGTAGTATATTTGTACATGTTTCGCCATTGCTACATAGTTTTACTGCAGTCTTCCTTATATCGATTTTACAAATCCTATTTAAGAAGTAACAGATATATGAGAAATAAGACTTATATGACAAGTGACATTTATGTGATAAATAACACTTATATGACAAGTGACATTTATATGATAAATAACACTTATATGACAAGTGACATTTATGTGAGAAATAAGACTTATATGACAAGTGACATTTATGTGATAAATAACACTTATATGACAAGTGACATTTATGTGAGAAATAACACTTACATGACAAGTGTCATTTATGTGATAAATAACACTTATATGACAAGTGACATTTGTGTGAGAAATAACACTTACACGACAAGTGACATTTATGTGAGAAACAAATAGATATGAAGGTTTATGTACGTGACATGTCACTATTACTGTTGACATCAGCACGTACGTGTTTTACGAGACAGTACAAGAGGAAGATATATATATAGGGTGTTTGTAAAGTCTCACTACACTTCATATGTAGGTCATCTTGAAAAATGAAGTAATGGCGTCATCAAACAATGTGCTAAAACAAAGTAGCGAAATTAGTCACAGTAGTTACTGCTATGGTTTACTGTTGTTCTTGGTAAACTAGAAAGAACAAATGAGATATTCATTGTAGCAGATGTTGGAAATATCCACCACAGGTTTCAAGATATGTATGTTGAGAACAAGGAGGTTTTTTGCAAGAACCCACAGAGGAAGCAACGGAAGTAACGAATATGATCAACAAATAAACAGTGTGCAAGTATTAAGAGCTTCCGAAAAACAAATAGACAAAACAAGGGATTCGAACCACTTACCCTTATTTCCTACGACACCCATCGCCTAGCCTAGCAGTACGGGCGTCCTTACAAACACAACCGGCGAGCCATTCTAAAAAAATGTGACTCACGGGGAGTGTCTTTTGTTTTTCGAAGCTCTTAATACCTGTACCCTGTTCATTTGTTGATCATATTCGTTACTTCCGTTGCTTCCTCTGGGGTTCTTGCAAAAAACTCCTTGTTCTTATCTTATAATATATTTGAAGCTACTTTGAATGATGTATGCATGTTTGTTATACTGTATGTGTATACATGTGTGTATGTATGATATTGTCTCGTTTCAAATATATACAAGCACAATAAGCATGTGTTTATGCAAACACTGTTCGATCGAACCTTACCTGATTATTCTGTGTCTAGTTGTAACGAAGCGTTTGAGAAAGACACTCCCCGTGAGACATTTTTTAAATGTCTCGCTGGTTGTGTTCGTAAGTACGCTAGTATTGCTAGGCTCGCGATGGTGTCGTAAGAAATGAGGGTAAGTGGTTCGAATCCGTGTTTGTCTATTGTTTTTCGGAAGCTCTTAATACCTGTACACTGTTTATTTGTTAAAGTTTATATGTATGTATATGTTTCTTCATATTGTTAAATATTCTTTCTGCAGTTGAAAACATTATTATGTTTTGAGTGGAAATAATTACCACAGCAGACAAGACATTCACTGCATATTGCATCACAATTGACTATGGAACACAATTTTTGATGACGTCATGTACTTTGTTTTTTACATTTGTTCTACATATAAAGTGTTGTGAGACTTTACAAACACATTGTGTATGTATATATATAACTGACAATCTCCTTTTTTCTTTGATTGGTTACCGTCTACTTTTCTTGATGTATATATCTGCTCTTTCTTTCCATAAGCAAAGGTACAAATGAAGGAAGGTAGATTGCTGATGCATTTGTTTGTAAAATTATCGTATTTTTTTCTTTTCCCAGTTTGTCCTGGACAGGTCACCAAAGATTGTTTTGTTCATTTCTAGTCCTCAATCTACTTTGCGAAGTAAGAACGACGACTCGTGACAGGAGAATCAAGGAGGTCGACAACCAGAGTAGTACGCCCTGATTTAATCTTGTGAGGCTCAAGTAGGAACAAGGTTCCACGAGTTATGAAAAACTCCCAAGAGGGACACCATGACCTGGGTGTTTTCATGTCAATACTTTTAATGCCTGGTATTAGAAAAGTACACGTAGACATGAAAAGATAACCTGAACGACAGTTGTACAGAAAATAAGCAAAAAATATTGCAGCACACAATGTAGGAACAGACAACAAAAACAATATGTTAACAGGCAACACCACCCGAGTGGTTACCGGGTCCTAAATTAGGGGTGTAAAGAATAGAACCACTGTTACCTGCTACGCATGTCGTAAGAGGCGTCTAAGGAGGTTTGGCTGAAATCGGATGCACATGTCCTAAATGTGTGGAAGTCTATGCGTTTAGGGGCCTACCAAACCAATGTGCAACGTATATACGTTCTTGGCAAAGATCAAACATATCACAAGAGTGATTAAAATTGGTTGTAAAGAACGAACGCACAGAAGAAGAAGAAGAAGAGCAGACAGCACGACATTAAACAAACAGGCAACGAGAACAAGACTTGAAAGACAATAAGAAAAAGATGTCAAAAACAAGAACAGTATGTTAACTGACAACAAGAACATAAAGCTAATTGAGAACACGAAAGATATGTGAACAAACAGAAGAACAATATGTTAACAGATAACGGAAGAGGGCAGGGTCTCTGTATCGTAGAGGCTTGCCTCTCGTACCAAAGGTAACAAGTTCGATCCCTCGTAGAGCCGTCTAAATATTTTCCCAGATATATCTAATCTCAGTGTAGGTGAGATCGAGTTTAACGTCCTATCGGAGACGGACGATAAAACGTAGATCCCGCGTTTAATTTGAACACTTAAAAGAACCCTCGGCAGTTCAAAATCGAGAAGAGCAGGCAGGAAAGCCGCTGCACGGGCAAAATTCATTACAAAGTTTAATAAAATCAAATTACAGTAAGCAATTTTTACCACCTTCTAAATTTCATCGGTGACCCTTGCCGAGGCTATGCAGTTTATGCACTGCCGCTGAGACCGTCCTATGTAAGAAAGATATCGGAGCTCACCGAGTTACTCCCCAACGTGCAATGATGATGGTCAATCAGTCAGTCAGGTTTAGTCAGTATTATTCTCTCTCTCGCGATCCCCGCTTAGACTGATGTACCATATTTTCACATAAATTATGTTGTTCTTTTTAGGGACTCCGTTCCTCCGTACAGTTTTTCATTGAATTCAGTATTTTACGGCCAGGTCTTGTTCCTCAGACCTGCCAGCAGTTGGAAGTCTTGCAGTAGATGATCTGCCGTCATGTCCGCCTTCTCGCAGTGGCACAGGCTAGTTGTGCAAATTTAAAATTTGTTGTACATGTGGGCCCGGAGTCTGTTATGGCCAGTACGGAGGCGGAATATAACAACATGTTCGCTACGGGACAGAACATAGTACCCATCTATGACGCTGTGTTGAGGGCAGTCTTGAGACCAACCACTTTCCTTTATATCGCCATCCGAATGGTCGTTTTAGCCTCCTCGTAGCTGATCTCATTATCAGTAGTCAGTATTACTCTGATTCCTTTATATAACAATGGGTGCAAGCTTATTGTCCAATAGAACACAAATGTGTATAGATGAGATAATATAGTCAAGTTTTGGTAATCATTGAATGATTGATTGATTGATTGATAGACCATCATCATTGCACTTCGGTGAGTAACCATGTATGCTCCGATCTTTTTCTTACACAAGAAGATCTCAACGGCAGTACACGAACTCTTTAGCACCGCACGAGTGTTTTCGATTTCATTTTGAAGAAGGTGGGAAATTATTGTGAAATTTTGTATAATGAATTTTTCCAGGCAGGCTTTCAGCTTGCACTTCTCAATTTAAACTACCAATGGTTCTTTTAGTGCTCAATTTTGTTTGTTTGTTTGTTTGTTTAGTAGGATTAAGCCTCTTAGCCGAGGCACGCCCTTTCAACCTAAGGCGAACCTTTATTGGTTATATCAGAGCGTGTAGGCCAACAAACATGAAAATAAATTAACTCCTTTCGGAGAATCCAGATTTGAATATTGTTCAGGACCTACGTTTTATCGTATGTCTCCGATAGGACTAGGAACTCGATCTCACCTACACTGAGATCAGGATCTCTGGAAAAATACCCGATGGCTCTCAAGGAACGAACCTAGTACATATGGGACGAGAAGCGAGCAGCTAACCACTGTGCAACATAGACACCTAATCATATACACACGCAATCCGCCCCACCACGTCAAGGTAATGTACGTTGTAGGACGGCTGATGTGTACAGTCTTACGCGATTTTCAAATTCCCATGGAACATGGTTTCTCCAGGTGTGACGCTCAAGTACCGTGTCTGGCTTGACCTCCAATCTCTGCGGGCACGGACAGGTAACCAAGGAATGTCTCAACGACTACAGGGGTGGAGTTTTCCCACACTCCAAATTCGGTCTTGGCACGCGCCGATACGGCACGTGACGGAAACATACCTCCATATTATGATGTTCAGACACGCTTAGCGAGGACAGCGGCCAATCACGTCGCCACAAGCTAGTAAAATGGGTGGAGTCATCAGCGCGTCGTCTCCAACACGTTGTTGTTGATTGACGCAACGTGCCGTTCGCACGTCAAATTATCACCGACAACCATCTCTAGGTTAGTGGGACGGTCTCACAGACGTTCAACAGGTTCTATTTGGCTGTATTATTTCCTGACGTCTCCCGTCTCCACTCCCTGCCTGAAAGAATTGTCAACTATCTTGGCGACACAACGAATGCCTACAAATTTCAAAAAAGTTCTCATTTTAAAGGGTTTTAAAACCCAAGGATTGACTTCATTGCACCGGGTTTTACCCCATATGGCTCGGTCCCTCTCCGCAGAAATGGCACGCCGAGATTATTGCACAAAGCACGAACTCCGTAGCTCCGGCAACAATCCTAGGGTCTCTGGAAAAAACTGCACTCGTGAACAGAAGGCCGCGGTCCAGAATTGAACCTACGACCTTCGGCTCGCAAGGCAAAGGGCTTAACCACTCAGCCACAGAGATTGTTGCTTCACTGTTTTTTTTCTTCTTTCTTCATGACATATCCTTTACATGACATTGTCATTAACAACAGTGAAGGAGCCGTTGATTTTCTAGGCACTACTTATACGTTCAGCAGTTTCTCATTGCTTTCTGAACAGTGAGGTCGATTTTTAACGTTCGTAAGAACCCACGTGACCAAATTTGATTCCAAACTGCCCGCCGCGGTGTTTAAACCAGGTACACTTGTGTTGTGATCGAGCTCACTACAGTTTAAGCTATATTACAGGGCTCTTATATCCGTGCTTTTTTGTAAAATTCTTGCTCTTAAAAGATGGCATGAATGATGGATTTCTGTATCTTTTGATAAGATATAGACAAGATGTATATCCATCTTTTTTTCAAGGTGGTCTTTGTAGCATAGAGGTTTGGTGCTCGCCTCTCGTGCCAAAGGTAACCGGTTCACTCTCTCGTGGAGCCATCAGTATATTTTACCAGAGATCCATGATTTCAGTGTAGGTGAGATCGCGTTCCAAGTCCTATCGGAGACGAACGATAAAACGTAGACCCCGTGTTCAATATGAACACGTAAATGTTTAATTGGCAGTTCAAATTTGAGAAGAACAGGCCCTGGCAAAATTCATTAGAAAAAGTTTTAAAATAGAATTCCTACAAAATATCTTCAAAAATACAACGGGACCTCGCCGGTGCTAAATAGTTCGTGTACTGTACCTGAGATCTTTCTGTGTAAGAAAGAGATCGAGCACACATGGTTACTCACCAAAGTGCAGTTATGATGGTCCTATAAATAAATCATTTTTTCTCAGTCTTCCATTTTTCTTTCACCATGATGTTCTTCTGTAAAAGGCTTTATATGCAATGTACTTCAAGTACAGTATTGTTCCAACCTTCTTTCTCTCTGCTTCTGGTATTTCTGATTTTATCTCTTCTTGTGTTATTTCTTGATCAGTTCTCCTGAGGTTCTTGAAGAAACGCCTTATTCTCATCTTACAATAAATTTGAAACTACAATGAATGATGTGTGCATGTTTGTTATATGTGTATACCTGTGTGTATGTATGTTGTTTCGTCTCAAATATACACCACAATAAGACTACCGCATGTGTTTCTGCAAACACTGTTCGATCGAACCTTACCTGATTGTACTGTATTTAGCAAAACGAACTCTCCGCCCGAGTGGTTACCGGGGCCCAATGTTGGGGTGTAAAGAATAGAACTACTGTTACCTGCCATGCATGTCGTAAGAGGCGGCTAAGGAGGTTTGGCTGAAATCGGATGCATGTGTCCTAAACGTGTAGAAGTCTATGCGTTTGGGCCTACTAACCAATGTGCAACGTATACACGTTATTGGTAAAGATCAAACATATCACAAAGAGTGATTCAAATTTGTCGTAAAGAAAGAACGTAAAGAAGAAGAAGAAGCAAAACGAAGCATTTTTAAAAGACACTTCTCAGTACAACTATTTTTTAAGTATCTGGCTGGCTGTGTTCGTAAAAGCGACCGTATTGTTAGGATATGCAATGGGTGCCTTAAAAAGTGTTACAATCACTCTAACCAGGGGCGGCTCGTCATTAATGACCACGAGCCGCCACTGACTCTAACTAACTATTTATTTACACAGACGCTCTGACCACTTCTCTTCCAGATGTTTTAACCATTAATTTACACATTTTCTTTAAGTCTTATTTGCACGCGCGCACACATACACACATATACACACGCACACGACAATCAACACATACACCCTAATCATTTATCTGCACAGGGCACAATAGGCTGCGGTAACATCTGTTTAACAAGTACAAAATATTCCCTTCTGACATATGTACATGTGGCACCAGCAAGATGACAGAGACACACATACTGCAAGAATGTCCAACATATAGTGAACAGAGAAAAAACACATGGTCAATCCCCATATCAGTCCAAGACAA
This sequence comes from Arion vulgaris, assembly GCA_020796225.1. Classification (NCBI taxonomy): domain Eukaryota; kingdom Metazoa; phylum Mollusca; class Gastropoda; order Stylommatophora; family Arionidae; genus Arion; species Arion vulgaris. The sequence continues at coordinate 24,612,833 of CM036758.1, read as the reverse complement.
GCTATATGGAGATGTACATGGACTTAGGTTGATCACCAATTAATTTGAAAGTGTACAAATCGATGTCTGAAAACGTTGGAAGAAGAAGAAGAAGAAGACACCTTAATCGTATATATGCACACATATAAGCACACACTCACACATACACAAGACAGTCCACACTTGTGCTTTAAACACACCCAATATTTCATGTTCATCTTCATCTTCATTGGCCTCTTTGTCTCAGGAGACAATAGGTCTTGTGTCACGTAGTATGTTCTGCGCTGAATCACGTTCTCTTTGTCTCAGGAGACAATAGGTCTTGTGTCACGTAGTATGTTCTGTGCTGAATCACGTTCTCTTTGTCTCAGGAGACAATAGGTCTTGTGTCACGTAGTATGTTCTGTGCTAATCACGTTCTCTTTGTCTCAGGAGACAATAGGTCTTGTGTCACGTAGTATGTTCTGTGCTGAATCACGTTCTCTTTGTCTCAGGAGACAATAGGTCTTGTGTCACGTAGTATGTTCTGTGCTGAATCACGTTCTCTTTGTCTCAGGAGACAATAGGTCTTGTGTCACGTAGTATGTTCTGTGCTGAATCACGTTCTCTTTGTCTCAGGAGACAATAGGTCTTGTGTCACGTAGTATGTTCTGTGCTAATCACGTTCTCTTTGTCTCAGGAGACAATAGGTCTTGTGTCACGTAGTATGTTCTGTGCTGAATCACGTTTCTTGTGGCTGTAATGGCCTATTCTGGATTGACACTCCTTGCCACAGTCGCTGCAGGTAAAACTGGAGACTGGGGCTGATACATAAGATGTTCTCTCTGCGCTTTGCGCTCTCTTTTACCTCCATATGTGATGTTGTTTTTCTTCTTTACTTTTTTTTGAGCCGCCCCTCACTGCCGCTCGCCATGCTTGCCTGTCTTTGGCCAGCCGCTCCCAGTGTTCTTTGTCTATGCCGCATGAAGTTAGATCACGCTTGCGGAAAGGTATCAATGTAAAGATTCATGTAAAGATATCAAAGTAAAGATTCATATTTTTTTTTTCCCGATCCAGAAGCACTTGAGATTTTTCAGCTCTTCGGCTCGGTGCCATGGACATCGTAACCCTTCGGTTCGGTGCCACGAACACCGTAAATCTGGGGAATCTATGGCTTTTCTGCCAGCCCGCGGAATTGAACCCGCACACACAGAGGGATAGTCACCCCGTAGTCCAACGCGCTACGAACATGCTGGGCAGACGGGCAAAGATTCATATAAAGATATCAATGAATCTGATCTGATCTAATCAAAAGACATGACATGTTGGAGATATATTAACCAAAAGTTCCATGTAGAGAGATCAAGCTTTTTCCGCTCCGTTCTGTTAACGAGTGCATTTTTCCAGCGACCCTTGGATTGTTGCAGGAACTACGAGTTCATGTACTAATGTCAACAGGTGGCGTGCATATCTGGGGAGAGGGACCTAGTCATACGGTATGAAACCCGATGCAATGAAGTCAATCCTTCCGCTTTATACTCCTTAGACACTCATACTTCAGTAAACTTCCTGGGACACCAGCGACATCGATCCATTAAAGAATCGTGACATTGGCAACTAGTTCGTCTTGTCACTGTGGTTGATGATGAGCGGCGATACTACTAATGGTCACTGCAACATTGGCAATTCAGTGACGTGTACACCAAAGTGCACAGAAAGGCAAATCAGACTGCAGAGCACATACTTCAAGACTGTCCCAAATATGATATACTGAGGCAAACTCACTTCTCCTTCTCTTCCACCATTTACTTCTTTATAGAAGTGTTGGGGGAGTGATCTTGTGTGTGCTTGTTTTAATGCACTTTGTAAGCTGATATTCATGTTCGTAAGGCTGTTCTTGATGCCGTCGCTCCATATTTTGCGTGGTCCTCCTCTTGTTTTGTACTCATTATACTTTTTCTGTGTGGCTCTCTGTGGTAGGCGATACCAGGGCATTCTTGTCAGGCGATACCACGGATCTTTATGTGAGCTACAAAACACAGTGAAGTTTATACAAGAAACAATGTTGAATATATAGACAATATTTCAAACAAACGAAATAAAGTAAGGTCACTGAAACCATTCCACGACAGTTCTCTAGAACTAAGATTTGTTCGGTCAGTAGGTGAACATCATATGTGACAACCAGAGTCCAACCACAGTTTATCGGTCCATAACCCGTTTAGTATCTGACACGTTTCGGTAGTGTTACTGCTTCGACATTCTTGTACCGTGTCCCTCGTTTCCGTACTCCCGACAGAAAAAAAAGAATAGAACATATTTAAAACTTCTAGCGCCCGAGTGGTTACCGGGGCCCAAATTTGGGGTGTAAAGAATAGAACCACTGTTACCTGCCACAATTTTTTTTTTTTTTTTTGGTAATGAATTCCAAAAATCATAAGTTTTTGTTATGAATTGTTCTAATGAATTTTTTTTTTTAAATTAATTTATCTCAGATTACTACTTCTCACGTTGTTATATTCCGCCTCCTGTATCGACCATAACAGACGCCGGGCCCACATGTTCAACAAATTTCAAATTGACACAACTAACCTGTGTCACTGCGAGAAGGCGGACATGACGGCAGAACACATACTGCAAGACTGCCAATTGCTAGCAGGCATGACAAACGAAACCTGGCCTGAAAATAAAGAGTTTAATGAGAAGCTGTACGGAGGGACTCCCTAAAAACAACAGCATAATTCATGAGAAAATCTGTTGCATCAGCCTAAGCGAGGATTGAGAGAAGAGAGAGAAGAGCGAGAGAGAGAGAGGGAGAGAGACTCCGACTTCCAAGTCTATTTTTCTCGTGTTTGAACTGTCAATGAAAGTTCAATGTGCTCAACTTGAACACACTATCTACATTTATCACCCGTCTCAGATAGAACTAGGAATCCGATATCACCTACTTTGATATCAACAATCGATGAGAAATGAATCCGATCGCCTCACTAAGGAAAGGAAGAGAGTACTGTTAAAATTGTAAAAGTTTATATGAGATTACAAGTAAAGATCTGGCTTCATTGCACCAGGCTTCCCCATACGGCTAAGTCGCTCTCTGTAGAAACGGCAACAATTCTAGGGATGTTCAGAAAAAATACACGCATGAGCCGAGCGATGTGGTTCGTTTTCAAACCCACGACTTTCGAAACGCAAGGTAAACGAAACGGCTTGACCACTTCGCCACAGAAACCCTGGGTTAAAGTGATTGTTTTAGAGCATATATTCCCAAACTGTTTCGGCCCACCGCCCACTTTGCACAACATAAAATTTGTAACTCCCTCCACATTATAACAATCCCCCACATATACATGCTCTATTTTCTCTTTGACATAACAAATTGATATATATTTTTGTCATACATGGTCAATTTTCAAATGATTATTCACATGAAATAGAAAATTGATGAAAAAATGGACCGTGTAAGACGGGCATATGATGAATTTAAATGCAGAATTCAAATTTTAAATGATTATGCAATCGCAAAATCACGAAAATAATATATTTTAAAATATTTATTATTAATTTCTTATTTAAGGAGCCACCGAACCCTAATCACCTGAACCCCCCTCCCTAAATTCTTCTGAACCACACGCCACCCTCCCACCCCACCCCACCCCCTTAGAATGCTTCAGCGCCACTGGGGTGCGGTACCGCCCACTTTGAGAAACGCTGTTTTAGAGTAAGTACAAAAGAAGAAGAAGAATTGGTAAGTAAAAAAAGGATAGTGTGGGCGTGGTGCGATTGACAGGTATATGGGATTAGTAAGTGGACGCACTGACAGGTGTTAAGAAAACATCTAGAGAGATGAATTCTTCATAATCTGTTTAGGCAATCTGCCAGTTCGAATCTTCGTTGACAACGCTACAATAGATCCTGTCCAGCAGCTCTTTTTCTCATCTTTATTAGGTTAGACTGATGACTGTGTGACAAAGTAATCTGATCCTGTCTCTTCTTTGTTAGGTTAGACTGATGACTGTGTGACAAAGTAATCTGATCCTGTCTCTTCGATGTACCATAACATCATCTTCTGTTAGGTTAGACTGATGACTGTGTGACAAAGTAATCTGGTCCTGTCTCTTCGATGTACCATAACATCATCTTCTGTTAGGTTAGACTGATGACTGTGTGACAAAGTAATCTGATCTGGATCATCTCATCTGTAGTAACTTCTGGACTATTCAAGTAGGATCTGTCCTGATCCGCTTCATGTCCTTTCCCCAACAAATTTACTAAAGTAAAACGACTAATCGTATCCGTCCTATGCTTATTAATTAAATGTCGTATGTCTCTGATTAAAATGTTCATGGCTGGCAGTTTCCATTTTCACTTCTATCTGAATAAAGGTGCAAATTACCTGGAAGTTCAATTTTCACTCCCATCTTCTTCAATCTGGAGAGAGGTGCCAAAATATGAAGCGACGGCATCAAGAGCAGCCGTAGGAAAACGAAAAACAGCTTACAAGACTTAGAACAAGAACATTACACCCCCAACATTTATATAAAGAAGTAAACGGTGGAAGAGAAGAATGAGAAGTAGAAACTTCGTTTTATATTCATACACCAAAAATACTGTGTGATCAACTAGTTTATTCATGTCTTTCAACGTTATATTGACAATTCTAATATTCCAGAAACATCAAAGGAATAAGCTTTAGTAAGCAATCCGGGGGACTGCCTAGAGTAGTTGATAGTAGCTCGGCCTGCTAGCTGTGAGACGCCTCATAGCTCGGGTTCGAACCTACTGTCCGAGTCCCTGGTCTTACTCAGGACGATAACGTGAGTACCTCTGAAGTCGGAGAAATCTGGAAACTTCGTCTGAGTTGAAATCGGACGAAAGAAGAAAAAGAAAGAAGAAAAAAAAAAAAAAAAAAAAAGTAAGCAATCCATGTTAGGCTGTGAAATTATAGACAAGAACATTTTGAGATCATAAAAGATATATGACGCCTTGATAAAACTTCCTGCAATGCGTCAGTAAGTTATAGATAGAAGTGATACTAACGTGATTGTGTTAATTCCGTCATTGTTACTTCGATTACCAAGTGATCGTTTCTAATGTTAACAAAATGGCAGTTTGCGTTTTTTTTAGTCGTATTGGCTAAAGTTGAGTTTTTGTGCATTACTGTTGTGCTTAGAGGGATAGTCTGGGCAAAGTGAATCAAGCTTAACATGTGCCTGCCTACATGCGAATGATCTGAGTGGTGTCTAGAATAACGACGAATCGTTTACTGTGGTTGATGACGAGGTCCTGCAAAGGATATGCCACGATTTTCATTTTTATATCCAGTCTCTAACGTGGAAGGGATCTTTGTGGCTAAGTAATCTTTGTGGCTAAGTAATCTTTGTGGCTAAGTAATCTTTGTGGCTAAGTAATCTTTGTGGCTAAGTAATCTTTGTGGCTAAGTAATCTTTGTGGTAAGTAATCTTTGTGGCTAAGTAATCTTTGTGGTAAGTGGTTAAGCCCTTTGCCTTGTGAGTTGAAGGTCATGGGTTCGAGTCCGGACCGCGCCATTCTGTTCACGAGTGCAGTTTTTTCCAGAGACCCCTAGGATTGTTGCGGAGCTACGGAGTTCGTGCTTTGTGCATACTCTCGGCAGGTGGCGTGCCATTTCTGCGGAGAGGACCGAGCCGTATGGGGTTAAAACCCGGTGCAATGAAGTCAATCATTCGGCTTAAAAACCCTTTAACGTGGAAATGGATTATCAGCCTCACAACGTGGTTCCTGCGTGTAGTCAGGAACCCTTCGTGATGTTTCCGTTTTAGTAAGTCGTTGGACGCTTTTGGAGATATTGCGAAGGCGATCGAAACATCGTTGGACATGTCGGGAGCGTAATGAAGAAATTTTAAGTGAAACTGAAACTGTTACTTCTAGACAGTGGCGGCTCGTCATTAAGGGCCAGTGGGGCCGAACCCCACCAAAATAATGTGTAACGTGTATAAATTAAATTATAACCTAACACAATACCATGATTTTCCACACAAAAATATGTCTGGCCCCACCAACAAAACTTAGCACGAGCCGCCATTGCTTCTAGATATCGGAAATTTGTTTCTGACGGGAAACAACAAGTCACATAAGAAGATGGATAAGACAGGCATTTTTTTTTCCGATCCAGAAGCACTTGAGCTTTTCAGCTCTTCGGTTCGGTGCCACGAACACCGTAAATCTGGGGAATCTGTGGCTTTTCTGCCATCCCGCGAGAACGAAATCACAGAGGGATAGTCACCCGTAGTCCAACGCGCTACGAACACGTTGGGCAGACTCGACATATATATATAAGACAGGCATAAAATCAGCCCTTCCTTCCATTCTTTCTGATGAATCATTATCAAATAGCTTGTCCAGATCAGAACTTTGTCACACTAACAGGACTTCGGAATTTCTCTCACTCATATGCCAGGTGTCTGCAGCCGTCTGCTAAGAATAAGGATTTAAAAAAAACAAGAACCTCAGGGGAAGCAATGAATATGATCGATACATAGACAGTGTACAAGTATTAGGGGCTTCTAGATAAAAACTATTTACCAAACACAGGACTCGAACAACTTTCCCTTATTTCTTACGGCACCCATTGCCTAGTCCATAGATTCCCAAACTTTTTCGCCCCACCACCCACTTTGCACGAAATAAACTTTGTAACGCCCTCCCCTCCCCATTATAATAGTTTGCCAACGCCTCCCCCATATATATACATGCTCTATTTTCACTCTGACATAGAGAAAATTGATATATATTTCTGTCATACATGGTCAATTTTTAAATGATTATATGCATGATATAGAAAATTAATGAAAAAATGGATCGTGTAAGATGGACATAAGAAGAATTAAAATGCAGAATTCAAATTTTTAATGATTTTTCAATTGCAAAATCACGAAAAACTCTCCCCCAAATGCTTCTGAACCCCCTATCGCACCCCACAGGGGTGGTACCACCACTTTGGGAAACGCTGGCCTAGTCCAACAATATGAGAGCTTTTACGAACACAAACAGCAAGCTATTCCACTATAATAGATATAATAAAATAGCTCGCTGGTTGTGTTTTAGTGACACATTGATCTAGGATGTGTTGACTTTCTTATTGTGAACATTTGAACACATCTCTATGTTACCAATGCCTAACATGGACAATGAATAAGGCACATGCACAGAAAATAGTAACATGCGAAATGAGATGTCTCCGCAAAGTCACCAACAACACAAGAACCGACAGAGTTACGAATACCAACTTCAGAGAAAAGGTTGGAACAAGACCGTGCTTGAACTATATAGCGAAACAGAGAATGAAGTGATGTGGCCACTTAGTAAGAATACAAACAGACCAAACTGCCTATTAAGCTTTCCACAACAGACTATGAGGAAAGAAGGCGAGAGGAAGACCGAGGAAATTGTGGATAGATAACGTAGTTGAATTATGCCAAGGAACTAAGAAAACCATCACACAAGTCACCAGAGAAGCGCAAGACAATTACATAAAACCACGACACTGAGTTAACAACCCGGTAACAGTGTGCTGACAAAAGTTGAATTCTGCCAAGGGACTAAGAAAACCATCACACAAGTCACCAGAGAAGCGCAAGACAAATACATAAAACCACGACACTGGGTTAATCAACCGGAAACAGTGTGCTGACAAAAGAAGAAGAACACATGTCTAGAGCATATTATATTCAACTCAAATGTGAAATCTGTGTTGCTGTATGGCTCGGAAACGTGGCGAGTCACCAAGTTAAATAATAGCCGTCCATTGCAAGCGATGATGACAACAATCTCAGACGTGTACTGTGCACCTCTCTGGTGTGTGCGGAGGTGACTGTAGAGTCCAATCCTAGAACAGAATCCCCGACCACAGGTGGGGCATACATGATCAAGGCCAGACATGTGCGTGCTGTGTGCTCTGTCTTTTCGCGCTGCTCGTTTCTCCGTGACTCAACAATACGATGATTCTCAGCTATTCGGGTTCCTCTTTGTTGTTACAGCGCCACATTTGGCGATCTTGCGCAAGGGATTCCCAGCACGTATTGTCTATATCGAAGCATTTCAGAGACACTTTAAGAGTGTCTTTAAAGCGTTTTTTCTGTCCACCAGCTAAACGTCTGCCCCCTTCAAGCTCGCCATACATCAACTGTTTTGGGATGCGTTTATCAGGCATTCGAGCAACGTGACCGACCCATCTCAGTTGGGCCTTCTGCAACAGGGTGTTGACGCTTGGGATCTTTGCTCTTGTGAGGACTTCGCTGTCTGGAATTTTGTCCTGCCAGTTTATTTTTAGTATTCTGCGTAGACAGCTTGTGTGGAAATGGTTTAATTTTCTTCCGTGTCTGCTATACACTGTCCATGTCTCGCTTGCGTACAGCAGCGTGGTTAGCACTATGGCCTGGTAAACTTTCAGCTTTGTGACTATGCTTATCCCCTTCCGTTCCCACACAGTGACACGTAACCTTCCGAACGCAGCACTGGCTTTGGATATCCTATTGTGGACCTCAGATTCTATGTTTGCCGATCTGGATAGGAGGCTGCCAAGATAAGCAAAGTTGTCCGTTGACTGGAGACGCTGGTGTTTAATGTTGATGACTGGATCGTAATACTGTTCTCTATGGGCGGGCTGGAACATGACCTCTGTTTTTTTGGTGTTAATGGTGAGGCCAAACCTATCACAGGCCATTGAGAATCCTTTGTCAACGGATATCTTCGGCGGATTATGATGACACGGGTTAAGAGGAGAAAATGGTGATGGGTTGGACATACCCTACGGAAGACACAACCGAGTGTCACTAGACAAGCACTTGAGTGAAACCCGCAAGGAAAACGGGAAAAAGACGTCATAAACAGACAAGAAGACGAACTTTTGATTCCCTATGCTCTATGAAGAGCGGAGAGGAATACGTCAAGTCTAGAGCATATTAGAATTCAATGTAGCCAGAAAGCAATCTAAAAAAAGGATCTGAAAGCGAAAGATTACATCCTTGCATCGAGTTTTTCAATATGGCTCTGTCCCTATACGCAAAAATAGCATGCCGAGAAAGTTGCACAAAGTACGAACTCCGTAGCTTCAGCAATGATTCTAGGTTATATCAAAAACGACCGATATAACGTAGCTCCCGTGTTTAAATTAAGCATTAAAATAACTATTAGCAGTGTAAAATATATGAGAGTAGGCAGGAAAGCCGCTGCCAGAAGAAAACCGTTAAAATCAATTAACATTAAATTCTCATAAATTTTCACCATTTTCAAAATACATTGACGACATTAGTTGGTGCTGCAGAGCTCGTGAACTGTCGCTGGGATTTTCATGTGTAGGAAAAGGATCTTAACCTGCTCGATTATTTACCAATATGGAATGATGTTGACCCTATCAATCAGTCAATCAATCAATCACATAGGCTCAATCCCGTATTTAACAAAGAGACAGATCCAAACTGTTGATACGATATACGTAGATACGCAGACCAAGAATTTTTATTATATTCGTTAAATTGTCGACACGGATCACTGACTGACTAAAGTCCATGTACCGTCTTGTGTTCCCACAAATCCCTTGGTTATCCCTCCCCCTGTTTCAACGACACTCATAGATCTCCCCCACCCTTGTCTCTTCCCTCCCCATACAACCCCCTCCCTCCATCTTTCTCATTGTTAACTCCTTCAGCTGGGATAACCTGTTACCTAACCTCAATTTGCGTCGTGACCACAGCAGCGGTGAGTTGTTGTCGCAGCCGCCAGGGTTGAAAGAACGTGTATCGACAAGTCCGATGTGATTAGACATGTCAGTGGGTCTTGAACGGGACCAAAAACCTACCTGTAAAGTTCAGACCTAGGTAACAAAGAACGTTACATCTGTGCGACCATTTACTTTCTATCAGGTGGTTGATAATTATAAAACTAAACGACCACAGAGGGTCATGAGATCAGCCGACGCGGACATTTAATTGACCTGGTAAGTGTTTAATTGATGTCCGAATGTGTTTATCACTCGGACAATAAGTGGGACAACTGTTAACGCGGAACTAACAGTTCGATCCAACGATTGACACGTATCTAACATAAATTGTGACTTAAGGATGTACGTTTTTGACTAACTTGACTTAAGGATGTACGTTTTGATTAACTTGACTTAAGGATGTACGTTTTGATTAACTTGACTTAAGGGTGTACGTTTTGACTAACTTGACTTCAGGATGTACGTTTTGATTAACTTGACTTAAGGATGTACGTTTTGATTAACTTGACTTAAGTATGTACGTTTTAACTAACTTGACTTAAGGGTGTACGTTTTGACTAACTTGACTTCAGGATGTACGTTTTGATTAACTTCACTTCAGGATGTACGTTTTTCACTAACTTGACTTAAGGATGTACGTTTCTTACTAACTTGACTTAAGGGTGTACGTTTTGACTAACTTGACTTCAGGATGTAAGTTTTGATTAACTTCACTTCAGGATGTACGTTTTTGACTAACTTGACTTAAGGATGTACGTTTTTTACTAACTTGACTTAAGGATGTACGTTTTTGAGTAACTAGACTTAGGAATGTGCGTTTTTGACTAACTTGATTTAAGAATGTTTTTGACTAACTTGACTTAAGAATGTACGTTTTAGACTAATATGACTTAAGAATGGACGTTTTTGACTAACTTTACTTAAGAATGTACGTTTTTGATTAACGTGACTTAGGAATGTACGTTTTTCACTAACTTGACTTAAGAATGACGTTTTGACTAACTTATCTTAAGTATGGACCTTTGACTAACTTGACTTAAGAATGTACGTTTTGACTAACTTGACATAATGATGTAAGTGGTTGACCAACTTGACTTAAGGTTCACAGTAGTTCTTTGTTTAACAAATGGTAACTCAGGATATTTTAGTGCACGCAGCTGATGAGAGAAATTCCGAAGGACTGTAAGAATGGCAAAGTTCTGCCCAGGACAAGCTATTTGACGATGATATTATTACTGCACTATTCGATAAAATGTATATATATATATATATATTTCACTGTGTGATATAAACTTAATTCTGTGAAGCTTAAGTTTCACTCGACAATAGATTCAGAATGCAAATTTTGTGTCAGAAATGAACATAGACACTTATTCACAATTCTATTTATTAGGATACTTGATTGACTTTTTTGTAAATCTGATGGATGGTCATGAAAATAGTTGCCTTTTTATACATTATGATGCTAAAATTTACATTATTATTTGTTTAAAACGACAATCTTACAGTTTGAAGGGACATTAGACTTTGTTTTGTTTTAGTTGACATTCATGGATGCTTACAGTGTTAGGGACATTAGTGTCTTGGACGTTTGTTTTAGTTGACATTCATGATGCTTACAGTGTTAGGGACATTAGTTGAAATTGTTTTAGTTGACATTCATGGATGCTTACAGTGTTAGGGGACATTAGTTGAAATCGTTTTGAGATAGGACGTTTGTTTTAGTTACATTGATGGGTTTTGCTATAGACATTGTTGAGGGGACTTTTAGCTTAAGTGAAATCTTTTAGGGACATTAGTTGACGTTTGTTTTAGTTGACATTCATGGATGCTTACAGTGTTAGGGACATTAGTCGAAATCTGTTTTAGTTGATTCTAGTGCATTCTTTCACTTTATGCATTTCCATCATATTTCATGACATTATTAAATCTTTTTGAGACATCTTATTAGATCTTTTTTTACACTTCATCATTTCATTATCTTCATTACTATTGTCTTCATACATATCATTCACTTGAATCTCTTCATCTTATTACTATTCACTTTTAATCTTATTCATTGATTAGATGTCATTCAATCTTATCAATCTTATTCACTATCACATCTTATAATCTATTTCATCTTTTTTACATTTTCCATCACATCTTACCATGTTATACAGTTTACATCGACACATCTTTATTACATCTGTACATTTCCATTGATGCTTCCATCAACTTCCATTCCATCTTCTATTACATCTTCCATTCATATCTTCCACATTCACATCTTCCATTCACATCTTTATTTACATCTTCCATTCACATCTTCCATTCACATCTTCCATTCACATCTTCCATTCACATCTTCCATTCATTCATCATCTTTATTTACATCTTCCATTCACATATTCCATTCACATCTTTTATTACATCTTTATTTACATCTTCCATTCACATATCTTTTATTTACATCTTTTATTTACATCTTTCATTCTCACATCTTCACATTCACATCTTCCATTCACATCTTCCATTCACATCTTCCATCCATATCTTTCTATCACATCTTTTATCTACATCTTCTATTCACATCTTTTATCTACATCTTCCATTCACATCTTTTATCTACATCTCCCATTCACATCCTTTATCTACATCTTCCATTCACATCTTTTATTTACATCTTCCATTTACATTTTCCATTGACATCTTCCATTTGCATATTCCATTGACATCTTCTATTCACATCTTCTATTCACATCTTCCATTCACATATTTCATTCACATCTTCCATTCACATCTTTCATTTACATCTTCCATTCACAGCTTCCATTCACATCTTCCATTCACATCTTCCATTCACATCTTCCATTCAATCTTCCATTCACATCTTTCATTCACATCTTCCATTCACATCTTCCATTCACATCTTCCATTCATCTTTCATTCACAGCTTCCACCACAAAGTCTATCCAAACTTCTATCCACAGCTTTCAGTAACATCTACACCTGTTCACAAACAGTCAACCAAAATCAACTGATCATTCTCTCAATCTTGAACTGAGCCTGTATGTCAGCTGACTTGTTCACGATGAGTAGTTTAAAGAGTGTAGAATCTTCAACGTTGTAGTATTAGTACTGTATGTAGGTAATCCCAAGAGTTGCAGCTATGCATACAACCCAGCAAAGATTAACTGGATTCAAGCGAGTTAAGAAGTTACTAAACATTTGCTTTGCAAGTGTCTGACTTGCATATTACTGTCAATAATTTAACAAATGTCAGTACTTGTGTAGGAGAAGATACGAAAACACACACGTCCATTTTGTATTTGATAATAGATATAGAGATCTGGCGGACACAACTTCCTGTGAATTACCTCACCAGAAAACAGATATTGCTGACGTAACTTACTGCTAAATATCCAACAAATAGATCTACTAGGGGACATAACTTATTGTGAGTTGCAGATCTACTAGGGGACATAACTTATTGTGAGTTGCAGATCTACTAGGGGATATAACTTATTGTGAGTTGCAGATCTACTAGGAGACAAAACTTATTGTGAATTGCAGATCTACTAGGGGACATAACTTATTGTGAGTTGCAGATCTACTAGGGGACATAACTTATTGTGAGTTGCAGATCTACTAGGGGACATAACTTATTGTGAGTTGCAGATCTACTAGGGGATATAACTTATTGTGAGTTGCAGATCTACTAAGGGACAAAACTTATTGTGAATTGCAGATCTACTAGGGGACATAACTTATTGTGAGTTGCAGATCTACTAGGGGACAAAACTTATTGTTAATTGCAGATCTACTAGGGGACATAACTTATTGTGAGTTGCAGATCTACTAGGGGACATAACTTATTGTGAGTTGCAGATCTACTAGGGGACATAACTTATTGTGAGTTGCAGATCTACTAGGGGACATAACTTATTGTGAGTTGCAGATCTACTAGGGGACATAACTTATTGTGAGTTGCAGATCTACTAGGGGACATAACTTATTGTGAGTTGCAGATCTACTAGGGGATATAACTTATTGTGAGTTGCAGATCTACTAGGGGACAAAACTTATTGTGAATTGCAGATCTACTAGGGGACATAACTTATTGTGAGTTGCAGATCTACTAGGGACAAACTTATTGTATTGCAGATCTACTAGGGGACATAACTTATTGTGAGTTGCAGATCTACTAGGAGACATAACTTATTGTGAGTTGCAGATCTACTAGGGGACATAACTTATTGTGAGTTGCAGATCTACTAGGGGACATAACTTATTGTGAGTTGCTAGATCACTTAGGGGACATAACTTATGTGAGTTGCAGATCTACTAGGGGACATAACTTATTGTGAGTTGCTCATACAAACACAGATATACTAGGGGACATAACCCTTTCATTAGTGCAGATATCTAGGACATAACCTCAGAGTTGTAAATCTCTAGCGAACAGAACTTTATATGAGTGGCAGATCTACTAGGGGACATAACTTTATATGAGTGGCAGTTCTACTAGGGGACAGAACTTTATATGTGTTGCAAATCTATTAGGGGACATAACTTCTTGTGAGTGGTTCAAATAAACAGCTCCAGGTGATATAATTGTGAAGTACAGACAGGTATTAGTCACTATCCGATCGATCTAGTCTGAATACAAGTATACAATAGTGTGGACTTCTTTCTATGAACTCACGAGCACACCAGCAGATGTGAACACAATTGAACTGACAATTAACTATCGCAGGACGAGCTTTAGCGTGAATTCTGGAAGACAAGTTCTAGAGGTCAATCACTTTCCTACTCTGCTAAGAAACTGGAGAACAGCGGAAACAATGAGCGCGTGTCGACAACAGCAACTGAGAACCGGAAGGTAGGTACCTGAGTGTCATCGTTCTGATTATTTTCCATATCTGATCTTCTTCTTCGAATGCTACATATCGACCACTTGTTAAACCACTCTTTGTAATTTGTATGTGATCTGAGCTTAAGAGTGATTGTACGTTGTGAGAGTTAAGTGCCTACAAGTAGGCTAGCACATCCGATTTCTGCGACGCTTTTTTCATTTACTATGGTAGCTTTTCTAGTCTCCCTACTTCAGTCGCCTCTTACGACATGCCATGTAGGTCGCAGTGTTACTATTCTTTGCTCCTCTTTCATACCCCGACAACACACAGACACCTTATCTAATCAACAGTTTGGTACCTTTAGATATTACATTTTACATCTATAATCTATTCCGCCGTATATCTTATCTATCTTTCATAAATCTATTTGTCCATACATCTATTTGTCCATAAAATCTATTTATCCATAAAATCTATTTTTCCATAAAATCTATTTGTCCATAAAATATATTTGTCCATAAAATATATTTGTCCATAAAATATATTTGTCCATAAAATAGTCTAAAGACAAAATATTGACTTCATTGTACTGGGTTTTCCCCATATGACTAGGCCACTCTTCGCTGAAATGACGCACAACCTGCTCAAAGTACTGCGCAAAGCACGAACTCTCTAGCTATAGCAAATATTGGGAATCCCGGGAAAAACTGCATTAATGAATCGAACAGTGCAGTTCGAATTCTTACCCACCCACACATCCTGCTAATAGACTTTCCATGTCGAACCAGTTATCCTGCTACTGCTATCTTCGAGTACGCCCTTTACAGGATGTAGCCATCAACCACAGTAAACGAGTCGTTGATTTTCTAGGTACCACTTATACGTTCAGTAGTTTGCCATTGCTTTCTGAACGGTGAGGTCTATTTTACCTTTAGTAAAAATCCCACGGAACGAATTTGCTTCAAATTTGCCACCGTGGGTTTGAACCAGGTACGCTAGGGTTTGGGATCGAGCTCACTACTGTTTGAGCTACAGATGCTCACTATCTCCGAGTGCAAAGTTTATTTAATGTTTTTCTGTCATTTTTGTCTTGGTCGTCCTCTGCCCCGTATTAATCAGATCACAACTTCTTCTTCTTTTGTCGTCACACTGCTACCCGGTTGTTGCCAAGTGTTGTGGTTTTCTGTTTTTGTCTTGCGTTGTTCTTGTTGCTTGGGTAGTTGTTATTTTTGCTCTTTGGCAGAATTCTGCTATGCCATCTAACCATCTTTTTCGTTGTCTTCCTCTCGCATTCTTTCCTGATGTTCAGATCACATACTCTCTTTCTCTCTCTCAATCACCGCTTAGACTGAGGGACCAGATTTCTCCATAAATTCTCTTATTCATGTGGAAATCTGATTCATGCAGCCTTAGCATGGGTGTGTTTTGTCACATCTTTAGCACCATTTGGAGTTCTGGTGCTTATCCTTCGGCGATGTGTCCGGTTTCAGCCAGCGTTTACTGGGTTCGCTCTCCGTCAACCTTGGGCTGTCCCCAGTCGACCTGCAAGGCAGCAGGTTGCTATTTTCTTTTAGGTAGCTACCCTTAGACAACCTTCCCTCCCAGGTTGTTGAGAGTCATCTGCCAGGTTACCAGTCTTTTTTTGGACTACCTGGTTTGCCTGCCGTCCAGTTTTGTGTACGGTTTGCTCCGCTATCCTTTGATTGTCCCCAATCTAACTACAAGGCAGTAGTAGAGATCACATACAAATCTCAAAGAGTGATTAACAAGTTGTCGATATGGAGCGTTCAAAGAAGAAGAAGCTACCGTAATTTAATCATAGTCCCCATCATATATCTTCTAAGTGTACACATTTTTCTGACAAACTCTTCATATATCCATCAACAATCTAAACACTATAAATATTTATCATTCAGCTAAATATCCACATAAAACGATCTATTCATTTAGCTATGTATCTAAATGTACATACAAACCTATCCAGCCGTATACTTTTATGTATACATCTAAACATCTAACCATAAATATGCCCATTTGCGTCGCTAGTCAGCCTAATCGAAAATATATGGCATACACGTTTAACATTTTATAGCTGTATCTAAATTGATAGGACACACAAGGAAGGGTGGCCAATGTTTGCGTGAAGTTTTTTTCGTGTGTAATTTTCGGTTTTTTTCGATGACTGCACATGATCACAATAATATACATTTTCCGTATGAATGTTCTTCATCTTCTTCTTTGGGTTCGGTTTCGTATGTTCTTCTAAACCATGAGATGGGTTGTCTCTATAAAGATGCATGTCAGTTGGAGTTCCTCGTGAGTTCCCTATAGCTTGCTCTATAAGCTTCTTTCATGAGGCATTTTTCGTTTCGTTTGTGTATGTATGCTATACAGAACTGCAGAATGTGCTATGGAGTCTGTGTTTCAGTGTGACATGAACACTGCAGTCCGAGCAGGCTTTATTCTGTGCATGTGATGGCCTATTCTGAGGCGGAAGATTGTTGTATGCTATTTTCTGTTTAGTCTGATGATGGCATCTTATGGGTGTTTGCTGCCTCCAATGCCTAGTGTGCAGGAGGTAGGAGGGACTATTCCTTTCCTCACGCATGGAACGCCGAGTGTGCGATTGAACCCACAACTCTCTCGTGTCCGTGTCGATAAGCGAATGGTCACTTATTACGTTAATCCGTCCCGAGTTCAGATACATGGTAGGTGTGAGTTTCAAGAGACAAACAAGATAAATGGTAGGTGTGAGTTTCAAGAGACAACCCAGATAAATGGTGGTGTGAGTTTCAAGAGACAAACAAGATAAATGGTAGGTGTGAGTTTCAAGAGACAACCCAGATAAATGGTAGGTGTGAGTTTCAAGAGACAACCAAGATAAATGGTAGGTATGAGTTTCAAAAGACAACCCAGATAAATGGTAGGTATGAGTTTCAAGAGACAACCCAGATAAATGGTAGGTGTGAGTTTCAATCCAGATAAATGGTAGAGAGTTTCAAGACAACAGATAAATGGTAGGTGTGAGTTTCAAGACAACCAGATAAATGGTAGTGTGAGTTCAAAGAACCAAGATAAATGGTAGGTATGAGTTTCAAGATACAACCCAGATAAATGGTAGGTGTGAGTTTCAAGAGACAACCAAGATAAATGGTAGGTATGAGTTTCAAAAGACAACCCAGATAAATGGTAGGTATGAGTTTCAAGAGACAACCAAGATAAATGGTAGATGTGAGTTTCAAGAGACAACCCAGATAAATAGTAGGTGTGAGTTTCAAGAGACAACCAAGATAAATGGTAGGTGTGAGTTTCAAGAGACAACCAAGATAAATGGTAGGTATGAGTTTCAAAAGACAACCCAGATAAATGGTAGATGTGAGTTTCAAGAGACAACCCAGATAAATAGTAGGTGTGAGTTTCAAGAGACAACCAAGATAAATGGTAGGTGTGAGTTTCAAGAGACAACCAAGATAAATGGTAGGTATGAGTTTCAAGACACAACCGAGATGTATCTATTGGACGCTGTATTATAAAGTTGAGCTTAGTCTGTGGCTAATTGTTATCAAGCTCAAACTGAGAACACGCAACTATTCAATAAATATATGATTTAGTGAATGGTTTATATAGTCTGAATAGCGGGGTTGCCCCGTGTGGTGCCGGGGTTTTACCCTAGTAAATAAAAAGCAGCGCAGAAATCGGATGTGCTGGCCTACTTGCAGGCGCATAACTGACTCAACGTATAATCGCTCTTAGGCTCAGATGACATACAAATCACACAGAGTGGTTAACAAGTGGTCGATATAGATCGTTCAAAGAAGAAGAAGAATAGCTGGGTAGATGTAAATCTCTATCAAAGAAGATGTAAGGGCGCCTCCTTCCCTCTTCTAGTCTACGGGACACATTTGGACAAGGTGGAGTAATCGTTTAGCCCCCTCTCCCGGGCAGGGTAACGAAGTCATAGGCACAGGGAGGAGGTCAGTGTGGAAGTGTCAATGGTTATAGTCTCAAACTAACGGTGGTAGATAGATGATCTCTGAAATAGAGACAATGGCTATGGTCATGGACCAGTATGGTCACTGCCATGAAGGACAGCAATGGCAGACCAACTTCCAAGAAAATGCCTATATAACCCAAACAGTAGTATGAAAGACAAAGACATTTCGAAGGACGGTTAGGAGGGCAAAGTTCTGTTCAGGACACGCTACTTGATGATCTTCTTCTTCACGTTCGTTCTTTACGACCAATTTTAATCACTCTTTGTGATATGTTTGATCTTTGCCAAGGACGTGTATACGTTGCACATTGGTTTGGTAGGCCCATAAACACAGACTTCTACACGATTAGGACATGTGCATCCGATTTCAGCCGATAGTCGCCTCTTACGACATGTGTGGCAGGTAACAATGGTTCTATTCTTTATACCCCAAATTTAGGCCCCGGTTACCACTCGGGCGATTTGACGGGCTACTTGATGATGATTATGTAGTTAGAACATGGGGGACGAGTGTCTCTTAGGCTAACTGGTTACGCCTTAGCCTTGCATTCTGAAGGTAGTGAGTTTGAATCTGGACCGTGCCGTTCTGTTCACGAGTTTATTTTTCCCAAAGATTTCTAGAATTGTTGCGGGAACTACGGAGTTTGTACTATGTGAAATACTCTCTCGACAGATGGCGTGCAGAGAGAGACCGAGTCATATGGAGAAACAGGGTACATTTAGTTCTTCTTCATCGAAAGCTCCATATCTACCTCTTGTTAAAACACTCTCTGTGATTTGTATGGGATCTGAGCCTAAGAGCGATTGAACGTTGTGCCATGTATGCGCCTACGCCCGTCTGCCCAGCGTGTTCGTAGCACGTTGGACTACGGTAATTATCCTCTGTGTGTGCGGGTTCAATTCCGCGGGATGGCAGATAAAGCCACAGATTCCCCAGATTTACGGTGTTCGTGGCACCGAACCGAAGGTTGATGTCAGGCCACCGAGTTGATGTCCATGGCACCGAGCCGAAGAGCCGTAAAGCTCAAGTGCTTCTGGATCGGAAAAAAGTATGCGCCTACAAGTAGGCCAACACATCCACGATGCGATTTCTGCGATGTTTTTTATTTATTAGTGTAGCTTCCCTAGGCCCCTACCTCAGTAACTTCTAGACATGCCTTGTAGGTTGCAGTGTTACTATTCGTTGCTTCCTTGCCGGCCCGAGACTGCACGAGTGGCAATTAGTTCAATCCTTTAAAAAAAAAAAAACAACAGGGCTACAAAATAAAGAAACACGTGTAGAAAAAAATACATCTTTTATTAAATTCAACCCTTTCTCTCAACATGACAATTCAGGGACAGAAGACAAATTGTGAATAGATGTTTGTCTGCTATTCTGAAATCTAACAAAACTACACAGCAAACTGGCAAACGAAATAAACAACGTTCGACAACGCGTATTCGTATGTCAGTCACGGGTCGCAGATCTGCCCTCTAATGTCCCTGATCCTTCAACTACTTGTTTTTTTCCCGTAACAAGGAGTAGTAGTCAATGCACAGGAATAGGAGCGGATAAATAGACTGACTAAAATGGATGAAAGAAATTGCGTTGATCTGGACTAATGCGCACGGAGGGAGTATACAATGGTGCGGAACAGTGCGTTGAATGAACTTCAAGTCGGTCTGTGTTTGTGTATTGAACTGTAGCTCGACCACTCTATCTCCTGTTTGAAGTGGTGGGACCCAATGAAAGGGACACCACACTGACTTTGAGAAAAATGAAAGTTGGCTCACTCGACGCCATCTGATCTTTGGATGATTGGTCATAAACTTCACAGAAGGGGGTACAACACTTACGTCGACTAGTTGGGGCACGGGGCTATCCCAGCATGAAATACTTCAAGTGGTAGTTTGGTACGAGAAGTCGTTTCAGGACTTCCAGCTTATCTACACTCCTATTCACCATCACTTGTAAGCGCGTTGTTGGGACTCCATACCGTAACAAGATTTCTCGCCAAAGTGCAGCTTTCAAAAACTTTCCCAACAATTTACTCAGCCATTGTGATGGGGGAGAAAACAAATCACATTCAGCGAGGCCCTCGGGGCTAGAGTAGTCTAAGCAAATTCTAACCAAGACGAGAAAGAGCATACATTTCGTACATTATGATAACAGGCAACCTTGCTCATTCAGCTGCCTATTATTTATTTTCTATGGGGAGAGATCATAGATGGATAGCAGGGACGTATTTTGGTTCCCCAGCTATTGTATGCTGGATAAGGAGAGACAGCAGTTCTTGATGAATCTGTACACTTTTTTTTCAGAAGTTAAGAATCACAGAATATGTTGACGCTCAAGTTATGTAGAATCACAAGTTATGTAGAATCACGGATTATGTAGAATCAAAAAGTTATGTAGAATCACAAGTTATGTAGAACCACAGGTCATGTAGATGCACAGGTCATGTAGAATCACAGGTCATGTAGATGCACAGGTCATGTAGAACCACAGGTCATGTAGATGCAAGGATCATGTAGATGCACAGGTCATGTAGATGCACAGGTCATGTAGATGCACAGGTCATGTAGAACCACAGGTCATGTAGAACCACAGGTCATGTAGAACCACAGGTCATGTAGATGCACAGGTTATGCTAGCAGTATTGAACCCGTAATGGACAGAACACAATTTGGAAAACAAAAGGACTAAATGTTGGACAAACTTGAAAATATATAGAAGTAATGTCTAGGGATGCTGATTATACAGTAGTGAATGCTGGAAGATGACCTCAACACATAATACACAAGTTGGTGACATTTCAGAATAAATGTTTAAGAAGAATCCTGCAAATTTTCTGGCCAAATAGCATAACAAATGAGGAGCTTTTGAAACGAACAGACTGTGCATCCTTGAAGACATCATTAAGAGAGCAAAAGATGGAGGTGGTTTGGACATGCATGTCATATGCCAAGTGGGAGGCATGGTGAGAGACAGTTCTCAGATGAATCAGCTGGATGGGAAGAAAGCCTGATCGTCCAAAGGACAACATGGAGAAGAAGGTGGAGAGTTGAAGGAGGTGGCCTGACATGGGAGAGGAAGTGTGCCTGTGACTTGGGAGACGTTGGTAGAAAGGCAGCAGAACGGCAACGGTGGAAGTCTCTTGTTAAAACCGTATGTGTCAATCAGAACACGAAGAGGATACAGATAGATAGAAGGAAAAGAATGAAAGTCTGTATGAATCTAACGGTGGAAACCATCAGTGCGTATGCATAACACTACAATGTCCGTGGTAGATTACGGACGCCATTCTTACGATATCAAGATCACAATGTGAACGACTCGAACGGGTTCAGAATGAAGGTATGGGGTCAAAGGCGCAAGGAAGCGGTGCGCCAGGATTAGGAAGATGGCTCTAATCCCCTGCTCTCACCTCCAAGTGGTGACCCTGGTAACAGACGGAAGTTCCGGTCTGGCTAAGAGGGCAGGTGCCGTGGGAGAGCTACTCTGGAGCAAGTAGAGATGCAAAAGTAGTCATGCTTGATGGGATCCGCTCGCAACATAGACGAGCGAACTCCCAGAGTGACTATTAATGCTCGCCTCTCCCAGCCGATGGGAAAAGCTAGAATGATACATGTGGAACCTCGCGGAGTGGAACTCGGAGCCAGCGCATTCTCTATCTTGATGTACTCTCTTAAGCCGATGAGTATGCTGAGAGATAAGTTGGGCCGCACGTTGGTCCACATAGGTCAAAAGTCTAGCCTCCATCACAGAGATGGGGACACGAATCAAAACCATCGAAGGGACGTTGACCCGCGTGTGGCGAAATTCGAAGTCTGCGCATGCTCTCTCTTGAGCCGCCTCTCTAGAGCCGATGAGTATGCTGGGTGCCGAGTTGAGTTGCACGTTGGCATCATGGGGCGAAACTCGGTTTTGCCCCTCGAAGTCGGACAACCCTGTGGGAATTGACGGAAATGGTGAGGTAGGCACCAAGGCAGAGCGAGCATGCATACGGACGTTGCAAGGGTGGCACCACATGGGGCGAAACCAGTGACCCCAGCTCATGGGTGGGGGACCGGGTTGAGTCACAGACAGTGACAGCCCAGTCAAATGTGAGCACGACATGGAAGGCACGAAAAATGTGAGCACGGAAAAAGCCGATGGTGACAAGGCATCAGGGCAGAGCTAGCACGCACGCTGGCAAAGCCATAGTGGGCCCCCCAAGTGGCAGGCCGACACGGCAAACGCGGAAAGCGAGGCAGCGGCAAGCATGGCAGGCAAGAGAGTGTGTGTCCCACCCAAATGTGCAGAACAACTGGAAAGCCCAGCAGAGGTAAAACCAGTGCTCGTTTCCGCTTGCAGGGAACTATTGCTGCCTTGTAGTTTGATTGGTGCCAATCAAAGGCCAGCGGAGCAAACCGTAAACAAACCTGAACGGGCTGCAAACCAAGATGTTCATTAAAACCACCGGTATTGCTGGGCAGATGGGGCTCATAAGCCCGGTAGGGCAGGCCGTCTAAGGGTCGCTGCCCTAAAAGAAAATGGCAACCCGCTGCCTTGTGGGTTTTCGGATGGTGACAGCCAAAGGCTAGCGGAAAGCGTACCGCACACAAATGCTGGCTGAAATCGAACACCCCACCCAAGGATAGGCAACTGTGCTCCAATAGGTGCTGAAGGTTGGTGCACGTACATTACGTTCTGATGTTTGGCTGTTTATATATCAAAATAGAATGATAAAAATGACATTAGAACGATCAAAGAAGAAGAAGAAAGAATGAAGGTATGCGTATAGTCCTGGGCTGCACTAGAGATACCCCCATTGTAAAGATGAGATATATGGATGGCCCAGGCTGAGAGAACAATTGGCCAGGTGACTACGGTTGTGACCCTACCAAAAGGGAAAGAATGGATCCCAATAGATGGTAGCATGACCAACTATCTCAACTCTTGGAAGAGAACGTAGAGATTGAGACAACATGAAGGCTGATCTCGCAGTTAAGCAGCTGATAGAAGATAATGCAAAGGAAGATGATGCTTATGTATGAGATGGGTCGGTTCGTCGTGGTGAGAAGTCCGGCTGGGGTTTCTTGGCTAATGCGCATGGTAGAGTTGTTGCAGAGCGGAAGTGGGGCATACATAACAACTACTTTTAGTATGAGGATGGAGGTTGAGGCCGTTACTGCTGCCCTCCATTGGATCTCTGGGACTTCATTTACTGGGGCCGTTGTTGTATCTGACTCTCAGTCGATGCTTCACAAGATCCAGAAGGGCAGGTTTCAGTATGAGTGGATGTCGTCTATAGAAGTTTCTAACCTCTAGAGGCTTACATGGATATACTGTCCTGGGCATGCGGGTGTTTACGGTACTGAGAGAGAGGACAGACTTGCATCAACAGCATCGATTGTTGGGGAGTTGAAGATGGATAAGGGGATATTCTTCGGTCTCTTCGCGACTGTCTGTTGGATGAGGACACTAAAATCGATGTTGAATCGATCAAGCGATTTAGGCAGTTTGGAGTTACCCGTTGTACAAATCGAACTGGATGCATGAGAGACAAAGTGAGAGGTGGGTTTAATCAGCGAACCACGGAACCATCAGTATGCATACTCTTCGATATCTGTTGGGAAGACTGAGCACCTATGGGTCTTCCCGAGTGCATGCAATGACATCAGTTTAGTAACCAATAACCAATAACATCACAAGTCTGCTGTTTAAAACTGAGTACATATGCGCTTGTACAAATTATTTAGCCTTTTGGTCAAATCACAGCCAACTCTATCTGCTATTGGGTCGCATAACCGACCGGGTAAACCCTGACTTAGTTTCAGTTGGGGGGCTGGAAGTTATATATTTTTGATAGAACACTGCAAGCTTTCTTTGTAATTTTACTCAATTCTATGAGTCTATGGTTATTTATTGATGAAAATATTAATAATACTGATATTCCTTAATGTTAAACTTAACTTGTTACATAATATAACCTTGATTTAGCATATTAATAATACTGATATTCCTTATTGTTAAACTGAACTTGTTGCATAATATAACCTTGATTTAGCATTTAATAATACTGATATTCCTTATTGTTAAACTGAACTTGTAACATAATATAACCTTGATTTAGCATGTTAATAATACTGATATTTCTTATTGTTAAACTGAACTTGTAACATAATATAACCTTGATTTAGCATTTAATAATACTGATATTCCTTATTGTTAAACTGAACTTGTAACATAATATAACCTTGATTTAGCATGTTAATAATACTGATATTTCTTATTGTTAAACTTAACTTGTTGCATAATATAACTTTGATTTAACATATTAATAATACTGATATTCCTTATTGTTAAACTTAACTTGTAACATAATATAACCTTGATTTAGCATATTAATAATACTGATATTCCTTATTGTTAAACTTAACTTGTTGCATAATATAACTTTGATTTAACATATTAATAATACTGATATTCCTTATTGTTAAACTTAACTTGTAACATAATATAACTTTGATTTAGCATATTAATAATACTGATATTCCTTATTGTTAAACTGAACTTGTTACATAATATAACTTTGATTTAGCATGTTAATAATACTGATATTCCTTATTGTTAAACTTAACTTGTAACATAATATAACTTTGATTTAGCATATTAATAATACTGATATTCCTTATTGTTAAACTGAATTTGTTACATAATATAACTTTGATTTAACATGTTGTGTTGTTTTTAACATGAATTCGTCTTTATACAACAATACTGGAATGTGAGGTCACGCGTCGGTTGTGGTCTTATTTCTAGAATTTTACCTGAGCCCTATGTCCGTATGTTTATCGGAGGCTACGTCTGTGCCTACACCAATTTCACCAGGCTTACCACAGGGGTCTCCACTATCTCCAGTACTATTCAACGTATTTACTACTGTTTCAGTTTCAGTTTGGAATATCTTCATTGCGCTCCGGACATGTCCATGGTGATCCGATCTCCGTTGCAATATCTCCAACAGCGTCCAGCGACTGACTGTACAAGTTCGATTTTGATTGATGAGCCTACTCACGTACCTTTTATGCTGTTCTTTTCTTGCTACTCCAATCTTCAAACCCAGCTCTTGCAATCTAGTAGTTGACGTGGATTGGTTTAAATGAAAATCTTCTTTGCGGCCACACACTGTGAGGGCGCTCAAAATATCAGCTCTATCCATTGGCTGGCCGCTGATATGGTGGCAGAGCCAGCAAGCCTGTCTGCTCTCTCATTGCCAATGATACCCATGTGCCCCGGAACGAAGATAAGTCTGATTCTGCAAATTGTTGACGCTTGTAGTGATTCAGTCCATTGCCTGTGCACAGAACCAGCCTCCACCTTGTGGATCATACTCAATAAATCACTCAGAATATACGCCTGAGTGCAGTTTTGTGACTCCAGCCAGCATAATGCATTAGTCACCGCCAGTACCTCCATTGTCATGCTGCTTGTTGTCTTACGAAATGTACCACTGGCCTCCTGGACTATTCTGCCACATGAGCTTGCAGAGAAGGCCTCTGTGGACTTTTCGTGACGAACTACCGACCCATCTGTGTAAATCACAACATCACCTTCATTGGAGTTTTCATCAATGATAGCCTTGACGTCTGCATCCAACGCCACCAGATTCCTCTCTTTGCAACTTTTGTCAAATTTA
Organism: Arion vulgaris; assembly: GCA_020796225.1. Taxonomy (NCBI): domain Eukaryota; kingdom Metazoa; phylum Mollusca; class Gastropoda; order Stylommatophora; family Arionidae; genus Arion; species Arion vulgaris. The sequence goes on along the minus strand of CM036758.1, from coordinate 24,586,619 downwards.
ATGATGGTGGAAAAAGTGTGCCCGTATATTGAAGGCATCGGTATCCATTCTTCCCCATAATCGATATTTGTGAGCCCACATACCAGCTCAACAGTGTCTGCAGCACGGCCAACCACGAGTTTCCCCGCTTTAACCAATTTCCTCCACTGGTGCTGAGCAGCTCGTGCTCGTGCAATGAGTGATCCTTTTTTAGCACTTATCTTGAGGTAATCACGTGCTCTAGCTATCTTGAGTCTCCATGGTCGGGAAATTCAGGAGAAACCTCAGCGTCACGCAGGGTGTATCCCGTGTGCAACCGAGGATGATACGCATAGCTTCCTTCTGTATTCTCTCCAGTCTTTCAATTTGCGTTTTACTAATAGTGAGGATGACCATTGCATATTCAATGGTGGAAAGAACCAGCGTCTGATACAAGATAATAAGCAGCCGTTGCACGATATTAGCAGCCGCCATAACTCTCATTGCCTATTTATTACAATGATTACAAAGCAACAACTATCTGGCAATGGAAGGACACTGTCATTTGTAGACGACATCATGGTTTAAAGACAGGAAAGAAATAGGGATGAAATTGCTAATAAGCTGCATGAAGAACTGGGCCCCATCTTTGCCTGGTACGACGTTTCTGGTACAATGATAAACCATACTAAAACTGTGCTCTTATAGTTCTCCCTAAATAATCATAATGTAAATTTTGGAACACCAAGCGTCAAAATAGTTGGACATACAATAACTCGAAAAGCATCTGAGCTATTTTTGTGTACAGTTTGGTTACTGTCTATGCTTTAGGGACCATATCGACCAAGTTATTGCCAAGGCTAGCAACGCACTATCCATACTGAGAATCATGGCGGCTGCTAACATTGAGCAACGCTTTCTAGTGCTCCAGTACCAAGGCCTCGTTCTAGAATATACATACCTGCTGTCTTGCAGGTCGGCTGGGGACAGCCAAAGGCTGACAGAGAGCGAACCCAGTAAACACTGGTTGAAACAGGACACATCGCCGAAGGATGAGCACCAGAGCTCCAAATGGTACTGAAGATTGTGAATATCGCCGTTCTTGGTGTTAGGTTGTTTATATAAACAATAAGAATGATAAAAAATTGCCGTAAAAGAATGATCGCGAGAGAGAGAGAGAGAGAGAGAGAGAGAGAGAGGAGAATATACATGCGATTTCCTTACGATTAGACCTATGCATAAATTAGTCCTGAAAAGAATTCATAATGACGATAAGTGCATTAACCTGGGATGCACCAAAGATACAAAATGAATGAAAATGAGATTCCTTCGTAATCTTCCTACTATTGCTCACAGAATTGAAACTTGATAAGGTTTTAAAAAAGATAGACACAAAGAAACCTTATGAAAAGAGTCAGAATCAGGTTATGAAGGTTCTTCGGACATATAATACGAAGATTTGGGTTAGGGCATTTAGTGACAGCGGGTAAAATACAGGGAAGGAGAGATCGTGGAAGACAGAGGGAAAAAAACGTTGGATGGTCTGACATCGTGGCTAGACAAAAGATTGACCCCAGAACTGATTAACTGCACCAAGGAGAGAGCGTTATGGAGAGACATGATCACCTACGCCCGCATGCATGGTACTTGATTGATTGATTAAATACCATCTACTTTTTTTCCATCAGTTATCTTGAAAAAGGATGTATTAAAAGTTTATTAAAATAGTAGTGACATCGTAAGCCTTATTTGCATTCAGTAATATTGGAACTTCTATGTTCATTTCATCTGTAACATATTGTCTAATGCCAAGGTGCCTCACTTCATTAGGGGCTATTTGCCATTGGGCAAGCTGGTAATCTGACAAATTCGCCACTGCTTCTCATCACCTTATCTTATTTACTTATTCCTCAACCACAACCTCCACCTTCAATTTCTCTGTAAAAAACAAACTCTTCAGTATTGTTGATATGCCTAACCCTATTATTACATTATCTAATATCAGAGTTCGAAGCCAATCATGGAGAAGAGGAGAAGGGCTCGGATAAATGCCAGCCTGACAGAACTCAAGTCCTTACTGATGGACGCCATCAAGAAAGAGGTACTGTATTCACTCTTTATCTCTCTCTCTCTCTCTCTCTCTCTCTTTATATGTATCTTTGACTAATAGCTTACAAAGTGCATTAGAACAAGCACACATGCTATCACCATATCCCCCCACTTCATAATGAAGTATATAGGGAAGAGAAGATATATATATATCCCTCTCTCTCTCTCTTATATACATGTGGCCTCTCTCCCTCTCTCTCTCTCTCTCTATCTCACTCTTTCTCTCTATTTATATATATATTTCCTCTCTCTCTCTCTCTCTATATATATATATAGACCAAGGATTCGATTACATCGCATTTCCCAATGTGGCCTGGTCCCTCTCCCCAGAAATGACAACCCTCCTGTCGAGGTTAGTTCACACAGCTCCTGAGTTCCTTCGCTCCAGTAATAATCCTAAAAATACTATCATGAACCAGTGAGTTTCAGAACCCAATGCAAACGGTTTGATCACTTTGCCACATAAATTCAGTCGTCGTATAGATAAGGTTATGAACTATATGTTGTATAAATCTTGTATGAAATACTTCATCTAAATCCGTTACTATCGCTGCTTCTCCCTTTCAGTAACTCTTGAACTCGTAAACGATGCCACATGCAGGGAATCCCTGGCACAAGATCGCCACATGTGGCTCTCTAACAGCACAAGAGGAACTCGCAAAGCTGAAAATCGTCCGACGATTGAGGCACAGAGAAAACAAACTTGATCATGCATGCCCCACCTGTGGTAGGGGATTGTGTTCTAAGATTGGTTTCTACAGTCACCTCCGCTCACACTAGAAAGATGCAGAAGCACACGTCTGAGACTGTTATCATCATCGCTTGCGATTGACGGTTATTCTTATTGTTAGACGTTTGGGTTAGTTCACTCTTCAGCAATCTTGTTGCTTGGTCTTGAAGCAGTTCGCAACCGTTTATTTGTTTTAATTTATATATAAGGGATTAGTCTTTATAAGCCGAGACACGAACCTTCAACCTCAGGGCGAGCCTTTTATTGGTTATATCACAGTGTGTAGACAAACAAACAGGAAACATAAGAATCAACTCCATTCAGAGAATCCAAGTTCGGAACTGTTGTTCAGCAAGTCGTACTATTATTGTCTCGGACTTTTTTTGCTTCGTCAAACAACTTGTTCCACTGTTCCATTGTTCCACTTTCCAATGATAGTTTCTATTCTGATTTCTGGGTTGGGCATAGCTTTCTAAGTTTGATATTAATCCGATTTTGATTGAAAAATGCTTCCTTCCTTTGGGAAATTACTATCCTTAATCTTCTCCTTCTTCTCCTCCATTTACTTCTTTATAGCAGTGTTGGGAGGAGGAGAGAGAGAATGTAGTGATCTTGTGTGTGTGTGCTTGTTCTAACGCACTTTGTAAGCTGTTATTCATTTTCTTAAGGCTGTTCTTGATGCCATCATTCCATCTTTTGCGTGGTCTCCCTCTTGCTCTCTGTACTCGTTATAATTTATATGTGGGGCTTTCTATTGTAGGCGATACCATGACATTCTTGTCAGGTGTTCAAACCATTTAATCTTTTGTTCTTTTATGAATTACATGACTGATTTCACATCCAGTCTTCTTCTGATTTCTTCATTTCTAATTTTGTCTCTTATTATCACACCTGCAGCTTCTCTAAGGTATCTCATCTCTGCCGTTAAGATTTTCCGCTCATTTTCTGCTGTTATTGGCCAAGTTTGACATTGGTTTTTTTTTTTTTTTTCCAGAAGCACTTGAGCTGAAAGCTCTTCGGCTCGGTATCATGGACATCGTAACTCTTCGGCTCGGTGCCACGAACACCGTAAATCTGGGAAACCTGTAGCTTTTCTGCCAGTCCGCGGAGTTGAACCCGCACTTACAGAGGACTAGTCCCCCGTAGTCCAACGCGCTACGAACACGCTGGGCACGCGGGCTATGACATTGGTAACATAGTGTTGGCCAGAAAATCGTTCTTATAAGATTTGCTTTAGTTTTAACGGTATCTCTTTATGTGACAACAGTGGTGTTAGCTGCCCTCGTACCTGGTTAGCTGTATCTCTTTATGTGACAACAGTGGTGTTAGCTGCCCTAGTACCTGGTTAGCTGTATCTCTTTATGTGACAACAGTGGTGTTAGCTGCCCTAGTACCTGGTTAGCTGTATCTCTTTATGTGACAACAGTGGTGTTAGCTGCCCTAGTACCTGGTTAGCTGTATCTCTTTATGTGACAACAGTGGTGTTAGCTGCCCTAGTACCTGGTTAGCTGTATCTCTTTATGTGACAACAGTGGTGTTAGCTGCCCTAGTACCTGGTTAGATTTATTACCAATAGTGGAGTAAAATAAATAAATCTGTCACAAATTTCGCACACAATCAGACCAAGCACTGATGTCTTAGCTAAGGAGGGCAGTGCCAAAGAGCAAATTTACCAACCCTTGTCTTTTCAAGAGGTCAAAACCCTCATACAGAGAAAATCTGCAGTAACTGGAAGACAAACACTGGATATGATTATGGAAAAGACTCCTCAAAGACCTAAGCAGAACAGACCAGGTCATTATATTTCGACTACGCACCGGACACTGCAGACTCAACAAACACTTATACAGACTAGGAATAAGTCAAACAGCTCTCTGTCAGTGTCAGCAGGCAGAACAGACACCAGAGCATATCCTGCAAGACTGTCCTCTTCTGTGTGAGCTGAGAAGCAACATGTGGCCACACCCAGTCGACCTGAAAACTAAGCTTTGGGAAACCTGACAGACCTGAAGCTGTCTGCCCAGTTTGTGGTCCACAGTAAATTAAGCGCATGACCAGAGATCGCTGAAGAAGAAGAAGAAGAAGACAAGCACTAAATTGAATAATGACAGTGAAAAAATCACCACAAATTTGTGATTCTGTCATAAGTAATAAGTAAGAAATTTGTTTATCCTACAAACATTGCTTTTTTTTTAGATTTCTTTCTTTAAAATATAATTAACATGAAGAACTCCAATGTGTAGAGAGCTACGAATACCCGGGATCAATAGTCAGCAATAACGGCGACTGCTCCAAAGAGATCTCAAGAAGATTGCAATAGCAATAAAGGGGTTAAACACAATGAAGAATGTGGTAAAGCACCAGTAAAATATTAAAATAAAAATACTGAGAACATGCATTTTCCAGTGGTTACTTATGGCTGTGAATCATGGACCATTACACAAATAGCAAGAACGAAAATCCAGTCCTTCGAAACGAAATGCTACAGAAAGATCCTACGAATACATGGACAGAAAAAAGAAAGAACACTGATGTCCTGAAAGAACTGAAAATTAAATACAATTGGCTGATAAACAATATACTATACAGAAAAATTAGATTCTTTGTTCACATCAAGTGTCACAATAGCATGGAGAAAACAATATTAGAAGGCAGGGTCCCAGGACGCAGAGGTAGACCAAGAAGAAGATGGCTACAAGATATTAAAGAAACCATGAATATGACCATCGACGAAATGGGTGAACTGGCTAGAGACAGAGTGAATTTCAGATGCGGTGCAAAAAGAGCAATGTCCTATAAAGAATACTCACCTTGATGATGAATTGAATATACAGTTTATATATACTATACAAGAATCTCTCAGGTCGACCCAGCCTCAATTGGGTACCAGGAAAAGCACTGGGAAGTAAAGGTGGTCCGCGTGATGTTGACCATATCACCCATCATGTGTCGACGGTAAATGAAAAATACGGGCCTCACACCGTATTACCCTATATACCACGTGGTATAAAAAGGGCCCTTTACTTTATTACTTACTTAATACAATAATTAAAATCCCAGACGAAGCTGGGTAGTAAAGCCAGTTATTCCATGAGCATGATTCGTAAAGTCGAATCAGGATGGTGAGATGGGTGGAGGTACTGGTACAGACAATGATCAAAGAAATCACCTTCATTTTTGTCCCTGGTCAGGCAGGAATCAGGGGTAATGAACGAGCTGATAGATTGGCTGGCTTGGCTACAATATCAGAGGAGCTGTCATGTACCGAAATGACATTCTTAACGCATTGAGAGTCTTTCCTAACAGAGGAGTTTCAGGACTGTGAATCCCAGCCGGTAACCAGATTGAGAGAGATGGGTGTCAAAATTGGTGTAGCCCGAAAAGAACGACGTACCAAATATGCAAAAAAAAGATTGATTAATCAACATCGAACTGGCGTGTTGGGCCGCTGGACCTGCTGGATTTGTTGAGGCGAAGATCGGAGCACCTATGGACGTGTCCGGAGTGCTATGATGATAGTCCTCCTATAACTGAAAGAGAGTTACACATAAATATTGATAGTGACTAACGCGCTTAGAAATTTAATATGCATTTATTTTTGTAACCGACTTTTAATCCGGTCTAATGATCTAGCTTGTTAATTTTTGTAGATGACTGACAGACTGTGCAAGGCTGTCTTGACATTTTATGCATAAAATATCACGAATAAGTTCATGTCATGGATTTCTCAGATGCTGTCGGGTTTCTAATTGTATATGTTCATAGTTGATTACGTCTTAAAGAAAGTTCTGTTCGTAACGTCTTCAGATTATATTTCTATAAAGGGTAAGTGAGACTCCGTTTACTGGGGCCGTTTTAGTAACTGACTCTCAGTCGATGCTTCAGAAGGTTCAAAATGACAGGTTTAGGTATGAGAGGATGTCGTCTTTTGAAGTCTCTAATCTCCAGAGGCTTAGGTGTTCTGTCAGAGCAGACAGAGACTGTCAGGGTCATGCGGGTGTTTGCTGCAATGAGAGAGCGGAAAGGCTTGCAACAAAAGCATTGATTGTAGGAGAGTTGAGGATGGATAAAGAGAATATTGTTCGGTTTCTTCATGACTGTCTGTTGGATGAAGATACTAAAATAGATGTTGAATCAATTCAGCGATTATAGTTTACAAGTAGGGCTGGAAGTCTGGCGGACAGAGTGAGAAGTGTGTTTCACCAGCGACCAATATGCATTCTCTTTGACATATGTTGGGCAGATTGAGCACCTATGGGTTTGCCCAGAGTGTCATGACATCGTTTCAGTAACCGATGACCAATAGCAAATTCTATAAATGTGAAAAATCTTAACTTTAGAAGAGTTTATGTTAGTGGTTGCTTTAGATTACATTTGTGATAAAGTGTGGGTACATTCTATATCTTGGAAGTGTTATCAACCACGAAGGAGGAGCTGGATCTGACATTTAAAACTGACTGAGTAAGGTTCAAAGTGCATTATGATGCTCTGCAAATCAGTCCAATACAGCTTCAGAACAAAGATTAATATATACCGAAGATGTGTGCTATCAACTTTGCTGTATGGATCATTATCCTGGAGAATGATTGAACAAGATATGTCGAAACTCTCCACCTTCCATACAACTTGTCTGCGAAATTTCTTTAGCATTTTCTAGAAAAATACTATCTTTAACCAAGAGCTGCTCGCACAGTGTCAACAAGAGAATATGAGCACCATTGTTCAAAAGATACGTTGGAGATGGTTCAAACATGTAAAACGCATGATAACTAACACTGTCACAAAAACTGCACTGAACTGGACACCAGATGGTAAACGAAAAAGGGGAAGACACAAAACGACTTGGACGAGAACAATAGAAGTAAAACTGAAAGAAATGAATCACAGCTTGAACACAATACAGAGGAAGGTCAGGAATAGAGAAGAATTGTGTGCGTTTGTTGCTGCCCTAAGCGCCAAGGGCGTCACAGGCTATATATATGCTATATATACGTTGTACACAGGCTATATATATACGGGTGTACCTCTCGCTCTCTCTCTCTCTCTATCTCTATCTCTATAGAGGTACACCTGTTTGTCCTCCTGCATCACCTTCTGTAGTCAGTAGATCTGTTGTCTAACATTATGGTATTCCACAGTGAGACGGTATCCACTACATTGCAACCTTGGTGGTTACATAATTTAGACAATATCTTCATACTAACTTATTGCAGTTGTATAGGGATCTCCAATTGGATACGGGCAAGGAGGTGAAGTATCTTTGCTAAGATTGAAGAAATTTAAAACAAATTGTTGTGCCAGAAGCGTCATCATCATCAAATAGCTTGTCCTGAGCAGAACTTTGCTACACCAACAGTCCGCCGGAATTTCTCTCTCTCATAGGCCAGATGTCCTGCCTCTGCAGCCGTCATGTTCAAACTATCAGTTACATCCTGTATCCATCTTCTCCGTGGTCTTCCTCTTCTCCTCTTTGCCGGTATGCCTCCTTCTATAATGGTCTTCTCCAGCCCTTCATGCCTTTTTATATGTCCAAAATATCTCAAATTTATCTTTCTTATTTGTAGCATCAGTCAGTTTTCTTTGATTTTGAGTTCTTTCAGGATAGATCTATTTGTTCTCTTCTCTGTCCAAGATATACGAAGGCCAGAAGCATAGGATATCTATACTGTAGAAATCGATGTGTGTTTGACCAGCAAGTAACAGGAACCGTCAGTATATATTCTCTTAGACTTCTATTGGATAAGACTAACTCTATGATTGCTTGTTGCAATAGTTTATTTTTCTTCAAATGTTCTATGAACATGGACCGACGAAGTGGACTGTGGACATTGGTGCATTTTGTAAGACAACAGCAAAACCTGCCCATCATGCTCGGTCAGTGACCATCTGTAACAAGTAGTCCGATGACAGACCGTGGCCCTCTGTAACATAAGGCCGTTCAGCTTAGTCATAATACAAAATTCCTGTTGGTGATGCTGACTTTCATATATTTTGGATAGAACATTGTACGCTTTATTGTAATTTGACGCAATTTTATGATTCTACTGTTATTTATTGATAAAAAGCGTGAATAATACTAATATATGCAATGTATATGACACTGTGAAAACGAGTACTCTAGTGCTATATTGAACCAATGGCAGTGAATCATGGGAACAAACAATCAATAAGATCACTGGAAGATACAGAGATGTGGTTTTACAGAAGAATGCTTACAATTCCATGGACAGCTAAGAAAACAAATGATGAGGTTTTAAAACAGACCTGCACACAAAGAAACCTTATCATAAAAATAAGAATCAGACAATCAAGGTTCTTTGGGCATATAATGCGAAGAGAAGGTTTAGAACATTTGGTGACTACAGGTAAAATTCAGGGAAGGAGAGATCGTGGAAGACAGAGGGAGAAGATGTTGGATGGTATGGCATCTTGGTTCGACAAAAGATCGACGTCAGAACTGCACCAAGGAGAGAGAGTTGGGGAGAGACATAATCGCCTACGCCGGCAGGCATGGCACTCTATTGATTGAATACTTTATTGCTTAGAGATTAAACTTATTTCTCACAAAATAAAACCTACTTTTTCATGTTGTGTTGACTTTAAAATGAATTAATACTTATCTAAGAATATTGGAATTCAACGGTCACGTGATGTGAGTGGTCTGATTTCCGGGAATTTCCACTTGAGCGGAACAGCCTTTTGACTACAGGTGGCTGTGGACTGACCTACTTTACAGTTTTCACTGCTGACAGTTATGCCAGCTTCAAGCTCTGAATGTCCACCCATTGACAAACTGTGATATCATGTTGTTGCTTCCGAAATGGTTAGCTGTTTAACTTCATGTCTGTTTATTTTGTGCTTCAACCCTCAACCTCGCCCGAGTGGTTACCGAGGCCCAAATTGGGGTGTACAGAATAGAACCACTGTTACCTGCCATGCACGTCGTAAGATGCGACTAAGGAGGCTGGTCGTAGGGCTAGCTACCCCACAACCGTAAAATACACTAGATGGCTACAGAGCGGAGAGCGAACCGAGTAAACGCTGGCTGAAATCGGACACATCGCCGAAGGATAAGCACCCCAGCTCCAAATGGTGCTGAAGATGTGACGTAAAACAAACCAATGCTAAGGCTGCATGAATCAGATTTCCACATGAATAGAATTTAGGGGAAATCTGGTACATCGGTCTGGGCAGTAATCGCAGAGAGAGAGAACCCCAACCTGAATGTCAACGATGCCAGCTTAGTCTGTCTTCTCGTCTCAAATCTTGTCCGTGTGTTGCCAGGGCGCGCAAGGAAAGCAAAGAATAGTAGCACTGGTGCCTACAAGGCATATCGTAAGAGGCGACTGAGGTAGATGCCTAGGAAAGCTACCTAGTAAAAAAAAGCGTCGTAGAAATCGGATGTGCTAGTCTACTTGTAGACACATAACTGGCAATCACTCTTAGTCGTAGATCACATACAAATCATAAAGAGTGGTTAACTGGTGATCGATATGGAATGTTGGAAGAAGAAGAAATCTCAAGACTGTCCAGTTAGTCTAAACCTGCCAGAATCACAAATATCCTGCCGGCAGAGCTCTGATAGTCATTGTAATACTCAAACCTCCCGTCACGGTACGACACTTCACAATGATGTAAAGTCGGTTAAATAACCTTTATCCTGTTAGTGAAATCTTATCAGTGTCCACATCAATGGATGTCCTGAAATAACATGTTATTTTGTCCGAAACACAGACCCATTCATTGCTGTAGAAACAAGACACTATAGCACACATCAGTGTTGTTAGGTTAACATAACCAGCATACGCCCAAGCTAATGTCAGTATCACCCTGACATCAACGCCCCTGATCAACATAACATCTGACTGTGGTACAAAAAATGACAACATATAGTTCAGGGAAGTGCAGACTTCTCAATGAGAACGTTTCCGGAACTTTGTCCCAGTCGACTGGATTTGCCCACCAGTGGAAGGTGTTCAATTCCCGGTACAATTCCCTCTCCAGACCTACATCTAAAAATGAGTACCTGAACATTCTGAGTGTATGGGGTAACTATGAATCTCCAACAAAGTTACTATCTAATTTAGTTATTTTGGGGTTTTTTTTTCGTTCTCTTGCTTTGCATTTAGGCATAGTAATGGTGCCTAATATTGCATCTCTGATTGATTTTTTCCTAAAGACTTGTTTTCCATGTCGCCAGTGTCTCGCACCTTTCAGATGAACTTTACTCGAACTCCAGAAGTGCTTGTAATTTAGAGATCGGCATGTAAAGGATCAGTGTTTCCAGTAGTCTAACCGCGTAACGTATGAAAATGAAAATCGTGACATATCCTTTACAGGACGTAGCCATCACAGTAAACGAGTCGTCGACTTTCTAGGCGCCACTTATACGTTCAGTAGTTTGCCATTGCTTTCTGAACGGTGAGGTCTATTTTACCTTCCTTAAACATCCACGGAAACGAAATTGCTTCCAAATTGCCTGCCGCTGAGTTTGAACCAGGTTGGGTTGTGATCGAGCTCACTATCGTTTAAGTTACAGACGCACACAACATATGCACACGTTGTATACGTATATATATTGCGGTACTGATACTAAATATGGATCGATTCAGTGATGTGTGATTTCAACTTTCTAGTACTCACTTAAGTTGAACAATTTTTGTCTGATTTAGGGAGCTCGTCAGAACAAGATGGAAAAGGCAGACATCCTGGAGATGGCAGTCAAGCACCTAAGACAGATTCAGAGGCAACAGTTTACAGGTGAGAAGTTGAGGTGAAGGAGAGTGGTGGGTTGTATATTAAAAGAAATGTATTAAAAGAATTCTTCTGCGATTAGTTTCTTATCTTCAGAGATCTAAACAGGGAGAAATGTTGCTATTATGAATTCAGTTGTTAATGATTCATTTGCAAATCATGACCAAGCCATTTCCATTTCTTTTTTAAGATAGTATTTATTGCTTTGTATTGATTGATTGACTGATTGATAGGGCCATCATCATTGCACTTCGGTGAGTAACCATATTGCTCCAAACTCTTTCTTACACAGGAAGATCTCAGTGGCAGTGCACAAACTACGTAGCGCCGGTGAGGGTTCCCCAATGTCATTTTGAAGATGGTAAAGCCATTTTGTAGGAATTTTATTTTTAATCTTTTCTAATGAATTTTGACCTGGCAGCGGCTTTCCAACCTAGTTAAATTGATAAATTTATAGTACTCCATCTTATAAGCAGGGCCATGCGGTATATTTTCTCAGTATGATGCAAGTCTTCGAAATGCCGCCCCATAAATGTTTCAAATTGTATTTTTAATTCGCTGCTTATGCCGCCCCCTTGTGGTCCCGACTGATGCGGCCGCCTCTCTGTATCATAGCACGGGCCTGCTTCTAAGTTATACTGCAATATGATGTCAGATCTAACTAGGCATAAGATGAGACAGTCAAATGTGACTCATGTTTTTTTTGGTTAATCTCTGATTACATGTAAAAGACGTTTGTTTCAATATGTTCACGCTAACTATATATCGGTGTCGTCTGTGGCCTAGGGGATAGTGAATCGGTTTATTAATTCCGACGTTCTGAGTTCGAATCACGCTGCGGACAGTTTGGTTGCAAATTGTTTCGCATGGATTTTACCGAAGGACGATGGCACCACCTGTTCAGAAAGCAATGGCAAACTACTGAACGTAATAATGCCTAGAAAAATCACAAAATAGATGAGACTGCAGTAAAACTATTTGATTGACAAAATACGTAATCACAAAGTACTGTAGTTTTACAAATTACAAAAACGACAAAATACAGCAACGTTTTGACCAACAAGGCCTTTATCAAGCAAACGAACAACAGGAGTGACAAATTAAAAACTACATACAAAAGTTTCAAATAAAAATCTGGGAATAAAAACGAATAACCTTACCAGCCAGCATAGGACTACTAACTCTGGCAGAGTAAACCTTATCTTAACTTTCCACCCCCATAGTTTACTGGTGAAAAATGTTTTACTCCGTCATTTGTCTATCCTTAAGTCAGATCCTGAGACCCGCTCTGTCTTCCCCAACTATCCTTTGGTGGCTTACAAACGGGACAGAAGTCTTAAGGATATGTTGGTACACAGCCCCCTTAAGTCCAATATCCAGACTAATTTTGGCACTGTCCAGTGTGGCCGTCGGCGTTGCAACACGTGTGCTTATGTGATACTGACGAGTACTGTATCTTTTCCTTTAGCCACGTTTGTTATTGAAGATGGTTTCGCATACGAGTCCCGTAATCTTATCTATGCCATTATCTGTAAGCGGTGTAACAAGGCTTATATCGGCGAGACAGGCAAGAGGCTCAGTGACCGATTCGTCCAACACTTGCGCGACATACGCCAATGCTCTGTGACCCTGTAGCCACCCATTTCAATGATACTGGCCATTTAGGAGCTTACAATGTCCAGGTCACAGCCATCCGATCATGTTCCTCGGATGATCGCAGTCGATTTGCTTTGGACAATCGGTTGATTTCGTTGTATGGTACCTTACGACCACGTGGGCTCAACGTATTACATTTCTATGCTTCTTAGTACTTTCTCTTCCCATGCCTTGTAATCTATATGGGTATATGTTGCATGTATTCAAGTTATATATTTACTAGATTTTTCATTGTTTCTCTTCCTTTTTATTTCTAGTTTTATGTGTCTTTTTTGTGTTACATTTATTTCGTTATTCGTTTTTATTCCCAGATTTTTATTAGAAACGTTTGCATGTAGTCGTCCATTTATGTTTTTTTTTAATTTGTCACTCCTGTTGTTCGTTTGCTTGATAAAGGCCTTGTTGGTCGAAACGTTGCTGTATTTTGTCATTGTTTTTGTATTTGTAAAACTACAGTACTTTGTGATTACGTGTTTTGCCTAGAAAAATCACAAACAGCGTTAAAAAGCTGGGGTTGATTCGCAAAGTCCTGTAAAGGATATGCAATTAACTTTAACCATGTCTCTGGTTCTATGCTCACGCTAACCATGTCTCTGGTTCTATGCTGACACTAACCATGTCTCTGGTTCTACGCTCACACTAACCATGTCTCTGGTTCTATGCTCACGCTAACCATGTCTCTGGTTCTATATTTTAGGTGAATCTTCACGGGACACACCAGACATCAATAAATACCATCTTGGATTCCACGCATGCGTGCAGGAAGTATGTACATACTTAGACTCGAACCGAGACGAGGATTTGGAGCTGAAGACCAAACTGCTAAACCATCTTGCCAACTGCATGACCAGCGCTAACAGCCAGTCTACAGCTAGCACATCTTCCTCATCACCAATGCTGCCGTCAACATCTACGTCGTTGGACGTTCCAGTATCAATACCAGCCTCTTACAACATGCCATTACAGTCGTTTTCGCCTACAGTGGTAAATGAAGTTCCTGAAGTTAAAAGTTATCTTCGTTTAGAGTACGGAGCTGCAGAGTCGTCATCTGTGGATGACAGTAAGCAGTTCTCCTTGGAATTAGCCAAAGATAAGGCAAAGTCAAAAAGCAACATTGCGACCTCTAGCTCAGATGTGATAAAACAGCAAGGAATACTGCACGCCGTACTGACTTCATCAACACCCACAGTGAAACAACAGATGCTTCCACTGTCACCACCAGGATCTCTTATAGATCACACACCTGCTCCCAATAGAGCACAAGACAACCATAATATCATCAACACAGTAGGGACAAGTCAAATTTCTCCTGTGACAGAGATCAACAACAACTCAATCATTCTCCCAACCTTTCTCAAAGTGGGAACGCCCACTTCTCTAACATGTATACAACAGCCCAATCAATTACAGCCCACACATTTATACCAACATCAGCTTAATCAAGCACAGATACAGCAACACTGCCTCCCCCAATTCCCAGATGGTTCAAATATCTTTACGAGTGTTAATCCTTTCCAGCTTATTCCAACAAAAACTGCAAATGGGGACATTGCATTTCTTTTGTCTACTACAAACTTTATTAACTCCTCCCACATTCCAACATTTACGTTTCCTGTACTGACCCCGCCCACAGTAGGACACGCCCAAATCTTATCTTCGCCAATCTCACAACAAGCTATTCAGATTCTATCATGTACACCAGAGGAGCAAAACCAATCAATCTCATTCATGTCGCCTTCTATGCAACCACTAATTCACCCAGCCAATAAGAATGTAGAGATTATTACTACGTCCACGCCCAACATTTTACAACAAACCACGCCCAATATTTTACAGCAAACCACGCCTTTGAATCTATCATCAAACTCTAATAAAACGACACTAATGACACACTCAAATGTTGTCACTTTTCCTACTACAGTGACAGGTAATGCCGACAAAGCTCTGTCTTTCAACAAGAAACTATCGTACGCATCAAAACCAACTTCGACATTAGATACAAAGCCTTCTTATCCTTCATCCATCAATAAAAATATAACCGAATCTGTCAATCTCATCCAGTCGACACGCCTAACAAACTGGAATATCAACGTTTCGTCCCATTCCACCTCTTCTACTCCATCCAGGCCTTCAGAAAGTTTCCTTTCAGATCTAATGCAATCGAATACTGGGAGTCACCATGAAGTCTCCAGCTTCCACAAAACAGAACCAGCTGTCTGTCAATCACAGCCCATACCCGCATCGAACACGTTCATGGATACAGACAATGAGTTACAGAACAAGCAAATATTTAGACCTTGGAAGGAATGAATACGAAGTTAGGGCAACCAAACGTGCGATTCATAAGGCGTGACAGCTGCTACTTGGAAATAATTAATTAAAAAGATGAAAATACAATTTCTACAAGAATTTTCACCATCCAAAAAGTTCCATTGATGTTTCTCGTCGGTGCTATCGAGTTCGTGCTCTGCCGCTGAGAAATTCCTGTAAAAGAATCAGATCGAAGCATACATTTTTCTCATTGAAGTGTAATGATGATGGTGTCCTATCAATCAAACCTGTGATTCAATAAATAAGTAAAGTTCAATGGTTTATTTTCTTTTATATGTTGTAGTAGTCGTTATTGTGGATGATGTTGTTGTTGTTGTTGTTGTACCAGTAGCAGTTACTGTTGCAGTAACAGGAGTTACTACGGTAGACATGTCAGTAGAAGTAGTGATTGTAAAATGGTTATTAGTAGATGTTGCAGAAGTAGGGTGTTCAACTTAAAAGCAGCCCCAGTGATAAATATAAATTTGCCAGGTACGCATTGCATCTCGTCTATTTTACTATTTAAACCGGTTCTGACTAGCTTGTCCTACCTCACATTTGTTCATCGCCCCTTCCCGCACTACAATTACACACCATCACACAACCTTGACCTATAATACATCATAACTGAACCTTCTCATTTCCATACACATATGCCAGATTAGCTCCATTCACAGACTGCTTTTAAGTTGAACACCCTGTAGTAGAAGTAATGGTGTCATTAGTTATAATATTGAGATAAACAATGAATGCATTCCACATGCAATGATTGAGGCGTATACTCAAAATCTCATGGACTGACAGGGTGACAAACAAGGAGGTATTGAAATATGCTGGATTCCTAGCATAGTTACCCTTATCCGTAAACGCCGCATTGATGGGTCACTTAGCTCTTCCACAAGATCCAAATCTTCAAGGATATTTTATTCAGATAGCTGGCTTCGAGCACAAGAACGAAACGGCAACCCTTCCTTCGTTACAAAGGTGTATGCAAGCGTGACTTGAGGGTGCTTGACATCAATGCACAAAACTAGGAGGAGCTCGCCAGGGATAGATTCAGCTGGAAACAGGCTCAAGAGACAACGATAACTGCGGTCTTAAAGTCTTCTTCTTCTTCCTTGCGTTCGTTCTTTACGACCAATTTTAATCACTCTTTGTGACATGTTTGATCTTTGTTAAGAACGTGTATACGTTGCACATTGGTTTGGTAGGCCCCTAAATGCATAGACTTCTACACGTTTAGGACACATGCATCCGATTTCAGCCAAACCTCCTTAGTCGCCTCTTACGACATGCGTGGCAGGTAACAGTGGTTCTATTCTTTACACCCCAAATTTGGGCCCAGGTAACCACTCAGGCGGTCTTAAAATGAGTCAGGAGAAAGCAGAAATAAAATTCTCCATGAGGGCTATATCCACTGTCTCTCGAGACTAATTATCATAACCAGTAAGATTTTTCAGAACGCACAGGAGAAAAAATAATAAGAGAGGCTACTGTGACCTAGGAGACAAACACAAGTAGCTTGAATACGGAGGTACGGGCGATTACAGAGGCGGTAACGTGGTTGGTATCTCATAACTACGCCCGTCTGCCCAGCGTGTTCGTAGCGCGTTGGACTACGGGTGACTATCCCTCTGTGTGGGCGGGTTCAATTCCGCGGGATGGCAGAAAAAGCCACAGATTCCCCAGATTTACGGTGTTCGTGGCACCGAACCGAAGGGTTACGATGTCCATGGCACCGAGCCGAAGAGCTAATAAGCTCAAGTGCTTCTGGATCTGAAAAAAAAAAATCTCATAACAACTCTTGCGTTTTCATAGTCGGTGACTCCATGAGTATGATTCATAAGGTCGAAAAAGGAAGGATGATACGAAACTGAGTGGAGGTACTGGTACAGAGAGGGAACAGAGACATCACCTCCATTTTCGTCCTTGGAGACGCAAACGTCATAAGTAATAAACAGGCTGATAGATTGGCTGGCATAGCTATGAAAATAGAGGGAGCTGCAATGGGCCGAAATGAAATTCTAAACACATTGTAATAATGACAGCAGTATCAACATCAATGTTATGGGTCGCCGATAGCGAAGTTGATAATACGCTGCACTAGTGTCCACGTACCGGGGACATTACAGGGTTCGAGATCAATTTGGGCAAACAAATTATAGGTGTGCACACGGTGTACGGTTGGATTATAGAAAACCATGATCTTTTACTTGGGCATCTAAATTACAAGTAACTCTGAGGTCGGAGTAAGGTTAACCTGAATTGAGTGAGACACTAGTGATAAGAAAAGAAAGCCTTTACAAGAAAGCTAAAAAAATCAGTCAGATTTCCATATTAGGCGCCATGATAACAGACAAGGACAGACTATCATTTTCCGACTCAGGATAGGTCATAACAGACTGAACAAACACCTACACATGCTACGATTGTCCCCATTCCCTCTGTGCCCCTGTGGCACTGCTGAACTTAATCACAGAACATGTCCTGCAAGACTGTCCCCTGTATGTCCTTCCTAGAAAGAAATGCTGGCCCTGCAACACAACACTACCTTCAAAACTACATGGCACCAGAGATGAACTCTAGACAACAGTTGACTTCATTATAAGAACGCGTCTAACGGTATAAACATCAAAACTACATGGCACCAGAGATGAGCTCCAGACAACAGTTGACTTCATTATAAGAACGCGTCTAACGGTATAAACATCAAAACTACATGGCACCAGAGATGAACTCTAGACAACAGTTGACTTCATTATAAGAACGCGTCTAACGGTATAAACATCAAAACTACATGGCACTAGAGATGAGCTCTACACAACAGTTGACTTCATTATAAGAATGCGTCTAACGGTATAAACATCAAAACTACATGGCACCAGAAATGAGCTCCAGACAACAGTCGACTTCATTATAAGAACGCGTCTAACGGTATAAACATCAAAACTACATGGCACCAGAAATAAGCTCCAGACAACAGTCGACTTCATTATAAGAATGCGTCTAACGGTATAAACATCAAAACTACATGGCACCAGAGATGAACTCTAGACAACAGTTGACTTCATTATAAGAACGCGTCTAACGGTATCATCATCAAAATAGCGATCGCAAAGAAGAAGAAGGCGCATGATTACAGCTGAACTCACAGCAGTGAGCGAAACAAACAAAACAAAAAAACCAAGAAAATCATTGTTGTGGCTAAATATTGAATATCAACATCATGATGGACTATGTCAGCTGGCGTAGGTCGCCCGAGTGGTTACCGTGGCCCAAATTTGGGGTGTAAAGAATAGAACCACTGTTACCTGCCATGCATGTCGTAAGAGGCTGAAATCGGATGCACATGTCCTAAACTTGTAGAAATCTATGCGTTTAGGGGCCTACCAAACCAATGTACAACGTATACAAGTTCTTGGCAAAGATCAAACATATCACAAAGAGTGATTAAAATTGGTCGTAAAGAACGAACGCAAAGAAGAAGAAGAAGCTGGCGTAGGCGATCATTGATCTCCACAAACGTCTGTCCTGAGTACTGACCACAAGTTCGAATGTTGGAATCTGCAATCAAAATGTTATACTTGTCTCTGTTTCATTATGTTTAGTTTCTTCTCATCCCCAACGTTTCCAGAAGCCGTCCAGTTATCCCTGATCTTAATGTAGAGAAGATCGAATGCATGTTTTATCGAAGATGGACGATAATTCGTAGGTCTCGTGTTCACGATGAGCATGTAAAAGAAACCTTGCGAGCTGAAAGTCGATAACGGTAAGTTACTAATCCTGATATGAAAAGTAATAACACTAAAACCGAAATAATGAATATAGGAAGAAAACATAACAAACTAAACATCCATGTCAATGATACTACAATTAACCAAGTGCACGAATTCAAACAGGAAGCATATTCACAGAAGATGGAAAGCTAGATAGAGACCAACGAGCAAAAAGCACATGATGTAACCTACCAGTTAGCCCCATTGTTAAAGCATCCAAACATCTCACTGACAGCTAAACAACAGATGATCAACATCATTTTATGTCTTCTTTGTTTTACCAGTGCAAAACATGAATAATGAGCAAATCAAAGTCGTGAAAAACAACGAAATGTGATGTCTATGAAAAGTTATCAACAACACCAGAAAAGAGAGTCGTCAACATCAACGTGAGAGGAAATGTTGTGACAGAATCTTGATTGAATTACATTGAGAAACAAAGAATGACATGGTTCGAGCACTTAAAAAGAATGCAACCATACTCAACTATAAATAGAGTAGTCTATCACAAAACATCAAGAAAGAAAGCAAAAGGTAGACCACGAAAAAGATGGTTAATTGAAAATGAAAATCGTGGCATATCCTTTACAGGACGTCGACATCAATCACAGTAAACGAGTCATTGGTTTTCTAGTCACCACTTATACGTTCAGTAGTTTGCCAATGTTTTCTAAACGGTGAATCTACGGCAACAAATTTCCTTCCAAAATGCCCACCGTAGAGTTTGAACCAGGTACTCTTTGGTTGTGATCGAGCTCACTATCGCTAAGCCACAGACCCCCAATATGGTTAGATGGCATAGCAGAATACGGTCAACAATAAAACAATAACTATCACTCAAGCGACTAGAGCAGCGCAAGACACAAACAGAAAACAACGACACTATGCAACAACCTGGTAACAATGTGAAGACACAAACAGAAAACAACGACACTATGCAACAACCTGGTAACAATGTGAAGACACAAACAGAAAACAACGACACTATACAACAACCTGGTAACAATGTGAAGACACAAACAGAAAACAACGTCACTATACAACAACCTGGTAACAATGTGAAGACACAAACAGAAAACAACGACACTATACAACAACCTGGTAACAATGTGAAGACACAAACAGAAAACAACGACACTATACAACAACCTGGTAACAATGTGAAGACACAAACAGAAAACAACGACACTATACAACAACCTGGTAACAATGTGAAGACACAAACAGAAAACAACGACACTATACAACAACCTGGTAACAATGTGAAGACACAACACGAGAAAAATCCTTCCATCCAAACCATTTAAACTCAAAATAACATTTTAAACATTTTCATCGTCCTCACAACTTCATTAGAAATCCTCGCCGGTGCTAAGAGTTCTGAAACAGAACTGAATCTTCCCTTTGTTAGAAGTTATCGTAGGACAAATGGTTATTCACTGAAGAGAAATGATAATTGTTCAATCAATCTTCTTCTTCTTCGAACGTTCTATATCGACCACTTGTTGACCACTCTGTGTGATCTGTATGTGATCTGAGCCTAAGAGTGATTGTACGTCGTGTCAGTTATGCGCCTGCACGTAGGCCAGCACACCCGATTTCTGCGACGCTTTTTATATACTAGGTAGCTTCCAAAGGCCCTACCTCAGTCGCCACTTACAACATGCCTTGTAGTTCGCAGTGGTAGTATTCTTTGCTGTCTTCGTGAACTCCGATAAACACACAGGCAAAAGTTCAACAATCAAGTCAGTAACTCTATGTTTTTATAACCTATTAAACTTTATTTGATTCAGTAAACCTCTTCTAATTCCACAAGTTTTTATTACCCCTCTGTTTGCTTGTTTTGTTGAATCCCTAAAATAACTCACTTCTTCTGTGCATCCACATCTCCAAAGCTTAAATTTTGTCCTCAGAATGTTTTATTCATTATCTATGTTTCAACCACATGCAGTAATTTTTGAACAAATGTAACACTTGATCACTCACAATTTTTTTTATTGATTTGTTATTTTCCTTTTATGGTTAAGATCTTTCTCATGTTATTGAATGTATTGTTTGCCATTTCTAACCTTCCTTTGATTTCTGTATCACATTTCACATTTTTCATGGACCTTGCGATCCTTTTTTGTGCCTTGTTTAATTGCTCATAGAATGTTCTTATTTTTTATTATTAAGATCTTCAGGTGTTGGGCATGTGTTCCATATTCCGGTTAATTGCTATGGCTTTTACATTTTAAAAGTAATACTCTGTCTTGCACCTGCTTCGTAGGTGTGTGGCCCTGCGTTCAATTTTTACAGTGGGAATTGGATTTCTTTTCTCGCCAAAGTAACGGCTCTCAAGTCTATCTAATCCCAACTGGATAGTAGAGAAATATTGAGAAGTATGGATGGTCAGCGGAAGTTGATACATCATCTCCCCCCTTTCCCCGTATTTCGCTGGTCAAAGAAAATATGTGCCTAACAAGGTAATCATCAACATACCACATGGTATAAAAACAGACATTTAATAAGGAGAAGAATAAAATCTTGAATATCAAAGTACAGAAGTGTCCTCCGTATATCAAAAATTTAAACAAGTATTATTTTCTTAGGAGCAACCCAACCAACTTAAGCACGTTCAGGCTAGTTCGCCATCAGCTTTCAAGCCGCTATCGGCCATCTTCAATCGTCTCTCCGTTTTGCGTTCATCTCAACGACAGTTTTCTGGCAACTGTCTCATGCCTGATTCAAATCGGGAACGTCTGGGCTGTAGACCTCAGGTCACACTCACCTTCTGCTCATTATCTCCTTTTAATAAGGCAGTAAAATATATATATTTTGCTTTGAATATAAATGTTACAGAAGTGTCCTCCGTATATCATGGAAAAAGTTGAGAACAAATATATATATATATTCTTCTTCACCCTTCGCCCCTAGGGAAGCATAGGTCCGCAACCAAGGCCTTCCAAGCCCGCCTATCCAAGGCCTTCCAAGCCCGCCTATCCAAGGCCATCTTTTCCAGATCTCGCCACTCTCTCCCCGTTTTTTTTGCGTTCCATCTCTAACTCCCGTCTCCATGTGTTTCTGGGTCTTCCTTTACTTCTATTGCCCTGGGGGTTTCTATCGGAGAGCCTGTCTCGCGATGCTGTCAGGGGGTTTCCTCAGTGTGTGTCCTATCCATCTCCACCTTCTGCTCATTATCTCCTGTTCATATATATATTCTGGATATATATATATATATATATCCAGAAAGAAATTGAAATCAAAGAAAACTGGCTGATGCTACAAATAAGAAGGAGAAAATTGAAGTAGTTCGGACAGATAAAAAGACACGAAGGGTTTGGACAATTTGAGGAGGTGTCTATGCAAAAAGGAGAAGAGGTAGACCACGGAGAAGATGAATTTAGAATGCAACTTATGATTTCAGCATGACGGCTGCAGAGACGGGACATCTGGCCTACGAGAGAGTGAGAACTTCCCAAGGGCTGTTAAAGTAGCAAAGTTCTGCTCAGGACAAGCTATTTGATGATGATGATCATCATCATCATGATGATGATGATGAAAACGGATTTTCTTAATATTCTGAAGTAACCAATCTTTTTTAGCTTCTTCTCGGTTCGTTCTAGTGGAGAGGTTCCAAAGGTGCGGTACCGCCACAATGGCGTGACTGAAGATCACAGTTTTGGCGGGAAGTATGAAACACAGATTTTATTTGAGATTATAAAGATACATTATAAAAAATACATGTGTTATAAATAAATATAATTACTGTCTAATATATTTTGTTATATTTTGTATTCTTATTATCGCCCCTGTGGTACCAGGGTCCACAAGGGAAGCACAGAATAGTACCACTGCGACCTGCAAGGCATGTCGTAATAGGCGACTGATGTAAGACCTAGAAAAGCTACCCTAGTAAATAAAAAGCATCTCATAAATCGAATGTGCTGGCCTACTTGTAGGTGCATAACTGGCACAATGTACAATCGCTCTTAGACTCAGATTACATACAAATCACACAGAGTGGCTTAACAAGTGGTCGATATGGAGCGTTGGAAGAAGAAGAACCCCAAGCTCTGAATAAGCAAATGGTAGTCTTGAATATGACTGTTTCCGTGATGAACCATGTGCTTAATCTTTAGTGATTTTGTGAGTTGACTAATCCTGGTATCCACACAGAGGCAAATATCTTCATATCCAGTGGCGGCTCGTGCACATTTCTGTTGGTGGGGCCAGACAAATATTTTCGTAAAAATCATGATTTTGGGTTAGGTATATTTTAATTTACAAAATAATAAATACACGTTATACATTATTTTTGGTGGGGCCCGGCCTCACTGGCCCTTGATGACGAGCCGCTACTGTTCATATCATTGAAAAACTACAATATCCTTGAGCTATACGTGTCTTATTGAAGTCTAAAATAACTGATTCACCTTTCATATATATCTCCTCATGAATATATTATCATAACAGTGGGTCGTCAACAAAATACTACACATGTATACAAGACTCACTGGAGACACACATTTCAGACACTAGAACGGAACACGAACCCTTATCATCTCGGCACCCGCCCGAGTGGTTACCAGGGCCCAAATTTGGGGTGTAAAGAATAGAACCACTGTTACCTGCCACGCATGTCGTAAGAGGCGACTAAGGAGGTTTGGCTGAAATCGGATGCACGTGTCCTAAACGTGTAGAAGTCTATGCGTTTAGGGCCTACCAAACCAATGTGCAACGTATACACGTTCTTGGCAAAGATCAAACATATCACAAAGAGTGATTAAAATTGGTCGTAAAGAACGAACGCAAAGAAAAAGAAGAAGATCTCGACACCCATCGTCTAGTCGTGAGAAAGTTTTAGAAACAATGACCATCTTAGTACTCCAAAACATAAACTTTCGCTTGCTGTATCTTTGTAACAAGGTCGACTGAGCAACATGGGAAATCAGGTCAGATCTTAACAGTTCAAGCGCATAAGCCTTCTTCTTCTTTTGTCGTGACACTTCTACCTGGTTGTTGCCCATTGTCGTGGTTTTCTGTTTTTGTCTTGCTCTGTTCTGGTGGCTTGTGTGGTTGTTATTTTTGCTCTTTCACATGATTCTGCTACGCCATCTAACCATCTTTTTCGTGGTCTAGTTGGTTAAGTCCTGTAAAGAATATGCCACGATTTTCATTTTTTTGTTTTTCAGAGGTCTGCCTGAAAAAGTTTTCTTATTGCAGGCAAGGGAAACAATAATGTATTTTCTTCTTTCGATGATGGTAGGAGTTGTCTATCTAATTTCCTTTGGTGTTTGCTGTGGGTTTGTTGCCTCCACAACTCTTTGTACTTTCCCTTGATATGTGTCTTGATTTCTGGTAGTGACACTGGGTGTTTGTGTTGTATACGTTTTGTTCCCTCCTTAGCCAGCCTGTCTGCTCTCTCATTTACTGGTACGCCACAGTGGACTGGTATCCACTGGAGAATACTTTGATTGTGTTAACTTTATTTTAATTGTTGAAAATTAACTTTTGTCCGAGTAGCCTGCTTTTCAGTTTACTCATCGATTTTGCACTGCCATGGACTATTTTTACATGCTCAGCCTGATCACGAGTCTTACGTTCTATCGTCCATCTTCGATGGAATTATTAAATAACTGTATCAATTTAGCTATATATTCCTATTGAGTATGAGAACGAGTACTGCTTAATATGAGTATTTGATTAACTAGCCATATATTCCTATTGAGTATGAGAACGAGTACTGCTTAATATGAGTATTTGATTAACTAGCCATATATTCCTATTGAGTATATAATAGCCGTCCATCGCAAGCGATGATGACAACAATCTCAGACGTGTACTGTTGCACCTCTCTGGTGTGTGCGGAGGTGACTGTAGAGTCAATCCTAGAACAGAATCCCCGACCACAGGTGGGGCATACATGATCAAGGTTAGACATGTGCGTGTTGTGTGCTCTGTCTTTTCGCGCTGCTCGTTTTCTCTGTGACTCAACAATACGATGATTCTCAGCTATTCGGGTTCCTCTTTTGTTGTTACAGCGCCACATTTGGCGATCTTGCGCAAGGATTCCCAGCACGTATTGTCTATATCGAAGCATTTCAGAGACCTTTAAGAGTGTCTTTAAAGCGTTTTTTCTGTCCACCTGCTAAACGTCTGCCCCTTCAAGCTCGCCATACATCAACTGTTTTGGGATGCGTTTATCAGGCATTCGAGCAACGTGACCGACCCATCTCAGTTGGGCCTTCTGCAACAGGGTGTTGACGCTTGGGATCTTTGCTCTTGTGAGGACTTCGCTGTCTGGAATTTTGTCCTGCCAGTTTATTTTTAGTATTCTGCGTAGACAGCTTGTGTGGAAATGGTTTAATTTTCTTGCGTGTCTGCTATACACTGTCCATGTCTCGCTCGCGTACAGCAGCGTTGTTAGCACTATGGCCTGGTAAACTTTCAGCTTTGTGACTATGCTTATCCTCTTCCGTTCCCACACAGTGACACGTAACCTTCCGAACGCAGCACTGGCTTTGGATATCCTATTGTGGACCTCAGAATCTATGTTTGCCGATCTGGATAGGAGGCTGCCAAGATAAGCAAAGTTGTCCGTTGACTGGAGACGCTGGTGTTTAATGTTGATGACTGGATCTAATACTGTTCTCTAGGGGCGGCTGGAACATGACCTCTGTTTTTGGTGTTAATGGTGAGGCCAAACCTATCACAGGCCATTGAGAACTTGTCCATGTAAGTCTGCATTTCTTCCTCAGAGTTGGTAGCGAGGGCACAGTCATCAGCAAACAACAGGTTTGAGATAGTTGATTTTTTTTACCTTGGTGGAGGATTTTAACCTCCGAAGATTGAATAGGTTACCGTCTGTCCTGTATCTAATCTTTACCCCATGTTCGTCGCCTTCCCAAAGACATCCGTGAGCATGGCAGCAAACATCATGCTGAAGAGTGTTGGGGCCAGTACACAGCCCTGTTTGACGCCGTTGGTGACATGGAAGGCTTCCGACAGCTCCCTTCGTCAAGTACACGTGCCATCATGCCCTCGTGAAACTGTTGAGTATGAGAACGAGCACTGCTTAATATGAGTATTTGATTAACTAGCTATATATTCCTATTGAGTATGAGAACGAGTACTGCTTAATATGAGTATTTGATTAACTAGCCATATATTCCTATTGAGTATGAGAACGAGTACTGCTTAATATGAGTATTTGATTAACTAGCCATATATTCCTATTGAAGTCTAATTAATAATTTGTCAAAGGCATGCAACCTCTTTTCTCTGACAATAAGTGTCTCCAAAACAGTTGTATTATGTCAGGAGGTAAGACATCAAACATCACTTTAAATGGCGACCATCTAACACCAGTGCAAAAATTCTGCTATCTTGGGTCCACGGTCACTGCCAGCCTTTCTCTTGACGAGAAAATCAACGCTCGTATAGGGAGTGCCGCTACTACATTCGGCAAACTATCAAAGCGAGCGTGGGACAACAAAAATTGACATTGCAGACGAAGACTCAAATATATCGAGCCTGTGTAATTAGTTCTTTACTATATGGCTCAGAAACATGGACAGCCTACTCAAGACACGAGAGGAGACTTAACATCTTTCACCTTCGATGTCTCCGCAAGATTATGAACATCAGGTGGTACGACAAGATAACCAATACTGAAGTACTACAACGTGCAAATCTGCCTTCCATCATGGGCATGCTCAGCAGTAGACGACTAAGATGGTTGGGACATGTGAGAAGAATGGAAACTTATCGCATACCAAAACAAATGTTGTTCTGTGAACTTTCGGAGGAAGAGGCACCAGGGCAGACCACTGCTCAGATATAAAGATGTCTGCAAAACCTCAATGAAAAACTTTTCTATAGATCCCAGCACATGGGAGGGACTAGCTGATGACAGAGTTGTGTGGAAAGCCAAATTACGGAAGGGCGCAGAGTCTTTTGAGAAGAGACTTATGTACGAGCTGAACAACAAGAGAGAAAAGCGAAAACTCAGAAGTTGTCACAGTAAAACACTTGCCTATTGACCGTCTGTAAAGATGAAAAGGGCCATATATATATATTCCTATTGAGTATGAGAACGAGTACTGCTTAATATGAGTATTTGATTAACTAGCCATATATTCCTATTGAGTATGAGAACGAGTACTGCTTAATATGAGTATTTGATTAACTAGCCATATATTCCTATTGAGTATGAGAACGAGTACTGCTTAATATGAGTATTTGATTAACTAGCGAAACGGTCCGGATTCGAACCAACAAAGTACAGAACGCAAGGCAGTCGAATGTTGTACTTCCCTAAGAGACTCTCTTAAGCAAAGGTTACAAAGATTAAGGGTCATAAAACGATGACCCAATGCCAGATATAGCCCAAGGATAACGATTATGCAGCATATTTCTAAGTCAATTTATTCTTAATAAAATTCGGAGAAAGAAGAAACTTATTGCAGAAAGATTATGAGCTGAACGTTCGAAGAGATACATCAAGGAACACGGGGGCAATAATGTGCATGAAATCCCATGAAGCAAATCTGAAAGACTTCTGTTAGCGCAGATTAGTCACATGCCATGTCATGGATTGTAGTTGTTGCATCTTTAGAGCACAACTTGCACACTACCGTCTGCAAAGACGGAAAGGTGCTAATCAACCTGTGTGATGTATCTATTATTGCACTATGGCTATTAAGTCTTCAGTATATATATATGGAACTGCAGTAAAACTATTTGATTGGCAAAACACGTAATTACAAAGTACTGTAGTTTTACAAATTACAAAAACAATGACAAAATACAGCAACGTTTCGATCAACAAGGCCTTTATCAAGCAAACGAACAAACAGGAGTGACAAATTAAAATGAAACACAAATGGACGACCAAATACAAACGTATCTAAGGAAAATCTGGAATAAAAACGAATAACGAAATAAATGTAACACAAAAACACACATAAAAACTAGAAATAGAAAGGAAAAGAAACAATGAAACATCTAGTAAATATATAACGTGAATACATGCAACATATACCCATATAGATTACAAAGCATGGGAAGAGAAAGTACTAAGAAGCATAAGAATGTAATACGTTGAGCCCGCGTGGTCGCAAGGTACCATACAAAGAAATCAACCGATTCTCCAGAGCAAATCGACTGCGATCATCCGAGGAACATGATCGGATGGCTGTGACCTGGACATCGTGAGCACCTAAATGGCCAGTATCATTGAAATGGGTGGCTACAGGGTCACAGAGCATTGGCGTATGTCGCGTAAGTGTTGGGCGAATCGGTCACTGAGCCTCTTGCCTGTCTCGCCGATATAAGCCTTGTTACACCGCTTACAGATAATGGCATAGATAAGATTACGGGACTCGCATGTGAACCCATCGTCAATAAGAAACGTGCCTAAAGGAAAGATACAGTACGCGTCTGTATAACATAAGCACACGTGTTGCAACGCCGACGACCACACTGGACAGTGCCAAAATGAGTCTGGATATTGGACTTAAGGCGACTGTGTACCAACATATCCTTAAGACTTCTGTCCCGTCTGTAAGACACCAAAGGATAGTTGGGGAAGACAGAACGGTCTCAGGATCTGATCTAAGGAGAGACAGATGACGGAATAAAACATTTTCACCAGGGAACTATGGGGTGGTAAGTTAAGATAAGTTTTACTCTGTCAGAGTTAGTAGTCCTATGCTGACTGGTAAGGGCCTGCTGGCAAGTGATTTTCTGAACTCGATGCATAGCCGAGACAAGCACCCTCTCCGGGTATAGGCGCCTACGAAAGAAATCAAGCATCTTGCGAGCTCTCTCAAGAAAATCATCGTCCTCACTACAAAGGCGACGAAGGCGTAAGAGCTGCGAGAATGTCTTTAAGTCTTGCAGCTATTGTTTTGAAAATGTCTTTTTTTTTTTAAAAGTCGATTTAATCTGCTTTCTGTGTAAAACTGCCATGCTTTGTCGTATTGTATTTAGTGGCTTGCTGCACTTTCGTATTACGGACTGGATACTGGGTATACTTGAATTCAGGACATTGACCATGGAGAAGAGTGGATACCAATACCCATTGAACGCAAAAAATCCTTTGTAGTAGTCACCACGATAAACAAACCAAGTCGAGATTCGCTGCCCACAATAATCAACGCAGAAATCGAAGCAGTAATAAATGACTACACATCGGAGGAAGATGCTGTTGTTTTCACTGATGATTCTGTTATTCGGCACAGTCGAAGTACATGGGCCTTTACGGCAAGAGCGAAAGGAAAAGTCATCAAAGAGACAAGTGGTGCATATACGACAACTACCAGCAGCATGACTTTGGAGGTTATAGCAGTGACAAGATCCCTGGAGTGGCGACAGTCGCATACATTCACTCACGCATGCATGCTCAGCAACTCTATGAGCATGATACAGAAGATCAAGGTCGGTTATGTACGAAGGCAGTGGATGGAATTAATACAAAACTCGTCAATCCAGATACTTACCTTCATCTTTGTCCCAGGTCCCGCTGGGGTGAAGGGCAATGAGAGAGCAGATGCACTGGCGGGCATTGCTACGATTGAGAATGAGTCTTCTATGAACAGAAGCGACATCATCAACTCTCTCAGAGAAAACATACGCTCTGAAGATTTCAACGAAGAAGATAAAGGGTATTCTCTATCCCGGTTGCGCAAGTTGTGCAAGCCGATAGGTGCGGCAAGATGGGAAAACCACGAGAGAAAACCAAGAAGATACATGTATCAACACAGAATGGGAGTTGTTAGCCTAAACACACTGAGATACATGCTTGGGAGGAGATCGGAGCAATTATGGACATGTCCGATGATGATCCTTAAATGAATAATGAACTTGAATTCAGCGATTCATTTGATTTTATCTCCTGCAGTGAAAAATGAACGGCTAGTTTGATTATAAATGTTAAAAGATGGCCACGACCACTGTAGCAACCACGCAAGGAGACGATCTCGACGAAACAATGCAGGAAGAATCGTCCTCGGTGTTTTCTGGATTTTCTGATGTGAACGAATTTTCTCAGGTCATTAAAATATTCTGCACTGAAATATAATTTTGTTTTATTACATGAAATTTCTATAAGTACCATAATTTCAATTTCGGCAGTTATCAACCTACCCTACTTAGGCTACTTTTAGTTTTAGTTTATAACTTTAGTACCTACCGACCTAAGATCTAAAATTCTTTTACTTTTATTTATTCTTTAGTTTACTACTATAGTACTGTAACTTAACTATAAACATAGAATAAGAATTGGTAACGAGAATAAATGTTACAGTGTAACAAAAACATACACACACTCACACAGTGTCTAAGTAACTACTAACTGAACTTGACTACCTTGGGTAATGGAAATGGTGGTGACAAGTTGTGACCATCAGTTACACATATCATCAGTAGACCGTAGTATCACTCTATCACTGAAAATCACTATCATCTATTCTATGGATTGCTATGGCAGTTGTCTGAGTTGTACTTATCATTATGAATCTCTCTCTCTCTCGCGTTCCCGGATTATGAATCATTATGTTTCACTACTGACTGCACTGTTCCAAATAATTATGCAGCATTTTAATTTTAAATACAACAGTTTAATAGTTTAATACTAATAGCATAGCCATTGCAATTCAATTTAATTATGATACTAACAGTCAACAGTACTATAGTTCGTTCCAAAATTCGTGATCACACTAAGGTTTAATTTGTACGAAATCTATCTGATGGATACAAGTAATTTTACATGCTGTCCTTACATACCTCACGACGTTACGAATCCATGTTTAACTAATTGGTAGGTAGCTTAGTTGATGCAAAAACTTTTTTGTTATATAATTTTGTTAAGCACAACAAAATGATAATCAAAGTTTAGAACTTACAGTAATACACAAAATGGTTGTGAATGATTGCAAAGGCGTATTCCTATTACATATTATAAAAGAAAGGTCACATAGTGAACAAATGATACCTTCCACTGCTATAAATGAAAGTAAATGTTGCGTACATACGCCAATGACAGTCGGTAGGAAACATTGTGAACTGATTAATTCCATGAGATTCCCGATTTTGACGTGTACTGAATTGCATTTAGAACATGGAAATGCTTAGTTATAGACAAACTTGACAATCGTACTGTAAAATTTTGACAAGTATACCAGATCAACATCGCGGTAAATTTAGTAATAACATATAATAAAATTCTTACAGGTTAGGGTGGGCAAAAAATAATTTTGGAACGTCGTCACTGTTACCTATATAAAAATGCAAAAATCAAGAATTTCTGTCAAGTGGATGATTTTATATCGGTCGGTAAAGATAATCATGAATTTTGGAACGCACTATAACACTGTTACTGCACACAAGCACCTGTGCAGAACAGGAGTTGGAAGTATGTATGCATCGACAGTATTGTATGAGGATACACAATGCTCCTGCGAGTCATATATGGATTATTGATTCATCATTGTGCATCAATTCTGTTGAAGGGTTATCAGTTATAATTACATTTGTCCCTCATTTGATTATATAGGTGCTCGTCTCTCGTGCCAAAGGTACCAGGTTTGCTTCCTCTTGGAGCTATCTGAATATTTTTCCAGAGATTCCTGATCTCAGTGTAGGTGAGATCGAGTTCCTAGTCCTATCGGAGGCGGACGATAAACGTATGTCCTGTGTTCAATTTGAGCACGTAAAAGAACCCTTGACAGTTCCAAATTGAGAAGAGCAGGCTTTAAAGCTGCTGCCCGAGCAAAAATTCAGTAGAAATGATTTAAAATAAAAATTCCTACAAAAATATCTGCACCATCTTCAAATTTACACGTGGCCTCGCCTGTGCTACAGAGTTTGTGCACTGCAACTGAGATCTTCCTGTGTAAAAAAAATATTGGAGCACACATGGTTACTCACCGAAGTGCAATGATGATGTTCCAATCAATTGACACACTTTGCTAGTTTGAAATGTTTTCACTTGCTTTTGAAATGTCCTTTTATCTAAATTATAAAGTTATGCTAGAATCCCATAAATGACAGTTGACAGACACACAAAAATGAGATTGTATGTCTTTGAAATAAATAATGATTAATTCAATCAGATGAGTTAATTAATATTGAATATCTGCATAATAATTTGTGTCATGTGAGCAACAAAATAAATCACTTACCAGGTAGGGTATATATATATATATTCTTTCATGTCCATGTTCACACTTGATTGATATTTTGCTAAATCCCATACAGTATTATGTCAATATCGGGTTACTTTTAATTATAATGTATTTATTTTAAAAAAAATTTTACACAGTTAAATTTGTGATTTTAAATTATCAATATTTTCAACAGAAAACTCTCAGAGCTGTTCTCATGGCAACACGAAGCTCCAATGATTTGCCTGTCGGGGATGATTTCGATTTTTATTCTACATACAGATCAGTACGGGATGTGCTTGACTTTGAAGGACGGCGGATATTGACTCTGTAAGTGTCTTATTCTATACGGTTATCCAGTCTCCAGTTTTACCTGCAACAACTGTGGCAAGGATTGCCACACCAGAATAGGGCATTACAGCCACAGGAATTGTTGTGATTCTGCGAAGAACATACTACGTGATGCAATACCTATTGTCTCTTGAGACATAGAGGCCGATGATGATGATGATATTTGGTGAAGAATGTTAACTGTTCCTTTTTTTCTAATTTGCAAGATTTTGTTAGTTTCATTATCAGGCTGGATATCTAGAAGACTTATAATAAAGTTGTCTGATTATGTGATTTCTCTGTGCCCTGACTTCTGTCTCTCTTGTGATCAGCATAACTAAACTATACTGTTCTACATAATAATGGTTGTCCTTAGATGTTTACTTTTTACTTCCTCTGGATGTTGGAGTCAAAAATGGACAAGCATGTGCACACACTTCATCTATCCATTTGAGTCAAGCTGGTTGGTCATATTAGCTTTGCTCAAGGTTGGCAAAACCTCTCTTCACTGATTCGCTACATAGGGTTTTTTTGGATACTGGACGGAATTATTTTTTTTAGTTAAACAAAATGTCACTCGTAGTTTAGCAAAATGAAAATATTGTTTCTAGACAAACAGTAGATAACTGGCGACAACATTGCAAAAAGACTGTAGTATTTGGTGAAATTCTATTTTCCAGGATGTAGAACTTTAGGGACTACAAAGGAAATATTCATTTATTTGGCTTTTTGGAGTGACTGATGGAGTAGAGTTGTACACCAAGAAGTCACCTTTTAACTTTAAAAATTGTAGTATCGCTTTATCTCTTCCCAAATAATAGCACTCCACTTACTCAAAAGCTAGATCACCTAAGAAAGGCTCAGGCTTTAAAAAAATCAATACTTATGGAATGTTCGGCCTCATGAGGACACATTCTGTTTGTCCAAGTCAATGGATACATAACCCTTATATACAAAAATGGTTTCAACTTAGTCATGACATCAATGGGAAGGAAAAGATGTGCTGGAGGAGGGGATGGTTCATATAGCACAATGGCAGTGTGCTGGATTCAGTCACCAAGATAGAGTTCAATTTTGGATATAGTTGATTCCCTAGTCAACCCAACAGAAAATGGATCCAGACTTCCTGAGTTTGGGAAAATTCAAAATTGTCAGTTAAATACTATATACATTTCTGCTCTTGACACATTCAGCTAGATACCCTGGATGCAGAGAATATGACTCCTAATCTTCTTTTTATTTCACTAAACAATCTTTCCAATATTATTAGGAGTCATCTTGTTAAACGTTTTCTAAAATCTTTTGAAGCAGCTTTCACATTGACACTTATTTTCATATCTCAGATTACAGAGGTTGCTGCGGCATCAAAGTGTCAAGGGAAATTTACACCATGAACACTCTGGAGAGCTTGAGGACCAGTTTGATCTGCTTATGGATGCCAATGACCAGATCTTGGAACGAGTGGTAATACATTTA
The DNA here is from genome assembly GCA_020796225.1 of Arion vulgaris. Lineage (NCBI taxonomy): Eukaryota > Metazoa > Mollusca > Gastropoda > Stylommatophora > Arionidae > Arion > Arion vulgaris. Next base: position 24,552,372 of record CM036758.1, on the reverse strand, counting down.
TTAGAGCACTTTAATCTAGAGCTTTGTGGTGAATGATGAGTTACAGAGATCAGGAAATCTGTTTTGGATTTTGTCCTCCGGAAAGTATCAATCGAACATTTTAAATTACTTCAAATTTAGACAGTACACATACTTTAACCCTTAGAACCTGTGATCCCGATATTTCGGTATTGAATGTAAACATCGCCTGTCCCAAAAATTTGGCCTGAGAAGACCCCATCGTTATTTGTTAGTGATCGAAGATAAAATGTGTCGTCAAACACAACCCACATATTCTAAATGGTTTCACAAGAGGGCGGATGCTGTTGTGTGATATTTTTGTGTGCCAATAAGCTAATTAGTTAAGCATTTTCATGTCACTCTGAAAGGATAACAACAGAGCAAGCTGTTGAACTTGTTTTGAATGATTCAAAAGATGAATTTGACTTAAACTGTGATTATTCTGATAAGGATATCGAAAGTGAGTGAGACAATTATTTAGGTGACGAGAATTGTTTGACATGGCCATTGAGTCAATCGTATGTGTCAATTCCTCCCCACCAATAATGGTTGACACATTCCGTTTCTGACGACATTTTTTTAAGTTTGTTTTTCTAGACAGCTGCAGTCTCCTGCTGACGAGATCTATCTTCCTGGGTTTGTCTGGAGTCGTCCTACTCTAGGTGACTTCAGCTTTCTGTCGCTGAAACCAACCCAGGCTTTTATGCAGGGTGTGTTCCCTGGACACTATAGTTTAATTCCATATACTTGGAGGAAAGTGTCATAAAAGTAGAAAACAAAGCAAGAAAAAGATGTACTTCACAAGGGAGAGAGAGGATCACTGCTATTTGTCCCATAGCTGGGGGTGGGTTGGTTGCAGCCAGAGCATTTACCACTCGCAGGTTGGTTCTGTGTTGTCACCTTATGAGGCCCCATCTTGCTCTCCGCCCCTTTTGCCTGGCCATTCACCTTCAGTCTGTTCAGCTTGGTTAGACCTGCCACGAGTTAGACTCCCGCTGACATAGTCTGAAGGATCCTACAGGCACACAAACCCTCCAACCACGATAAGGTAGGCTAATGGGGAGGGAAATTGTTTGAATCGTTTGATATTCAAGCCATATATATTCAATCTGGAAAACAAGCTACATTAGCTGGGAGTATTCGGAGGCATGACCCACGTAATATATCGAGTAAATTTTAATGTTTAGTATTCTTCAAAAATATATAATAAGCAAGAATACCGGAGATGTTAGGATAAGCCAATAACAAGCTCTCTCTCTCTCTCTCTCTCTCTTGCCTTTTTACCCCGGGTTGGGGCATAGGCCCTCAACCAACTCATGCCAAGTCTTCCTATCTCTAGCTATCTCCTGCAGCTCCCTCCAGCTCTCCAATAACAAGCTATAGAACATTTAATTGTGCTAAATTACCATAATTTTTTAATCGCTCTGATATGTGATGTTTTTACTAAGAGGAAGAGATTTTTTGGGTACAGGTGGCCAGGGCTCAGAGAGATAGTTCTACTTGTGACTTTCTGACAGGGTAGGTTTCCAGAGCATTTTTAGCTTTTCATTACTGTAATGGATGGAGTCCACTGTAAATGAATTTCTCCCTTTTTTGACAATTAGAAACTTCTTTTTTTGGAAGGTTTTATACCATGCTGTCTGTAAATTTAACCTCCAGGGCTTGCATAGATGACGAGTCTGTAAGAAAGAGCATTGGGAATCCGAACAAGTGTCTAGTGTGACTTGGAACATTATAGTTTCTCACTATGAGAAGGGAAATGAAAGTCATGATCAGAGTGTTTTCAGGCTCTACGGCAGACATCTGTATGTCCCTGAACAAAAATATACTATTAATGATATCATTGACAGTACATAACTCAAATATCCAAAGTCTATGACTGAAACCACTGTAGTATATTGACAGTGACGATAATCATGTGAGATATGAACTAACTAAACTGCTAGAATGTCTCCCTTTTATCATCTGTTTTAGGGCACTCTGTTGGATGAAGCATCAGGTATACGTAAGGAGGAGACTAAGCTTGTAATAGTCTCAGCAAGCACACCTAATGCTAAAACTAGTGGCTGGAACAAGGTGAGTCACACATATATAAACAAACTGATGATTACAGTAGTCCTGTGTCTTTAGTTTCTGTTTTCAAAGCAAATTGGAGATCTTCTTGTTCAGCAATCTATGGTTATGCGCTTAGTTTACTGTAGATCACAAACTGGATAGTCAGCTTCAGGTCTGTCAGGTTTCCCCAAAGTTTAGTTTTTAAGTCAACTGGGTGTGGCCATGTGTTGCTTCTCAGCTCACCCAGAAGAGAATAGTCTTACAAGACATGCTCTGGTGTCTGTTCTCCACCTGCTGACACTGACAGAGCTGTTTAATTTATTCCTAGTCTATATAAGTGTTTGTTGAGTCTGCAGTGTCCGTACGTCGACAAAATATAAAGACCTGGTCTGTTCTTCTTAGGTCTTTGAGGAAGTCTTTTCCATAATCATATCCAGTGTTTGTCTTCCAGTCTACTGCAGATATTCTCTGTATGAAATTGGAGATCAAGAAAGATAACTTTGAATGTTTAATGTCTCTCTTGTACCATTTTTACCTCAGTTGGTCATATGCCCTCAACAAACTCATGCCAAGTCTTATCTTTAGCTTTCTCTTGCAGCTCTTTTCAGCTCTTCCGTATATCGTTAATCTCTTCCTCAAAAATTCTTTTCCATGCATTTCTAGACTTTCTTTGTTGCTATGTGGGTTCCAGGAAAGAGCCATTCTTGTTATATTCCCCTAGATTTATCTCAGTGTGTCCTATCCAGCACCAACGTCTTTTCTTCACCTCTTGGTTCACTGGAATCTGTCTCGTTCTCTCCATAAGATCATAATTTGTGACCATATCATACCATCTCAGTCCCTCTAGTCTGTGCCATTCCTCCCTCTGTCTACATTGCTGCCCAAGTATGTGCAGGATTCTACCTCTTGAAGTGGGGTTCACCCAAGGAGAGTGGGTTGTAATTTGCTTGGTTAATTCTTAATTTTTACTTGTTCCTGGGAATGTGCGATATTTTGATGTTTTTATCCATCATGCTGTTATTTTGTTGCATTTTGTGTATTTTATTATCTGATTGAGTGGTTAATAGAACCATCGTCATTGCATTTTGATGAATAACCATGTGTGCTCCGATCTCTTTCTTGCACAGCAAGATCTCAGCAGCGGTGCATGAACTCTTGTAGCACCGACGAGGTTCTCCTATATAATTTTGTGAGGAGGGTTAAAATTTGTAAGAATTTAGTTTTATTTAATGAATTTTGGCCCAGGCAGCAGCTTTCCAATCTACTCTTATCAATTTCCATTTGTTTAGAGTTCTTTTACATGCTCAACTTAAATGATGGGCCTACTTTTTAATATCATCCATCTCCGATAGAACTTGACCTCACCTACATTGAGATCAGGGATCACTGAAAAAATAGCATGACTGTTCCACGCGGAAAACAAAGCAAGTTCTTTTTTTTGGCAAGAGTTGAGCACCATACCTCCACATCACATGAAGGGACTGAAAGATGATTTTGTGCAATCTTGTTTCTCCTATTAGTTTATTACTTTCCATCTTTCAGAAGAGTTTAGAATGTCCGAAAGATGATTTTTCTATGTTCTTGTCCCTTGTTTTTCCCATCTGGAGTTATTTTTTGTGTGAGTACAGTCATTATAAGCTCAACTTGTAATACTAGTTCATCTGTTGATTGTATAATCATATCCATTTTGTTTATTGCCAGCCTGCTGCAAAAGTTAGCAAGCCAGAAGTAGCCTACAAACTGATGACTGCCAGGAATATCCAGAGACCACAACTACGTTTCCGAGACAAGATAGATAACAGCAATCACCCATTCAGACCTCATCTTCGACACAAACCACATGCTGTCCAGCCATTAGAAGGTAATATCTTGTCCTCTATATTTAAATAGGAAAGCAGTATTCATAGGGAACTATGAAGCATATTACTAATAAAATACATCATCCGAGTGGTTACCAGGGCCCAAATTTGGGGTGTAAAGAATAGAACCACTGTTACGCATGTCGTAATGAGGTTTGGCTGAAATCGGATGCACATGTCCGCTAGGGAATGCTAACCCGAACAAATGCTTGCAGAAAACAGATGCACCAGGCCGTAAGGTGCATAATATAGTGCAACGACCCCTCACAATGAGGAATGGGATTACGGTCGCCAATCTGCCTCAGAGATTTAACCATGCAGTAAGAATGTCAGACTTACCATCATGAGGGTGGCCAAAACTTACAGAGGAAGAAGTCAGCACAAACAGGGAAGCAGAAATCATAGGAATTATATCCTACAGAACTGCCCCCAGTATGCAGACTTAAGAAGAAAGAGGTGGCCCACTTACACTAGCGTCTGAGGCAGACGGCTGCCTTTATTAGAGAATCTGAAATCCCAACCTGGTGAGATGCAGAAGAAGAAGATAAAATACATGTTTTTTAAATTAATAGTTGTCATTACTGGACAGATTCTACAGACATTCTAGTTCCACATCTACTGAGTTATACTTTAGCATGGTATCAAATCTTGTCATTCAAATGGGGGGTTATATGAACTGACTCACGCCCGCTATGGACAACTGAAATTTAAAATGAGAAAGTATCGAGTGAGTGCAATAAAGAAGGAAGTTAATTAATTATACATATTAAAAAAAGAGGAAGTCACTGCTTTGAAGAAGTGATGTCAGGAGAAAAGGATTGCTCTAGGATGGGATAACTTCTTTCTTTCTTTAATCCTGGGTTGTCTCATATCGCCAGGATAAGAGATTTCTAGAATGGGCTCTAATGTGCGCTTTGTAGGTCTCTTTAACTGCCGCTGTTATTTTTGTGGTCCACCTTCTGCTTTGGTCAACCTTTTGTCTTGTATATGCTGTATCTCTCTCGCGATAATTCTTAGGCCGCTTTTATCATTCCATTGTGGTATATAAGCAGCCAAACATCAAGAACAGATGTACATGCACAACCTTAAGTACTTATTGGAGCTCAGGTGCTTATCCTTCAGCGGTGTGTTCAATTTCAACCAGCGATGCTGTATCTGAATAGCCTTGCCCATAGAGACATACTGCCTATTATTAATCTGGTTATGTGGTCAAACCATTTAATTTGTTGTTTCATGATGAAGTTCAGTACTGATGCTGTACCCACTTTTATTCTGATTTCTTAATTCCTAAGCTGGTATTTTCTTGATACTCTCAGCCTTCTGATAGTTTGTCCGTAACAATGGTAGTTGTATGCCCGCCTGCCCAGCGTATTCGAAGCACGTTGGACGACGGGTGACAAGCCCCCTGTGAGTGCGGTTCTATTTTGCGGTTTGGCAGAAAAACCACAGGTTTTCCAGATTTACGGTGTTCATGGCACCGAACCGAAGGGTTACGATGCCCATGGCACCAAGCCGAAGAGCTGAAAACTCAAGTGTTTCTGGATTGAAGAAAAAAAAGCAATAGTAGTTTAAGAGCGTGAACTATTTTTTATATCTTGATTTATTGATAACACACAGAGGAGACGAAGACCAAGAGGGAAGATGTGATAGATGACTTGAAGGGGAGCAACAGTAGAAACAGGACATTCATAACAAATGATGTAAGCTTTAGGAGGTAAAAAATGAATACAATTAAACAGATATCTGAATGGTTGTTGCATTTTTACATTCCAGAGAGCCTTAAACTGCCAGAGGGCATTGTTATCGAGGACACAGAGAAACCACATTTCAAGTAAGTATCTCTCTATCTTGTCATAGTTATATGTTATTATGTTATTGGGTTGATAACTTGAAGTATAATTCCACCTGTGTTCCGCAAGGGGAGCAAAGAATAGTAACACTATAAGAGGCAACTGATGTAGCGGCCTAGTGGAGCTATCCTAGTAAATAAAAAGCGTTGCAGAAGTCGGATGTGCTTGACACATAGAGCTTCCACAAAAGATTGCCAATCTACAGTCTTCTTACCAATTATTTTACATGTCAAACCACAATCTTTCAACTGTTTTTAGCAGTTCTCTATGTTTCCTTTGGCCATCCAGGTCTTCTTTTCCCATCCGATATCTATCGGAGAGCTGTCCTAGCCAATGCTACTGTCATAGGACATACATAATGAATGTATATAGCACCTGATAAATTTTGCATTTATTTATTTGGATGAAAATATCTGTCTCATACGTCAACAAATGAAGTAAATCACCTGCAGTGGATTCCATCTCACAGTGTGATTGAAGGCAATGGGATTGCTGATGTCTTGGCTAATAAAGGCAGTGCCAAAGAGCTAATCTACCAACTACTGTATTTTTAAAAGGTCAAAACTATTAAAGACAAAATCTACAATGGACTGGAAGACAAACACTGGATATGATTATGGAAAAGTCTTCCTCAAAGACTTCAGCAGAACAGACCAGGTATTATACCATTATATTTCCCTACGATCAACACTGCAGATTCAACAGACACTTACATAGACTAGAATAAGTCAAATAGCTCTTTCCCAATGTCAACAAATGGAACGGACACCAGAGCATTTCCTTCAAGATTGTCCTCTCTTGGATGAACTGAGAAGCAACAGTGGTTACACCCAGTTAACCTGAAAATTAGCCTTTGGAAACCTTACAGACTTGAAGCTTACTTTTTTGGGGGGCCCTTACCTAACAGGGCCACAATGGGTAGACCAAGTTACGGTTAAACATGTAAAAACTCAGAGTATCGTCATTCTTTCGAATGAGGGCTGTTTGGAATTTGTTTTAATGTATTTAGATGCATATTGGCTCTATGAAGCAATCTTTGGCCTTGATCAAGTGGGCACTACATTTTAATCTTATCTAAAAGGCTGAGAAACTGAAGCTTACTGCCCAGTTTGTGGTCCACAATAAATTAAGCTCATGACCAGAGATCAGTGAAGAAGATATAGTTGACTAAAGTTTTAAATTTACCTATTTTTTCATAATCTTGATTTGATATCCTTCACTTTCAGTTATTGTATGTCGAAGATATAAGAAACATTTTTCTTTCTCAATGCACAATGCATCTGTTTATTTCTTCCTATGTATCATCTATTGTAGATATGGATGCTTGTTTATTTAATTAACAAATTGCTTGTCTGTATGTCTTTGTCTTTCATAGCTATCCTCACCCATATCTGGCAGAGTTACAGTCCTTTGTTCCTGCAGCAGAGCTACTTCAAAGAGTGACGCCACAGGTAATGCTCTATATTTTTGTCTATGTTATATCAAAGATAGCAGTATTTTAATTATAATATTGATTGGTGATTTGTGGGTCACAGGAAAAACATGGCTGCTTATCAAAGTGCAATGATGATGGTTCTTTTCAATCATTCAACCAATTAAACAAGCTGAGTTAATCTGAGAGCTGTTATGGTCTGAAAAACTTCCACATGTAAATCCCATGTGAAGTTGTACAGTAATACTGGTTTCTCATATTTTTAGATGATATTTATAGCAGCTTTTACTTTCCAAAGATTTTACTTGGGAATTTTAGTGGTCAAGACACTTCCTTTGCATTCTGAATGTTGTCTGTTTGAATCCAGACGCTCTGGCTGCAACCAACCCATCCCCCAGCTATGGGACACATAGCAGTCATCCTCTCTCTCCCTTGAGGAGGACATCCTTTTTCTTGTCTTGTCTTCTACTTCTATAACACTTTTCTCCATGTACATGGGATTAAACTATAGTGTCCAGGGAGCACACCTGCATAAAAGCCTGGGTTGGTGAGCCCATCGACAGAAGGCTGAAGTCTGGAGTAGGATGACTCCAGACAAACTCGGGAAAACAGATCTCGTCAGCAGGGGACTACAACTGTCGAGACGACTGCCTTAAAAAAATAAGATGTCCTCAGAAACGGAATGTGTCAGCTATTATTGGCGGGTAGGAATCGACACATACTAATGACTCTAGGCCTAATTCCAACCACATCTTTTGGTTCACATGTTCATTTTTCCGGAGATCTCTTGGATTGTTGCTCAAGCTACAGAGCTTTGTGCTGTACTGTCGGCAGGTGGCTTGCCATTTCTGTGTTTAGGGACAGAGCCATATGGGGAAAACCCCAGTACAATCCTTTGCCATTAGACCCTTTTTACGCCCGAGTGGTTACCGGGCTCAAATTTGGGGTGTAAAGAATAGAACCACTGTTACCTGCCACGCATGTCATAAGGCGACTAAGGAGGTTTATGCGTTTAGGGCCTCCAAACCAATGTGCAACGTATACACGCAAAGATCGAACATATCACAGAGAGTGATTAAAATTGGTCGTAAAGAACGAACACAAAGAAGAAGAAGGGAGACCCTTTTTTGACATATTACTTCACGTATTTCAATAAAACTTGACATCACAGATTGTTTGCGTCATATATTGCTCACTTTATATTATGTCACTTACGTACTGTTCATCACAGATTGTTTGTGTCATATATTGTTCACTTTATATTATGTTCACATTACATACTGTTCCTGCCACTGATTGTTCATGTAACAGGTTGTTCACATCACATAATTTAGTGAAATTGTTTCTGTCTGCCAGGAAGCATTGCCTCTCAAGCTGACACCTTTACTGTTTGTGAACACCAGCGCTGAACTGCTTTCCATGCTTGATGATCTTAAAACACAGAAAGAAATTGCTGTCGACCTTGAGCATCATTCATACCGAAGTTTTCAGGTCAGTCATTTCTCAGGAAACTAAATATCCTGTCTGGTATGTGTCAGTACTTTATCAGAAATGTATCTGGTATGTATCCCTAACTTTATGTTTACCGGTGTCTGGTATGTATCCATAACGCTATTTTAACTGGTGTCTGGTATGTATCTGTAACTTTATTTTAACCGTGTCTGTATGTATCTGTAACTTTATTTTAACCGTGTCTGATTCTCTCTGGTCTCCTTTTACATCTCTCTGGTCTCCTTTCTTATCTCTCTCTCTATGAGCTCTCCTTTTCTGCTCCAAGTCCTGATCAGTTCCCTCATTTTTTTCCTTCTCTGGAGTCTCTCTGTGTGTTCTGTTTCTTCCTTCACTTCCTCCTCTGTTGTCTTACTCTCCTTTCTTTCTCTGTAATCTCACTCTGTGGTCTCTAGTTCCAGTATGTGGTCTGACTCTGTTGTCTTGTTCTCTCTGTGTTTCAGTATTTATTTCAATGATATCACGGTTGTTATCACACATTCAGCATGATTATCTACTAACTTTGAGTTTATATTTTCAGGGTGTGACCTGTTTAATGCAGATCTCTACAAGAAGTCGTGATTATATCATAGATACACTTGAACTGAGAAGTGAGATTTATCAACTCAATGAAGTGTTTACTGATCCAAACATTCTCAAGGTAGGTTGTCTAGCAGCAGTATTTTCTTCTATATTTAATAACATTAGCTGGTATGAGTCAGCTTTGATGACCTTCCCATGACCAATCATATCTGATACCATGCTACAGTATAACTCCAGATGTGGTACTTTAAAGGGGGAATTATTGTGTTTGTAAAATCTTAGTTACCCGTCCATACAAATTTGTGTGGATAATGTGCATAAGGAAATTAAAAGAACAAACATGGATTTGCAAAAAAAATTAACTAAAAAGAGTGTGGAGTGGAACTGTTAAGAAAACAAAGATTAGAATAATAAGAGCAAGCATATTCCCAGTGGCAACGTATGGGTGTGAAGCATGGACATTTAGCAGGGCACTGGAAAACATATGTGCTTTGAATATAAGTGTTACAGAAGAGTCCTCCGCATGATATCATTTACAGAGAAGACAACAAAAAGATCTACCCAAAAAGAATTCAAATCACAGAAAACTGGCTGATACTACAACTAAGAAAGAGAAAATTGAGGTATTTTGGACATATAAAAAGACACGAAGGGCTGGATAGGACCATCATGGAGAAGATGGATTCAGGACGTAACTGATGGTTTGAACATGACGACTGCAGAGGCAGCCTATGAGAAAGGACTGTTGGGGTGGCAAAGTTCTACTCAGGACAAGCTATTTAATGATGAAGATATGCATACTTCTTCTTCAATGATCCAGCGGCACTTGAGCTTTTGCCCTTCGCCCAATGCTATGTAGTGGTATCTGCATGTGTTTGTAAGTTGTTCTTTTGTTCCATATAATGTGTTCCATTTATCTGGCCTTGGAGGAAGGAGGGTCTTTCTGATGTCATCTAGTGCTTGGCACTTGAAGAGGTGGTGGTCAACGGTTTCATGATGGTGTGCGCACAGTTGGCACTCTGGAGTGTGTTGTTGGATGAATTCTGTTCAAGTGATTATTAAGTGTTATGTGTTGGGTTCGGAGTCTAAAAATGGTGCTCTGATCTCTTCTTGTAAGGTGGTTGATGTTGTTATTAAGGTTAGGGTTGGCCATATGGGTGTACATCTCTCTTCCTGTGTTTCCCATGGCCCATCTGTTCAGCCAAATTTCTTTATTTGTTGTCATTAGGATTTGCTTTGCTGTATGGAGAGTTGTTGCTGTGATTGGTTGTTCCTGTCTTAACCCTTTCTTGACTAGCCTATCTGCTTTGTCATTTCCAGGTATGTTTGAATGTCCAGGAATCCACTACATGGTTATTTTGATGCATTGTGATGTAATAAGTCCGTCAATATCTAGGGCTATTGGGATAGTTCAGATTTACAATGTCCACCATCTTCTAGAGCTTGAAGGGCAGACATTGAATCTGTGAAAAAAATTATGTTTTGTGCCTTTGATGGAAAGGCATCGAAAACAGTCTTCAGGTGGTGCAAAGCTGCTTCTATCGCATGAATTTCAGCCTCATAATTGGAGCATATCTCCTCGCATGCACCAAACAGCTCTTCAGATGATCTGTCTGGGTATTGTATATATGCTCCGTAATCGAAGATATGCATACACTTTGGCCGAAATTTGGATGTGTCTGTCCTACATGCCATATGGGCCTAATGGGTGCTCAGCATACTCACGTTCTTGGCGCAAATCACACAGAGGGCTTGACCTGGTTGATAAGGACAAACTTAAACAACGTTAGCTAACATGTAGCTACGTACATTACATTAATTTTGTTGTTTTTGTTTACACACTGTCACACCTGGTTTCCTGTCAGATTGTACTGACCACAACAATCAAGATTGTAGTGCCTGTAAGTTCATACAGAATGTGTTACCATTAACCCTACGACTACCATCCACAGGTCTTCCACGGTGCAGAATCGGATATTTGCTGGTTGCAACGGGACTTCTCTGTGTACGTGGTCAATATGTTTGACACTGGCCAGGCTGCTCGACTGTTAAACTTATCAAGGTTCTCGCTGGCTCACCTTATGCTCAACTACTGTAAGATAGAGGTTGACAAACAGTACCAACTAGCAGACTGGAGGATACGGTAATTTCTTCTTTTGTCATTGTCCAGTTTTATGCTTTTTTGTTTTTCGCTACTTTAGTGGCTTGGGTGATAGTTAGGTTCTCGCTGGCTCACCTCATGCTCAACTACTGTAAGATAGAGGTTGACAAACAGTACCAACTAGCAGACTGAAGGACACAGTAATTTCTTCTTTTATCATCACAGTGTTACCAGGTTGTTACAAAGTGTTGTGGTTTTCTGTGTTTGTCTTGCTTGGCTCTAGTTCATATAACTGTCCATTTTTGAGGTCAAATCTAGTTCGTATAATTGTCCAGTTTTTTGTCAAATCTAGTTCGTATAATTGTCCATTTATTTGTCAAATCTAGTTCGTATAATTGTCCATTTATTTGTCAAATCTAGTTCGTATAATTGTCCATTTGTTTGTCAAATTACAGACCATTTATTTATGAGACTTTGTATTGAATGTCAGATTCCTAAACAACAAGATCTCTCATGATCTAGCCATAAGTCATTACATCATCTCTAATAATCTAACCATACAACATTACATCATCTCTATAATCTAATATACAACATTACATCATCTCTCATGATCTAACCATACAACATTACATCATCTCTCATAATCTAACTATACAACATTACATCATCTCTCATGATCTAACCATACAACATTACATCATCTCTCATAATCTAACTATACAACATTACATCATCTAACCATACAACATTACATCATCTCTCATAATCTAACTATACAACATTACATCATCTCTCATGATATAACCATACAACATTACATCATCTCTCATAATCTAGCCAAAAGTCATTACATCATCTCTCATAATCTAACCATACAACTTTACATCATCTCTCATGATCTAACCATAAATCATTACATCATCTCTCATAATCTAACCATACAACATTACATCATCTCTCATAATCTAACCATACAACATTACATCATCTCTCATGATCAAATCCATACAACATTACATCATCTCTCATAATCTAACTATACAACATTACATCATCTCGCATGATCTAACTATACAACATTACATCATCTCTCATGATCTAACCATACAACATTACATCATCTATCATGATCTAATCATACAACATTACATCATCTCTCATGATCTAGCCATAAGTCATTACATCATCTCTCATAATCTAGCCACAAGACATTACATCATCTCTCATGATCTAGCCATCAAGCATTACATCATCTCTCATAACCTAACCATACAATCATTACATCTCTCTATGACATAAACATTTACATCATGTTGGTATCACCAGACCTTTCATCTCTCTCTGAGCTAACTATACAACATTACATCATCTCGCATGATCTAACTATACAACATTACATCATCTCTCATGATCTAATCATACAACATTACATCATCTCTCATGATCTAGCCATAAGTCATTACATCATCTCTCATAATCTAGCCACAAGACATTACATCATCTCTTATGAACCTAACCACAAGTCATTACATCATCTCTCATAATCTAGCCACAAGACATTACATCATCTCTTATGAACCTAACCACAAGTCATTGCATCTTCTCTTATGACATAAACTTGTAATAATGTTGGTATCACTAGACCTCTGCCCTCTGAGCTCATCAACTATGCCAGGGAAGACACCCACTACCTTCTGTACATCTACGACATGATGAGAAACCAACTGATTGATAGAGGCAATGAGCAGAGCAACCTACTCATATCTGTGTATGACCGCAGCACTGCAGTAGCATCAAGGGTATACTGCTATCTGATTTATGTCTACTGTAGTTTAATCTCATCTATGTCTACTGTAGTTTAATCTCATCTATGTCTACTGTTGTTTAATCTCATCTACGTCTACTGTTGTTTAATATTGTCCATGTCCACTCTTATTTAATCTCATCTCTTTAACATTTTTAGGTTTTATTTGCTGCTAGTGAGAGCAGCCTATTATTTTTATTCTACATGCTATTTTCTGTTTGATCTTCAGTGCATACCATCTCTGACTCAAATATAAAACTGAACATTATTTAATTCGTGTAAAAGCATTCCTGACACAGATTTGTGTTGACCATTGTCAGGTATAGTTTTGTGTGACCAATCACGGAACAGTTATATATTGTGTGACCAATGACCTGATAGTTTTATATTGTGTGACCAATCATGTGACAGTTTCATATTGTGTGACCAATCGCCAGACAGTTTCATATTGTGTGACCAATCGCTAGACAGTTTCATATTGTGTGACCAATCATCTGACAGTTTCATATTGTGTGACCAGGTATATCAAAAGCCCAGCTACAAAGAGGATAATCACCTGGAGTTGTACAGGAAAAGCAAGAAGCTCTTCAACAACCAGCAGATGGCATTATTCAGTGACTTGTATTCATGGAGGGATACTGTGGCCAGACTTGAAGATGAAAGTCTAGGGTGAGTTTAGCTATTTTTTATAACTGCCACAATTTGTAACAGGTGTAGAAAGTATTCCAGTAAGTATAATGGATGTAGAAAGTATTCTAGTAAGTATAATAGGTGTAGAAAGTATAACGGATGTAGAAAGTATTCTAGTAAGTATAATAGGTGTAGAAAGTATTCCAGTAAGTATAACAGATGTAGAAAGTATTCCAGTAAGTATAACAGATGCAGAAAGTATTCCAGTAAGTATAATAGGTGTAGAAAGTATTCCAGTAAGTATAACAGATGTAGAAAGTATTCCAGTAAGTATAACAGATGTAGAAAGTATTCTAGTAAGTATAACAATTACATTTACCAACCATTTATGTTTATATGTTCTCTTTTACCAGGTATGTCCTACCAAACCATATGCTGCTGCAGATTGCAGAGATCCTGCCTCGTGAGAGACAGGGTGTGTTAGCATGTTGTAATCCCATTCCTCCACTTGTAGTAGAACATCATAGAGATTCATAAATGGTCCTGCAGGCTAGAGAGGTCTCTACCAAAGTAAGGCACTAACTTTAGATGATCGTCACCAAGATAAAGTCCTACATGCTAGAAGGATAACCATCTTGATATGGTAGACAGACTATAGAGGTAACTTTACACGCTGAGGTCCTGTAAGGTCCTACTGGTTAAAGAGGTCACTCACAAAGTTAACAGATAGCACTGAAAAAGATCTGTTGACTGGTATTCTGAAAGAGATATATTTACAGTTAGAAAGAAATCTTCATTCGCCTACATAACTGAAAAGCCCTTCATACACATAACATAACAAATAAATAACTGAAAGAGACCTTCATTCACATGTATCACTGAATGAGCCCTTCATACACATACATAACTGAAAGAGACCTACATTCACATAATTAACTGAACGAGACCTTTATACACATACATAACTGAACGAGACCTTTATACACATACATAACTGAACAGATCCTTCATAAATACATAACTGAATGAGACTTAACATAATACATAACTGAACGAGACCTTTATACATACATAATGAACGAGACCTTCATACCATAACTGAATGAGACCTTCATGATGTCTATATTATTTCATGAAATGACTATTAATGCTGACAGGTAGACAAAGTGCCAGTGATGCAGCCTCAAACTACAACATCCCAAGTATGATGCTGAAAGTTTACTGAACGTCCACATGATCAGACCCACTGGACGACAGAGTAGCACAGACAGAACTAGCTTATCAAGGTATACCATTTTCTTGTGTGTTCAGGTCTATTGTTATACTTCTTCAATGATCCAGCGGCACTTGAGCTCTTACCCTTCAGCCCAATGCTATGTAGTGGTATCTGCATGTGTTTGTAAGTTGTTCTTTTTTTCTGTATAATGTGTATCATTTATCTGGCCTTGGAGAAAGGAGGTGAGAAAGGAGGGTCTTCCTGATGTCATCTAGTGCTTGACACTTGAAGAGGTGGTGGTGAACGGTTTCATGATGATGTGCGCACAGTTGGCACTCTGGAGTGTGTTGTGGTTGAATTCTGTTCAAGTGATTATTAATTGTTATGTGCTGGGTTCGGAGTCTAAAAATGGTGCTCTGATCTCTTCTTGTAAGGTGGTTGATGTTGTCATTAAGGTTGGGGCTGGCCATATGGGTGTACACCTCTCTTCCCGTGTCTCCCATGGCCCATCTGTTCAGCCAAATTTTTTTATTTGTTGTCATTAGGATTTGCTTTGCTGTATGGAGAGTTGTTGCTGTCTATTGTTATACAAGATCTTCATATTGTGGATATTGTCACCTTGTCTGTTTAACATATACACTAGAAAGAAGTTCATTCGGAATATTGCAGAGATAGTGAACAAAGAACAAACACAATCCTTTTTAATAAGTTTCCGGAACAGGAGGTTGATTGTTAGTACATTGGGGACTCTGTGACGTAGATGTTATGTGCTCACCTTTCATGCCAATTGTACTCGGTTCGATCCGTCGTGAAGCCATCAGGATATTTGTCTAGAGATCCCTGATGTCGGTGTAGGTGAGATTGAGTTCCAAGCCCTATCAGAGACGGATGCTAAAACGTAGGTCCTTTGTTGAATTTGAGCATGTAAAAGAACCCTTATCAGTTCAAAATTGATAAGAACAGGCTGGAAAGCCACTGCCTTGGAAAAATTCATTAGAAAAGATAAAAAGTAAAATTCCTACAAAATATCTTCAAAATTACATTGGGGTCCCTCCCCGGTGCTACAGAGTTTGTGCACTGCAGCTGAGATCTTCCTGTGTAAGAAAGAGATTGAAGCCCACATGGTTACTCATGGAAGTGGGGGACTGCCTAGAGTAGTTGATAGTAGCTCGGCCTGCTAGCTGTGAGACGCCTCATAGCTCGGGTTCGAACCTACTGTCCGGCATTTGTTTGAGTCCCCTGGTCTTACTCAGGACGATAACGTGAGTACCTCTGAAGTCGGAGAAAATCTGCCTGTATGGCGAGGGAATACTAATTACGAGTACATTGAGCACACGGCTGCCAGTGTAAAGTAATTTACAATGTGCACGCTGCTGCCATTGTAAGAAATTGGAAAACGGATTTTCACGCAAAAATCAGTTTCAGAAATGAAACTTCGTCTGAGTTGAAAGCGGACGAAGGGAAAAAAAAAAAAAAAAAACTCATGGAAGTGCAATGATGATGGTCTTATCAATCTAGTACATGTTCAATTCTTGTAGGATGGATGTAGATTTGTTTCTACACAACTTGTAAGAGAAACTATTTGTACATTTAATCGCTTGAAGAACAGTTAATAAAATACAAGGGGACTTGTAAAGAATATCAGGAAAATATCAGACTCCATGTGTATTTGTTTGTCAATTTGTTAGCGAGGCAGTGTGTCATTGAAGCTTGCAATATTTAAATTGGTACATTCATCATTTTAATTCTAAAGTAAATTTGGCAGCGTAACAAGGCTTTTCTTGTAGGAAAATCTGGCCCCTAATAATTCTGATGCTGTACTAGATAGCTGCTTGAATAAATTTATGTAGTTGTATGTGAGCTCTTTTTTTTTGTAGTATCTGACACATATTAGCAACTTGTGAAACAAGCCGGTTGAGTCCTTGAACTCTGTAGCTAAGTGTAACGTGTTAACATTTCAAATTGTCTTCTTGTATTCAAGTTCTATTGAAAGTTTTACTTCATATAAATGATTGCATTTGCTATAGTTTGCTATATTGGAGTTGTGTTTAATCTACTATATTCTCTTGTATAGTGATACAAATTGTTCTTACAATCAATTTACTTAACCAAACAAAACGAACAATACACTGTTTTACACTTATTAAAGGGTTTTTAAGCCGAAGTATTGACTTCATTTGCACTGGGTTTCACCCAGTGGTTACGACCCAAATTTGGGGTGTAAAGAAAACCATTGTTACCTGCCATGCATGTCATAAGAGGCGACTAAGGAGGTTTGACAGAAACTGGATGCACATGTTCTAAACGTAAGTCTATGCGTTTAGGGCCTACAAATCAATGTGCAACGATATACGTTCTTGGCAAAGATCAAATGTATCACAAAGAGTGATTAAAATTGATCATAAAGAATGAATGCAAAGAAGAAGAAGGGAGCACCGGGTTTTACCACGTATAGCTCGGTCCCTCTCCGGAGAAATGGTGCACCAGCTGCTGAGAGTATTGCACGAACTCTGTAGCTCTGGCAACAATCGTAGGGGTCTCTAAAAATGCGCTCTTGAATAGAATGGTGCGGTCCAGATTCAAACCATCAACTCACAGGGCAAGGGCATAACTACTTAGTCACAGAGACCCCCACTTATTAACCAGATATAATGTTGAATGTTTTTTTATTTACAGTTTTATAGTTTTGTAAGTTATAATATTTCCAATGAGTTCTAGCGGGTGCTGTAGAGTTCATGCACTGTCATCTGGTTCTCCAGCAGATCATATAAGGAAATATACCTATAGAAGAAGAGGTAGAGGAGATACCATAACACTCTATTACCTTATATACTACATGGTATAAAGAGTTCTTTTTTCTTGTATGCCATTGAACCGCTGATCACATTGTCAGTTTGAGGAAGGTCATTACTGTGCATTTCTGTTCTTCCTGGGAACTCCAAATATGCAGGGCTTTCTAGTGTGCAAAGTCTGTTGTATTTTCTGTACTGATAAAAAAGAAATTGGGAAATATTTCTTCACGTTTTGTAGTTCAATAGAATTTGATATTGTTGTGCAGCTGGGAGAGTTCATCTTTCATTTTGTAGTTCAATAGAATTTGATATTGCTGTGCAGCTGGGAGAGATCATCTTTCATTTTGTAGTTCAATAGAATTTGATATTGCTGTGCAGCTGGGAGAGATCATCTTTCATTTTGTAGTTCAATAGAATTTGATATTGCTGTGCAGCTGGGAGAGATCATCTTTCATTTTGTAGTTCAATAGAATTTGATATTGCTGTGCAGCTGGGAGAGATCATCTTTCATTTTGTAGTTCAATAGAATTTGATATTGTTGTGCAGCTGGGAGAGATCATCTTTCATTTTGTAGTTCAATAGAATTTGATATTGCTGTGCAGCTGGGAGAGATCATCTTTCATTTTGTAGTTCAATAGAATTTGATATTGTTGTGCAGCTGGGAGAGATCATCTTTCATTTTGTAGTTCAATAGAATTTGATATTGTTGTGCAGCTGGGAGAGATCATCTTTCATTTTGTAGTTATCATAAGGTTGTGTTGTTGTACAGGTTCCACAGCTCCAGGACTCACTGCTGGCATAGCTTCCATGTTCTCATCAGAAGTTCCAGGATCTCTTGCCAAAAAGTCTCCAACCATCACCGCATTTGCTGCACCCAAAAGACAGGTATGAGTTTAGGTGTGGACATTGTCAAACATGCTTAGTCATCTAGTGGACAGTCATAGACAGTGAGAAACAGGTATAGTTCTTTGACAAGCAGGTATAGTCCACTAACAGATAGTTATAGACGGTGACAGATAGGTATAGTCCTCTGACAAGCAGGTATAGTCTGCTAGCAGATAATTATAGACAGTGACAAATAGGTACAGTTCTCTGACAACAGGTATATTCTGCTAACAGACATGTGTGTACTGTGACAAATAGGTATAGTGTTCTAACAGACAGGTATTGACCTAATAGACAGATATAACTCTTTAACATGTAATTGGATGTGTGGTTGTTAAACTGTCCATGTGATGTGTGGATGTTGAACTGTCCGTGGGAAGTAGGTGAACTAGTACTATGGTGTGAGAAGTACCTAAAGAGTGACAGGAAAGATCCATGTTACGTTGTTGATGTTGACTCCTTCCTCTTGTACAGAGCATGTCTAAGACAGTTGTGCAGAAGATAGTTGAAGGCATCAAGTCAAGCTTCAAAAGTCACTTCACTAAGGTAAGAACTGCTAACCCACTAGGCTAACATGGCAACCTTATTCAACTAAAGTTATGAATGATGTGTATGAGTTCTTTTGTCCTGAACAAGATATTTGTTACTTTGTGCCACAGTTGATATTGAGACTTCAATGTCTTTGCTTTTTGACCGATTCGTCCTATTTCAGCCTTACATCTTCCAAAAAGTATCTAACACTGAAGAATACACTTTATTACACCTGGTTACCCCATATGGCTCGGTCACTCTCTACAGAAAGGGCATAGTACCTACCAAGAGTATAACACAAACTCCATAGTTCCAGCAGATGCTTCCAAGGACAAAATGTGATTGGAACCAGACAACACAGTTCAGATTCAAACCAACTGCCTTCAGAATGCAAGGCAAACTGTTTGACCATATTGCCACATAGACCCTCTTCTCTTACATCTGTCCCTACTTGTTTAATCAGATTGTAGACTCAGTCAGCGACACCATATAGAATTAAGTCTTTTAGTCAGAACTGGTTTGCGACTTGTATCAATCTCAGTCGCTGGTACCTATGCCCCTCGTATGTATGTTCAGGAAATATATATATACATCAGACTTTTAACTTCATCATCTAGTTTGTCCCTGTTGAAATATGGCTCCCTTGACTTCATCTCTAATGCACGAGCATCTGCCACAGTCATACTCAAATGTCTATGACATCTTACACCCATCTTTGGCTTGGTCTTCCTCTTTGCCACCTGCCCATTATAATTTTCCCCCACCTAAAGTGTTTCATTTTTCTCTTTTCGCAACCAATTTTATTCAGTTTTATACTGTTGTAAAACAAACATTTGTTCCTTTTTCTATCTATGATATTCTGAACCTAAGGGACACCCTTGGGCAAGGTGGAATACTTGTTCAGCACCTCAATCGCCCGCATGTTGCCAGGGTCCACAAGGGAAGCAAAGAATAGTAACACTGCGACCTACAAGGCATGTCGAAAGTGGCGACTATGGTAGGTACCTAGGGAAGCTACCCTAGTAAATAAAAAGCGCGGTGGAAATTGGATGTGCTGGTCTGCTTGTAGAAGCATAACTGGCACAGCGTACAATTGCACTTAGGCTCAGATCACATACAAATCACAAAGAGTGGTCGATATGGAGCGTTGAAGAAACCCATCAATCAGAGTTACATGAACAGATGGTGGATGGAGATGTGAAAGCAGACAACAGTTATAGTCTCCACTCTACGGTGGCAGGCAGATGATCACAATTGTAGAGACAATGGTTGCAACCACCAACTAGAATAGTTACCGTCAAGAAGAAAAGGAATGATATCCTCATAATATTGTCAAGATATCAGTTTCTGATATGAAATGATAGACATGCTTAAGTTATTCAGAGACTGTCTGTTGTATTAGAAGGATGTAGTCATTGAGGCAGCTAGCATTGAAAACATGAATATGGAGGGTGAGACAAGAGGTCAAATGAGAAGTCAGGTAAGGTCGGTTGAAAAGAGAGGTCAGATGGGGTCAGTAGAGAAAAGTGGTCAGGTGGGGTCAGTTGAGAAGAGAGGTTAGGTGAGGTCAGTTTAGAAAAGAGTTCAGATGAGAAGACCAGTGTTTGTGTGTGTATATCAGATTGTATACTTTCTTATACATGAAATTTTGTCTATTAATGTGTCTAGTACCTGCCTCTAGAGAACAGCCAGGACACACTTCAACCACAGGTAAGTAGTGCATGGTGGACTATTTGTCTGTTATCCTAGTCTTATGTGATTGTGTCTCCTCTTAGTCTTGATTGTCCATTAGTCTCCTGTTAGCCTTGATTATCCATTTGTCTCCTCTTAGTCTTGGTTGTCCATCTGTCTCCTCTTTGTCTTGGTTGTCCATCAGTCTCTTCTTAGTATTGGTTGTCCATCATTCTCCTCTTAGTTTTGGTTGTCCATCTGTCTCCTCTTTGTCTTGGTTGTCCATCTGTCCTCTTAGGCTTGTGTGTTTGTCACCTAGACTTGTGTGTTAGTCTGTCTCCTTCTATTTTCATGTGTTTGTCTTCTACTAGTCTTATGTATCTGTAATCTCCCAGTTTTGCATGTCTGTTCTCTCCTAGTCGTGCGTGTTTATCTCCTCCTAGTCTTGTTTGACTGTCTTCTTGTCATGTGTATCTTTTCCTGGTCTTGTTTGTCTGTCTATTTCTAATTTTGTTTATTTGTCTGTCTCTTACTTAGCCTTTCATGTTTGTCTCTTCATGTGCCTTGTTTATCAACTTGTATGTCAGTAGACTTGTTAAGTTTGATGCTGATGATGTTGACTGTAGTTGTTAATGTTGAACTCTCTCTTAGTAAGTCTCTGTTGATGATGTTGACTAGTTGTTAATGTTGAACTCCCTCTTAGTAAGTCTCTGTTGATGATGTTGACTGTAGTTGTTAATGTTGAACTCTCTCTTAGTAAGTCTCTGTTGATGATGTTGACTGTAGTTGTTAATGTTGAACTCTCTCTTAGTAAGTCTCTGTTGATGATGTTGACTGTAGTTGTTAATGTTGAACTCCCTCTTAGTAAGTCTCTGCTGATGATGTTGACTGTAGTTGTTAATGTTGAACTCTCTCTTAGTAAGTCTCTGTTGCTGATGTTGACTGTAGTTGTTAATGTTTAACTCCCTCTTAGTAAGTCTCTGTTGATGTTCGTTAACCTTACTCAGCTCATGTTAAATGTCTGATCACAGAACTGTGAGATGTGGATATTGAAACCTTCAACTGTTGTCAAGAGAAAAGCAGACAACTCTGACGAGAAAGTGAACTTGAATACTTTCCAACCAGAATTTGGTGAGTGATTAAGTCCCCTGTTTCTCTCACCCTTGGTTTTCACAATCCCTAAAGTAGTTAAGAGTCATCATAATCGTCTGCTGTAATCAGAACATTAGTTATGCTAGATCAGCATTTCCCAAACTGGGGTCCACGAGGTACTCACAGGGGTCCTCAAACGCTTGAAGAAAAATTATGATCTTTGACATTTAAAACAGAAAAATAAAAACAGTGGTAAACTAGTTCCGAAAGTGCCCTAGTGCGTAATCAAAGGACCCGGAGCAGACCGGAGTCTAAACGTCTGACAGGACAAAATAAATTAATATTTGAAGTTTCCCGCAGTCTGAGAAATTGGAACTAGCTTGACTGTTGGTGTGGTGTAATAATAACTCCATTCTTAGAAGATTTTCACATATAGAAACTTTTGGCGGTCCTATGTAATGCAAAGTTTGGGAACCGCTGTGCTAGATCATCAGTTTTATCACCTGATCAAAAAGAACGATCAACAAGAAGAAGCAGAAGAAGATTTATCACCAGGACTAAGCTCCCAGTCTCATTCAGGTACAGTTTGCATTTTCTTAAAATATTTCAGCTTCATTTCTACCCAATTGTAGGTTCAGCGCCATGATGATCACCTGATGGATAAGGAATTTATATATCTTTTGTCAGGATATCACTTAATGTGTTCTCACTTTCACATTATTCTGTCCACAGTTCGACCTAGTAAAAAGTCTAAGATGGAGACCACCACCACAGAGCAGACCACCAGTCTGTTCCAAGTACCTGCCTCCAGAGAGGGAAATAAAAGTGGTAATAACTCAAGTCTGTTCCGACCACGGGCCCAAGCTGGTAGTCAGAAGTCTGATGAACTAAATCAGAAAGTCACTTCAGCAGATGTGATAGAGAGACAGATTAAGTCACTTAGGCAGGAGGTGGGTGTTGTGGGTTTATTTGTTGGAAGTTTGTTAGTTTGTTGATCAAGGTAGGAAGAAGGAGAGTTAGGGAAGAAATATGAAGACGTTGGGATAATACAGTCTACCAAGGCAATATTTAGATCTTGTAGGGTTAGACTTAGCGCCTGTGTGGTGCCGGGCCTGCAAGGGAAGCAAAGAATAGTACCACTGCAACCTACAGTCATAAGAGGCGACTGATGTAAGACCTAGGAAGCTACCCTAGTAAATAAAAAGCATCACAGAAATCAGATGTGCTGGCCTACTTGTAGATGCATAACTGGACTAACGCTCAACCACTCTTAGGCTCAGATTACATACAAATCACACAGAGTGGCTAACAAGTACTGATATGGAGCGTCAAGAAGAAGAAATATCCAAGTAATCTTTTAAAAGTTTTACTGTGAGTCCTCTCAACATCATTCAATCAAACAAGTGCCATGCCTGCTGGCGTTGGGGATCATGTCTCTCCACAAATCTCCTTGGTGCAGTTAATCAGTTCTGATGTCGATCTTGTGTCAAACCACGATGCTAGACCATCCAAGATCTGTTATCTCTATTTTCCACGATCTCTCCTTCCCTGAATTTTACCTGTTGTCACCAAATGTTCTAAATCTCTTTGCATTATATGCCCGAAGAATTTTAATTGTCAGATTCTTATTCTTTTGATACGGTTTCTTTGTGCGCAGGCCTGATTTAAAACCTCATCTTTTTGTTTTCTTCGCTGTCCATGGAGTTTTTAGCATTCTTGTGTAAAACCACATCTCTGTGGCTTGCAATAATCTTATTGATTGCTTGTTCATTGTCCATGATAAGCTGCCATACATAAGTATTGGCTCAATATAACACTGAAGATATAACATAGTTTATATTTTCTTATCTGTTTTCCAAGTCTCAGTCTCATAGAGGAGGATTGTCCTAACACATGCTAATCTCCAGAATATACCAGCCTGTTCCTTCTTCTCTCATTTCAGATGGTTGCAAAGAAGAAGAAAATCAAGATCAAACAGGCTAAACGAGAGAAGTCTAAAAAAGTGGCCACAGAGTCAAGAATGGAGACATCCGACTCACAAACAACTGTTGTAGAGCTGCATGATAGTGATGTTGATTCTAGTAAGAGCATAGTGCCTGCAACTGACACAATGCACAGCAGCAAGAAAACCAGCGGTGATCAACAGAAAAGCAGCGACAACATTCAACAGGGCAGCAGTTCCGAGCCTAAGACAGATACCTCTGTGGCCGAGGGTGAGAAGAAGAAAAAGAAGAAGAAGAACAAGAAGCTGTCTCTTGAAGATGTGGAAGAGAATTTTCAAGCATTTAATTATTCAGCTGCTGAAAAACAGTTGTTTAAAAGTAAGTCTTGTTTTTTTCTATCTCTTTCTAAACCTGTATCTATTTTTTTATATCTATATTTCTAGATCTTTATTTGGACAGAGAATGCATGTATCGAAGATACTCCGTCATTATGTAATACCAATAAAGATGGTCAGTGTAATTAAAGCATTATATACAGACTTTCAGTGTCAAGTAGTATGCAATTGCCAGCTGACAGGGTGTTTCAAGGTCAATACATGGGATGTATTTTTTCACCATTCCTGTTTAACCTTGCCATGAACTGGTTGATGAGAGAAACCATAAAGGATAACAACAGAGGCATTCGATGGACACTTACATCAGTTCTGGAAGATTTGGATTATGCTGATGACATTGGTCTTTTGGCCAGCAGATACAAGGATGCCCAAAGAAAATTAGATATACTTTCCAGAACAGCTCAAACAATAGGACTTAAAATAAATATAGAGAAAATGAAGGTAATGAGAAATAATCATAAATTTGAGAGCCCAATTGTATGACAAAATGAAGTCCATAGAGGAAGTTCAGGATTTTGTATACCTGGGAAGTACAGTATCGCAAGATGGAGATTCAGAAAAGGATATCATCGAAAAAATCAAGAAGGCAAGACACACTTTTGCGATGCTCAACAAAATTTGGAAAACACAAGACTAAATCTTAGGACAAAACTTAAAACATATAGAAGTAATGTACTGGGAGTACTATGATACAGTAGTGAATGCTGGAAAATGACCCAACACATAATACACAAGTTGGTGACATTTCAGAATAAATTGCTTAAATAAAAGGGGCATTGGCTAGGACAGCTCTCAGGTGGACAGCGGATGGAAATAGAAGGCCTGGACATCCAAAGGAAATATAGAGAAGAACAGTGGAGAGTTGAAGGAGTGTGGCTTGACAGGGGAGATGGTTGTAGAAAGGCAGAGAGCGGCAACAGTAGAAGTCTCTTGTGGAAGCCTTTGTGTCAATCGAACACGGAGGATATAGATAGATATATATAGTCCAGTTTTGTATAAAATAAAATAATATAAACATTCAATGTTGATAATTGCAATGCATACTCTTATGTTTTCAGAAGGCAAAGAGAAGTCCAAGATGGATGTGTTCAACCCTTCTCTGCCATCTCGTTCTAGCAAACACAAGAACAGGGTGAGTTTCTGTTGTTGATTTCATTCTAGACTTTATTTTTTGTGTTGTGTAAGATGACATGACTAAATCTTATATTGTATGACATGACTAAATTTTTATATTGTATGATAATTAAATCTTTATATTGTATGATATGACTAAATTTTATGTTGTCTAATAATAATAATTCTCTTATGCCATTATATGTTACATACTGCCTGCAAGCAATTTCTCCATACTAGCTGGGCAATCCTGGGCAACTAGCTCAATCCCCTCCATGAAACCGAGACCGATATTTCTTGCCTCTCTCAGCAAAGTTCATTTCAGGGTCTTCCTCTTCTTTAACCCTTTGCATCCCATTCAATGCATGCTTTGATCATTTCTTCTCAATGTGTGTCCAACATATCTTAATTTTCTCCTTTTTATAACAGGGTTTCCAGTGTTACCAGACATTTCTCTGAGTTCATCATTTCTCCGGGAAATTGCCCATTTTATGTTCGTTTTTTTTTTTGCAGACATCTCGAGTGGTTACCGGGCCCAAATTTGGGATGTAAAGAATAAAAACCCCTGTTACCTGCCATATCGTAAGAGGCACTAAGGAGGTTTGACTAGAGGCGGATGCACATGTCCACTAGGGAATGCTAACCCGAAACAATTGCTTGCAGAAAACGGATGCACCAGGCCGTAAGGCACAACATGGTGCAACGACCCTCACAATGAGGAATGGGATAACGGATTCTACGGTCACCAATCTGCCTCGAGATTTAGCCACAGAAGAATGTCAGACCTACCATCATGAGGGTGGCCAAAACTTACTGGGGGAAGAGGTCGGCACAAACGGGGAAGCAGAAATCATAGGGAATTATATCCCACAGAACTGCCCCGTATGCAGACTTAAGAAAGAGGTGGCCCACTTACACCAGTGTCCAAGACAAACTGTATGGCATGGCTGATAATCTCAGGCAGACAGTTGCCTTTATTAGAGAATCCGAAATCTCAATCTAGTGAGAATGCAGAAGAAGAAAAAATGCATTCACTTGCTTATGTTGTATGATATAAAATGACTAAATCTATGTTGTTTGATATGACATAAAGTTGCATTGTTGTAAATCACATCAAATGACATTTATGTCACATTCACAACTGACATATGACTAATCTTCAAGTGGGAGCATCAACGTTACTGTCTTTTTTTTCCCAGGTTCGAGGACCAGACTAGCTGGGCCAAAAGTAACAAAGCTTTCAGCTTCCCAATGTCAAAGTCACCTCGGGAGGTCATGTTTTAAAGAAATGAGTAGCACATATACATCTAGAAGATAGCTACATCCTCACTGCAGTCACATCCTCACTGCAGCCACATCCTCACTGCAGTCTATCATTATGTGGACATCTCAACATCAGTGGATCTTTGAGCCTTTAGCAAATTTTTATTTGCATTTGAAGCTATTTGTGATTTGCTGATGTGTGCACATTTAAATACAATAAAATGTTTATTCATTTAATTCTTTTCTTTATTGTTTGTCTTAATCGTAAGTTAACAAGCCAGTCACTCACCATGACACCTGGTGTTAGGGACACCTGGTGTTAGGGACGTGTATAGTAACAGCAAACCCTTTCTTACCTGCTCTATTCTTGACCAGAGACCAACAAATCAGTCAGTGACCATTAACGTTGATGGTAGTGTCTTGGAACCCCAACCCACTATGTACTTGTCTAGATACCAACAAACCTGTCACTGACCATTACACATGGTTGTAGTATTTTGTGAGATAGCAACAAGCATCAACCCACTCTGTGCTCGTCCAGAGATTAACAAACCAATTAGCAACCATTATACCTAGCAGAATCATGTATGACAGCAACAACAAACTCCAACCAAGTATGTTCTTGATCTGGATAAACAAATGGCTATTGAGGGGCATAAGACAAAGTTATTGGTTATTGGTTATTGGTTACTAAACTGACGTCATTGCACTCGGGCAAACCCATAGGTGCTCAGTCTCCCCAACAGATATCGAAGAGTATGCATACTGATGGTTCCTGTGGCTCGCTGATTAAACACACCTCTCACTCTACCTCTCAGGCATCCAGTTCGACTTGAACAAAGTGTAATTCCAAACTGCTTAAATCGCTTGATCGATTCAACATCGATTTTAGTGTCCTCATCCAACAGAGAGTCTCGAAGAGACCAAAGAATATCCCCTTATCCATCTTCAACTCCCCAACAATTGATGCTGTTGATGCAAGCCTGTCCGCTCTCATTACCGTAAACACCCGCATGCCCAGGACAGTATATCCACGTAAGCCGCTGGAGGTTAGAAACTTCTATAGACGACATCCACTCATACCGAAACCTGCCCTTCTGGATCTTGTGAAGCATCGACTGAGAGTCAGATACAACAACTGCCCCAGTAAATGAAGTCCCAGAAATCCAATGGAGGGCAGCAGTAACGGCCTCAACCTCCATTCTCATACTAGAAGTAGTTGTCCTGTATGCCCCACTTCGCTCCGCAACAACCCTACCATGCGCATTAGCCAAGAAACCCCAGCCGGATTTCACAACCACGTTGAACCGACCCATCGGTATATACAACAACATCATCATCCCTTGCATTATCTTCTATCAGCTGCTTAACTGCTAGATCAGCCTGTGTAATCTTTGATGAACATACCATCGAGCGCAGAGACAGGCTTCGCTATCTTGGAATAACCTTTGATCGTAGTCTATCTTTCAAACACCATATTGAACAGACGATACAACGGTGCAAGCGTGGTCTTGCGGCTCTCAAAGTTATGGTGGCCGCACACCTTGAGCAGAGACTACTTGCCCTTTTGTTCGATCGACTGGTAATGTCAGTGGTAGATTACGGACTCGGGAAATTTTTACGATATCAAGATCACAATGTGAACGACTTGAACGGGTTCAGAATGAAGGTATGCGTATAGTTCTGGGCTGCACTAGAGATACCCCCATTGTGAAGATGAGATATATGCTTGGCCTTCTGTCACTACGCTCCGTCATGCAATCGCCCAAACCAAGGCATATATGCGGGTTACTTCGGATAAGAGACATCCACTTCACAAGAACACTAATGATGTTAAGGGCACGAGAATCAAGCGTGGTATGTCGTGGATGGCCCAGGCTGAGAGAACGATTGGCCAGGTGACTACGGTTGCGACTCTACCAAAAGGGGAAGAATGGATCCCAACAGATGGAAGCATGATGAACTATCTCAACGTTATCATTACTCTTGGAAGAGAATGTAGAGATTGGGGCATAAGACAAAGGAAATGAGGTAACCAATGAACCATAGCTGATCAAAACCATACTCCACCTTCAAACAGTGACCATGAAAACAGTTATCCGTTATATAAGGACTATCATCATAGCACTCTGGACATCTCCGCTCCCCCCTCACCACCTCAACTAATCAGCAGCCCAATACACCGCTTGATGTTGATTAATCAGTCTTTTGTATATTTGGTATGTTGTTCTTTCGGCTGTACCAGTGTCGATACCCATCTCTCTCAATCTGTTAGCGTGTGGGAGTCACAACCCTGAAACCCCTCTGTTCAGAAAGACTCTTGCAGTGCATTAAGAACATCATTTCAGTCCATTGCAGTGACCTCTGATATCATAGCCGTGAGAGCCAATCTATCGTGAGAGTTCAGTACATATGACTCCGGCGTACCCAGGGACGATAACAAAAGTGATTGCTCGCTATATCAGAGGGCCAGCCAATGGACAGAGCTGACATCGTGAACGCCCTCATAGGCGTGGCCAGAGAAGACCTTTCATCTAAACCAATCCACGTCAACTACTAGATTGCAGAGACTGGGTTTGAAGATTGGTGTGGCAAGAAAAGAACGGTACAACAGGTATACAAGTAGGCTCATCAATCAAAATAGAACTGGTACGGTCAGTCGCTGGATGCTGTTGGAGATATTGCAAAGGAGATCGAAGCACCTATGGACATGTCCGGAGTACAATGAAGATATTCCAAACTGAAACTGGAAACAAGCTGAAAAAGAACCTAATCGAGTTAATAAAACCAACTATAATCGCTTGACTGCCAAAGTTCGCCTTCTAATTAAAACAGCAAAGAAGATGAAGTGGCAAGACACGTGTCAGAAACTTGATCTAAATAAAGATGGCCGCAAGGCATGGGATCTGATAAACAAACTGACAGGCACTAGAAAGAAAGAAAATCCCAGACCCATCAAAAGAAACAATGAAACCATCATAGATGCAAAAAAGCAAGCTGAAATATTCAACAAACACTTTGCTAACGTTAACAGAAGCACAAGAAGAAAACAGCTGGATAAAGCTTTATGGAAAATCTTTAAAAGTAAAAAAATGCACCAGTAGCGAACATGTGCATTTGAACAAGATTTTAGTCTATGCGAGATGGAAACAGCAATGAAAAACTAAAACCTCGAAAAGCCCCAGGCCCAGATAAGATTAAAAATGAAATGTTATGCCATATGGGCAAGAAGGCTAGGTTGATATTGCTATCCGCTATAAATAAAACTTGGAGAGAGGTCGAGATATCTGCTGCTTGGCGAACAGCCAATATCACTCCCATCTCCAATAATGGGAAACCAGTAGACGACCCCTAAGTTACAGGCCCATCTCATTGACCTCATGTTTAGGAAAGCTGGCGTAGAGAATGGTTAATAACCGACTTTATTGGTGGCTTGAAAAAACACAGTCACTAGATAATGCCCAGGCAGGGTTTAGAAGGGGCTGCAGAACAGAAGACCAACTCTTCAGACTTGTGCAGAATACAATTGATGGATTCCAGAATGAAAAGCACACAACTGCGGTTTTCATTGATTTACAACAAGCATATGACAGAGTCTGGAGGAAGGGCCTCTTGATGAAGATGCTCAATATGGGGATCCATGGAAAGATGTTACAATGGATGCAAGCTTTCCTCCAAAACAGGACCATTGGAACATCTTTTAGTGGAACAATGTCCTCCAAGAGAACACTAGAGGAAGGCCTCCCACAGGGCTCTGTCCTTAGCTGCACCCTTTTCCTCATCTTCATCAATGACCTCCCATCCCTTCTAAACACACAGAAAGCCCTTTTGCTGATGACCTTGTAATATGGACAAGCGAGAAATACCCTGTACTAACTCGGCTAAACTTAATAGAACCCTTGCCATTATCTCAACATATTGCAACCTATGGAAGCTTAAAGTCAATGAACAGAAAACTGTGTATACTATATTCTCCCGCAGCCCCAAAACAACTCAAAGAACCTTTCGCTTACAATGAATGGAGCACTGCTGAAAAAGAGGAAAACCCGACTTACCTGGGAGTCAAATTAGACAAACAACTGAGGATGACAGAACACATTAACAACATAAAAGAAAAAGCATCTAAAAGACTCAACATGGTTAAAAGACTTGCTAGCACCACTTGGGGTGCAGACAAGAGCACCCTTAGGCAACTATATCTTGGCTATGTAAGATCTACAATGGACAACTGCCTTCCTCTCTAAGCTATAGCAAGTGAGCACATCACAACATCCCTGGACAGAGTGCAGAATCAGGGTCTCAGGTTTATATGTGGGGCAATGAGAACGACCCCAACTGCTGCTTGTGAAATCGACGCCAACATCGAACCACTAGATATCAGGAGACGAAGGGCACTAATAGAAGCAGTCGAGCAATATAAAAGAATAGAAAAAACCATCCCAACAGACAAACTATTGACAGGTGGAAATCCAATCAAAGAATCCAGCAAAAATTATTGCTGGGATTTGGGAAATATCTCGAAGAACATTACCACCTCCCAACTGACAGAGAACCGATCACAAGATGCCCTGGCCCACCACCATGGCTAAACAAAACAACCAGTAATCCAGAAATACCTCCTTGATAAAACTATAAACAAAGCAACACTTGCACCGATCTTAAAAACACTGGAGACAATAGACAGTTATCCAACTTCCTCTATCCATGCCTACACTGATGGTTCAGTTTTCAAAGCCACTACTTACGCTGGCTCGCATATACCTGAAATATCCAGATGGAACTACCTATAGTTACTGTGCCCCTTGTGGTAATATATGTTCCAACTATGAGGCAGAGATTATAGCCATTAAGACCGCTGCAGAACTAGTCCACCAGCAGTTTGAGCTTGGAGAAAGTATTGTCCAAGACATGATAGTATTCACTGACTCACAGTCCACACTACAAGCTTTAGAGGAACAGCAGAATCAGTCAAGCGAGATCCAGTCATTGGCATCAGTCATCCACAATCTGATTTCCTCCTTTGATATTAATGTCATTCTACAGTGGATCCCTGTGCACACAAATATCCCAGGAAATGACAAGGCAGATTATCTGGCCAAACAGGGATCATCAAAACCACAAATAGACAAAGCTGTTAGCATACAATGTATAAAACAGATTCTGAAAAACAACTCCAGAGAAGATTGGCTGAACCGATGGGCTATTGGGACGACTGGTCGGGACATGTATGCAGAGATGAATAGACCAAGGACAATATAAATCTGCTACAACGAAAAGATCAAAGCACTATCTTTCAGTTAAGAACAGGACATGTTGGACCTACACAGAATAAACCCCACACACCTACCACACTGTAGAAAGTGCAGTCACTCATGTGAGACAGTACATCATATCTTGCTTGAATGTCCTGGACTACATAAAGCTAGACAAGAACTCCTCCCACCACACCCATCTGTTCATAATACTCTTTACACCAGTCTTCCACAATTACAGAACACATGCAGATTCTACAAATTGGCATTGGCTGCCCAAGATGAAAACTGCAGCCCTGGTTAGAAGAAGAAGAAAACTGAAACTTTATGAAGCGCACACAAAAGCCTGTTCTAGAAATCTCTTCTTAACCTGAAGCTGTGAAGCAAATCAGAACTGGAGAAAAGAAAAAAGACAAGGCACATAGAGAGGCTTGCTACAGGTGTCTTCTTTTCGACCAGACGCTGAAAGGCAAAACATAATTAGAGAATAATGTGTTGCCTTGCAGGTAGTCTGGGGACATCCAAAGGCTGACGGAGAGCGAACCCAGTAAACGCTGACTGAAACCGGATACGTCGCTGAAGGATAAACACCAAAGCTCCAAATGGTGCTGAATGATGTGACGTAAAAATATTTTCTTGGCAAAGGCTGTTTATATATCACAATAAGAAAGATCAAAATGGCCAAAAAGAACGATCACGAGAGAGAATTAGA
The DNA here is from genome assembly GCA_020796225.1 of Arion vulgaris. NCBI lineage: Eukaryota > Metazoa > Mollusca > Gastropoda > Stylommatophora > Arionidae > Arion > Arion vulgaris. The sequence goes on along the minus strand of CM036758.1, from coordinate 24,519,742 downwards.
GAATATATAGATAGAATCATGGAGCGTTCATCTTTAGTCACGATTTTCATTTTAGAGCCGTTAGAAATTTATTGTCTGATTCTATATGTAGTGTGCCGTGTAAGAAGTGAATTTCTTCACTTCTGTTGTATCCTTTGCTTGATAAAGGCCTTTCGGTTGAAACGTTGCTGTGTATTGTTATTGTATTTGGTAAAACTACAGTACTTTGTTATTACGCATTTCACCATTGCTACAGTTTTACTGCTGTCTTCTCTTATATCGATAATACTAGTCACATAGTATGAAAACACTAGAGTAGTTGTGAGATGCCAACCACATTACCGCCTCAGTTTTTTTTTGTTTTTTTCTTTCGTCCGCTTTCAACTCAGACGAAGTTTCATCTCTGAAACTGATTTTTGCGTGAAAATCTTTTTCCAATTTCTTACAATGGCAGCAGCGTGTACATTGTAAATTACTTTACACTGGCAACCGTGTGCTCAATGTACTCGTAATTAGTATTCCCTCGCCATACAGGCAGATTTTCTCCGACTTCAGAGGTACTCACGTTATCGTCCTGAGTAAGACCAGGGACTCGAACAAATGCCGGACAGTAGGTTCGAACCCGAGCTATGGGGCGTCTCACAGCTAGCAGGCAGAGTTACTATCAACTACTCTAGGCAGTCCCCCACCGTCTCAGTAACCGCCCGCATCTCCATTGTCAAACAATTTGTGGTCTTTGCGCAGGCCCCTCTTATTATTTTTCCGTCTGAAGGTATCGAAAATGCCCACGTACATCGTTATTGGCGAACAACTGAACAATTGAAAGCAGTTATCTACCTACTGATGATGTGCGATATTCTTTGATTACAAAGGAAACTACGATTATGTCCACAGACAAAGCAAAATGTCAATCCAAAATTATTGTTAATAATGAAAACATTTAAAACATTACAAATTTTAAATATCTTGGCTTCATAATTAACAGCAATGGTGACTACAAAAGAAATCAGTAGATTAGCCATGGTAATTCACAGGATAGTTTGTAGGAAGAAACTACGGCGCAACGAAACAAAAGTAAAATTTCTGAGGGCATTAATTTTTTCCTGTGTCAACATATGGATGGCAATCAGGGACAATAATAGTAGGCACCGAGAGAACATAGAGCTATGTCACTGGATAGGTATTTTGGAGATACTGTGAAGTCTGATACAGGAGTGCCAGTCTGTCACAATTCTCACACCTAAAGGATGAGGAAGGTCTCTTGAGATGGCTTGCCTCTTTTCCTCTGCTTGTTTTATCAGACTGTTCAAAATGCAACAGTCCATTCCACACATCCTTTCTCCATGTACATTTGTCTTGGCGACTCCCGTGTTCATGTCAAGAGACTTCGACTTTTGTTTATATACATCCTTATATTGAGGTCTTCATTTAGTCTCGAGGGATCAACTCTCCATTAAGGATATCCTTGGGAATTGGGCCCATCCTCCATGCATGAGAAGTGGCTCCTCTATTGGAGATGTCTCTGCTTGAGTAAAGAGTGTACATGGTAGGGATCTACATGGATGAAAACACTATCATTAAACAACAAAATCAAATTTATTTAAGAGGAGCTACAGAAACATTGTTTCATACACCCTGGACAACATAGAAGAAAATTAGTCATCTTATTTATCTACATTCTCTTTGTATCCCGTTTGACACATAACACTTCTGCAAAAGATTTTCATTTTTGCCATTCTGCTGCCTTTCTAGTAATTGCTACCATGTCAATCCACAAACTTTTAACTCTCTTTTCACCGTTCTTTTCCATGTTTCCTAGGACATGCAGACCTTCTCTTCCTATACGCTGTTCTAGTCAATGTCCCTACTTCCATACGACATACATGTCTAATTCACCTGCATACTTTAATGATGTCCATTGATGCACAGTTTGTTTGTTTTAAAATATTTTTATTTGAAATCGTATTTGACAAGAAAATGTGCACGTTTCTCAAACATTTATGTTGAAATGTCTCCAACATGTGTATGATGTCGGTCATTTTCCAGCACTCACTACTGTATTATAACACTCACAAGACACTGCTTCTATATATTTTAAGATTTGTTTTAATATTTTGGCTTTCCAGATTTTGTTAAACATTGTGAAAGTTTGACAGGCTTTCTTGAATTGTCCAATGCTGTCTTTTTCCGAATCACCTTTTCTTTATCCTGCCATTCCAAAGTATACAGTATCCTGAACTTCCTCTGATTTCATTTTGAACCATATTTGGGTTTTCGGTTCTTTCTATAATTAACTTTTAAGCCTTAATGTTTGAGCTATTCTGGAAAGTGTATCTATTTTCATTTGAGCATCCTCATATCTGCTGACCAAAAGACTATTATTGTCTACATGATCCAAATCTTTCAGTACTGAGCCATGATTTGAATATCCATCGAATGCCTCTGTTGTTATCCTATATGTTTTCTCTCGTCATCCAGTCTATAGCAAAGTTAAACAAGACTGGTGAAAGAACACACCTCTGTCTTAACCTTGAAACAGTCTGTCAGATGGCAATTGGAAACTACTTGACACTGAAAGTTTGCATATGCTTTAATTAGATTAACAGTTTTTTTAAATAAAACCTTCTTGTTCTTTTCTAATTGTGTTGTCCGATCTTTCATTCATTCTTTGAAGGATCACTGTACTAAATATTTTACTCTTTAGTGATTACATGGTTAATCCTCTTCAGCTGTTACAATTTTCTATGTTTCCCTTCTTCGGTAACTTGATACCATACGCTGCTGTACGCAAGTGAGACATGGATAGTGTATAGCAGACACACAAGAAAACTAAACCACTTCCACACAAGCTGTCTACGTAGAATATTAAAAATAAACTGACAGGACAAAATTTCAGATACCGAAGTCCTCACAAGAGCAAAAATCCCAGGCGTCAACACCCTGTTGCAGAAGGCCCAAGTCAGATGAGCTGATCACGTTGCTCGGATGCCAGATAAACGCATTCCAAAACAGATGATGTATGGCAAGCTTGAAGGAGACAGACGTTCTGCTGGTGGACAGAAAAAGACACTCGTAAAGTGTCTCTAAAATGCTTCGATATAGACACCACGCGCTGGGAATACCTAGCGCAAGATCGCCAAATGTGGCTCTGTAACAATACAAGAGGAACTCGCATTGCTGAGAATCCTTGTGCCGCTAGAGCACAGAGAAAACGAGCTGCGCGAAGACAAAACACACAACACCAACATTTCTAGCTTTGATCATGTATGCCCCACCTGTGGTAGGGGATTATGTTCTAGGATTGGACTCTACACTCACCTCCGCACACACCAGAGAGGTGCAGCAGCACACGTCTGATGCTGTTGTCATCACCGCTTGCGATGGACGGCTGTAAACGGACTAGTCTATTTTCTATTCTTCTGGGATTTCGTCTTTGTTCCATGTATCATTTAGAGTTTTGCACAGGAGTCTTGGTGTTTATGTTTCATCTGCCATCAGCATTTCTACGCAAACTCCATCACTGCCATGTGCTTTCATCACTGACATGTGCTTTCATCACTGACATGTGCTTTCATCACTGCCATGTGCTTTCATCACTGACATGTGCTTTCATCACTGACATGTGCTTTCATCACTGACATGTGCTTTATCCTTTTTCTGCACCTTAATGGCTAGACATATATAAGACCTGAAAATTGATACATAAACAATATCATGTCCTATAAACTAAAATATTTGAATACCATTTAACGGTTTTAGAAAGACATAAGGGATGACACGGTTCCTGGTAGTCTTGATTGATTGGACCATCATCATTACACTTTGGGGAGTACACAAGACGATCTTAGCGGCATGCACGAACTCCGTAGCACCGACCAGAGTCCCGATGTAATTTAGAAGATAGTGACAATATTTTGTTGGAATTTTTCCTACTCTTCTCAATTTTAAACTGCCAAGAGTTCTTTCAAGTACTTAGCTTGAACAACGTACCTACGTTTAATTGTTCGTCTCCAATAAGACTAGGAATTCGACCTCACCTACTCTGAGGACAAGGATCTCTGGAACAATATCCGGCTGCCTCAACGAGGAAACGAACCAAGTACCTTTGGAACGAAAGGCGATCGTATAACCCCTATACCAGAGATCCCTCCAGGTGGATTAGACGACCAAAACTACGGAGATCGCATGCTCTAGCAGAACACTATAGAAACATTGAATACTCCAATGGAGGAGAACTGGCTAGAGATCGAGAGTTTTTCTAGGGTCTGTGATGAGAAGGATGTTCTGAAAAGGATGTGCGACATGATAAAGGTAAGTGTGAGGTTTTGGTGTGACTCGTCATTTATTCATTGTCTTTTTCGTCTTTACAGACTGTCATTTGGTAAGTGTTACGTCGTCCGAGTTGCACTTGTTTCTCTTGCCTTTACGCGCATCTCTAAGTTACTTATCGAAAGATTCTACATATTTTCGTGAATCACAGAGAAGGTTCGGGACCACTGCATTAGCGAGATCGACATGATGATGCTCGTCCATAACGGGTGATGATGACCACATAAATTTTCTTCCAAGGGAATAGAGATCGACATAAACCATTTGTGAAACCAGGCATCAATATATAGAATAATAGCCGCAGTTTCGATTACAAAGATACGTCAATGCGGATACATAAAAGTGATCATACTTTCTGCTGACATTAGATTAGACATTTCAAAACATGGAAGGGTACTAGGGTACATGGTGTCATCATGCTCACCCCGTATACAAACTTCTACAATTGTTGAGTGTCATTTTGTTTTTGTATACGTCTGGTTCTGGAAAACAGGAATGTTGCAAAGATAGGAATTACTGCAGCTGCCAAAATGATTACTTTATTTGGTCGTTTTGGGTAAGTCATGAAAGTTATCGTAGGTGATAGTTCGGTCGTAGAAAATTATTATGATTATGTATCAATGTAATGTTGTCGGCATCTGCACTAAGCAGTGCCACCAAGGTTAAGATATCTTATTTCTTGTAAAATGAACTGCTACATACTATCTGGAACTGATTACTGGTATAGACCACAACGTAGTGTTATTCTGTCACTTGTTTATGCGTACGACCGAGTAGACTGCTAGTACTAGTAGTCCCACTGGAGGCTACTCAGTGTCAGTCACAATCAGTCAGAGTGGATAGCTAAGTAGTACTAGTCAAACTAGTAAGTTCATTAAAGGCCACAACACCACACCCATTCATGATTCGATAGCGAGTTCACAATTGTGACAACACATTTTTGTTTGCATAAGTAATGATAGTGAGATTGCTAGCCCCATCAACTTATACTTATAATATCTGGTAACATTTACATTATTATAAAAAAATTGTTTCAGCAGACTTGTAGGTTACACTTAACACTAAGCCCATATTACATCATTAATCTCCTGATTATATCAAAATAAATATAATTGTATCTGCAAAATTCTATTAAGTTATAATAATTGCTTTTCAGTGGAGCATATATCCCACCACCAAAAAAAAGTAATGAAAGTATTGAACTATTAATTAGTAGGCAATGACATGCTGTTGGCTTGTTTTGTTTATACAATGGTTGATCAATAAGTTCTAGTACAGATTTTTTTGGGGTAGATCTGTAGATTTAACAATTAGTTGGTTTCCTTCAAAGTAGTGCACTTTTGATTGTATACACTTATTCAAATGGTCCTGACAATATAATAGCATCTCTGGTATGCACTTACTGTGATAGCCCCAAGTCTCATAATGTTGGCGTAACACCTTAGGTATCATCAAATTTACCACCTTCAGAGCTTTCTTAAATTGTAGGAACAAGAAAACTTCATACAAAGCAAGATCCGGGGAGTATGGAGGACCTGGGAACAATGGAATGTTGTGTTTTGGCAAAAACATTTGTGATAAAAGACCTGTGAGCATGGGCATTCTCATGATGCAGAATCCAACTGTCTGTGCACCACTTCTCAGGACTCTCCTAAATCTGATTTAAAATGTTTCGAACCAGTTTACCAAGATGAAAGCAGAAATCAGTGCACAGACATCGCTGGATATCCAAGCCCATTTTTAACTGCAACACTGAGAGGTCACCACCAACATTTAGTAGGAGACTTTCTAAATTAGTAGCAGATTGTCTAGTGATATAGTAAGCAAAAAGTTTTATTGTTTCTGTATTTTTCTTGTAACTGTTTAACAACGCAATCTTATATCTTTCTAGCCCAGTATGTGAACAGTTATATCCAAGGCAACGTGTACTTTTTCGTGTTGTGCAGTCACAGAACTTCTACAAGGCCACAGCCGCTTCCAATGGTGCACCACTTGTGCCAGCGGCAACACCGGCAGGGATTAATGTGTTAACACCAATGCAATTGGCCAGGCTTCATGTCCGTCAGATTCACAGCCTAGGAGTTGGTGGGAGGAGGATTAAACCAAGGCTTCTCTTAGAACCTGATGGAACAATCAAAGCCCAGCAGCTTCGGGAGATAACAACCTTGGTTCGGATTGTTGGGGGACTGGGCAGGTTTCTAAAGATCCGATACTTAGTCTTGTTTGGTGGGGCTAGTGGAGGCTATGCTGCTTCTCAGGTAGATACTGTTTGACATCAGGTGTGCATGTTATTATATAAATGACTGTTTGAATATCATGTTTGCATCAGACATACATGCTAACCATACCATGATATCATACATACATACATGTTATTGTCACCAAGACATCAGTCATGTATGCGTTATCATCACTGTGCCATCAGACATTCAACATTGTTATACCAGACAGGAACATGTTAATCGTTACATCAGACATACAGATTACTATCACTCTTGACATCAGAGATATATATATATATTCCTACATAATCGACATTGTTAGATCAAATGCATATATCGCATCATCGTTAATCATTCATTTACAGAGTTATCATTGTTGCATCAAATATACACTGTTATCATTATCTGAGTTAGTTGAAGTTTTTGATCATGCCTGTTCCCACATGCTGCAGTAGCCATGAACCTGGGTGCTTATTATTCATTTTATGCCTGTTCCCACATGCTGCAGTAGCCAATGAACCTGGGTGCTTATTATTCATTTTTGTCTCCACACTACACAGATCACAAAGAGTGGCTTACTTAGTTGATAAGAACAAACACAAAGAGGAATAAAAAGATTATTGTGCCATCAAACATACACATCATCTTGGCATCAGTCACATACCATCCCGGCAGCAATATAGAAATAGAAAGGGGAACAAATAAAGATGCCAAGATAAGAATACAAAAAGCAAGGGAAACTATTTAGCATTGAGTAATATGTGAGAAGTTAAGGAGATAAAAACAAATACAAAGCTGAGAATCTTTAGATCAAATGTGAAATCAGTGTTTTTGTATGGCTGGAAAACATGGAGGACAACAAAAGAAACCACAAGGAAGCTACAGACCTTTGTAAATAGATGTTTATGTAGAATAGAGAGACTGGGATGGTATGATAAGATTAAGAACGATGAACTCAGAGAAAGAACTAAGCAGATACCAGGGAAAAAAGAGCTACAGAAGAGACACTTGCGATGGATAGGACACCATGAGAAGACCGACCGGAAACATTGCAAGGAGTACCTGGAGAAGAGAGCTGGAGACTGATATTAAAAGGATAGGCAAGACATGAAAAGAATTGGAAGGAATGGCAAAAGAGAGGAAGGGCTGGAAGATATTTGTTGAAGACCTGTGCTCCGTTGGGAGTTAAAAAGTGCAGAGATAGATCACTCATACACGCAAACATACATATTATTTTTACACGATTCCATCACCACTGAAACATCGATACATCGTATAATGAAAATGTTTGCTTTTCTCATCGCTTGCAATTATCTGTTGCTATTATTATTGAACAGTTTTCAACTTGACTTTCACAGCAAGTGGATAAAATTAAGAGCTACATCCCAGATATAGAGTGGATGAAAGAGTATGTCCCAGACATGGAGTGGGTGAAACAACACATTCCTGACTCTGACACTGTCAAGGAGTGGATACCAGATTGGAGAAGTTGGCAAGTTCGAGAGCGAGCTGCTGTATCTTTCAGAGAATTTCGGGAGCAGATGGAGGATCTCATGCCAGAGAAGGTTCTTTTATGTCTTTTTGTTAATTTGACGGTAATGTCTTATATCATAGTGTTGTCACTGTGAAGTTGACAGTACTTTTTTCCTGTCGCTTCAACTCAGCGTTCATCTCTGAAACTGATTGTAAAATCTGTTTTCAATTCTTAAATGGCAGCTGTTGTCAATGTACTCGTAATTGTATTCTGCCATACAGGCAGATTTTCTCCGACTTCAAGGTACTAGATCGTCTGAGTAAGACCAGGGACTCAACAAATGCCGACAGTAGGTTCGAACCAGCTATGAGCCGTCTCACAGCTAGCAGGCGAGCTACTATCAACTACTCTAGAGTCGTGACAGTACTGTCTTATATCATGTCGTTGATTGTGATGTTGACAGTACTGTCTTATATCATAGTGTTGTCACTTGTGATGTTGACAGTACTGTCATATCATGTTGTTGTCACTTGTGATGTTGACAGTACTGTCTTATATCATGTTATTGTCATGTATTGACAGTAGTGTCTTATATCATGTTGTCACTTGTGATGTTGACAGTACTGTCTTATATCATGTTGTTGTCACTTGTGATGTTGACAGTACTGTCTTATATCATGTTGTTGTCACTTGTGATGTTTACAATACTGTCTTATATCATGTTGTTGTCATGTGTGATGATGACAGTCTGACTAGACATAAATTTGTAATACATTCACTAAAGAAGATTGAGTGAGGTTGTGTTGATGTTTGTGTAGTGAAGGAATGGAATGGCAGTCTGACTTGACAGAAATGTGTAATACATTCACTAAAGAAGATTTAGTGAGATTATGTTGATGTTCCTTGATCAGGGCTGGCTAAAGAACAAGCTTCAGAATCTGCCAAGTATGCAGCTTAAACTGCAAGAACTGGGGGAGAAGATAAAAGCTGGACTTCCTACTGAACTATCCACAACCATCATGGAAGGTTAGAGCTTGTTTATGAAATTATGCTCTCTGTGAATCAATGAGTACTTTCATCAGTCATGACTTCATTTAATGTGGGATGTGCATTAGATATTTTGTCTTGTCTCTTTGTTACTTCATCTAGAATTATGTGTGCTCCATTCATGATTTCTATTAGTTTTCTTACAGAACACAACTGTGATACAGTTCTCATTGCAATATATCTAACAAGGATAAGACATATATGGCCCTTTTCATCTTTACAGACGGTCAATAGGCAAGTGTTTTACTGTGACAACTTCTGAGTTTTCGTTTTTCTCTCTTGTTGTTCAGCTCATACATAAGTCTCTTCTCAAAAGACTCTCCGCCCTTCCGTAATTTGGCTTTCCACACAACTCTGTCATCAGCTAGTCCCTCCCATGTGCTGGGATCTATAGAAAAGTTTTTCATTGAGGTTTTGCACACATCTTTATATGACATCTCAGACATATTATGGTCTGCCCTGGTGCCTCTTCCTCCGAAAGTTCACAGAACAACATTTGTTTTGGTATGCGATAAGTTTCCATTCTTCTCACATGTCCCAACCATCTTAGTCGTCTACTGCTGAGCATGCCCATGATGGAAGGCAGATTTGCACGTTGTAGTACTTCAGTATTGGTTATCTTGTCGTACCACCTGATGTTCATAATCTTGCGGAGACATCGAAGGTGAAAGATGTTAAGTCTCCTCTCGTGTCTTGAGTAGGCTGTCCATGTTTCTGAGCCATATAGTAAAGAACTAATTACACAGGCTCGATATATTTGAGTCTTCGTCTGCAATGTCAATTTTTGTTGTCCCACGCTCGCTTTGATAGTTTGCCGAATGTAGTAGCGGCACTCCTATACTGAGCGTTGATTTCCTCGTCAAGAGAAAGGCTGGCAGTGACCGTGGACCCAAGATAGCAGAATTTTTGCACTGGTGTTAGATGGTCGCCATTTAAAGTGATCTCGAGCCGAAAGAAAAGATGAAGTGTCTTCTTTTTTGTGCCTAGCCTGGGCAGCTGATATGGAGAATGTGCCTTGCCCATTTTGCACAAACCCCTCTCTACCCTACTGTTTTATCCAAAGGAAAGACAAAGTCTATACGTTTGGAATCCAGCAGGGTTTGCAGGAGATGCCAGAAGATAGCAAGGAATACACACTTAACCATCAACTGCCTTAGGGTCCCTCCTCCGGATTTTTGGTCAAGGTTTAGTCCTCTAGCCCTCTGCATTACCGATAAGACATACAGATTGACAAAGGAGAGGGTTATCAGTTAAATGAGGGCTATCATCATAGAACTCCTGACATGTCTATAGGTGCTCTGATCCACACCTTTACAAATTCAGCAGCAGCCCAAAGTGCCAGTTCGATATTCATTGAAGAATCTTTTTGAATATGTGGTATGTCGTTGATTTCGGGCTGTACCAATATTGACATCCATCTCTCAATCTGGTCAGTGACTGAGATTTACATGTGATTTCTCTGATTCATGTCTGTACCAGTACCTCCACCCAGTTTCGTCTAACCATTTCCGCTTTGACTTTACGGATCATACTAATGGAGTCAATGAGTATGAAAACACAAGATTAGTTATAGCTGTCAACCATGTAACTGCCCATACTTCCATTGTCAAGCTATTTGTAGTTGTCGCATAGGCCCCACTGATCTCTCTTATTATTTTTCCTCCTGAGTGTGCTGAAAAATCCCATGCACATCATTGTTGACGAATGACTGAACCATATTAGCATAAACTATAAACACCCAAGAACGTTTGTCATTTAAAAAAACAAAATGAAATGGGAAACAGAACATCTGGACCACCAGACAAAATATGCATATTATCAGTTCAACAGAAAAGAGCAAGTTGTAATATACAGACCCCACACAGGCCACAGCAGACTGATACAACAAACTAAATGTAGAATCTTTGATGAGTGTGATTGTGGCATTGCCAAAACTATTTCTGAATATCTTTTAGAAAGATTTCTAGCATAGTAGGTGCAGAGAGAACCGATGATGCTACCACAAATTCTATGAAGATCATGGCATTAAGAGGGGAACTACTACTTTCTTTAAACATATTCAATTATAAGCTGAGAGGAAATGAAGAAAAAAAACTAGAATATGTATCTTGTCATATTCTTATTGTTCATCTGTTGTCTCTTCTTGAACGCTCCATATCGATTACTTTTTAAATCACTCTTTGTGATTTGTATGTGATCTGAGCCTAAGAGCGATTGTACATTGTGCCAGTTATGCGCCTACAAGTAGGCCAGCACATCCGATTTCTGCAATGCATTTTATTTATTAGTATAGCTTCCCTAGCCCCCTACTTCAGTCGCCTCTTGTGGCATGCCTGGTAGGTCGTAGGGGTTACTATTCTATGCTCCCCTTGTGAGTCCCGACAACACATGGGCGATCTGTTGTCTTACTATTAGTGTCAGCATTGTCTTGTATTTCATTAGTAATGTTAGAGACTTGTTCTCTGAAGTTGTTGCTTGTGCAGACTGGAGGAGACTTCAATTGTGATTCTTGTTAGTAAAACTAGCATTACATGTACTGAAATTAAATAGATGAAAGTGTTCGACTTGAAACTGTCACCATCCACTGTCATAGGGAGTTTACACTGATTGTCACTATCTACTGACCAAGACAGGACATCATTTTATTCACATAGAGAGGTCACTGATTTATGGACATTGTCATTGGTTTACTGGCAGAGGTGCGTGTGTGTCGCTGGGGCATGCAATGGAAGGAAAAAATAGTACCACTGCGACCTAAAAGGCATGTCACAAGTGATGACTGATGTAGAAGACTAGGGAAGCTACCATAGCAAATGGTAGCAGAATTGTGCTATATGCTAAGCTCTCCAGAATATGCACACTCTTTCATCAATGCCGTTTAAAACGGCAAGGTCATCTGTGCCAGATGTCTGCAAATGGGATTTGTACTTGGACATGAATTATCAAGCAGGAAAGAACTTTTCATAGATAGTTTCAGCTGGAAGTGTCTAGGAACTCTGGTCTGGGAACTGGTGAAATCAGATCAAACCAGCCTGATATAAAACATGCTAGGAGAAAGTACGAACTTGTACAAAACCTTCCAGTGAATGTTAATCCTTTGTTTCTTGAGAATTTGAAAAAGCGGTTTTAAAGCCAAACGATTTACTTCATTGCACCGGGTTTTTACCCCAATAGGCTCGTCCTCTCAACAATCCTAGAGGTCTCTGAAAATAAATGGACTCGTGAACAGATTGGCGCTGTCCAGATTTGAACCTTCGACTCACAAGGCAAGGGCATAACCACTTGGCCACAGATTAACAAGATGCAAGTTATCACATATTTCATGTGAACGCACATTTGAATTTATCCTCTCCTATTTTTGTTTGAGTGCTTGTCGTCTTATATTGTCTGTGTCTTGCTAGTAACACACCATGTGTTCTGTTCCCATTCTCTCCATCGCAGGCCTCAGTTCCACCAGGATGATCACAAACGCTCAAGCCCAAGGTGTGTAGATTTCTAGAACAACTTTCTGGCATTTATTTGTTGGTTTGTTGGGGATTATTTTGCTAAATATTAAATTAACAAAAACCAATCAATAAGTACTTTTTTAGTGGTCAGTCAATTCTCATTGAAAGTCAACAAGTCTGTATCATCTTATACTTTTTTGAAGATCACATTGTAATTTTATAGTTGTTGCTTCTAGTCAGTCAGGGACTCTTTTGTGTTCTGACTTGACCCTAGAGATAAGGCTGGTAAAAGAGCAAAATTCTTGTGAATTGATATCAGAATTAGGGACCTAAGACCTTGTGAATGAGATGGCAGAAGTCAATATCAGCAAATCAGAGCAGATTCAAGTTGTTACCCAGGTAACAGTTTGCATCATGATGCAGTGTGGCCAAGTGAGTAGGGATCTAAGAAGCATGGCAAACCTAATTTTTAAAAATGGAGTGCTGAAAATAGATGTGTTGGATCGGAAGGTGTTTAAAAAACAAGGATTCACTTTATTGTTCTGTATTTCTTCATATGGCTGTTTCTCAATGCAGAAATGACAGGCCACTTGCAGAGAGTATTGGGTGAAGCACGACCTCTGTAGCTCTGGCAACAATCCTATAGATCTCAGAAAACACACTTAGCACATAGCCACAACATCTGTGAGAGGTGACCTGATCCGAGACAATGTTCACTGTAATCAAAACTCCCTAGTATATAACCACAACTTCTGAGAGAGAGGTGACCTGATCCGAGACAATGTTCACTGTAAGGAAAACTGCCTAGTATATAGCCACAACATCTGTGAGAGAGGTGACCTGATCCGAGACAATGTTCACTGTAAGGAAAACTGCCTAGTCCATAACCACAACTTCTGTGAGAGGTGACCTGATCCGAGACAATGTTCACTGTAAGGAAAACTGCCTAGTATATAGCCACAACTTCTGTGAGAGGTGACCTGATCCGAGACAATGTTCACTGTAAGGAAAACTGCCTAGTATATAGCCACAACATCTGTGAGAGGTGACCTGATCCGAGACAATGTTCACTGTAAGGAAAACTGCCTAGTATATAGCCACAACATCTGTGAGCGAGGTGACCTGATCCGAGACAATGTTCACTGTAAGGAAAACTGCCTAGTATATAGCCACAACATCTGTGAGCGAGGTGACCTGATCCGAGACAATGCTCACTGTAAGGAAAACTGCCTAGTATATAGCCACAACATCTGTGAGCGAGGTGACCTGATCCGAGACAATGCTCACTGTAAGGAAAACTGCCTAGTATATAGCCACAACATCTGTGAGCGAGGTGACCTGATCCGAGACAATGCTCACTGTAAGGAAAACTGCCTAGTATATAGCCACAACTTCTGTGAGAGGTGACCTGATCCGAGACAATGTTCACTATAAGGAAAACTACCTAGTATATAGCCACAACTTCTGTGAGAGGTGACCTGATCTTAGACAATGTTCACTGTAAGGAAAACTGCCTAGTATATAGCCACAACTTCTGTGAGAGGTGACCTGATCCGAGACAATGCTCACTGTAAGGAAAACTGCCTAGTATATAGCCACAACTTCTGTGAGCGAGGTGACCTGATCCGAGACAATGTTCACTGTAAGGAAAACTGCCTAGTATATAGCCACAACTTCTGTGAGAGGTGACCTGATCCGAGACAATGCTCACTGTAAGGAAAACTGCCTAGTATATAGCCACAACATCTGTGAGAGAGGTGACCTGATCCAAGACAATGCTCACTGTAAGGAAAACTACCTAGTATATAACCCCAACTTCTGTGAGAGAGGTGACCTGATCCAAGACAATGCTCACTGTAAGGAAAACTGCCTAGTACATAGCCACAACTTCTGAGAGAGAGGTGACCTGATCCGAGACAATGCTCACTGTAAGGAAAACTGCCTAGTATATAGCCACAACTTCTGTGAGAGGTGACCTGATCTGAGACAATGCTCACTGTAAGGAAAACTGCCTAGTATATAGCCACAACTTCTGAGAGAGGTGACCTGATCCAAGACAATGTTCACTGTAAGGAAAACTGCCTAGTACATAGCCACAACTTCTGAGAGAGAGGTGACCTGATCCAAGACAATTTTCACTGTAAGGAAAACTGCCTAGTATATAGCCACAACTTCTGTGAGAGGTGACCTGATCCGAGTCAATGCTCACTGTAAGGAAAACTGCCTAGTATATAGCCACAACTTCTGAGAGAGGGGTAACCTGATCCGAGACAATGCTCACTGTAAGGAAAACTGCCTAGTATATAGCCACAACTTCTGTGAGAGAGGTGACCTGATCCAAGACAATGCTCACTGTAAGGAAAACTGCCTAGTATATAGCCACAACATCTGTGAGAGGTGACCTGATCCAAGACAATGTTCCCAGTAAAGAAAACTGCCTAGTGTATAGCTACAACTTCTGTAAGATGTGATCTAAACTAAGACGTTCATTAACAGAAAGCTGTAAAATATCAGAATTATCCTACTATATGAGACCAAAGTACTTAATCATTATCTATCTCATAGACACAACTTCTATCAGTAGTAATTTATAACATCTTTTTCTAAAGACCTTATAACCACAAAACATGTGTAGTTAAATTATGTTCATATTTAATTATTACTTTTGACTTGTTAAGGAATATTGTATTGACTTGTTGCTATGGAGATTCATATAAATTTAAATTAAAAAAAGTAATATGCCTGAAAGGACTAGTGTTTGCTATGTTACAAGATAAACATGGAAAGTGGTTTCAGCGAAGTCTGCACACTGAGGGTTCAGGTGTAGATCATATCTATCTACACCTCCTTTGTGGTCTGTGCAAACATTACCAGTTGTGGTACTATTTTACTTGATTAAAATCAAATAGTAGACCAATGTTCTACCTAAACTGCATATATATTACCAGCTTTTTTACTCTTATTGAAATTAAAATATATTGTTAAAGAGACCAATGTTCTCTTTAAGCTGTGCATATATTACCAGCTGTGTTCCTATTTTACTTCATTAAAATAAAAACTAGACCAATGTTCTCTTTAAGCTGTGCATATATTACAGCTGTGTTCCCATTTTACTTCATTAAAATAAAACTAGACCAATGTTCTCTTTAAGCTGTGCATATATTACCAGTTGTGTTTCTATTTTACTTCATTAAAATAAAATCCTAGACCAATGTTCTCTTTAAGCTGTGCATACATTACTAGCTGTGTTTCTATTTTACTTCATTAAAATAAAATACTAGACCAATGTTCTCTTTAAAGTAAAAAGTAAGTAAAGGAACCCTTTCATACCTCGTGGTACATAGGGCAATACAGTGTTCGACCTTCATACAACTTGTCTGCGAAAAATCTTACGCGTGTACTGGCCGCACTATCTCAATCAAGAATTGCTTGCACGATGCCAACAAGAGAATATGGCACTATCATCCGAAGACGACGCTGGAGATGGATTGGACATGTGATGCGCATGCAGACTGGCTCCGACACAAAACTGACTGAGATGGACTCCAGAGGGTAGGCGAGCGTGGAAGACCCAAGACGACCTGGAGAGACGATAGAGCAAGAGCTGAAGAAATGAATCTAGCTGGAACACAATACAGAGGAAGGCCATGAACAGGGAAGAATGGTGTACGTTTGTTGCTGCCTAAACGCCAAGGTCGTAACAGGCTAAAGAGAGAGTTCCTATTTTACTTCATTAAAATAAAAACTAGACCAATGTTCTCTTTAAGCTGTGCATATATTACCAGTTGTGTTTCTATTTTACTTCATTAAAATAAAATCCTAGACCAATGTTCTCTTTAAGCTGTGCATACATTACTAGCTGTGTTTCTATTTTACTTCATTAAAATAAAATACTAGACCAATGTTCTCTTTAAAGTAAAAGTAAGTAAGGAACCCTTTCATACCTCGTGGTACATAGGCAATACAGTGTTCGACCTTCATACAACTTGTCTCGAAAAATCTTACGCGTGTACTGGCCGACTACTATCTCGAATCAAGAATTGCTTGAACGATGCCAACAAGAGAATATGGCACTATCATCCAGAGGCAGCTGGAGATGGATTGGACATGTGATGCGCATGCAGACTGGCTCCGACACGAAAACTGCACTGAGATGGACTCCAGAGGGTAGGAGAAAGCGTGGAAGACCCAAGACGACCTGGAGGAGAACGATAGAGCAGAGCTGAAGGAAATGAATCATAGCTGGAACACAATACAGAGAAGACCATGAACAGGGAAGAATGGTGTACGTTTGTTTGCCTAAACGCCAAGGCGTAACAGGCTAAGAGAGAGTTCCTATTTTACTTCATTAAAATAAAAACTAGACCAATGTTCTCTTTAAGCTGTGCATATATTACCAGTTGTGTTTCTATTTTACTTCATTAAAATAAAATCCTAGACCAATGTTCTTTTTAAGCTGTGCATACATTACTAGCTGTGTTTCTATTTTACTTCATTAAAATAAAATACTAGACCAATGTTCTCTTTAAAGTAAAAAGTAAGTAAAGGAACCCTTTCATACCTCGAGGTACATAGGCAATACAGTGTTGGCCTGTATTTTCATTGACGTCGGCGCACGATGTGTTATGTGGTCGGCATCACGCGCCGCCTTTCTTTCCCAGAGCATGTCTGGTACCCAGTTGAGGCTGGTCGACCTGAGAGCCGTCGCGGTCGGGAAAAATTCCACGCACACTGCAGGAGTTGAACCCAGACCACCAGCCTTGAGAAGCGAGTTCACTAACAACTACGCTACGCGGCTCTCCAATGTTCTCTTTAAGCTGTGTATATATTACCAGCTGTGCATATATTACCAGCTGTGCTTTCTTTGTTTAAATTAAAATCAATTGTTAGAACAATGTTTCCTTTAAGTTGTGCATGCATATATTACCAGCTGTACTACTGTTTTTTTTTAAAATAAATGATTAGACCAGTATTTCTAAGAGATCGGAACACACATGGTTACTCACCAAAGTGCGACGATGATCGTCCTATCAATCAATTGGCCTAATGGATATATTTGTCAAAACAAAACAACCTGGATTTCAATATTTACTACATCTATTTCTGAAAAAGTAGTGCTTAACTGAAGGAAGACATTTTGGTTTGGTATGACATTCGGCAATGAATGAGCAGCTTCTTATCTCGCGATCCCGACCTAGACAGATGAACCAACTTTTATCATGAATTTTATCGTGGTTTTAAGGGACTTCGTTCCTCCGTACAGCTTCTCGCAAAGCTCTGTGTTTTGGGGCCAGGTTTCTTTTCTTAGACCTGCTATCAATTGACAATCTTGCAGTATGTGCTCTGCCGTCATGTCTGCCTTTTCGTATGGGCACAGGCTAGTTGTGCTAATTTAAAATTTGTTAAACATGTGGGCGCGGAGCTTGTTGTGGCAGGTACGGAGGCAGAGTATAGCAACTTTGAAACTGGTGACATAACAATTTTGTATCTCAAAAACTGTTCACGATAGAGACAAACTAAAATCATATTCAGAATCAACATGAAAATCTCTACTGGAAACATCCAGTATCTCAAATGAAACAAAATGTTAAAATTAGTTATACAGTGTTATTAAACCAGTGTTTCCCGTGCACGTTACCCAGCTGTGTTACACTTATCATCTTAACATAAATGATAACCCTACAGTTTCCTCTAAGTTGTGCATATGTTACCCAGCTGTGTTACTCTTATTTTATTAACATAAATGATAACCTCACTGTTTCCTCTAAGCTGTGCATATGTTACCCAGCTGTGTTACTCTTATCATCTTAACATAAATGATAACCCTACTGTTTCCTTTAAGCTGTGCATATGTTACCCAGCTGTGTTACTCTTATCATATTAACATAAATGATAGCCCTACTGTTTCCTCAAAGCTGTGCATATGTTACCCAGCTGTGTTACTCTTATTTGATTAACATAAATTATAAAACCAGTGTGCCAGTTATGCTGTACTTATTTAATCTCACTCACATGCTTATATATAGCTCTCATCTCGGTCAGATGCTTGTATATAGCTATGATCTCCGTCAGATGCTTGTATATAGATCTCAGTCAGATATTTGAATATAACTATCTCCATCAGATGGGTGTATATAGCTCTCATCTCAGAAATACACACACACATAGTGCGTTCTCATCTCAGTCAAGTGTTTATATATGGGTTTTATATTTGGTCTCATCTCAGAGTCAGATGCAGCGGCCTTCAACATAACCTCTGCCAGACTTGGTGCTTCCACTTCGTCCGAGGAAGTTAACAAGGAGGTCAGTATTGATGATGTGTGTCTGAAGAATATAAGAGTGATTGATTGACTGCCTTTATGCTGTTTGTGACTGTTCAATGTTGCACCACGCTTGTGTTCTAGTCATCCAGTGCTCTTTGTCCTTGCAGTTATCCTACTGATGCTTGTGATTGTAGTTATCCAATTATGCTTGTGATTGTAGTTATCCAATTATGCTTATGATTGTAGTTATCCAATTATGCTTGTGATTGTAGTTATCTAATTATGCTTGTGATTGTAGTTATCCAATTATGTTTGTGATTGATGTTATCCAATTATGCTTGTAATTGTAGTTATCCAATTATGCTTGTGATTGATGTTATTCAATTATGCTTGTGATTGTAGTTATCCAGTTATCGCTTGTGATTGTAGTTATGCTTGTGTTTGTAGTCATTCTGTGCTAGGATAATGGTTGTAATAGTGGTTTAAAAAAGGTGTGATGGAGACTAAAATACAAGTCACCATAATGTGTTTACTACCCATGTTGTTTCTCTGGTAGAGAGATTTTGAAAGTAGTTGAATGTGGTAGATGCAAGTTTTTATAGACTGATTTGGATTTAGTTTGCGCTGTACTGGTAGTGATGATGTTGGTTGTGGTAGTGGTTTGACATGATTTGATGGAGACTAGATATATGTCACCGTAATGTGTTTGCTGCCTGTGTTGTTTCAAGGGTGGAGGGATTTAAAAAATATTTAAATTCAGATGTAAGTCTTGTATGTATCTGTGGCATGTAGATAATGCACTCACCTCACATTTTAAAATGCTTGGTTAATTTCCCATGTGGATCGATCAGGATATTTTTCTAAATGACCGTGATTTCATAGTAGGTGACATCGAATATCCAGTACTAGCAGAGACCGACGTTAAAACATAGATCTTGTATTCAAGTGGATCGCGTAACAGAACCCTTGAAAATTGATATAGAGTAGACTGCAAAGTCACTGCCTTCGCATATATTATAATTAAAAAAATGCTACAGTGATTGTTGCCATCTTCAAAGTTACTCTGGAGACATTTGTCAGTGATACAAAGTTCATACACTTCCACTGAAACATTCCAGTGTAAGAAAGAGATCGGAGTACACATGATCATTCACAGAAGTGCAATGATGATGGTACTATCAATCAGCTAAGCAGATGCAAGTATATGTATCATCATCATCAGGTGCCGGCTAGTGTAGGCGATCATGGATCTCCACAAATCTCTGTCGTTGGTGTTTGCTATCAACTCAGATGTTGACGCTCTACCGAGCCATGAAGTCAGACTATCGAAAATGTTCTTTCTCTGTCTCGTCTACCCTCGATTTTACCGGTTGTCACAATGTGTTCTGTATACTGATTTCATTTATGTTGTAGTGGTGATAATGACGGTTGTAGTTGTGGTTTGAGACGAAGTGATGAAGACTACATACAAGTAACTGTAATGTATATGATTATTTCACTCTATAGGGACTTCCTTTTCCTGAGGTAAAGTTATCCTACTTATGTCAAATAATGTATGTTTACCCTGCTGTTGAAAAAGGCAAACATGCATTTTGACATAAATGTGATATGAAAAGTAGAAAGTAAGTAATGAGCTTGTTATCATTCCAGTGAGATATATTCAAGAGTATGGTGTTAGACCTCAGAGATAACAGAGATGATGAAGCACATGCATAAGCCTATTCTAGAAATCTCTTATCCTGTTGCTGTGAGGCAAATCAGGATTAGAGAAAAGAAGAAGGTGTAAGGCCCATATTTTTCTTGACCAGCATCGCATGATGAAGGATGTGGTCATCATCACAGCAGCCTCTTTTACTTCCCAGTGTTTCTTTGGTATCCATTTGAGGCTGTATTGGCTTGAGTGTCGTACGTCTTAAAAATATTCCACTCCCACTGTGGATTTTGTTCCTGAAATCACACGGATAATGCAATTGCACTAACAACTACACTTTCACAACACTATATGGCAGATTTTGACACAACATTTAGAAATCTGGTTAACAGAAACAACTATTCAGAACAAACTGTGTGGGACTAGTGAAAACCTCATACGTACCACCCTGTTTATGATGCATACTGATGTACGCACATAGCACAAGTTGATTACAGAAGAAGTAAACACAGCAGTCAGCAATGCTACTGAAATAAAATCAGGTGTACATAAATGGTTGTAGAATATGATGCAATAGCCAGGGGCTGGCAGTTGCATCATCTTTCAACAGTTATCTTAAAACAACAAGAAGATGCAGGGGAGACCTCTTGCAGAAATGAAGATTTTTCAGCTGAACACTCATTGGAGGCACACCTCTTCAACACTGGGAAGTAAAGGCAGCAGACTTGATGTTAACCACATCACCCGTCAAGTGCCATTGTTTCAGAAAAAAATCCAAATGTAGCGCCATATTCTTCAATATTACATGTCTGATCACCCGAGTGGTTACCGGGCCCAAATTTGGGGTGTAAAGAATAGAACCACTGTTACCTGCCACACATGTCGTAAGAGATGACTAACGAGGTTTGGCTGAAATCGGATGCACGTGTCCTAAATGTGTAGAAGTCTATGCGTTTAGGGGCCTACCAAACCAATGTGCAACGTATACCGTTCTTGGCAAAGATCAAACATATCACAAAGAGTGATAAAAATTGGTCGTAAGAACGAACGCAAAGAAGAAGAAGAGACATGTCTGATGTTTAACATCACCAGAAAAGAATATAATATGTATATGTCTGTTTATATGGGTCCAGAATGACCGTATGATCAACTTTTTAATGAACATATGTGTTGTCAACTTTGCAGCTGATGTTGTTTGTTGCATCACTGCTGTTGATTTGAGTTTATTTTAATTTGTGAGGTCACGTTATTTTGTTATTGATTTGAAGTTTAATGTTTGTTGCAAGAATTCAAGAACTGTTTTGGGTATTCATCATCATGTGCCTTGTTGATTGGTCTAAGTGATTATGGATATCCAATAACATCTGTACTGACTATCAGTTTAGATTGGTACCGCCGTGTGGTACCAGGGCCCGAAGGAAGTAAAGAATAGTACCACTGCAACCTACAAGGCATGTCGTAAAGACATGATGTAGAATCTAGGAATCTACCTAGTAAATAAAAAGCATCACAGAAATGGACGTGCTGGCCTACTATTAGGCGCATAACTGGCCAACGTACAAATGCTCTTGGCTCAAATCACATACAAATCACACAGAGTGGTTAACAAGTGGTGATGTGGAGCGTTCAAGAAGATTGGTATGAGTCATTGCTGATGGTCAATCAGATCTAATACAATGCTGCTGTATACTCTAGATGCGGGACATTAAAGAGGGGTTTTTCTATTATAAAATGTTATAGTTATCCATCTGTACAAATTTGTGTCCTGTTGGATAATATACATACACTTTAGACCGAAATCTGTCCTACATTCTGTAGAGGCTTAACAGGGGCGTAACATACTCACAATCACTGCACAAACCACACAGATCACAAAGAGGGGTTAACTTGGTGGATTAGAACAAACATAAACAACAACAGTTCTGATGTTGACTTATCTGTGTCATGAAGTTAGACTTTCCATAAATTGTTCTTTTTCTCTCTGTCGTCTTCTGTTTGATCCACTATAGATTTTACCGATTGATATCATGTTTTTGAAACGTTCTTGTCTTATAACATGTTCGAAACAGGATCATTACTTCCTTGTTGACAATGAGCTATAAATTGATGGATGTCTTGGCAAAGTGTTATTTACTTTGATCTTGCATTTAGATGGAATCTGCATTTTTCAGATGACTTAACGTATGTCTTTGTTCTATTCAGTTGTAGTCCATTTGTTTTTACTTTCTGTCACCACCATATGAACTAGTTCCTAAAACTCGATTTAATTTGTTGCTATCAATACAGTTTTGTTAGAATATCTCAAGTTATTTATATTATGTCCTCCTATTGTTATTCCATTCTTCTTCTTTACCCCTAGGGAGGCGTAGGTATGCAACCAAGGTTTTCCAAGCCCTCCTATCCAAGATAATTTTTTCCAGATCTCACCACTCTCTCCTCATTTACTTGCAGTCAGCAGCTGATTTCTTTTCAGATTTCATCGGGATGCTTCATAAGTCCTTCCTTCTGGTATCCTTCTTCCTCGGATGGTGAGCTATGAATTTACCTGGTTGTGGTTTCTGTAGCATCTAGTTTGTTTTTTTTTACGGGCGGGATGGGGTAGCTAGCTCCTCTCAACCTCCTTAGTCTCCTCTTATGACGTGTGCCAGGTAACAGTGGTTCTATTCTTTGCACCCCTGATTTGGGCCCTGGAAACCACTCAGGTGTATATTCCATTGATATTGTTTCTTGATTTCAAAATATTTTCTTTGTACAAAGAAAACAAATGCGATGCAAACACTCTGTCATTGTCTAATTATTGTTTGATCTGCTAAAAGTTTATATTTGTATGGCTATAACTGTTGTTTGTTGCCAGTGTATGTTTTGAATGATTCTTAGATCTTTACTATCAATATTTATGCTAACATTTTGGGAATATTCTTATGATTCACTTTGTTGAACACCTTCGTATAGTTTGTAAATCAAGAACATAAATTTTGCTCTCATTGCTGTTTTTAAACGTCCTTTTATACATGCACACACACATATATATATATATATATATATATATATATATATATATATATATATATATATATATATATATATATATATATATATATATATATATATATATATATATAGATTGTGGGTTTGTTAATATAGACGTGGCACTTGAAATGATATCAGTGCAAGTGCCCATGCCTTCAACAAACCTACACCGTTCATCACCAAAATATGGTCTTTGCTTCTTAACTTTTTTTTTTTATCTTTGGGTATTACAAAAAATCCTATTTATTTTCAATGAAGTTAACACCCCCTTCTCCTCCCATACTCCCTCTCAGTTTAATAAAAAATATTTGAGAACATTTCAAAACATCAGCATTTTACCAAACTGATATCAGAATACTTTAATTGTATTATTTGTTGACCCTCTTTCTCTCTATATCCCCTTCATGTCATACCTGATACAAGACATTCACAAGTGATCCCATTGCTATCAGCATGGTTCCTTTCCATATAGTATCCAATGTCATTCCACCCTTTCAAATTTTCTTTCTCCATGTTTCTTTTGATTTGCTTTTTCTCCAACATATATCTGCCATTCATTGTTTTGCCATAAGTGGCTGATGATATTCTACACTCATGTCCAATCCATCTCTATCTTCTTCTTCTGATCAGGATTACCAGTGACCTACACTTATTCTGTATCTCCTCCTTTGTGATCTTTTCGGACCAAAACATTTGTAAGGTTCTCCTAAGACATTTACTTTGAAAGGGCTCTAATTTTTTGGCCATCATTATGTTCACAATGGGGTAAATTTTCCTGACCCTGATTTATTGTCTAGACCAGTGTTGTCCAGCCTGCATTATACATTTATGCACTTATGCTTCTACGCTTGATTTATCGCTAGAATTTTAAGGAGAAAAAAATTTCTGAATCAAGAATGTTTCGTTTTTTCATAGCGCTCCATGAAGAGTCTTCCCATTTTTGCAATTTTCTTATTGATTACTGTTTTTGTAACCATTCTACTCTCCTCCCTAACCTCACCAGTTTCTTTCTCACTGAAAAACCTCTCATGAAAACCTAACTACGCAAACTGTAAATACAAAATTTTTGAATTAAATGTTAGGATTCTAAGTCGAAAGTAAGTTTCATATGTAAGTATTAAAAAATATTATATTACTATTAATATCACTTTATTACTATCATTTTTGGTATTATTATTAAATTGGGTGCACTGCGCCTGCACATTCGCAGTCATCAGTCAGATGTGTCGCAGTATATACAAATGTTGAACAGCACTGGTCTAGACTATAGTGGTGACTTTACTTTTGTGAGCTGATGTGACTATGTTGACTTAATGTTGCTTTGTTTTTTGCTGTTGATTCTAGTTTTGAAGTTTGTTCCATTGACATAATGTATCTTCTTGTGATCACTTGATGTTTGGCAAGTTTTGTTGCAGAAAATTTGATGTTTGGCAAGTAGATCTATTGGGGAAATTTTGATGTTAGACAAGTAGATCTAATGGGGGAAAATCAATGTTAGACAAGTAGATCATTAGGGAAATTTGTTGTTAGACAAGAAGATCAATTGGGAAAATATGATTAGAACAAGTCGATCTATTTGTGAAAAATTTGATATTAACAAGTCAATCTATTGGGGAATATTTGATTTAGACAAGTCAATCTATTGGGGAAAATTTGATGTTAGACAAGTCAATCTATTGGGGGAAAATTTGATGTTAGACAAGTCAATCTATTGGGGGAAAATTTGATATTAGACAAATTATCAGACATTTGATATTTCACAGTTGATCTATTAGAGAAGATTTGATGTTTGACTAATTATTGGAGAACGTTTGGTGTTTTACAAGTTGATCTATTGAACATTTGATGTTTGGCAAGTTGATCTATTGTGTACAAATACATTGTCTACTACTGGGTGTGTATTTATTAGACATATTACAATTTGTATGTTGTTCACATAGCTCACAATAGAGTTTACCTAAAGACAGACGGGGGTAGCTGGTAGCTCATAAAACAATTTACCTAAAGACAGACAGGGAGTAGTTGGTAGTTCATAATACCATTTACCTAAAGACATACAGGTGAGTAGTTGGTAGCCAATAATAGAATTTACCTACAGTACATCGAGAGGCAAATAATCAAGTGGTTCGGCCATCTAATGAGAATGGAACCACATTTACTACCATTGCGTGCCTACAATAATCGACACTCAGGACGCAGAGCACAAGACAGGCGAAGAACACGATGGATAGATAACATCTCAGAGTCCCTGCGAAGCATGGACTGACAACGTCAAGCGCAACACACCTGGCACAAGATAGAAAACTAATTCTCCCTACACGCTTCACGGCAAATGTGGTTAAGATAAGATAAGACCTAAAGACAGACATGGAGTAGTTAGTTGGTAGCTCATAATACAATTTACCTAAAGACAGACAGATAGGTAGTTGGCTGCTCATAATAGAATTTACCTAAAGACAGACAGGTGAGTAGTTGGTAGCTCATAATACAATTTACCTAAAGACAGACAGGTGGGTAGTGTAACTTAATTTGACTTTGTTGACCTGAGTGTCTGCATGCATGCTCTTAAACCATCTCCTGTTTCCTGGATTAGCTCATGGCATCATATGATAATGAGACTGATCCGTGAGCAGCTAAGGTCAGTTGTGGGGCAGGTTGTTGTTCCACTTGCTATTCTGAACTTACCTTTGACCTATTGTGCAATGAGATATGATTGAACTGTTGGGAGCTGTGATTGAACCGCTTTGAATTGTAGGATGATCCGTTTATCGATGCTGTGTTGATTGAACCCTCTTTTTGTTACATAGATATGGACTGAACTGTCTTGGTGACACTTATGTGTTGATTCTTGGTGACACTGTATGATTGAAACACGTCATAACAAAGTACTATAGTTTTCAAAAAGAAACAGTCGATAATTGTTCGTTGCTTGATGGAGGCCTTGTTTGTCGAGACGCTGCTGTTTATCGTCACTGTTTCTGTTTTTGTAAAACTATAGTACATTTTGTTTGTACTGTCACTATTACCAAGTTTTACTGCAGTCTTCCCCTATTTCGATATGCGATTGAACCATTTTTTGTTACATTGTATGTGACTGAACCGTCTTTGGTGACACTTTTTGAGATTGAACCATCTTTTGGGACACTGTATGCGATTTAACCATCTTTATTGACACTATATGATTGAACCGTCTTTGGTGATACTGTATGTGATTGAACCTTATTTTGTTATTCAAGAATACTGTGACAGCTCATGACATCTTTTACCTCACACATCTGACTGTACTCATCAACACATCTGACTGTACTTATCAACACATCTGACTGTACTCATCAACACATCTGACTGTACTCATCAACACATCTGACTGTACTCATCAACCATCTGACTACTTCATCAACCATCTGACTGTACTCATCAACACATCTGACTGAACTCATCAACACATCTGACTGTACTCATCAACACATCTGACTGTACTTATCAACACATCTGATCTGTACTACTCACACATCTGACTACTCATCAACACATCTGACTGTACTCATCAACACATCTGACTATACTCATCAACACATCTGACTGTACTACCAACACATTGACTGTACTACCAACACATCTGACTTGTACTAACCCACACACTATTGACTATTCACCCACACACCTCTGACTGTACTCACACATATCTATATGCTCACTTGTATATCTAATTTCGCTCACCCACACATTTCACTGCACTCACCCACACTTCTTGCCTTACTCACTGAAACATCTTTGCTGCCTCATCTCACCTACACATCACACTACAGTCACCACACATCTCATTACAGTCATCACACATCTCACTTACAGTCATCCACACATCTCACTACAGTCATCCACACATTCACACACTATCACTCTCACACACATCACATCTCACTACACTCATCCACACATCTCACTACACTCATACACACATCTCACTACACTCATCCACACATCTACTACACTCATCACACATCTCACTACATCATCCAACATCTCACCTACACCTACCCTTATTTTTGTATAAATATGATCATGAGACCCTCCTTCTTGAAACTAACATTCTATATTACTGTGAATTTTAACTCTTAAAAACAAAGGACTACTATGGTGCAGACATTGCTGACCAAGGAGCACAGGTA
Source organism: Arion vulgaris (assembly GCA_020796225.1). NCBI lineage: Eukaryota > Metazoa > Mollusca > Gastropoda > Stylommatophora > Arionidae > Arion > Arion vulgaris. The sequence goes on along the minus strand of CM036758.1, from coordinate 24,492,132 downwards.
GAGATTATTTAAATATTATCTCTACTATTGTTTATCTGTAGTTTTCTCTTGTCAGTTTAGTGTTATCACCAGTCTTAATTATCACTTGTATGACATATCACCGTCTGAGCTATCACCATCAGATGTATCATATGTCTGACCTACTGCTTTGTTTGACTTATCACTTGTCCATCTATTACCATGTAAACCTATCACTTGTTTGATCTATCAGCTGTCTGACCTATCACTTGTTTGATCTAACAACTGTCTGATCTATCACTTGTTTGACCTATCACTTGTTTGATCTAACAATTGTCTGTCTTATCACTTGTTTGATCTATCAGCTGTTCTGACTTATTACTGTTTGATCTAACAACTGTCTGACCTATCACTTGTCCACCTATTACCATGTTTCGCCTGTTTAATCTATCACTTGTTTGATCATACTTGTCCACCTTACCATGTTGACTAATCACTTGTTTGATCTAACAACTGTCTGACTCTATCACTTGTTTGATCTATCACTTGTTTGACCTATCACTTGTTTCACTTGTTTGACCTTTCAACTGTCAAACTATCACTGTCTGACCTATCAACTGACTGACCTATGGACTTTCTGACCTATCACTTGTCTGTGACCTGTCACCATTCATACTACCACATCCCAACCTATAATCTACCCTTCATATCACCACATACCAGCCTCTATTCTATCCTTCATATCACCACATACCAGCCTCTATCCTATCCTTCATATCACCACATACCAGCCTCTAATCATACCTTTTATATCACCACACACCAGTCTCTAATCATACCCTTCATATCACCACATACCAGCCTCTAATCATACCTTTTATATCAGCACACACCAACCATCTCTCACTATCTACCTTCATATTACTACATACCAACCCATAATCTACTCGTACCAACCTCTCATCTACCCTTCACATCACTACACTGCACCTCGTATGTGGTCTTGTCATCTCTGATTTTATCCACATGACAACGACCACTAGCCAATATTTGACGATGTGCCTCAGTTTACTAATGTGCCCATCTATGAAGATACCAGCAGTGAAGACCAGTCACCACCTATCATCCTACCAGAAGGAGCATCTTACACTTTTGGACAGCATCATCCACAATATAAAACACTTAATGTTGATCATGGTTCCAGTCCCAGGTAATCATCCGTGACCAGACTCAGTTGACATAGTTATATTTTTGTTCAAGTAACAACTCAAATGTTTCATTGATGTAGATGTATTTTGTACATGTTTTTGACTCTAAAGCCTGTCCAACTACAATATTGCTTGTTCTACCATTTGTGTGTGGTACACTTGTAACTTACTTGTTCCTACCATTTGTGTGTGGGTACACTTGTAACTTTACTTTGTTCCTACCATTGTGTGTGGTACACTTGTAACTTACTTTGTTCTTACCATTTGTGTGTGGTACACTTGTAACTTTCTTTGTTCTACCATTTTGTGTGGGTACACTTGTAACTTTACTTTGTTCTTACCATTTGTGTGTGGGTACACTTGTAACTTTACTTTGTTCTTACCATTTGTGTGTGGGTACACTTGTAACTTTACTTTGTTCTTACCATTTGTGTGTGGGGCACTGCAACTTTACTTTGTTCCTACCATTTGTGTGTGGGTACACTTGTAACTTACTTGTTCCTACCATTTGTGTGTGGGTACACTTGTAACTTTACTTTGTTCCTACCATTTGTGTGTGGGTACACTTGTAACTTTACTTTGTTCTTACCATTTATGTGTGGGTACACTTGTAACTTTACTTTGTTCTTACCATTTATGTGTGGGTACACTTGTAACTTTACTTGTTCTACCATTTGTGTGTGGGTACACTTGTAACTTTACTTTGTTCTTACCATTTATGTGTGGGTACACTTGTAACTTTACTTTGTTCCTACCATTTGTGTGTGGGTACACTTGTAACTTTACTTTGTTCCTACCATTTGTGTGTGGGTACACTTGTAACTTTACTTTGTTCTTACCATTTGTGTGTGGGTACACTTGTAACTTTACTTTGTTCCTACCATTTGTGTGTGGGTACACTTGTAACTTTACTTTGTTCTTACCATTTGTGTGTGGGTACACTTGTAACTTTACTTTGTTCCTACCATTTGTGTGTGGGTACACTTGTAACTTTACTTTGTTCTTACCATTTGTGTGTGGGTACACTTGTAACTTTACTTTGTTCTTACCATTTGTGTGTGGGTACACTTGTAACTTTACTTTGTTCTTACCATTTGTGTGTGGGTACACTTGTAACTTTACTTTGTTCTTACCATTTGTGTGTGGGTACACTTGTAACTTTACTTTGTTCTTACCATTTGTGTGTGGGTACACTTGTAACTTTACTTTGTTCCTACCATTTTTTTATGTTTACATTGCTGTAATGTTGCTTTTACATGCTATTTTTGTGTGTTAGTAAACTGATTAACATTACTTGTACTTGACGTTTGTGTGTTGGTAAATTGATGTAACATTACTTTGTACTTGCCGTTTATGCGTTGGTAAACTGATTTAAGATTACTTTGTACTTGCCATTTGTGTGTTGGTAAACTGATGTAACATTACTTTGTACTCATTGTTTGTGTGTTAGTAAACTGATGTAACATTACTTTGTACTTGCCGTTTGTGCGTTGGTAAACTGATTTAAGATTACTTTGTACTTGCCATTTGTGTGTTGGTAAACTGATGTAACATTACTTTGTACTCATTATTTGTGTGTTAGTAAACTGATGTACCATTACATTGTACTTGCAGTTTGTATGTTGGTAAACTGATGTAACAATGCTTTGTACTTGCTGTTTGTGTATAGATTCATATTTGACATTTTCCAACAATCAGGCAATCATATCAACAACAGAAGATCAGCTACATCAATACATTAACAGACTTCAGTTAACATGCAACGAATATAATATGAGAATAAACATCAACAAAACCGAAGTAATGACATTCGCTAGAGAGTAAAACACTACTAATATCTCCATCGACAATCACCCATTAAAACAAGTCAAAGACTTTACATGCCTAGGGAGCATTTTTTCTACAAATGAAGAATAACCAACAAAATCCACACAGGTCCAACAAATCAAATGATAGAACAAATGGTGCCAATTTTAAAATGCAAACATGTCACCATGAACACAAAAAGAGCAATGTTCAACACAATCTTTCTCCCAGCATTATGCTATCAGTGCTAAACCTGGACGCTGGTATCAAATGATAGAAGAAAACTAATCACAACAGAGATGAAATGTCTATGCAGAATGCTGGGAGTAACAAGAAGAGACCGATTGAGAAATGAAGACATCAGGAAAAATGTGGGTACAACATGAGTACTGAAATTCATCAAGAAACAACAAATTAAATGGTTTGGCCACTTAAGCAGATTACCAACAGACAGTGCACCTCAAAGAGCAATGTTGCTCCGATATAATGGATACAAAACAAAAGGCAGGTTACTCAAAAGGTGGACCTAAGAGATAACAGGTGACAAAAGACACTATTTATGAAGCACACACGAGGGCTTGTTCTAGAAATCTCTCCTCCTTTTTATTCTTCTTTGCGTTTGTTCTTTACAATCAATTTTAATCACTCTTTGTGATATGTTTGATCTTTGCCAAGAACGTGTATACGTTGCACATTGGTTTGGTTGGCCTCTAAACGCATAGACTTCTACACATTTAGGACACGTGCATCACGACATGCGTGGCAGGTAACAGTGGTTCTATTCTTTACACCCCAAATATGGGCCCGTAACCACTGGGCAGAAATCTCTCCTTATCCTGACGCTCTGAGGCAAAACAGGATTGGAAAAAAATGTCTATGGAAAAAAATAATTTATATTAATTTAAAAAATGTACAACCAATGTTTGTCACCATCATAATTACACTTGGAACTCTTGCCATATAGTTGGGTTTGTTTACTGTCATTAACTGTGATCTTCCTGGTCAGAAAGAGATTGCATAAGTGCAATGATGATGGTTCTGTCAATCACATATCTTTATATTTTACTGACATATTCTTGTCAGCTCTAGTTCTGAATGTTGACAGTTTAAATTTAAATTTTGACAATCATCATTGCACTTCTATGAGTTACCATATGTGCTCCGATCTCTTTCTTACACAGGAAGATCTCAGCGGCAATGTACAAACTCCGTAGCACTGGTGAGGGTCTCCGATGTAATTTAGAAGAATATCTTGATGCCTCCACGAAGGAGCGAACCATGGCCATTTGGAACAAGAGACGAGCACCTAACCTCTATGCCACAGAGACACATCCACCCTACTTGACTGATATTTAACATAGCATAGATTAACGAACGGTGTAACCTATGGTGCTGGTACATTCAATAATAGTTATATTTCCTAAATACTGCGTCCGTGGTATATACATAAAAACAATTTTTATATAACATTTTCAAAGTTTAAAATTGAGTTTTCAAAAATACTTTTTCCTGTTTATTGTATATCGAATATCATGAAATCTAAAATAATATCTCTCTCGCGATCACCGTTTAGACTGATGTATCAGATTTCCCCATAAATCTCATTCATGTGGAAATCTGATTCATGCAACCTTAGCATGGGTCTGTTTCATCCCATCTTCAGTACCATTTAGAGCTCTGGTGCTTATCCTCCGGCGATGTGTCCGGTTTTAGCCAGCGTCTGGTTGCTAGCGTTTACTGGGTTCGCCTTTGGCTGTCCTCAGCCGACCTGCAAGCAGCAGGTCTCAACTAATATAAAGGCCAGTAACATGAAACTTGGTGTGCTTACTCCTTATACAGTCTTGAAAGGTACTGAAATATAGAAGAAAAAAACAAATCTGACAATACTTTTTTGTGTGTAAAAATCAATTTTTGTTGTGCAATGATGATAACTTTTGTACACTTTTTTGTCAAGATGAGTTTTTGGAGCTATGTAAAAACAAATGAACAAGTTCAGCTTCTTTAAATATCCTTAAAGTTCATGTATCAATCATTCAATTTTCACTAAATATGTTTGTTGTATGTATGTATATCTAAGGGTTCTGCGTACAAGTGTTTTTTTTTCACAATATGGCTGTCATTGTCATAGCAACCTCGTAAATTTTCTTTTCTATGAAGCATGAAAATATATCTAGTCATAGCTTAACATGATGACAATTCTAAAATAATTGAACTAACTTATGTGGTAAAATGATTATTTTCTGTAGCCATGTCCCTTAAGAGCACAATTGCCAGAGTGTTCGTAGCATGTTGGACAATGGTGTGACAGACCCTCTGTTAGTGCAGACTCAATTCGCGGCTGGCAGAAAAAGCCACAGGTTCTCCAGATTTATGGTATTCGTGGCACCGAACCAATGGTTATGATGTCCTTGGCACCGAGTCGAAGAGCTGAAAGTGCTTCTGGATCGGGGAAAAAAAAGAGCGCTAGAATTATGTATGTCATGAGAAGCGCAGATAATGAAGTCGATAACATACTTTGCTAGTAACCATATGTCGTGAACATTACTTGTTGCTTGGTCAACTTGGGCACAAAAATGTTCAGTGTGCAAACACAACAGTATGCGGATGAACTACAGGTTCCCTGATCCTTTACTTTGGGGTCTAAATTACAAGACAAGTACCTATGAAAACAGTATGGTGCGCCTAAATTGCGGGGGAAGGTGCTAAGGAAAGCAAGCCTTCAACCAAAAATCAGTCAGATGTGCCATATTAGGTGCGCTGAATATGTCTGAATTCATAGCAGGCGAATGAAATAAATAAAAAAAAAGAAAATTAAAGCATGTCATTAAGATCCACAGCTGAACGAAAGACGTCCCAAGCTGAACCAATGATTACTAGACTACCACAGCTGTGACTCTACCAAAAGGGAAAGAATAAATCCATATAGATAATTTTATGTCTTGTGCCGTCCGTGGGTGCCGGGGCCCTAAGGAAGCAAAGAATAGTACCACTGCAACCTACAATGCATGTCATAAGAGGCGACTGATGTAGGCCCTAGGAATGCTACCTAGTAAATAAAACAGCACAGAAATTGGATGTGCTGGCCTCTTGTAGCGCATAACTGGCACAACGTACATCGCTTAGACTCAGATCACATACAAATCACACAGAGTGGTTAACAAGTGGTCGATATGGAGCATTCGAAGAAGAATGTCTTGTGCCAATCTTTTTAACCTATTGGCAAAGAACTGATATCTTACTTACGTAATCTTCTTCTAACGCTCCATATCAACCACTTCTTAACCACGCTTTGTATGTGATCTGAGTGTAAGAGCAATTGTACATTGTGCCAGTTATGCACCTACAAGTAGGTCATCACTTCCAATTTCTGCTATGCTTTTTTTTTCTCCCAGGATAGCTTCACTAGGCCCCTATCTTAGTCACCTCTTATACGCTTGTAGGTCACAGTGTTACTATTATTTGCTCTCCTTGCAAGCCCCACAACACACAGGCAGTTTACTTATTGAATTAGTTGATTTGTGACAATCCTGTTTGCTAATTAGATTTGTGACAATCCTGTTTGCTAATTAGATTTGTGACAATCCTGTTTGCTAATTAGATTTGTGACAATCCTGTTTGCTAATTAGATTTGTGACAATCCTGTTTGCTAATTAGATTTGTGACAATCCTGTTTGCTAATTAGATTTGTGACAATCCTGTTTGCTAATTAGATTTGTGACAATCCTGTTTGCTAATTAGATTTGTGACAATAATGCTCACCTATTGAATGAGAGATCTGAGATGGTTTCAACCTACCTGTGTTCTATTTTTCTCTGCAGATGACAAGACAAAAGATTCAAGAAGAAGTCATAGATATACAGGTCAGTGTCTGATATTGTCTTACCTGTCCCGTAGTAATGTTAAGGAGTCCACATAACTCATCTTGGAATTGAAGAAATTTGAGTTATGATATTTTTGGATGACACTTAAGGAAATTAGTACCCGAGTCACCCAAGCGGTTACCGGGGCCCAAATTGGAGTGTAAAGAATAGAACCACTGTTACCTGCCATGCATGTCGTGAGAGCCGACTAAGGAGGTTTGGCTGAAATCGGATGCACATGTCCTAAATGCCTCTGCCTTGCAGGACGGCTGGGGACAGCCAAAGGCTAACGGAAAGCGAACCCAGTAAACGCTGGCTGAATCCGGACACATCGCCGAAGGATAGGCACCAGAGCTCCAAATGGAGCTGAAGATGTGACGAAACCCACCCATGCTAAGGCTGCATGAATCGGATTTCCACATGAATGAATTTATGGAGAAATCTGGTACATGTCTTTTAGGTGATCACGCGAGAGTACCCGAGTACCTGAACAAGGGTGCCACAATTGTTTCCATTGTGTCTAACCTAGATTTGATCTTGTTCTTCTTGTGACTAGATGTGATCTGACAAGATGTCAACCTGTGTTATGTTGTTTATCTAACGAGACCAATTTTACTTATATGTTATTGTCTAACAGATGAGGTACCAGAAGGAGATCGAACGTCTGGAGAGAGACAACAGAGAACTACGCAAAGAGCTGATGTTAAAAGTGCAGAAGACTGGAGGAAGCCTCTGCTATGAAGGTAATCATGCAAGTTTGTTAACACCAGATGTGTCAAGTGAAGAGCTGTGAGGAGCATCCTTAATTGGGCATAACACTAAAGTGGTTATATTGTTACACACTAGTTTCTCTCTCTCTCTCTCTGTGTGAGTGAGATATATATATATATTGATTGTTTCTATACAAACCTCTGGACATTGACATAACTCTATTGACACACTCTACTGACACATTGACACTTTATTGGCACATTGACATAAACTCTATTGATACACTCTACTGACACATTGTCACACTCTACTTGCACATTGGCAGAAACTCTATTGTCACACTCTACTGACACATTGACAAACTCTGCTGACACATTGTCACACTCTACTGACACATTGACATAAACTCTATTGACACACTCTACTTGTACATTGACAGAAACTCTAATGACACACTATACTTATACATTGACAGAAACTCTAATGCCACTCTATTGACATAAACTCTAATGACACAGTGACACACTACTGACACATTGATAGAAACTATAGACACAGTCTACTGACATATTGACATAAACTCAACTGAAACATTGAAGATAAACTTTAAGAATTTAATCTCATGCTCACCTTATATACATTATCCATGGAGCCTTCATCAGTGATCCAGTATTGCTACTTGAGATCTTGTCCTTTAGCCTAATGTCATGTAGGTATAGTTTTTGTATAACTGGAGAGTCTGTAAATTTTCTACCCATCCCGGGCATGAACAAGAATAGGACTGTATTAACACAAGAGGATTAGTGGGTTCTCTGTACTCATTGCCCTCCTGTTGGTTATGCAGAGTTCTACTATACTCGAGTGCCCAAATGTACAAGACAAGAGGATTATCTCATCCTGAGTCACTCTGTCTATACGATGGGTGTCAGTCATCAGAAATCTGCACATATTGATTCTCTACTCTCAAGTCTAATCAGTATTATTCTGGTTTCTTTGCAAGCACACATTGTGCAGTGAAATGTCAATCATGGCATATCCTTTACAGGACGTCACTATCAACCACAGTAAACAAGTCATTTATTTCCTAGGCACCACTAATACTTTCAGTAGTTTGCCATTGCTTTATGAATGGTGAGGTCTATTTTTATCATGTGTAAAAATCCACAGGAATAAATTTGCTTTCCAACTGCCCGTCGCAGAGTTTTGTTTTCCGATCCAGAAGCACTTGAGCTTTTAGCTCTTGGCTCGGTGCCATGGACATCATAACCCTTCGGTTCGGTGCCACGAACACCGTGAATCTGGGAACCTGTGGCTTTTCTGCCAGCCCGCAGATTTGAACCCGCACTCACAGGGGCTAGTCACCGTAGTCCAAGCGCTACGAACACGCTGGGCAGGCGGTTGTGTCGCAGAGTTTAAACCAGGTACACTTAGGTTGTGATCGAGCTCACTACCGCTTAAGCTACAGATGCTCACAATCAGAGTGTGTAGTGCATATTGCTCAATAGAGCACAAATTTATACAAACTGTTAAGATTTTACAAATGAAAATTTCCACTTTACAACATCTACTGAATTAGACTATAGCAATGTGTCAATTCAGATTGGTTAAATAGATGGTCAGAACTGGCTCGTGCCACATCTACGAAGACCATTATTGATACTGTACTATATGCACATACATGTTTGCTATGTTAATGGTTTGTTGTTTCATTTCAGAAGTCTTTGATTGACATGTACTCGGAAGTGTTGGATGAACTTAACCTGTTTGACTCCAGCTACAGCACTCAGGACAACCTACCCAGGGTGAGTCCCAGTCATGATATCTTTAACTGTGTTCTATATCAATTTAAAAAAAAGATTTACAGGTGTAGGATTGACTTAGTTTAACCAGGTTTCCTCAATATGGCTAAGTCAATCTCCACAGATCTGGCACACCTCATCCTTCTTTTCTTTTGTCCGTTTGAAATGTTGTCTATAGAGCCACTAGCTTATTGTGATCTTCACTATCTGTGACCCCATAGTTAGATCTGAAATGCACATTTGTACTATGATCTGAATTCTAAATTGCATACAAAACATCAGGAAAAAAGGCGAGAGGAAGACCTTGAAAAAGATGGATAGATGGTATAGCAGAATCCTGAAAAGAAAAAGCTATCACAAACCACTAGATCAGCACAAGACACAAACAAAAAACCGCAACACAGGGCACCAAACAGGTAACATTGTGATGACAAAAGAAGAAGGAGAACCATGATTCCAGCAACTGGTTTGAGATGCTTCTGCTTTCTTATGTTTAAAGTTGAAAATCTTGAAGTTTATGCTAGATCAAATGAAGAAAATTTGTCAATAGTATGACTTTAAGTTATATATAGTTCTAGTACAATATGAGAACAAAACTGAAGTAATGACATTCGTTAAAGAGGAAAACACTACCAATTTCTCCATCGACAAACATCAATTAAAGCAAATCAAAAACTTTACAAACCTAGGGAGCATTTTTTCAGCAAATGGAAGGATAACTAGTGAAATCTAACAAAGATGCGATAAATCGAATCGAATCATAGGACAAATGATACCAATTTTGAAATGCAAACATGTCACTATGAACACTAAAAGAGTATTGTTCATCACAATTTTTCTCCCAACATTCTGCTATCAATGCCAAATGTAGACGTGACATAAACGATAGAAGAAAACTGGCCAAGACAAAGATGAAGTGTCTACGCAGAATGCTGGGGTAACAAGAAGAGACCGGTTGAGAAATGAAGACATCAGGAAAAAGTGAGCACAGCACTAGGACTTAACTTCATCAAGAAACAATAAATTAAATGGTTCAGCCATATAAGCAGATTACCACCAGACAGTGCACCACAAAGTGCAATGTTACTACGATACAGTGATAAAAAAGGCCACCCACATAAAGGTGGACCTGAATAACAGATGGTAACAAACACTATTTATGAAGCTCCATAAATCAGGCTATAAATATCTTCTTATTGTCGCTTTGTGAGACAAACAGTATTACAGAAAGAAAGTAGTACCATCTGAAATTCGAGCTATCTAATGCTCAGGTATGCAATGGAGTTGATTGTATGTAAAGTAACTGGTTACCTCCCTTAGGTGGTGGTTGTTGGAGACTCAAAGTTCCTGGCAAGACAAGTGTATTGGAGATGATTGCACAAGCCTAGGGATTTTTCCAAGGTGAGTGATTGATTATGACTGTTTGGTGAACACCAGGCACCATCCTAAACTTTCTGATCTCGATATTCTAGGGTTATTGTCTTGTCCATTTCCTCAGGTCCGCCCAAGTGGTTACCGGGGTCCATATTTGGGGTGTAAAGAATAGAACCACTGTTACCTGCCACGCATGTCGTAAGAGGTGACTAGGGAGGTTTGGCTGAAATTGGATGCATGTGTCTGCCAGGGAATGCTAACCTGAAACAAATGCTTGCAGAAACGGATGCACCAGGCCGTAAGGCGCATAACATGGTGCAACGACCCCTCACAATGAGGAATGGGATAACGGTTCTTGGTCGCCAATCTGCCTCAGAGATATAGCCACGCAATAAGAATGTCAGACCTACCATCACGAGAGTGGCCAAAACTTACTGCGGGAAGAGGTTGGCACAAACGGGAAGCAGAAATCATAGGAATTATATCCTACAGAACTGCCCCCAGTATGCAGACTTGAGAAGAAAGAGGTGGCCTCAGCATCCAAGACAAAGTGTATGGCGTGGCTGATAATCTGAGGCAGACGGCTGCCTTTATTAGAGAATCCAAAATCCCAATCTAGTGAGAATGCAGAAAAAGAAGATATCCTCAGGTTTATGTTTGCCACTCTTTCATACCATCTCAGTCTGAAAATCCATTAGTAAAGACATTGTTGATAAACACATGAATCTGTTTTCCTTTTTTTTAAACTACAGGAATAATATCCTGTTTGATTTATCCATCCTGCCTTGCCAGTTCATTATTTTATTTCTTTTTATACCACAGTGACCTGGGATTAATTGTAATACCCTTTTTTTTTATTTGGCCGAGCTAGATGGAAGAAAATGTCTGTGTGCTTATGCAGCTGTTTTTAGAGTGTAGGAGAGCAGCAGTAGCGTAGGTGTTAGTGGACTAACTTCTTAGGTTAGTGGTCCGGTACTGATTCCATAGTCGGTGTGAAATATTTTTCTGACAGTAACGGTTCTCAGGTCGGCCCAGCCTTAAATGGGTACCAGGAAAAGTGCTGGGAAGTAAAAGGCAGCCGGCATGATGTTGACCACATCACTCATCGTGTGCCGACGGTCAATGAAAAATATAGGCCTAACACTGTCATACCTCGAGGTATGAAAACGGATCCTCTCAGTTTTTGAAAATTTTAAACAACACACACTTTACTTTCACACTTAATAATAATAATAGTAATAATAATTCCTCTCATACCGTTATACGTTACATAAGGCCTGCAAGCAATTTCTCCATACTGCTCTATCCTGGGCAACTCGCTCAATCTCCTCCATGGAACTGAGACCGATATTTCTTGCCTCTCTCAGCAAAGTTCATTTCAGGGTCTCCTTAGGTCATCCCTCTTTCTTGAACCCTTTGCATCCCACTTCAATCCCTGCTTTGATATTCTTTGATCATTTCTTCTCAAGATATGTCCAACATATCTCCATCTTCTCTTTCTTATAACAGTTGTCACTAATGGTTGACCAGACATTTTCTGATTTCATCACTTCTCCTGAATTTGTTCCATTTTATATTCATTATTTTCACAGACATCTATTTTCAAATACATTCAACTTGCTTCCTATATCTTTAGTCATTTTCCAACTCTCGCTGGCAAATGTTAGGATTGATACAACAACTTTCACACTTGCATCTACATATTTTAAAAAAAATTGACATACTGCATATGTACAGCCTGTATGTCAGACTCAATATAAAAATCACATGAAGACAGGTATGACATTAAATGTAAAGAATTATGTATGTATTATAATAGAGACTCAACATTTAGAAGCAAAGAAATAAATGTTTGAGAGAATAGGGACACTAACAGGAGAAACAAGTGAAGATATCTACAGTAAAATAAAGAAAGACAGAATAAGGGGTTCTCTGTGACATAGATGTTAAGTGCTTGCCTCTCGTTACAATGTTACTCGGTGTGCTCCAATCTCTTTCTTACACAGGAAAATCTCAAGGGCAGAGCACGAACTCCGTAGCACAGGCGAGGTCCCTGATATAATTTAAAAGATTGAAAATACTTTTATAGGAATTTAGAAAAGAAAACAATAAAGGATTTTTGCCTGGGTAGCAGCTTTCCAGCCTGCTCTTCTTGATTTTGAACTGCCAAGGGTGCTTTTACATGCTCAACTTCCAAGGTTTTATCGTCTGTTTCCGATAGGACTAGGAACTCGATCTTACCTACACAGATTAGGGATCTCTGGAAAAATATCCTGATTGCTTCCCAAGTACCTTTGGAACAAGAGATGAGCACCTAGCCACTACGCCACAGAGACACCCCACAAACGAATAATAACAATATGTAATGTGACCTTGATTGCTTTAAGGGTACATGAAACACATACAATAAAAACTTGTCAAATGTCCTCAGAGGCTCAGGTCAGATGATGACCAGATCTCCAGTGAAAGTCACCTTGTCTGAGGGGCCATATCATGTAGCCCAGTTTCGAGATAGTGCCCGAGAATTTGACTTGACCAAAGAATCTGATGTGAGTAACCTAATGAGAGTAACTTGATGTGGGTAACAGGATGTCATTTGATGTGGGTATTCAAATGAAACTTGATGTGGGTAATTTGATGGGAATAGTTTGATAGGGTGACCTAATGAGAGTAACTTGATGGGGATACTTTGTTGGGAATGTCCATGTCATCTTAGTCTTTTACTGCTGAGCATGCCCATGATAGATTCAAGTTTGCACATTGCAGTACTTCAGAGTTGGTTATCTTGTCTACCACCTGATGTTCATAATCTTGTGCAGGCATCGAAGGTGAAATGAATCAAACTGTTAATAAAGTTAACTCAACAGCATATGTTACCTTTAGTACATAGTTTTACTACTGTCTTTTCTATGATTAGAGAGAAATGGAAATGTCAATTTTATTTTGATGGTTCTGTAACATTCATCTTTTACGTTCTAGCTGGCAAGCCTTAGACGGGAAGTGGAGCTGCGTATGAAGACAAGTGTCCAAACTGGCCACACAGTCAGCAACAAGGTACTGTTCAGTGTCCATCAATTTTTGTGTGTATGGGTTTTTCTCTGTCTCTATGGTATAGGTTTACGTGAGTTTTAAACTTGTTCATCACTTGTAGGACCTGTGTGACGAGACTAGGTTGTCATCCCTAACTTGCGTGGTAGTAGGGTTAGTTGCAATAGTAGTCTAAAGGTTCTGAACCGAGAATTGATTTCATTGCACCAGTTTTTACCCCATATGGCTTGGTCCCTCATTCCTCCGCAGAAATGGCATGCTACCTGTCGAGAGTATGCACAAACTCCATAGCTCCTGCAACAATCCTTAGGGTCTAAGAAAAAATGCACATTTGAGCAGAAAGCGCAGTCCAGATTCAAACCCACAGCCTTCAGAAGGCAAAGGCTTAACCACTTTGTCACAGGATAGTAGTATTTATAATAAGGTGTTCTGTCACACTTTTCAGGATGGACTCTTACATGGAAATGATGCTTTGCCCAAAGTGATGGTGATGTTGTATGAGAGATGATTTTGTATCTCCTATTAGAATGGGTGTCAGCTATCAGCTCACAAGTATTAGTGTCTTTGATAGAGATGTGAGACAAATGTTAGTTTAGTGGAGAGTACAGACACATGGTTTTGGTGACATGAGAGTACAGACATATGGTTTTTTTGTGACATGAGAGTACAGACATATGGTTTTTTGTGACATGAGAGTACAGACATATAGTTTTGGTGATATGAGAGTACAGACATGGTTTTTGTGACATGAGATTACAGACATATAGTTTTTGTGACATGAGAGTTCAGACATTTGGTTTTGGTGACATGAGAGTAAGGACATTGATTTTGGTGACATGAGAGTACTGTCAATGTTGGGGATATGAGAATAGTGAATATATTTGTACATGTCCCATCTATAGTGCATCTCAATGACAGTCAAAGGTCCAGGTCTGCAGAGAATGGTTCTTGTTGACTTACCGGGAATTATCTCAGTAAGTATCTTCTTATTATTGAGTGATTAAGTGAGCATAACCTTCATGTGATTGAGCAAACATAACATTGAGTGATTGAGTGAAGATAACATTCAGTGATTGAGTGAGCATAATATTGAGTGATTAAGGAGCATAACTTATGTGATTGAGTGAGCATAACATTGAGTGATTGAGGAACATAACATTGAGTGATTGAGTGAGCATAACATTGAGTGAGCAAAATCTTGTATGTGAAGTGAGCAAACATTCTGAGTGAGCAGAACTTTCATATGAGATGAGTGAAAGAACCATATGAATGAGTAAATACAACCTTCATATGAATAAGCACAACATTCATTAGAATGAGTGAGTACAATATCATATGAGTGAGTAAAATGTTCATTGAGTGAGTGCAATGATCATATGAGTGAGTAAAATGTCATATGAGTGAGTACAATGTTCATATGAGTGAGTACAATGATCATATGAGAGTACAATGATCATATGAGTGAGTACAATGATCATATGAGTGAGTACAATGATCATATGAGTGAGTACAATGCTCATGTGAGTAAAATGTTCATGAGTGAGTACAATGTTCATATGAGTGAGTAAAATGTTCATATGAGTGAGTACAATGCTCGTATGAGAGAGTAAAATGCTCATATGAGTGAGTACATCATTTGACTATAGACTTCACCATCTTGAAATATAATTGTCATATGATGTGAGTATAACTGACTAGAACCAAATGTGTCACTGTCTACAGACTGTCACCACAGAGATGTCCCCTGACACCAGAGACTCTATAAGACACATGTGCAAGCAGTACATGGAGAACCCAAACTCCATCATCCTGTGTATACAAGGTAAGTAAAAGTAAAGTAACCCTTTCATACCTCGTGGTATATAGTTCAATACAGTGTTAGGCCTGTATTTTTCATTGACCTTCGGCACACAATGGGTGATGTGGTCAGCATCACGCCGGCCCCTTTACTTTCCCAGAGCATGTCTGGTACCCAGTTGAGGCTGGGTTGACCTAAGCCGTGTGGTCGGAAAAATTCCACGTGCATTGCTCTAGCTGAACCCAGACCACCAGCCTTGCTTAGCGAGTTCACTAACAACTACGCTACAGCGGCTCTCGTATACAAGGTATCTGGCTGCAAATGTTCTATTTCATACATTCTCTCATTTTGGTCTCTCCTCTCTCTTCTCGCTCTTGTGTATACTGTGATTTAAAAAAAATGATCTTTGTAACTGTTCATATTTTTTTCTCTCTGATTTAGTTTCTCTGCTAGTATTTCTCTCTCTGTATTCTCTGTCTGATCTAATTTCTGTGATAGTTGGACATCTATATAATGATTGACCTGTTATTCTTGTTTGTGTCTATGCTTAATGTCTGGTTTCTGATTCTGTGATAGATGGCTCACTGGATGCAGAACGTAGCAATGTCACAGACTTGGTCAGCTCTATGGATCCCAGCGGAAAGCGAACAATCTTTGTCCTGACCAAAGTAGACATGGCAGAGTCATCCCTGTATGATCCAGAGAGTAAGTGTTCACCGTCATCAAATGTTGGTGTGTCGATTTATTCAGCTGTCAGTGCCATCTATCTTTTTCATCTTTCTACTAGTTTCCTCATGATCATGTCCTTATCCCATGCAGGTATCATGTACAGTTAGCATAATTTTGAGCTTGTCACACCTGTAGACATTCAGTTTCAGTTTGGAATATCTTCATTGCACTCCGGACATGTCCATAGGTGATCCGATCTCCATCACAATATCTCCAACAGCATCCAGCGACTGATCGTACCAGTTCGGTTTTGATTGATGAGCCTACTCATATACCTGTTATACTGTTCTTTTCTTGCTCCTCCAATCTTCAAACCCAGCTCATGCAATGACATATACAAGAGAAAACACATTTTATCCAGCTTAACCCTTTTGCTCCTCTTAGCCGATATACTAGCTCACAGTATGTTTTAAGATGATGCAAAGCCAGTATACTGGCTAATACAGTATACATTACAATATAAATGCATCCGCAGGTTACAAAAAAAATATGGAGGAAAATGGTTAAGTCATAAGGTCACCTTCTCTCCTGCTCTCTTGCTCTTCTAAAACTTTTCCCTGATTGATTGATAGTATTGTCATTCTTGCAGTGAGTAAACGTGTGTGCTCCAATCTGTTTCTTACTCAGAAAGATCCCAGCGACATTGCACAAATTATGTGACTCCGATGAGGGTTCACAAAGTATAATTTTTGGGATAGTGAACATTTTGAGGGAATTTAATAAAATTTAAAGTGAATTTTGCGCATGTTCCGGTTTTCCAGCCTAATTTTATCCATTACACATGAAAAGTTTTTTCACTTGCTCAACCTGGACATGGAGTATACATTTTATCGTGTGTCCCCGATAGGATTAGGAATTGTCCCTGGCTTTCATTTTCAGGTTACTCTTCTTTTGTAACTTAATATGCTCCACTTACAGTGATAATGGGACTTTATCCACATGACAGTGGAGCTTCTGATCGAATGGGTTAGAGTGCTGCTCCCATGCAGAGAATGGATTCAGTCCACATAATATGGTTGAAAGATCACCCAGGGCATGAAAAGGACGATGCATACCACCAACTAAGTAGAGAAGAACAGGTTGTCATTTTTCGTCTACGAACAGGGCACAATAGGCTGAGGTACCATCTGTTTAACAAGTATAAAATAGGTCCATCTGACATATGTATATGTGGCACCAGCAAGGTGACAGAGGCACACACACTGCAAGAATGTCCAACATACAGTGAACAGAGAGAAAACACATGGGCAGCTCCCACATCAGTCCAAGACAAGCTATATGGAGATGTACATGGACTCTGGTTGACCACTAACTACTTTAAAAGTATACAAATCGATGTCTGAAAATGTTGGAAGAAGAAGAATCCACATCATTTTTTTACGTTGGACGCATAAAGAAAAATCCTAACCAGGACAGTTTCAGCGCGACTGCGCTAGCCATGTGACCATTAAATTCCACAGGTAAATATCCCCCTGTCCTCCACTGCTCTAAAAAATGGTATTACAAGTAGTAACAAGTTTATTTTTTACATCAGATGTAGATGCAAATATTTTCATAATGGTCTCATGTGATTGTTGTTTGTTTGCTTGCGTTGTTCTTTCAACCAGTTTAATCACTCTTTGTGATATGTTTGATTTGTGCCAAGAATGACTGTACTTTGCACATGGTTCATAGACTCCTACATATGTACAACAAGCGCATCCCACATTTTTAGCCTGAAGAAATGTTTATATGTCCTGACAATCCCTTAAATTTTCTGTCTTTTTTTGCATCGCATGTCCAAAACTCTTTATATATCAATTTTAAGCCGTCTGCTATGATTGACAATTCTCAAATCTTGTAGTAACTTTGAGTAGCTTTGTCTGGTCAGATCTGGTCTGCTAGCCATGAATGCTTTCTAGAGTGATCAAATATCTGAATATAGTAGAATGAACATTCTGAAGATGCTTGCCTGCATTCTTAATCTTTATTTGAGCTGAAAATGATATTTATTTTATTTTGTTACAGAGCATAGCAAGGCAGCAATATCTGGTACATTTTAGACTGTCAGATCTATATTCCGCACAGCATTTTTAGAATTCTATTTGACTACTCTTCTTCATTGCTACTTGTTATTTCTATCATCTTATGAGTTGTTCTACTATCTTGTTAGCTACTTTACTACCTTGTTTAGTTATTTTATTATCTAGTTTTACTATCTTGTTAATTGTGCTACTATTGTAAATGACGATATTGATTCTATTTTGCAGATAAAGAGTATCCTTGATGGACGTCTCTTCCCCATGAAGGCTTTAGGTTATTTTGCTGTTGTAACTGGCAAAGGTAAAGAAAGGATGATGTCAGTCTTAGACACATTTCTGTATTAACAGTAGAATGTTTTACAGTTGAACTCTGGAGTATGTAGGCCTCATGTAGTAGCATTTCCTTAAAGCAACGTCGCTTATATCACAGTCCCCTGAAAACTCTGTCTCTAGCAAGTTCTCTCGCCTCCTCAGAAAAACTCTCTGTCTCTAGCAAGTTCAAGGTTTCTTTAATGTCCTGCCACCTTCATCTTGGTCATCCCCTGCCTCGTACTCCAGGAACCATGCCTTCCATTACTGTTCTCTTCAAACCACTGTGATGTTTAGCTGGCCAAAATATTTCATCTGTGACCTGATGTTATTTATGGGCCAAAGCTCCTCGATATGCAAGTCTTGTATGATGTCTTTGTTTTTTTCTATTCTTTCTCTGTCCAGGATGTTCTAAGAACTTTTTGTAACACATTGTTTCAAAAACATCAATTTTGTTCTTTAATCCTTTCACTGCTTCATACTTTTTGAAGTTAGTTAGTTAGTTAGTTTGTTCCTTTCGTGCCAAAGGCACATAGGGCAGAGGTTTTAGATCTCCATGTGATGCGGTTCGTTGCTAGCAGTTGGAGATCTTGTATAGTTTTACATCCCAATAGTTTACTTTCTTGTTGGATGGTTCTTCGAAGAGTGGTCTTTGGTCTTCCACGTTTCTTTTCCCAACTGGTGACCATATAAGGACTTTTCGAAGACAGATCTAAAAATAGCTACTCTTTGTTTCTAGGTCACAAACGTGAATGAACGCCTATAACAGTGACAGTAAAAATGTATAACGTGCTAACACGTCTTTAGCCCACAGAGGAGAGATAATAACAGACCTGTTAACTCATCTTTAGCAGTGAATGGGGGAAAATGTCTAAACATGTCCTTAGCAGCTAAAGGGTTAATGTAGGCCTACATTAGAGTATAGGTGAAAACAGAGGATGTATAGTCAGCATAATTTAGAGACAGTGAATTGAAATTGCACACCAATAGATGGTGTTCAGACTCCAGTAAGTATGATTCTCTAGTCAAAAGCTGAGAATGAATATCCAAACTTTGTTGAGATGATGCAAAATGATGATAAACTGTTTCTGAAAATACTAGTGTAAGTTCTCTACTGCTGAGATTGTCATCTGGCTTCAGCTGTAGTCTACTAAGCACCTATGGACATGCTTAGAGTACATTGATGTTGATTCTTTCTTCCTTTCTCCTTTTCACTTGCTTGAAATATTGTCTATATATCTCTAATTTTGTTTCGTGTATACACTTCAGTTTCCGGGGCTCGCAAGGAAGCAAATAATAGTAACCCTGCGACCTACAACGCATGTCGTAAAAGGCGACTGAGGGTAGGGACCTACGGAAGTCACCCTAGTAAATAAGAAGCGTCACAGTAATCGGATGTGCTGACCTACTTGTAGTCACATAACTGGCACAATATCCCATCGCTGTTATGGCTCAGATCACACTTACAGATCACAAAGAGTGGTTAAATAAGTGGTTGATGTGGAGCGTTCAAAGACTTATACACTTCACTATCTTTTGTAGCTCACAGAGGCCTGTGTAGTTTTCTTTCCAGTGTTGTTCCATTGGTATTGTGTGGGTGCCATGAATTTTTCTTGATGTCTATGCCATAGTGACACCTCTTCATCTGGATAGGTTATGCATCATCTTTCAGCCTTGGAAACTCTTTTCAACAGATAGTTAATACCTTGTTGTATCTTATGTTTCAGGAAACAGTAACGACAGCATACATGCCATCAAGCAATATGAGGAGCAATTTTTTAGACATTCTAAACTTTTCAAGTAAGTTACTCATTAGTAGTCTTTGCCTTGAATTACATTGAGAAACAAGGAATGAAGTGGCTCAGCCACTTAATAAGAATGTAACCAAACTTTACAGTATACAGTCTTCAACAACAGAATATCAGGAAAGAAGAAAAGAAGACCACCACAAGAAGATGGATATATGGTATAGCAGAATCTTATCAGATAGCAAAAATATCCTATCATAAAGCCAAAATAATTATCACCCAAGCCACTAGAGCAGCACAAGACATAAACAGACAACCATAATGCTGGCCAACAATCCGGTATCAATGTGACGACAAAAGAAGAAATCTTTGCCTTTTTTTATTTCTACCATTCTTTCTACGTTGCAATTTTTGTTAATGAATTTTATATATTTTTCTACACGATCTTTCTTTCTGTCTACATAACTTTCATAGTCTTATTCTTCACTTTTATTTTTGTGTGTGAATAACCATGTGTGCTCTAATCTCTTTCTTACACATGAAAATCTCACTGGCACTGCACAAACTTTTTAGTACCAGCGAGGGTCCCCAATGTAACATTAAATTTGTTTTCTTCTTCTTCTTCTTCAATGATCCAGCGGCACTTGAGCTTTTGCCCTTCGCCCAATGCTATGTAGTGGTATCTGCATGTGTCTGTAAGTTGTTCTTTTGTTCCGTATAGTGTGTTCCATTTATCTGGCCTTGGAGGAAGGAGGGTCTTTCTGATGTCTTCTAGTGCTTGACACTTGAAGAGGTGGTGGTGAACGGTTTCATGATGATGTGCACACAGTTGGCACTCTGGAGTGTGTTGTGGATGAATTCTGTTCAAGTGATTATTAAGTGTTATGTGTTGGGTTGAGAGTCTAAAAATGGTGCTCTGATCTCTTCTTGTAAGGTGGTTGATGTTGTCATTAAGGTTAGGGCTGGCCATATGGGTGTACACCTCTCTTCCTGTGTTTCCCATGGCCCATCTGTTCAGCCAAATTTCCTTATTTGTTGTCATTAGGATTTGCTTTGCTGTATGGAGAGTTGTTGCTGTGATTGGTTGTTCCTGTGTTGACCCTTTCTTGGCTAGCCTATCTGCTTTGTCATTTCCAGGTGTGTTTGAATGTCCAGGGATCCACTGCATGGTTATTTTGATGTCATGTGATGTAATAAGTCTGTCAATATCTAGGGCTATATGGGATAGTTCAGATTTACAATGTCCACCATCCTCTAGGGCTTGAAGGGCAGACATTGAATCTGTGAAGATAATTATGGTTTGTGCCTTTGATGGAAAGGCATCGAAAACAGTCTTCAGGTGGTACAACGCTGCTTCTATCGCATGAATTTCAGCCTCATAATTGGAGCATATCTCTCCGCATGCACCAAACAGCTCTTCGGATGATCTATCTGGGTATTGTATATATGCTCCGTAACCTGCTTTGATGGTGGCTTTAAATGCAGATCCATCAGTATAGACATGTATCCATTCTTGGGGATAGGCATCAATGGTTCTTTGAGATGCTATCATAAGGCTGACTGGGTCGGAGCGTTTAGTTGCTTCATCTATCAATTTTGTTCTAATTTCAGGTGTATTCAAGAGTGTATGTGGTGGTAAGTTTGCTATTACTCTCTGCAGCTGCTGTCTTGTTTCTGGAAGGTGGTATCTGTCTTTGATTTCACTGACGTGGTGGAGGATTGACTTTTGTTTAATTCTGTTTCTCTGTTTCCACTTCTCAACAAGTAGTTTATTGGGGTGATCTTGATTCATTCTTTTGCTCCTTTCATAAGCTTCAACAGCAGCTTTGTCCCTACGCAACCCAAGAGGTTCCACATTTGTGTGTATTTCACATGCGACGGTTGGTGTTGACCTCATTGCTCCGCTGATTAGACGTAAGGCATTGTTCTGTACTCTGTCCAGGGAATCAAGGTTTGTCTTGGAGCAAGTTGTTAGAAGAGCACTGTTGTACTCTATTGCAGAGCGGATGTAACCAAGATATAAGCCTCTCAGAGTATCTTTGTCTGATCCCCATGTTGTGCCAGCAAGCTTCTTCAATAGCTGTAATCTTCTTAATGCTTTGTTCTTTACATTCACAACATGCTTCTTCAGGTTAAGCTGGCGGTCAAGTGTTACTCCAAGATATGTGGGGTGTTGTTCTCTTAGCAGTTGGTGATTGTCTAGATTTAATGTGATATTCTGTTTGGCAACTTTGTGGCTAATAGTGAAGATGGTATACACTGTTTTGGCACAGTTTATCTTTAGTTTCCACGTCTGGCAGTAGTCATGGAGTTTTCTTAGGTCTCCGTTAAGTTTACGTGCTCCACTTTCTACATCCTCATGACTTTGCCAAATAGCCAGGTCATCTGCATATAGCGCTTTTTCAGCCGTAATCTGACTTGCAAGGTCATTGATGTATATGAGGAAGAGGGTGCAACTTAGGGATGAGCCCTGTGGTAAACCCTCTTCTAAAACCTCCTTAGATGAAATTGCATCATTGATTTTTGTCTGGATCGACGGTCAATTAAAGTACTTAATCCAGTTGTACAATTTCCCATGTATTCCAATGTCCATCATCTTCATAAGGAGGCCTTTTCTCCATACTCGATCGTAAGCCTGCTGCAGGTCAAAGAAGATGGCTACTGTGTGTTTGTTGTTCTGGAAGCTGTCGTGTATTCTTTGAGTAAGCCTAAAGAGTTGGTCCTCTGTGCAGTTGCCAGATCTAAATCCCGCCTGTTCGTGGCATAGAGTGTTGGTACTTTCAAGAAACCAGTAGAGACGACAATTTACAATTTTTTCAGCTAATTTCCTTAGACATGATGTTAGGGAGATTGGTCGGTAGCTTCTGGGTTCACCTGGGGTTTTGGTGTTTTTCAGGATAGGGATAATATGGGCACTCCTCCAGGCTTTGGGGAGCATTCCATTTCTCCATGTCATATTAATTAGATGGAGAACTGCTACCTTCCTTATTGGACCCAAGTTTAGAAGCATCTCGTTGTGGATCTTATCTGGTCCAGGAGACTTTCTAAGTTTCAATTTCTTTAATGCCTGTTCTAATTCCTGTCTACTAATTTCTTTCTCAAAAAATGGAAGCATTTACTGTTTGAGCTTTTTCTTGTTGCTTCAAGTGGTTCAGACGCTTTCTGTCTATCTCTGTGAGTTCCCCGCTCTGTTCACTGATGCAAAGTAACGGTTGAAGTGCTCTGCTTTTTCTGGTCTTCAATGATTGTTTTCCTTCCATCTATCACTGGTTTGGGATTTGTCTTCCTACTATCCCCAGACAGATTGTTGACCAACGCCCAGGCTTTATTTCCATTACGTCTGAAGTCTAGTTTTGAGCATGTGTCTATCCATTTTTCATTTTAGCCTTCCTAACTGCAAGTTTTACTTTTGCACAAGCTTTATTGTACTGCACTTTTATGTCCAGTGATGGTGTGGACTCTAGTGTTTTCCTTAATGTGCTTCTTTCATAGATGGTGTCTTGTATGTCTTGGTTCCAAAATGGTTTGTGTGATTTCGGCTGCCTTGGGATACATAATGATGAGGCTTTCAGAATTGCTTTTGTTACTTCTTCGTTGAAGGTCTCAACACTGCTGGCATCAACTTGTGCAAGCAGAGAGTCAGTTGTTTCTTGAAAAAGTCTCCAGTTAGCTTTTTTGAAGTTCCACCGTGTTTTTGCTTTCGACAGGCTCTGCTTACAGTTGTTATAGTAGTAAGGAGTGGTTTGTGATCACTTCCGATATCATCAAGTATTTGAGAATGGCAGGATTCTGTCAAGTCGGATGAGCAGATGGTCAGGTCAGGTCGAGTAAGTGAGAGGTGAGCTCTGTGCAGCAGAGTTGGTGGAGATTCTGCATTCTGTAATTCTGATAGATTTGTTGTATCACATAGCTCTTCTATTAATTTTCCTGTCCTGTTGTTGTCTGGGTAGCCCCAACGTGGAGAGTGTCCATTTAAGTCACCGGCTAAAATAGTTTTGCGATACTGTGTGTTGTGCAGTTCTGGCAGTTTGAGTGTTTTCTGCGGGGGTTGTAGATGTTGTATATGGTATATTTTCCTCCAGAGTGCCAGATAGTAATTTGTTGCACATCTGTGGGATGGGCTGTTGTAAGCTGTGATGCATCTCCCTGAATGTCGTTACGTATGTATGTGACTATGCCTCGGCAGTCAGTACACCTACAGGGATAACTAGTGTATCCAGTCAAGTGCAGGTCACTGTCTTTGTGTAGGGTTTCTTGCAAAAGGGCCACATGTACCTTGTGGTCATGTAATAATTTTGAGAGTTCAATCTTTTTGTTTCTTAGGCCACAGATGTTTAATTGTAGGATATTAAGTGAATGTTTGTTCTTTTGGTCATCTGACATCTGTAGGTCCTTCTTCCTCCAAGGGTTTTGTGTATTTCTATGTTTGCATTTGTTTGTTTTGTTTTTCCAGTAGTCAATTTTTCGCACAGAACAGCCCGGTTACCCTCTGTCTGGCGCGGACCTTGATATTCAAGTCGACGTCCGATCTCGCTTGAATTTCTATTATTGTTGTACATAGCATTGAAAAGCTGGGAAGTCTGTGGATTTCCTACCACCCGGACAGGAGCCAGAATAATACTGCCATAGCACTAGAGGATGAGGGGCTTTCTGTGTCGCTTAATGATACTGCAGCCAAGGTAGGGTTCGCTGTTCTCATTCCCAGCCACCAGATTGCCTGCTGGTCACGCCGAGCTCAGTTATACTCTAGGCTTGTGTCCAAAAGTTCAAGGCAAGAGGATCATCACGTCCTGAGTCACTGCGCCTGTACGATGGTTGTCAGCCGTCAGAAAGCAGCACACATTGGTTCTCTATCCTCAGATCTAGTTAGTACCCTTCTGACTTCTTTCCAACCACAGAGGGTGCATGTACATTGTCAAATATTATACAAATGTTTACCACATCTACTCAGTTATGCTGTAGTGCTGTGCCAGATCTGAATGGTCATATGAGAGGCCATTAGAGCTCTCACTGTGGTTAAGAGTATTGGAGGGGAAAAAAGGGGACGTGGGTAGGGGAAAGAAAGGAGGGAAGTGGGAGGGTTAAGCAGGATTACTCCGCCAACTCATGTTGTTTAGCCAGTCAGCCGAGACTGTTGCCCGGGGTGTGACACGTGGAGCCAAACATGAGCTAGGTGAGAAGTGGGGACCAAATAGGATCATGACTATCCATAGACGTACCCAGGATACGGCTGTCATTTTCCGTGAGGTACTACCCCTACCTTCTCACCCAACACCCCTAAATTTGTTTTAAAATATTGTTGAATTTTTTTTAAATGCTTTAACACTGTAAGTTTTGTTAACTTCTGAGCACCTTAATTAGCAAGTATACTGGCTTTGCTTCAATCTTAACAAAATGTGTGAGCCAGTATATCAGCTCAGAAGGAGCAAGGGGTTAATGAATTTTAATTAATCCAGAACATTTGAAGCTGATTATTTCAGCCACTTATACATAAGTGAGCATTTGTAGCTTAAGCGGTAGTGAGCTCGATCATAACCCAAGCTGCACCGGGTTCAAACTCTGCAGCGGACAAGTTTGGAAGCAAATTAGTTCTCTTGGATTTTTATGAACTGTAAAAATAGACCTCACCGTTCAGAAAGCAGTGGCAAACTACTGAACGTATAAGTATTGCCTAGAAAATCGACGACTTGTTTACTGTTGTTGATGGCTATGTCCTGTCAAAAGGATATGCCACAATTTTCATTTCATACATAAATAAACTTTCTTTGTAGTGTATCTTACAATAAATGATTTAGTGTAATCCATCTTGCAGGGATGGGATTCTCAAACCTACTCAGACAACTACCCAGAACTTAAGTATGGCTGTGTCTGAGACATTCTGGAAGATGGTAAAAGAGACGGTTGAGCAGCAGGCTGATGCTTTCAAAGGTGAACTGTTTATTTTTATATTAGTAATACATTTCTGGAATTGTGATCTCTACTGTAGCTTCAGCGGTAGTGAACTCAATCACAACCCAAGCATACCTCGTTCAAACTACATGGCGAGCAAGTTTGGAAGCAAATTAATTCCCTTGAATTGTTACAAACAATAAAAATAGACCTCACCTTTCAGAAAGCAATATCAAACTACTGAGTGTATAAGTGGTGCCTAGAAAATCATTGACGACTCATTTCCTGTTGTTGATGGCTACGTCGTGTAAAGGATATGTCACGATTTACATTTTTTCTTCAAATTTTGCCCCAACATATGGGTGTGGTGAAAGTGATGTTCTGCAAGGGACATGCTCCTTGATGATGATCCAAACACATTTACATGTACTAATTTTGTATCCAGGCTGAATAGAAAGTGTTAGAAGAAGAGACATTTGTATAGTTCATTTTTTGTGATTAGTTTGTCTTATATAGATAGTAACTTGTGTGATTGTTCTTTGTCTGTGCAGCCACACGGTTTAATCTGGAAACTGAATGGAAAAATACTTATCCACGTATAAGAGAGCTAGATAGGGTAAGTCTTGTTGTATCCTATCTACTTTTTTTTTTTTCTTCCGCTTTCAACTCAGACGGAGTTTCATCTCTGAAACTGATTTTTGCGTGAAAATCCGTTTTTCCAATTTCTTACAATGGCAGCAACGTGCACATTGTAAATTACTTTACACTGGCAGCCGTGTGCTCAATGTACTCGTAATTAGTATTCCCTCGCCATACAGGCAGATTTTCTCCGACTTCAGAGGTACTCACGTTATCGTCCTGAGTAAGACCAGGGACTCGAACAAATGCCGGACAGTAGGTTCGAACCCGAGCTATGAGGCATCTCACAGCTAGCAGGCCGAGCTACTATCAACTACTCTAGGCAGTCCCCACATCCTATCTACTAATTTGTGTTGGGGGATAGGATAAATTATGGGGATCTGTAATGTTCCTTATTAGTTTCTGTTGTTGATGTTTTTCAAAATGTGTTAATGTTTGTTTCTTTGTAAAACTGCTTGTACTAAAAGAGAAACTGTTGTTACTGCCTGTGATACCACTTTTGGGGAGTGTAGAACAGAAGGGGCATGAGATTGTGGAATTTAATTTCTGCATGGCTAATGCAGTCGCCGCAAAACTGTTCAGGTTAAGATGTTTTCCTGATCCCCTGGACAGAAAAAAAACTTATTGAGCTTACTGTGGTTTGAACTTGGGTCTCCCATATGGGATTTGCGCTCTAATCCATTCTTCCAGACGCTCCACTCGACTACAGTACTACTTGTACTATATGTTTGATAAAGTTCACTTTTTTACTGCAGTCTTCTTCATTGGCAAGATCATTAGCAAGCTGTCTTTCTGTAAGGTCTGCTGTGTTAAACCAATTGTGAGGTCTTGGTTATTGGTTACTAAACTGACGTCATTGCACTCTGGACAGACCCATAGCTGCTCATTCTCCCCTAACAGATATCAAAGAGTATGCACACTCATGGTTCCTATGGCTCGCTGGCTAAACACACTTCTCACTCTGCCCCTCAGGCATCCAGTTCTACCCTACAACGGTAACTCCAAATGCTTAAATTACTGGATCGGTTCAACATCTATTCTAGTGTCTTCATCCAACAGGCAGTCGCGAAGAGACTGAAGAAGATCCTCATTATCCAACTTTAACTCCCCAATAATCGATACTGTTGATGTAAGCCTGGCCGCTCTCTCATTGCCGCAAACACATGCATGCCCAGGACAGTAAATCTATGTACGCCACTCTGACACTATCATGCATGTGAGGTCTACTGTGTCAGATCCCTGTGAGAGATCTGCTGTGAGTTTCTTTGTGTGAAAACTGCTGTGAAATTCTTGTATCAGTTTCTTGTTTGACATCTGCTGTGTGGTGCCTGTCAGATTAATATGTTTTGTTTTCCCCCTTGAGATATGTCACATCTCCTGTGTGAAGTCTTCTTTCAGATCTGTGTATTGGATCCCTGTGTGAGGTCTGCCTTGAGATCATGTGAGGTTTGTTGTGTGAGGTCTGCTTTGAGATCCTTGTGTTGGATCTCTGTTAGAGGTCTGCCTTGAGATCATGTGAGGTTTGTTATCTGAGGCCTGCTATGAGATTCTTAGATCCTGGTTTGTGGTACTCTGTTGGTTCTTAAGATCCCTATCTTAGGTTTTTCAGTGATGTCAATGTGTGTCTGACATGATATCCTTCTGTCAGATCCCTGTGTGAGCTCTGCTGTGAGGTCTGCTGTAAGGTCCTTGTGTAGGATCTGCTGTAAGGTCCTTGTATAGGGTCTGCTGTGTGTGAGATCCTTGTTTCAGATCCTTTTTTATAATTGCTAACACTTGACCTTTGAACTCTTAACCAGGATGAACTGTTTGAGAAATGCAAGGGAGAGATCCTGGATGAGATCATTAACCTGAGCCAGGTGACATCCAGAGAATGGTAAGTTGCTATCCTCTATTACCTTCCTCCTCTGTTTTAAACTGATCTATTTGTTTAGATCCCAAGACACTACAATCTGTCATCTTTTTTAAATGTTTGCCAGACAGTGAAGCTTACTCTAGAGTCACCCCTAATAGTCTCTCCTGTTATCAATCAGATCTGACATCATTCTACAGTATAACTCTATAGATGTGGTACTGTAAAGTGAGGGTTTGTAAAATGTTATCAGCTTTAAAAAAATTGGGAGCGATCAGTCAAAGACATACAAGCGTGGCGAGCAGCAGTGAGGGATAACTCAAATAGAAAAGTAGAAAACACAGTCACATATGGAAGTACAAGAGAGGGCAGAGCCTATGTATCAGTTACATTATCTAGTTTCACCTGCAGCAAGGGTTGCACTCCAAAATAGGCCATTACAAACACAGCAGACGTTTTTATCCAGCACAGAACAAAATACATGATTCAAAACCTATTGTCTCCTGAGACAGTGGCCAATGATGATGATTAATCAGTAACCCATGTGTACACATCTGTATCCATGTTGTACAATATTCTTTTAAGTTATTAGATGTTTGGTTATTGCTAACAAACCAAATCTAGATAAAAATGGCTTACAGAAACTGCAATGAAGAATTGACATAGTGTTAGGGACAATATCTGCAATGAGGACAATAACAGCTTCAGACATGTATTGTTACATCTCTCTGGTCTCTGAGGAAGTAACTACACTGTCTAATCCTGAGACGCAATCCCTGACCACAAGTGGGACATACATGATCAGCGTTCGACTTGTGGGTTTTGTCTGTTTTGTCTTTTTGCGCAGCTAGTTTTATTTGTGTGTCAGCAGTACAACGATTCTCAGCTGTGCAAGTTCTTCTTGTAGTGTTGCAGTACTAAATATGACGTGAGGGATTACCAGATTGTGGTGTCTATATCAATGTCGAAACACAAAACAACGTAATGTAGTTTGAATACAATATTGACAGTGTCAGAGAATATCCAAGGGACAGAGTCAGAAAGAATACACTATTGACAGTGTCGGATAACACCCTAGTGACAGTGTCAAAGAACACACGAGTCACAGCGTCAAATAATACCAGAGTGAGACAGTCAGAAAATATCAGAATGACAGTGTCACAGAACACCAGAGTGACAGTGTCAGAGGTGTTTATGTTCTCAGTTTTGAAATGAATCCCAAGCAGAAATGGGTGAAAGGGCACCCAAAAGAAATGAGATGTGGACAAAACGGTGGTGAGCCTCGAAGATGGGGTCTCCATCTGGAAAACAATAACCGTGTTTCCCTGAGAGAATTACTACTGCCTTGTTCGTTTAGGGACAATCAAAGGCTAGCGTAGCAAACCGTACACAAAACTGAACAGCAGGCAAACCAAGTAGTCCTAAAAAAAAGACTGGTAACCTGGGCAGATGATGCTCAACAGCCTGGGAGGGAAGGTTGTCTAAGGGTAGCTACCCTTAAAGAAAATAGCAACCTGTTGCCTTGCAGGTCGGCTGGGGACAGCCTAAGGCTGACAGAGAGCGAACCCAGTAAACGCTGGCTAAAACTGGACACATTGCCGACGGATAAGCACCAGATCTCCAAATGGCGCTAAAGATATGGCAAGCACACCCATGCTAAGGCTGCATGAATCTGATTTCACATGAATAAAAAAATTTATGGTGAAATCTGGTACATCAATCTAAGCAGTGATCATGCGAGAGAGAGAGAAATGAATCCATATATGCTTTATCTGTTATCTTGCTGCTTAAAATATTGACACAGCTCGACAAGTTCTTATGAAGAACTCCACTGTTGTTCCTTTCTATTGAAGATCTTCATTTCCCTATTGTTGTTTATGCAATTTTTTTTTATTAGGACAGTATTTCTTCCTATACTGAGTTTAATCTGAGTCACATCTGCTATAGTTCAGGTCAAAGGTTAATTTTGTGTGTATCTGAGAGGAGGCGACACAAGCTTTCCAATCTCATGTTGTAAACTCTGACCTCTCTCTTCATATCTACCAGGGAGGAAGCATTCTACAAGAAACTCTGGGACAAGACAGGCTCTTTCATCATTGAGAATGTCTACCTGCCAGCAGCACAAGCCAGAGATATGGGGTAAGGTCATTGATAAGATGAACTCTAGTACTTATTAGCTGGTCAGTCCCTTGTTACTCATACATTTACCACATAACAATCATATAGTCATCATCATCATCTATCTGTTAATGTTTATCAACATATTATTTCTATATAGGGATCTCAATAGCAAAGTAGTTAAGTCATTTGCCTGTCGTACTGAAGGTTGTGGGTTCGAATCCGGACCTAGACACATGCAATTTTTTCATGAGATCTCTAGGATTGTTGCTGAGCTACGGAGTTCTTGTTTTGTGCAATGCTCTCTGCAGATGGCATGCCATCTCTACCAACAGGGACGAGGCCATATGGGAAACCCAGTGCAATGAAGTCAGTCTTTCACCGTTAGACCCTTTATTTCTATAAATGGTCTAAAGATGAAGAAAACAATTGTAGAAAAACGACAGAAGAGCAACACTAAAAATCTCTTGTGGGAGCTTTATGTGTCAAACTGGACACATTGAGGATATAGATAGCTATAGATGCTGTTTAAACATTTCTGTGATACTATCTATTCACATGTTTCTAGATCTTCCTCTTGCTATTCAGTCAGACCTTCTGCTATTGTCTAAAGTCAAAGGATTGACTTCAGTACACCAGGTTTGACCCCATATAGCTCGGTCCCTCTCCACAGAAGTGTTATGCCATCTGCTGAAAGTATTGCACAAAGGGCAAACTCCGTAACTCCTGCAACAATCTTATTGATCTCGGGGAAAAACTGCACTTGTGAACAGAGCGGCACGGTCTGGATTTGAACTCACTGCCTTCGGAATACAAGGCAAAGGTTTAGCCACAGAGACAAAAAATATATTATTTCTATATATATTATTGTAGACATTTCATACATGAAGAAATCATGATCTATCAAAGATGTAGTGTGTCAGCTACAACACAAACCGTCCTAGTCCTAGTGGAGATGGATGAAAAAACATAGGTCCTGTGTTCAAATTGAGCATGTAAAAGAACCCTTGGCAGCTGAAAATATCTATAAGAGTATGCTGCAGCGTGGCTGTCCATGCAAATTCATTAAAAATATTTACCTTAGAAAAAATTACATTGAGGACCTTTGCCGGTGCTACAGAGTTTATGGACTGTCGCTGAGATCTTCATCTTAAGAAAGATATTGGAGAACACATGGTTATTCACTAAAGTGCAATGATTATAGTCTTATTAATCGATCAACATTGTAGATGGTTACACAGCCAGATAAGTTGTATATGTGTTTGATGAAATATTTCATATATCTGTGACATAGTACATTGGTTTCTCGTGTCTTCTGGCCTGTGTCAATGACTTCCAGTACTTTTATAGCTTGAGAGTGGACCCGTTCCAAAAGAGACACTTGTAACTTTAGGCACTGTATCACATTATCCGCTATGATGATAACCTCTGAAGTCGAAATCTTGCCTGTATGGCAAGGGGACACAAATAATAAGGAAAACATGCCTTCATGCAAAAATCAGTCAGAGTGCCATATCAGACACCCTGACTACGTGTGAATTTTTTTTTTTTTTTTTCGTCCGCTTCAACTCAGACGAAGTTTCATCTCTGAAACTGATTTTTCGTGAAAATCCGTTTTTCCAATTTCTTACAATGACAGCAGCGTGCACATTGTAAATTACTTTACACTGGCAGCCGTGTGCTCAATGTACTGGTAATTAGTATTCCCTCGCCATACAGGCAGATTTTCTCCGACTTCAGAGGTACTCATGTTATCGTCCTGAGTAAGACCAGGGGACTCGAACAAATGCCGGACAGTAGGTTCGAACCCGAGCTATAGGCGTCTCACAGCTAGCAGGCCGAGCTACTATCAACTACTCTAGGCAGTCCCCGACCTGTGAATTCATATTGGGTAAACGCAAGATGATGAAGAAGAACTGCATGATTTCATTAGAGGTTAAGAGCACAAGCATGCAGATGTTGTCAGCAGAGTAGAGAGATGTGCCAACCAATATTACTTGTGCACAGTCATCGTAGGAACATTGAAATGGTTGCTGAATTGAAGGATGGTTCACATATTTGGAAGAACTAACTAACTGAGACATTATGTTTGTTTCTTATTCCAGTACCTTTAACACAACTGTTGACATTAAGCTCCGTCAGTGGGCAGATGTACAGCTACCTAAGAAGTGTGTGGAGGTAGGTCTGATTAGTGTGGTAGTATATTTCTTGCATCAGTGCCATGTTATGTATTTTAATACTGTATGTCAGCCCCATATGCTAGCATCATGTCAGTGTTGTTGGTTATGTGTGTCTGCACCATGTCAGTGTTTTTGGTTATGTGTGTCAGCACCATGTCGGTGTTGTCAGTCATTTGTGTCTTCTCTGTGTCAGTATTGTTACCCATGTTTATCAGCACCATGACACTTATCAGATGTGTGTCAGTCAGAGCTGACTTCTGACAAAAGAACCGTGTAGTGGTCCTTTTTGTGCTACAGAGACTACAATTTAATACACCAACCAAGCTGGGAATAGCTTGTCATGGACATGTCTAACTGGAAGCAGGATCTGAGAACTGATAAAGCCAGCCTGAGCTAGCATGCTGATATATGATATGTCTGAAGAAAGAAGCAACTCCTATTATTAACCACTCTTATAAACTGCATGTATTGTTTCTCATGGTTAACGGGATATCTTCATCAGTTAGTAACTATCAAGTGTCAGTATCTTGTCTGCACAGTTTAACTAGGATGCCTTATATTTATGTCTATCTACTAATCATAGAGTGTTTGTCTCTGCCTGCACAAATTGTTTAGGGCCCCATACATGTCTGTCTGTCTGCTAATCATTTATTGTGTCTGTTCACACAGATTGGTTGGGACACCTTACATGAGGAGTTCACACAGTTGCTAGAACAGAGCAAGAAGAGCAAGGATTATGACGAGGTCTTTGATAACCTCAAGGCTGCAGTGGTCCAGATGTCCAAGCTAAAACATAACTGGGAAAGCAAGGCCGAGGATAGTCTGGTCAGTTCCTATTTCACATTTGTTTTCCTTCACAATGTTTCCTCAAGTAATGTCACATTTAAACTGACATCTTGCAGTATCATATGGGACATTCACCTAACATATAAGACATTGAAAATGAAAATCGTGGCATATCCTTTACATGATGCCACCATCAACCACAGGAAATTAGTGATTTTATAGGCACCACTTGTACATTCAGTATTTTGCCATTGCTTTCTGAATTGGGAGATCTATTTTACCCACGTACAAATAAACGGAAACAAATTTACTTCCAAACTGCCCGCCACGGAGCTTGAACCAGGCACTCTTGGGTTGTGATTGAGCTCGCTCCCGCTAAGCCACAGACGCCCACAACGTATAAGACATTAGATTGTGTTATGTAGAACATTCACTTCTACTTGACACGTTCTACCAGTGACAGAACATCTTAGATTTTAGATCTGCCTGTGTTGCCGGGGCTCACATGGGGAGCAAAGAATAGTAACACTACGACCTACAAGAGGTATCGTAAGAGGCAACTGAGGTAGGGGCCTAGGGAAGCTGTCCTAGTAAATAAAAAGTGTTTGCAGAAATCGATCTGCATACTTGTATGCGCATAACTGACACAACATACAATCAATCTTAGGCTCAGATCACATACAAATCACAAAGAGTGGTTTAACAAGTGATCTTTATGTAGCGTTCAAAGAAGAAGATTTTAGATATGGCAAAGAACTCCAGCTGACATGCAGCTTCATAGAGGCAACCCATCTCAAGGTTTAGGCGAGCATACGAAACCAGATGCAAAGAAGAAGAAGATATGGCAATGATATACTTATCAGATTGCATGGATTATCAGTAACTAATGTAAGTTTTGTTTTCTATGAAGTTCATATCGTCAACGTTCATTGTTGGTAGTTCCATCAAGGTTTTCCACACCAAAATATAATTTCATTTGACAATTCTTAGCCGGGACCATAGGCTATCTGGTCTTTCGTTATAATAAAATAATTTAGCTTCAATTTAGACAGTTGTTTAAATTTCCAGTAATAGCCACTATGTCTAACTATCCTTTTTGTCAACCAAACTCATACACCACAAATGCTTTTAGATTTATCTTTATATATCTTCTTCTGCTTTGAACACTCCATATAGATCACTTATTAAACCAATCTTTGTGATTTGTATGTGATCTGAGCCTAAGAGTGATTGTACGTTGTGCCAGCTATGCACCTACAAGTAGGCCAGTACATCTGATTTCTGCTACACTTTTTATTTACTAGGATAGATTCTCTAGGTCGCTACCTTAGTCACCTTTTACGACATGTCTTGTAGGCTGCAGCGTTACTATTCTTTGCTTCTCTTTCGAGCTTTGTAGGTTGTTGATGTAATACAGGTTTTTTTGTGGTTTGATGTGCGGATTTTGATCTTTTGTTATTGACAAGTATATAAGGGAGGCTCATAGATTTGATATGTTATTTACAGAGAGTCATCCAACTGAACACACTGGAGGACCGTTCAGTTAATGACAAGGAGCAATGGGATAAAGCTGTCAAGTTCATGGAGGAAACAATGAGGGGCAAGTTAGTTCAAAGTAAGTTTGTTTGTTGGGGAAATCTTCTTCTTTGCGTTAGTTCTTTCTTACGACCAATTTTAATCACTCTTTGTGATATGTTTGATCTTTGCCAAGAACATGTATCGTTGCACATTGGTTTGGTAGGCTCCTAAACGTATAGACTTCTACATGTTTAGGACACATGCATCCGATTTCAGCCAAACCTCCTTAGTCAGCCTCTTCGACATGCGTGGCAGGTAACAGTGGTTCTATTGTTTACACCTCAAATTTGGGCCCCAGTAACCACTCTGGCGGTTGGGGAAACAATGAGGGACAAGTTGGTACAGCGTAAGTTTATTTGTTGGAAAGACAATGAGGGGCAAGTTGGTATAGCGTAAGTTTATTTGTTGGATAGACAATGAGGGGCAAGTTGGTACAAAGTAAGTTTATTTGTTGGGGAACAATGAGGGGCAAGTTGTTACAGAGTGAGTTTGTTTGTTGGGGAGACAATGAGGGGCAAGTTGGCACAGAGTAAGTTTATATGTTGGGGAAACAATGAGATTTAACTTTTCTTGTTATTGACAGCTGAGAAGGAACTTGAGACTATGACTGGACCAGGTATGTTGAAGCAATGGTTTACATGGACACGGCGCTCTGAGGATCATGTTCGTGCCTATGCCGTCCGTAACGAGTTGGAGAAGATGTTGATCATAGAACCAGTAAGTTATAGTGTTGCTGTGCATGTTTCAGTATATAGACTCTTGTGATGGTTTATAAAAAAAAACCTGTCGTTACTACCTGTAATACCACTTTTTTGTACAGTGTGGAACAGAGGGGGACATGTACCTGTGGAAGTTAATGGCCGTATGGCTAGTGCATCGTCCTAAAACTGTTCAGGTTAACATTTTTTATTTTTAAGCCCTTACAGAAAAAAACACCTTGACCTTACCATGGATTGAACCATGTCTACCACATTGGAGCCGCTCAATCCATTCAAGCTAAACTTTTCACTGTGATGGCTATAACATACCTTTATTGTTTGATATTTTCAAAGTTTACAATGGCCTACCTACTGTCATTTGCATAATTAAAACTTGGTAGGGAACCACCCATTGCTCTTGCACAGTTGAAAGTTTACAGGGATTCACCTGTCGCTCTTGCACAGTTAAACATTTCCTGGGACCCTGCCTGTTTACCCTTGCACCGTTAAAAGTTATCATCAACCTGTCACTTGTTTGCTGTCATGAAATATTTGTTGTATCATGTGTTTTCTATCCGGACAGTCTTGCATTCTTATGTGTTTGTTGTCAAGAGAGACATGTTATGTGTTTGCTGTCAAGAGAGACATCTTATGTGTTTGTTGTCAAGAGAGACATCTTATGTGTTTTGTTGTCAAGAGAGTCATGTTATGTGTTTGTTGTCAAGAGAGACATCTTATGTGTTTTGTTGTCAAGAGAATGTGTTTGTTGTCAAGAGAGACATTTTATGTGTTTGTTGTCAAGAGAGACATCTTATGTGTTT
Organism: Arion vulgaris; assembly: GCA_020796225.1. Lineage (NCBI taxonomy): Eukaryota > Metazoa > Mollusca > Gastropoda > Stylommatophora > Arionidae > Arion > Arion vulgaris. Next base: position 24,455,202 of record CM036758.1, on the reverse strand, counting down.
GTTGTCAAGAGAGACATCTTATGTGTTTGCTGTCAAGAGAGATGTGTTATGTATTTGCTGTCAAGAGAGATGTGTTTGCTGTCAAGAGAGACATGTTATGTATTTGCTGTCAAGAGAGATGTGTTATGTCATATGTTCTCAGTCAGGAGAAACCTGTGATTTATTTACTTCCTCCATAGGAACACAAAGCACACTTGGCTGCTGATGAGTTGACCACAGTTAGACGGAACTTGTTTAACCAGAACTTTGAAGTAGATGGGGAGATGGTAAGTGGATGATTGCCTTGGCTGTTAGATGGATTGTGGTGTGTGAGATTGGATTTTATAGAGAAAATTTTAGAATATTTGGGGGAAAATGAGAACATAAATAAATATGGATAATACAAGGGAGAAAATGATATGAGTATGAAAGAAAATTGGAGGAAAGAAGTTCTTGGAGGAGCTGATGTGTTGACGATTCCATGTAGTATCACCCCTACAATCCTAATGGGTCATGGAGGGTGTTACTGTTTATCTCCACTCAGAGATTAGTTCAGGGGTCGCTGTGGTGTAGATGTTAGGTGCTCGCCTCTCTGTACAAAGGTACTTGGTTTGCTACTTTGTGGAGCCATCAAGATATTTTTCCAAAGATCCCTGGTCTCAGTGTCGGTGAAATCGAGTTCCTAGTCATATCAGAGTCCGATGATAAAACATAGGTCCTGTGTTCAAGTTGAGCATGTAAGAGAGCTATTGACGGTTCAAAATCAAGAAGATCAGGCTGGAAAGCTGCTGCCCTGGCAAAATTTAGTATAAAAATTTTTAAATAATGCAATTTCTACAAAATATTTTTACCATCTTCTAAATTACATCTGGGAACCTCGCCGGTGCTACAGAATTCATGCACTGTCTCTGAGATTTTCCTGTGTAAGAAAGATATTGGAGCACACATAAGTACAATGATATGGTCCTATCAATCAATTAGAGATTAGTTCATGTTACCACCAACTTATCTCTAGACCTGCAGATTTAACGTGACCAGTTATCTAAATACAGAAGAATATCTACTCTACTTTCCATTGGTTTTAATCTGTTAGGACTTGTTGTTAGTGTCATTCTTCATATTTCTCAGATCAGGGAAACATGGTACTATGTGTACAGGCGTCATTTCTACAAGAAAGCTTTCCAGCAGGCTATTGACTGTAAGAAAGGCTTCTTCCACTATCAGAGAGGATTCCAGGATCAGGAGGTGAGTTCAACAATGTGTTATCTGTAACAGATAGTACAAGAAAGTTGTATGTCTAACAGTTCTCTCACCCGCCCTAGTGGTTACCAGGGCCCAAATTTGGGGTGTAAAGAATAGAACCACAGTTACCTGCCACGTATGTCGTAACAGTCGACTAAGGAGGTTTGGCTGAAATCGGATGCACATGTCCTAAATGTGTAGAAGTCTATGCATTTAGGGGCCTACCAAACCAATGTGCAACGTATACACGTTCTTGGCAAAGATCAAACATATCACAAAGAGTGATTAAAATTGGTCATAAAGAACAAACGCAAAGAAAAATTCTCTCACCTTCTATAACAGCAATTCTTGACTTGGGCAGTGATTGTTGACTCGGGCAGTGATTGTTTACTTTAGAAGCAGATCAGCTGACCAGACCTCTTGGATTTTCATAATGCCATTTGTTTACCTCCCAATTTTTTTCTCCCCACTTATTTTGTTGTGTTACTCTTGGAGGTTTTCATTGTCCCTCGTATAACAGCAGTTTGTAACCTCTTTATAGGAGACAGCCTCTCCATCCAGATTTATTTGTTAAGCATTGGACTGTTTGAGTTCATGTTTCCACTCATTGTGTCTGCTTGTCTGTCCCATTCTAATGACCTTCTCAAGTGTATAGTCAAGCATTTAGAAAAGTTAGGTTATACAGTAAGCTCTGGGTTTAACAATGATTTTCACTGTTTGTCAACTCTGTTCTTGTTGACAGGTGAACTGCAATGCTGTTGTACTGTTCTGGCGTCTGCAGAGAATGTTGCAAGTGACAGGCAATGCTTTACGCCAACAAGTTGTTAATAATGAAGGTATGATTGGTTTTAGTTGTAACTGGGACAGTCTTGTTGAAAACCTTCTTCCTTAGGAGAAAATCAAGTTGATTGTCCTCAGAAGTTTGCAATTATTCTGGGTAATACCATAGTTCTGGGTAATACCATAGTTCTGGGTATAACCATAGTTCTGGGTATAACTGTAGTTCTGGGTATAACCATAGTTCTTGGCATAATCATAGTTCTGGGCATAATCCTGGGAGTCATTTAGGGATGTCTGTGAAGCTACCTGAAATCATGTGAAGCTGCATGAGTGTCAGGTATCAGTAAAGGTAGTGTTGGGCCGATTGACAATCATATTAGGCTGTCTGTGGGTTACATAAAGCTGTCTGATGCTGTTTAGTGTGTTGATACATATCTGACTGGTTACTGTCTGTTTCTTGTTAGCTCGCGGTTAGGCGGATCATCAAAGAAGTGTTGGATGAGATTGGAGACAACAAGGTACTCCTGGAGAGTCTCCTAACAGGAAGGAGGGTACAGCTGGCTGAGGAACTCAGTAAGTCCTCACATATCATACCATACTGACATTACTGGTACATGCAACCACATAGTAATTTAGTATTGACAAGTTGAACATATATCACATAGTACTGACAACTGTACATGCAATGACATTGTACTTTAGTATTGACAAATTGGACATATATGACATTATTATTACTCTCTGCTCCTTGTGACATAGACCCTCAACAGTTCTGCACTTTTCTTGGTTTCTTGGCTTTTTCATATGGGCTTCATGACATTCCAGCATCCTCATTTCTGAGAAGACCCATTCAGGTCTGTTTATGAAGTCCTTTTTTCATTTTCTTGCAGGTTCCACTCAAGTGTATGTCTAGTGATACTCGACTTTGTATTTCACATGAGTATCCTGACACATTGCCATTTTATTTTCTTAACCTGACTCATCATGAGTTCATGTTCTGTGCTTACAGACAGGTCTGTGTTTACCTGACTCATCATGAGTTCATGTTCTGTGCTTACATACAGGTCTGTGTTTACCTGACTCATCATGAGTTCATGTTCTGTTCTTACATACAGGTCTGTGTTTGCAGCTCTGTTATACCGTCTCAGTCTGAGAATATATCAAAGACATCTGTTGACAAAGATCTGAATTTTATTAACAACTTATTTTGGATTTCTGTAATTATTTCTGTTTTATTAAATGGATGGGTAGTCAATCCATCGCATAACCCCCAACTTGGAGGACCAGAAGGGCACATTTAGTCTGATCAACCCATCCACAATCCCCAACCTGGAGGACCAGAAGACCACATTTAGTCTGATCTCTCTCCTTATGTGATATAATACTGTAGTATTGACAAGTTGTACATTTACTCCGCCCGAGTGGTTACCGGGGCCCAAATTTGGTGTGTAAAGAATAAACCACTGTTACCTCCACGCATGTCGTAAGGCGGCTAAGGAGGTTTGGCTGAAATCGGATGCATGTGTCCTAAACGTGTAGAAGTCTTATGCGTTTAGGGGCCTACCAAACCAATGTGCAACGTATACACGTTCTTGGCAAAGATCAAACATATCACAAAGAGTGATTAAAATTGGTTGTAAGAACGAACGCAAAGAAGAGAGTACATTTACTCATCCTTCCTTCCTGCTTATAAATACGTACACATTGTCTATGTAAAGTAAAAAGTAAAGGAACACTTTTTCATACCTCAAGGTATATTGTGTAATCCCTTGTTAGGCACATATTTGTAATTGACTGTCGCTAAATGATGGTTGATCCGGTCAACATCATGCCGGCTGCCGTTACTTACCAGTGCTTTTCCTGGTACCCAATTGAGACTGGGTCAACCTGAGAGTCATTTAAGGAACCCTTTCATACCCGTGAGTATATAGGTCAATCAGTGTTAGCCTGATTTTCATTGACAAGTGGCACAGAGTGGTGATTGGTCAGTCACGCGCGCCTTTACTTTCCCAGAGCATGTCTGGTACCCAGTTGAGGCTGGAGTGACCTGAGAAAGCCGTCGATCGGAGAGAAAATTCCACAGCTCTGACGGGAGCGAACCCAGACCACCAGCCTTGGAGCGGTTCACTACAACTCACTCTTACAGCTGGCTCTCCTGAAGTCATTACATTCTGAAAATGTGCCATGCCCACTGTGAAATTTAACATGTATTGTGAAACTGATGTCTATTGTATAAATGTATGTATTGTATAAAGATGTGTATAAATGATGTTGCTATTAACTCTTGCAGAGAAAGTCCGTCAGATTCAGGACAAGTTAGAAGAATTTATACAAGCTCTGAACAAAGAGAAATGAGTGCGCCCGTGACCTGCCAGTTGCCTAGATATCTTTGTTTTAACTGTGCAACCTCACTATTTACAGCTGTTGCTTTGGATACTTACAGGCTGTTTACATGTTTGTTAAAATGTTGGTGTGACTGCCAGGCTATATTTACATGTCTTTTGATGAAATCTTGATGTGATTGTCAGGCTGTTTAAGTGTGTGTTCAAATGTTGGTGTGACTCATGCTGTTTTTAATATTTGTTGAAATCTTAGGCTGTTTGCTTGTATGCTTATTATGTTGTCTTCAAGGGTTCGGGGATCTTGGTGACACCTATATTGTCCATGTTATTCTACTAGACAGAGTAACTGTCTAGTAGAAGTTTGATTTCTTCTGTGTGGGTCTGTTGGGTGATCTCTTCTGTGTGGGTCTATGGGGGATTTCTTCTGTGTGGGTCTGTTAGGTCATTTCTGTGTGGGTCTGTAGAGTGTGAGATTGTCATGGTCTGTTTCAACAGAGAAGAAGACACTTGGTTGTTAGATATAGAAGGAATATATCACCTGGCGTAGGCGGGAACATCTTACATATTGCAGGAATATATCACCTGACATAGCGGAACATCTTACATATTGCAGGAATATATCACCTGGTAGGCGAACATCTTACATATTGAAGAAATATATCACCTGGGGCTGTAGGCTGGAACATCTTACATATTGAAGAAATATATCACCTGGGTGGGGAACATCTTACATATAGCAGGAAATCATGACATCACTCTTACATATGAGAAATATATCACCTGGCTAGGCGGAACATTTACATATAGCAGGAATATATCACCTGGTGTAGGAGGAACATTTACAATAGGAATATATAAACATGGTGTGGAGGAGAAGTTACAGGAGACTTTGAAATGGATGCTTGTGAGAACAATTTATGTTTTATAGGCTTTGTTATTGGTGTGTGTGTCTTGTTTATTGCTTGCTATTTATGATGTGGTCAAGTTGATGTCCACCAGTGTATTTAATTGTAATAGATGTAATTGTGGTCCAGTTGGATGCTTCCCTTGTATGCCAGGGATGGTATGTGTTTGTTTCTTTCTCATTATTTATATGTCATGCTTTATAAAACACAATAAATACATTTTTGGTGTCATAAACAGCCTTGTCTTCTGTTTCTGTGTTTGATATTTGTTATTCATGGGGAGCAAAGAATAGTAACACTGCAACCTGCAAGAGACGACTGAGGTAGGTGCCTAATGAAGCTACTCTAGTATATAAAAATCGTTGCAGAAATCGGATGTACTGGCCATGTAGGCACATAACTGGCACAACATACAATCACTCTTAGGCTCGGATCACATACAAATCACAAAAAGTGGTAGAGATAGAGCATAAGAAGAAGTAGTTATTCATGCTTCCATGTAACGTGTTGTGTTCAGCATTTTTAGTCAACCAGGATTTATCGATTTTGTTAATTAATCACTAATTAGTATCTGTCCATCACAAGCTATCATGACGATAGCCTCAGATGTATGATGTTACACATCTCAAGTGTGTGTAGAGGTGACTTTATTAGAATTCAATCCTGGAACACAACTCCTCTTCCCCTCTCTCCATCACAGATGAGGCATTAGAGTTGGACATGTGGGTGTTGTATTTTTTGTCTTTTTGGACAGCTAATTTTGTTTCCAAGCCTCAGCAGTTTGACTATTCTTAGCTATGCAAATCCTTTTGTTGTTGCAGCGCCATATTTGATGATCTTGTGCAATGGATTCCTGCAAGGTGTCTATATCAAAGCATTTAAGAGGCCTTTAATAGTGGTTTTGACATTACATTTTTTCTTTGTGTGACCAACCAATTGTTTGCTTTATCAATCATGTCACACCATACATCAACTTGTTATAGAGATTATACTGAACTAAGGACTTCAACATAAATAGCATACCAACCTAGTCACAACCTAATTCCAAGACTACTGTAACTCTACTGACTAGGCAACAGATCTGGGAGAGATGATGACAAATGGAGCCGTGTTCTATGCAGGATCTCGCTCCTCAGTACGTAAACCAAGAAGAACGAAGGTGCCCACATGAACGTGAGTACGCTGCAACCCAGTTAGGTACCTATGTAGGATATGCGCATCTGAATTTCAGCCATGATGTTATTCAACAGAACACACATTTGTACAGACGGGTAGCTCAGATTTTACAAACAGAAAACCGCGCTTTAAAGTACCACATCTGTAGTTATATACTGTAGCATGGTATCAGATATGATTGGCCATAGGCTGTCTCATGCCATGGGATCTTTTTGTAACAGGTGTTTTGTGGTTACTGTAAACGCAGATTAAAATTATAAATTTGAATACATAAATAATTTGGTACATGTGTCTGATCATCATCATGTGCCGCCTCTAACCTCACATTGAAGAATACTACAATTGACTGCAAATTATATACATTGCCCTGATGGTACACTCTGACATGTTGTTTGTTTGTCCACCACTTGATGTTTCCCTCCTAGCAATTATTATAAATGTATCTGCCATTAGCTCTTCTTCCCTTAACTTTCCTCTCTAATATAGTCTTGAATATGTTTTCATGTTTCTTAATAATGTGACCCAAACTAAAGTGTTTGTTTACATTTTTCTTTCATTTGATTAGTTCTCTTTTCTTCTATTTGTATTAAATCGTTGTTGATTGTTTTTATTCTATTCTCACGACTCAACAACATTTTGATAGCATTGATTCTACTTTCTGGCTGTTTCTTGATTATGAACTATGAGCATAACTCTCTGTGAAATGTGATGCCTGCGAAAAGTTACCAATAACACCAGAAAAGACGACACCAGCATCAGAGAGAAAGTTGGGACCGGATTTTGCTTGAATTGTACTGAGAAACAAAGAATGAAGTAGTTCAGCAACTTAATAAGAATTCAACCAAACTGCATTGTATACATAGTCTTCTACAACAGAACATCAAGAAAGAAGGCGAGAGGCAGATCACGAAAAAATATGGAAAGATGTCTATATATAGAGTGCAAAATACCTAACACCCAAGTCAGTCCACTATAACTATAGTATAGCAGCGCAAGACCAAAACAGAAAACCACGACACTGAGCAGTGTGGCGACAAAAGAAGAAGTGTCTTTGTAGTCCACTCTTATCGATTTTAAACTATTTTATTTGTTGCAAAAGTGACGAATAGTGTAATACATCCTTTAAGTTACTAAATAGCACATTATCAGTATTAGACGCGTCTGCTTGTTAGATCAGAGATTTGTTTGCTAGAGGTCTTCTGTTTGGGAGGTATTTTTGTGAACGTCATCCAATTGTCTTAAATAATAATAATTCCTCTCGTACCGTTATACGTTACATAGGGCCTGCAAGTAATTTCTCCATACCGCTCTATCCTGGGCAACTCGCTCAATCTCCTCATGGAACTGAGACCGATATTTCCTGCCTCTCTCAGCAAAGTTCGTTTCAGGGTCTCCTTAGGTCGACCTCTTTCTTGAACCCTTTGCATCCCACTTCAATGCCTGCTTTGATATTTGTTGACTTCTCTTTCATGTTCTAGCCTGTTAATCATTATTGTGATTAACAGCAAACATCAAACGAGTATGCACCTGACCATTGCGTTTATCCTTCTGGTTCTTTCAGCCACCTTGATTTATAGGTGAGCTTCCAGGTTTGTTGATTTCTCTAAGGTGTCAAATATCATCTTCTTTCTTATAACATTGTCAGGGTTGACCGAATGTCCTGATTTACCTTGAATTCGTCCATTTATATTCATTATTTTTCGCACATCTATTTTCAAATGCATTCAACTTGCTTTCTATATCTTTAGTCATTTTCCAACTCTCGCTGGCATATGTAGATTATAACATTTGAATTGAAAATTGTAATTTAGTTTTAATACTATATAACTTGCAGTTCCATATTATTTAGACTTTAAAAGCTGATGTTGTTTTACAAATGTATCATAACTTTTAATCTGCAATCAAAATTGCATCAATTGCATTGTAAAAGATAATTTTACAACTATTTTGTTTCGTTTAGAAATATGTAAGCTAACACAGTTATTACGTATTACATGATAGTAACACAGTTATTAAGTTATAAACAGAGTTACCGTAACATAATTATTGGATAATGCTTTGAAAATTATATATAAATAAAAACATCCTTAATGATTATTCTTTGATGGTATATATGACAAAAAGAAAAGAATCTGGCATGAATATTGAAAGTCAAGATGACCTATGACCATTTCTGTGAATTGTGAACGTAAATTGAGAGACGAGAGAATTTATAAAATGTTCATGCATTTTAGAAATATTTCTTTCAGCTTTAAGAATATTCACAAGTTGATAAATGGTTGGTAGGTATGGTGAAGACACCAATGGTTGTCTGAATAAATGAGTAGAAACATGTAGATTAGCAAAGTGAAATGTGTAATGGTGGTGGTCATGAAGACAGAGCTGCTACTTTGATACGGATCCTCCGAAAGAAGCTAAACCAGGCGGTACAATTGTTGAAGGAACTGCTGGTAACACTGGAATAGGTTGACATTTCTGTGGGTTTCAAGTGTGATATCTGCGACAACCAGTCGGGAAAATCGACTTGTTAAAAACACTGGTCAAGTACTATGTACTTCTGTCCATGATGATCTAAATCTATAATCTATGCTAGCGTTTTCAATGTTGAAAATTCATGTACTAATGTTTGATAATTCACATCCAGCTCTAATGAACAAGGCCGAAATATGGACAGAATTCGAAGTTAATATTTGACAGACTGTTACTCTCTGTGTTTTACTTTCTGAAAAATCCAAAAGTTCATGGGTTCTGTGTTCAAGTGTGTTTACAACTATTTCAAATGGGAATGAACGTTATTCGATCTACTGGGAATAGGCAGCAGAGTGACTGAATTAGGCCTATTGATATGCTTTTGATGATGTGGATGCAGGAATATGCATTTGTCTCTTCATGAAGAAGGACTTTTTTGCTCACAGGACTAAATTGTTTGCTGCTTATAAACTAGCCAAACGATGGGTCCAGGACAACCATTGTTACATGTCTATGTGATATGGTCATCTTACTTGAAAACTCTACAAAGAAGTTTTGAAAACTAGGGTCTTTAGATAATATGCCTGAGATTTACAACATATCTACATTAAATATTCATATTTGTATCTAAACATGATATCTGTGAACTTTATGGCATCCTATTTAAATTGACAATATCATGTATACAATTGATGATATACTTGTTGTAATATCCTGTATCTTCAACTTTTTTTAACTCATTTCTACATATAATTCAATTTGTTACAATCAGTACATGTAGTCAAGAACTGCATCATAACAAGAGTTTAATTGTTAGTCTTTTTTAGATATTATAACTTTTAATACTTTGTGAATTTTGATCTAGCAGTTGAGCTGTATACTATAATTTTTGGTAGCCTAAGGCATAAATGTTAGTAAACTTATACATTAAAAACATCTTAATTATTATTTGCAATGATGATATATCTTAATTAATAATTTGTAATCACTATAGAGATATATCATAGATCTGACACGCCATGGGTTGAATCCTAGAAACAGAGTGTCAGGGCAGACCTCAGTTGATTTGATTAATCAATCTTTGCATATTTGGTATGTCTTTGATGCACGATATGCCTATCTTCAATTGTAGGATGGATCACAACCGAAACTCTGTTCGGAAAGATTCTCAATGTATTAAGAATGTAATTTTGGGCATTTTAGCTCCTCTTGTAAGAAGAATCTTTACTGGTAGCAGTCCTGATGACATCATAGCCCTTGATGGTAGATGGTTTGTGTAAGATATAAACCAACTGTTCTGTTCTATTTTGTTTATTGAGTTATCAGTTGTTTACAATTCTACACTGTCTAGTGTTTAATCGGTTCCTCATGTTGCAAAGCAGTCTACTAATTGCTAAAGTCTATTCTAGTGCTGCTATCATCATAGTGTGCAGCTTGGTCAAATCCACGTGTCTCTAACTATTTGAAGATCTCATCTAACACTGTCAATGAGGCTTGTCCTGGCACTGGTCTTGCCGATGAGTTTCAAACTCTGATATTGTCCCTGCCAACAACTCAGTCACTAGGAAAATCGACTGTTAAAAACACTGGTGCAAGTATCAGTCCTGTCGTCCATGATACCTCACACAATTATAATCATCATGCTAAGCGTTTTGCAGACAGTCTTGAAAATTCAGTGTGGACTAATCAGTTTGATAATCGAGCAAATCGACAAGCTCACATCGAGACAACGGGGCCAGAAATATGGACAGAAACTTCAGGAAAAGTTAATGCAGTTGTGTTTGGTACAGGAACTGGTGTATCTCTCTGGTGTTTCTACTTTTCTGAAAGAAAAAATCCAAAGTTCATGCGTTCTAGCTGATCCTCAAGGTAGTGCTCTCTACAACTATTTCAAACATGGGAAACTGGAACGTTACCAGGGGACTCATCACTGAAGGAATAGGACAAGGCAGAGTGACTGAAAACTTAAAAGGGGCCCCTATTGATGATGCTTTTGCCGTGATGGATGTGGATGCAGTGAATATGACATTTCGTCTCTTGCATGAAGAAGGACTTTTTGTTGGGGCCTCTACAGGACTAAATGTGTTTGCTGCTTACAACCAGCCAAACAAATGGGTCCAGGACATACCATTGTTACATGTCTATGTGATACTGGTCATCGTTACTATGCAAAACTCTACAAAAAAGAAGTTTTGAAAACTAGAGGTCTTCTAGATAATATGCCTGAGATTTACCAACAGTATCTACATTAAATCTTCAATAGTTTGTATCTAAAACATGTGATATGCTGTAGGAAACTTTATGGCATCCTGTATCTTGGAATTGACAATATCATCTATTACGAATTGATGATACATATCTTGAATTGGTAATATCCTGTATCTTCAACTGATGATATATTGTATCAGCTGCGGAGTATTCGTTTAGGCACATATATTCTTTTGTTACAAACAGTACCAGCAGTCTAAGACACTGCATCATAACCAAAGAGAGTTTTTAATTGTCTAGTCTTCTTCTTCTTTGCATTATTTACGACCAATTTTAATCACTCTTTGTGGGGGACTGCCTAGAGTAGTTGATAGTAGCTCGGCCTGCTAGCTGAGACGCCTCATAGCTTGGGTTCGAACCTACTGTCCGGCATTTGTTTGAGTCCCTGGTCTTACTCAGGACGATAACGTGAGTACCTCTGAAGTCGGAGAAAATCTGCCTTTATGGCGAGGAATACTAATTACAGTACATTGAGCACACGGCTGCCAGTGTAAAGTAATTTACAATGCGCACGCTGCTGCCATTGTAAGAATTGAAAACGGATTTTCACGCAAAAATCAGTTTCAGAGATGAAACTGTCTGAGTTGAAAGCGACGAAAGAAAAAAAAAGAAAATCACTCTTTGTGATATGTTTGATCTTTGCCATGAACGGTATCGCTGCACATTGGTTTGTAGGCCCCTAAAGGCATAGAATTGTCTAGTAAACTTTACTACATTAAAAATAATGTGTCATATTTTATTTGTCAATGTATGATATACTTCACTCTAATTAAAATAATTTGTAATATCAGCTATATGAGGACTATCATCATAGCACTCCGGACACGTCCATAGGTGCTCGACATCCCTAGACAAATCTAGTAGTGTCCAGCGCCCAACACTCCAGTTCGATTTTGATTAATCAATCTTTGCATATTTGGTATGTCGTTCTTTTCGGACTGCACCGATATCGACACCTATCTCTCTCAATCTGGTCAGTGAATGGGATTCACAACCCTGAAACTCTGTTCGGAAAGACTCTCTCAATGTATTAAGAATGTAATTTTGGGCCATTTTAGCTCCCTCTTGTAGTAGAAGAATCTGTAGTACGCTGGTGTTGTAGGCTAGTCCTGATGACCATTCATAGCCATGATGGTAGATGGAACATTTGTGTAAGATATAAACACAAACTCAGTTCTGTTAGCTTCATTTCTTGTTTATTGATGTTTTCTGAGTTGTTTACAATAACGTCTACACTGTTCTAGTGTTTATATCGGTCTCCCTATGTTGTCACTAAGCAGTCCTAACTAATCTACGTCAAAGTCTCATTCTAGTGCTGCTATTCTCATCATAGTGTGCAGCTTTGGTGTGCAAACTCCTACGGTGTCTCCTTATACTATCTTGCTAGTTTCTACTATCCTATCTACTTGTCTAGTATGAGGCTCTCTGTCCTGGGGCACTGGCTGTATGCCCCCGGCATAGACATTCCCTCCAACACTCTGATATTGTAGCCATGCCAGCCAATCTATCAGCTCGTTCATTACTACTTACTCCTGCTTACCCAGGGACAAAAATGGTGATTTATCAGATCCCTGTCTGTACCAGTACCTCCCCAGTTTCGTCTCACCATTCCTTATTCGACTTTACGAATCATGCTCATGGAGTCACCGGGTATGAAAACACAAGAGTAGTTATGAAATGCCATCCATTTCACCGCCTTTGTAACCGCCCATACCTCCATTGTCAAACTAATTTGTAATATTTTACTTGTAATGTACAACAATACTAGAGGGCAGGGTCCCAGGACGCAGAGGCAGACCAAGAAGAAGATGGCTACAAGATATTAAAGAAACCATGAACATGACCATCAACGAAGTGGGTGAACTGGCAGGAGACAGAGTGAATTTCAGATGTGCTGCAAAGAGAGCAACGTCCTATAAAGGATACACACCTTGATGATGATGAATGTGCGACAAACTTCACTCCAACTACAGTGTTCCAATTTTATTAGTAGTTGATGGCAAACTTCACTCCAGCTAAAAGAGTGGCTTGTATTTTATTTCTTAACTGAACTGTCAGAATAACTTGTTTTGAAGTATGCATTATTGATATATTTATTCTAACATAAATTCATTTGACTTGTTCATGATTTTTATATGTTTTATTCTTGCTCAAGACAATACATAAAATTGTTATTTGTGCCACTATGTCAACATATTGTCATTTTCCAGCATTAGTTTTAGATTTATATCTCTGTAGTTTCTATTGAACTAACAGTTACATTTACATTTTTTGTCTAAATGAGTCAGCGAGTATCATTTAAATTAGTCAATACATGGTACAAAGTCATCATATAACATAAGTTAGTACATAGTAAACAAACAGAGAACTGTGGTATAGGGCAGGACAACGGCAGGTGGAACAAGAGATAATGAGCAGAAGGTGGAGATGGATAGGACACACACTGAGGAAACCCTTGACAGCATCGTGAGACAGGCTCTCCGATGGAACCCCCAGGGCAATAGAAGTAAGGAAGACCCAGAAACACCTGGAGATGGGAGTTAGAGATGGAATGCAAGAGGACAGGGAGAGAGTGGCGAGATCTGGAAAGGATGGCCTTGGATAGGCGGCTTGGAAGGCCTTGGTTGCGGACCTATGCTTCCCTAGGGCGAAGAAGAAGATACATAGTAAAGGTGTCAGTGTTTTGTACCATGGTTCCCTGTAATATAAGGCTGTTCAGGTCAGTCGGGAAATTGGAAATTCCTGTTGATATGGGCTGACATTTTATATACTTTTGTGATAGAACGCTCTAAGCTTTATTGCAATTTTACACAATTCCGAGTCCATGGTTTTTTATTGATGAAAAGTTAATAATAACTTAATAATAAGTTAATGATATTTCTTAGCATTAAATTTAATTTGTGACATAAAATAACCTTGTTTTTAAATCTTGTATTTTTAAAATGAATTAATTTTTATCTAACAATACTGGAATGCAAGGGTCATGTGATGTGAGTCGTCTGATTCCAGGAGTTTCACTTAAACTGAATGGCCTTATGGTTAAAGGGGCTGTGTTGCACAAAGAGTTAGTGTATTTTATATGAGCAGTTTAAATCATGTATTTTATTCAGTTCTTGAGAATAAGAAAGTCATTAAAGTCTTTTGTACATTTCTTCCCAATAAAACTATTCATGACAGAGAAAAAGTGCAGACACAGAGTGCTTTGTATCAAGAAGAGACCGGTTTAGGAATGAAGTCATCCGAGAAAAAGTGGTGCAACATTAATACTGAACTTTATAAAACAGCAAATTCAATGGTTTGTGAAATGCGATTTCTAGAACAGGCTCTTGTGTACACTTTGTAGATGGTGTCATTCACTGCCTCTGTTATTTCTGGGTCCACCTTTGATTGAACTACATTTTTCTTTGTATCCATTGTATAGGAGTAACATTTCCCTTTGAGGCAATTGTCTGTTGGTAATCTGCTTATGTGGTCGAACCATTTAATTTGTTGCTTCTTGATGAAGTTCAGTACCGATTTTGTATCCATTGTTTTCTTGATGTCTTCATTCTTAAACTGGTATTTTCTTGATACTTCCAGCATTCTTCATAGACACTTCATCTCTGTCATGACTAGTTTTTTCTATCGTTTGATGTCAGCGTCCAGGTTTGGCTCTCATGGCATAATATCGGGAGAAAGACTGTATTGTACAATACTCTTTTGGTGTTCACTGTGATATGTTTGCATTTTAAAATTGCCATTTGTCCTATGATTTGATTTGCTTTATTGCATCTTTGTTGAATTTTGTTTGTTATTCTTCCATTTACTGAAAAAATTATCACCAGTTACATAAATACTAACATGTTTTAGTTGATGCTTGTGATGGAGATATTAGTTGTTTTCTCATCTCTAGTAAATGTCATTAATTTAGCCCTATCTATGTTCATTTTCATGTTATAGTCATCGGATGTTAAAAGGCAGTCTGTTAATTTATTATTTTAGCTGTTGATGATATAATTGCTTTATCATCTGCAAAAAGCAGTTCATTTAGTAGTTCCACAAGGCTATCTTTTTAAACTGGTATATTAGCTGTTTTATAGATTTGGTCCATATATGTGATTTAAACAACTTTCTTTCTTTCTCGAATCCTGTATGCCTCACAGCGTCAGGTCAGGAAGAGATTTCTAAAACGGGCCCTAGTATGCGCTTCGTAGATAGTCTCTTTCGTCGCCTCTGTTATCTCCGAGGTCCATCTTTTGCGTGGCGGCCTTTTGCTTTGTACCCATTGTATCGGAGCAGCATTGCTCTTTGGGGTGCACTGTCTGATGGTAATCTGCTTACGTGACCGAACCATTTAATTTGTTGTTTCTTGATGAAGTCTAGTACTGATGTTGTACCCACTTTTTCCTGATGTCTTCATTTCTCAACCGGTCTCTTCTTGTTACACCCAGCATTCTGCGTAGACACTTCATCTCTGTTGTGACTAGTTTTCTTCTATCGTTTGTTGTCAGCGTCCAGGTTTGGCACTGGTAACATAATGTGGGGAAAAAGATTGTGTTGAACATTGCTCTTTTTGTGTTCATGGTGACGTGTTTGCATCTTAAAATTGGCGCCATTTGCCCTATCATTTGATTTGCTTTGTTGCATCTGTGTTAAATTTCATTAGTTATTCTTCCATTTGCTGAAAAAATGCTCCCAGGTATGTGAAATCTTTTGCTTGATTTAGTAGATGATTATCGATGGAGATGTTGGTAGTGTTTTCCTCTCTGGCAAATGTCATTACTTCTGTTCTGTCTATGTTAATTCTCATGTTGTATTCGTTACATGCTAACTGGAGTCTGTTGATGTGTTGTTGTAGCTGTTCTTCTGTTGTTGATATGATTGCCTGATCGTCTGCAAAAGAAATTCATTTAAGAGTTCTCCGAGGTTGTTTCCTTCGCTGGTGTTAGCTATTTTACAAATGTGGTCAATGTCGTGATGAATAGCAGCGGGATAGTACGAACCTTGTCTTACTCCTGACCCTACGTGAAACTTTTCTGATAATCCTGTATTTGTTCTAATCGTACATTGGCTGTCAGTATAAATGTTCTTGCAAAGGTTGATTAGGTGTTCATTAACCCATAGGTTGTTAGTATTTTCCACAACTTGTGCCTAGTACGGTCGAACGCTTTTCCTGATCTACAAATGCAACGTGTAAATGTTTGTCGGATTCGATAGTCCTTTCTACCAACTGTCTGAGGGCGAATATTGCATCTGTACAGCTTTTGTTCTTCCTGAATCCCATTTGGGAGTCATTAAGCTGTGGCTCGATGATGTGGCAGAGCCTTTTCTCAAGTATTTTGCAGAATATTTTCCCAGTGTGGCTCAGTAGCGCTATGCCTCTATACTTTGTACAGTCCCTCTTGCTACCTTTCTTCTTCCAGATGGGAACAATTGTAGCATTCTTCCAATCTTCTGGTGTTTCTTGTGTGATCCAGACTTGGTTGAATAGTCTATGGAGCCAGCTGATTCCTACCTCTTTAGTTGCTTTGATTAGGTCGGCGGGATATTGTCTGGGCCTGGTGTTTTATTAGGTGGGGCCATATTTAAAGCATTTCTGATCTCTGATAGTGTTATGCTTGGTTCTACTTCTGAAGTTACATTTACTGTGTGTTCTTGAGTGTTCGGTTGGTCCTCTTGTTGTAGGTTGAGAAGTTCACTAAAGTATTGTCGCCATCTGTTCATTATAATTTTTGGATCATTAAGAGCTTGGCCGTTTTCCTCGTTAATAATTTCAGTTGGGTCATATTGTTCTTGTCTTTCCCGCATAGCTTTAATTTTCTTGTAAAAATGTCTTGTTGAATTTTGTAGTCTGAATTTAATGTTTCGCCATAATCTTGCCATGCTTGTATTTTAGACTTCTTTATTATCTCCTTGGCTTGTTTTCTAGCTGTTCTATACTCAGTGAGTCGTTTTGATGTTTGTTTTTGCCCATAAGTTGTATCTGTGTTTTTCTCCTTTACCGCTAGTTTTACTTCGTCATTCTACCAAGTTGTGCTTTTTGGTCGGGTACCTCTGTATTTTGCTGTTCCGCATTTAAACAACATCAGTGATAATATGCATCCTTGTATTAATCCAGATCTATAATTTTTTGGGGAAAATGATTACTATTTTCCTTTTGCTCCTTCTAAGATATTTTCAATTTTGTTGTTGCCTCTGCAAATATTGATGGTGTATATGTTTACATTATTCATGGGTTTTGACCCTGCTGGCTGATTCGTGAGATCTCTTAATGCTTCTACGAGCATAGCTTAAATTTGTGGCGTAGAGGTTAGGTGCTTATTTCTCATTCCAAAGGCAATCGGTTTACTCCCTCCTAGAGCCATCCAAATATTTTTCTAGAGATCCCTGGTCTCAGTGTAGGTGAGATCGGGTTCCTAGTTCTATCGGAGACGGGCGCTAAATGTAGACTATTAAAGTTGAGCATGTAAAAGAACATTTGACAGTTCAAAATATAATATATTTAGACTTAATCATGGTTCATTGGATTTTATAACTAAAGCTTTCTACTGGCCAGCCCTAAACCAACCAGCCTTAAGCTGAACCCTACCTTATAGCCTCTTCGACATGCTTTGTAGGTTGCGGTGTGCTGTTCTTTGTTTCCTTTGTCGACTGTGACAAAAATATAGCGACAGTATGTCAACCATGCAACACAATCTCTATTATGTCAGACCATGCAACACAATCTCTAGTATGTCGGGTCATGCAACACAATCTCTAGTATGTCGGGTCATGCAACACAATCTCTAGTATGTCGACCATGCAACGCAATCTCTAGTATGTCGACCATGCAAAACAATCTCTAGTATGTCGACCATGCAATGCAATCTCTAGTATGTCGACCATGCAAAACAATCTCTAGTATGTCGACCATGCAACACAATCTCTAGTATGTTGACCATGCAACACAATCTCTAGTATGTCGGGTCATGCAACGCAATCTCTAGTATGTCGGGTCATGCTACACAATCTCTAGTATGTCGGGTCATGCTACACAATCTCTAGTATGTCGACCATGAAACACAATCTTTAGTATGTTGACTATGCAACGCAATCTCTAGTATGTCAGCCATGCAACGCAATCTCTAGTATGTCGGCCATGCTACACAATCTTTAGTATGTCGGGTCATGCTACACAATCTCTAGTATGTAGACCATGCTACACAATCTCTAGTATGTCGACCATGCAACACAATCTCTAGTATGTTGACCATGCAACACAATCTCTAGTATGTCGACCATGCAACACAATCTCTAGTATGTTGACCATGCAACACAATCTCTAGTATGTTGACCATGCAACACAATCTCTAGTATGTCAGCCATGCTAACAATCTCTAGTATGTCGCATGCAACACAATCTCTAGTATGTCGGGTCATGCTACACAATCTCTAGTATGTCGGTCATCTACACAATCTCTAGTATGTCGGGTCATGCTACACAATCTCTAGTATGTCAGGTCAGGCAACACAATCTCTAGTATGTCAGCCATGCAACGCAATCTCTAGTATGTCGGCCATGCAACACAATCTCTAGTATTTCGGGTCATGCTACACAATCTCTAGTATGTTGACCATACAACACAATCTCTAGTATGTTGACCATACAACACAATCTCTAGTATGTTGACCATGCAACACAATCTCTAGTATGTTGACCATGCAACACAATCTCTAGTATGTCGGGTCATGCTACACAATCTCTAGTATGTTGGGTCATGCAACACAATCTCTAGTATGTCGGGTCATGCAACACAATCTCTAGTATGTCGGGTCATGCAACACAATCTCTAGTATGTCGGCCATGCAACACAATCTCTAGTATGTCGGGTCATGCAACACAATCTCTAGTATGTTGACCATGCAACACAATCTCTAGTATGTTGACCATACAACACAATCTCTAGTATGTTGACCATGCAACACAATCTCTAGTATGTCGGGTCATGCTACACAATCTCTAGTATGTTGGGTCATGCAACACAATCTCTAGTATGTCGGGTCATGCTACACAATCTCTAGTATGTTGGGTCATGCAACACAATCTCTAGTATGTCGGGTCATGCAACACAATCTCTAGTATGTCGGCCATGCAACACAATCTCTAGTATGTCGGGTCATGCAACACAATCTCTAGTATGTCGGCCATGCTACACAATCTCTAGTATGTCGGGTCATGCTACACAATCTCTAGTATGTCGGGTCATGCAACACAATCTCTAGTATGTCGACCATGCAACACAATCTCTAGTATGTCGGGTCATGCAACACAATCTCTAGTATGTCGGGTCATGCTACACAATCTCTAGTATGTCGGGTCATGCTACACAATCTCTAGTATGTCGACCATGCTACACAATCTCTAGTATGTTGGGTCATGCAACACAATCTCTAGTATGTCGGGTCATGCTACACAATCTCTAGTATGTCGGGTCATGCAACACAATCTCTAGTATGTCGACCATGCAACACAATCTCTAGTATGTCGGGTCATGCAACACAATCTCTAATATGTCGGGTCATGCAACACAATCTCTAGTATGTTGGGTCATGCAACACAATCTCTAGTATGTCGGGTCATGCTACACAATCTCTAGTATGTCGGGTCATGCAACACAATCTCTAGTATGTCGGGTCATGCAACACAATCTCTAGTATGTCGGGTCATGCTACACAATCTCTAGTATGTTGACCATGCAAATGGAATCCGGGAGACAAGAGGGATAGGTGGAGACCTAGAGGGACATGGAGATGAACTGTAGATAGAGAAAGAGAAGAGGTGGGAAAGACACGGAATGAACTATGCTGGCTTGCTTAAAACAGATCTGGTTGGAGCAAATTTGTTGATTCTGTATGCTTCAAGGGGAGTTGAGAGAAGAAGAAGATGATGTCAGCCATGCAAGACAGTCTCTCTCTCTCTCTTTCTCTCTCTCTCTCTCTCTCTCTCTCTCTCTCAGCTTGCCTTGATGTTTCTAAAGAAATATAATACATTATTCCCTGGCACAACTGTGCAATGATGGCACATGTAGTAATATATGCTTTTGCTGCAAGCTATGTCTCAGCCATGGTTGTTGTCTGATGTGAGTCATGGTTGTTGTGTGTTAGAGGTTAATGTTGTTGTCTCATGTGAGTCAGTACTGTTGCTTTACATGAGCCATGATTGTTGTGTGATGGGAGTCATTGTTGTGTGATGGGAGTCATTGTTGTGTTGTAATGCTATTCATTTAGATTTGTGGATAACAAGAACAGGGCAGGAACCCATGATGACCAAGATCAGGCGGATAAAATATGGAGGTAGGTCGGACATATCTTGTAGAAGACACAGTCGAGTATCACTAGACAAGCACTTGAGGGGAACCAAAATGGAAATGAGGATGTCCTAAACATACCTGGAGAATGAGTCTCCTTGAAGAACAAGTATCATGGACTATCCTGGGAAGCCGTCAAGAAAACTACCAGAGACCGAGGAAAGAGGACAACTGTTGAGGCCCTATGTTCCACGAGGAACGGAGAAAAGTTCCCACTAAGGTACACTGGGGATATGGAACTGTATGGAAGATGAAGAATTTGGACATATCTTGTTCTGTCATTCTCCAGCATTCTGATCTGTATGGTAACTTTATGATTGCCATATAATGTTATTTATGATTGTTGTGTTAACAGGAATTGGGATTGTTGTTACACGTGAGTCATAACTGTTTTGTGATGTGACTAACGTGCTATGTCAGCAAGTGTGTATGAAGTACAGTAGGATTAAAGGCCAGACATTTAGCACATGTGTATTTTGCTATGTCACAACAGTAAAAACTACAATTTTATTTGCTATAATAAATGTTGCTTGCATTTCATTAACGTTTGTATAGTTTATGTGCTTCATTGTATCTGGTTTCTAGAGTGTTTTTTTTTGCTGCTGTTTTCCTTGGAATCTTCTTTGCGTCCGTTCTTATGACCAATTTTAATCACTCTTTGTGATATGTTTGATCTTTGCCAAGAACGCGTATACGTTGCACATTGGTTTGGTAGGCCCTAAACGCAAAGACTTCTACACGTTTAGGACATCTGCATCCGATTTCAGCCAAACCTCCTTAGTCGCCTCTTACGACATGCGTGGCAGGTAACAGTGGTTCCATTCTTTACACCCCAAATTTGGGCCCCGGTAACCACTCGGGCGTCCCTTGGAATGATTTCAGGCGAAGTCATGTAGCCTAATATGACTGATTTTTGTGTGTCAAGGCTTGATTTCCCCATCACCAGTGTCCTATGATGGAAATTTCAGTTGTCTCAAGCACTCTCTTTTTTTTTTTTTACATGGTAATTCTATGATATGGCAAGAATACTTGTGTTTATCTACCTCCGAATTGGCTGTGAGGGCGCCGTCATCAACAAAAAAAAAGGGATGGTTGATTCTTTCACATTGTTGGTAGAGGCTGTAACCTCATGAAATTGCTCGCCTGCCCAGCGTGTTCGTAGCGCATTGGACGACGGGTGACAAGCTCCATGTGAGGGCGATTCAATTCCGCCGGCTGGCAGAAATGCCACAGGTTCTCCAGATTTACGGTGTTCGTGGAACCGAAGGGCTATGATGTCCATGGCACCGAGCCGAAGAGCTGAAAGCTCAAGTGCTTCTGGATCGGGGGACCTCATGAGATTAAAAGATTATCATGTGTCCTGTATCTAATCTTTACCCGCATGGTAATGTATCTATAGGCATACTGTGATGAAGGAATTTGTAATTATTTGCTGCAGAGTATGTATGAGAATCCGAATAAGGCGTCGGTTTATTTACATTACAGAATGTGTAGTGTGTTAACACATTCACTGCATATTATATAGTGTGTTATATGAAAATCGTGGCATATCCTTTACAGGACGTATCCATCAACCACAGTAAACGAGTCGACTGATTTTCTAGGCAGCACTTATACGTTCAGTAGTTTGCCATTGCTTTCAGAACGGTGAGGTCTATTTTTACCTTTGTAAAATCCCTCGAAACGAATTTGCGTCCAAACTAGCCAACCGTGGGATTTGAACCAGGTACGCTTGGGTTTGTGATCGAGCTCACTACCGCTTGAGCTACAGACGCTCACGTGTGTTATAACAAGGTCTATAACATAGTATATCCCAGAGATTCTCAAAATATGCGATATTGCCCCTCTGAGGGCCATGAGACCCGCAAGTGTGCGTAAAGATGAAAATGTACACTCGGGAGGTTGGTGGAAGCGTCGAGCAATTGTCAAATTGATGCCTGGACTCTAAACTACAAGTACCTCTGAAGTAGTAGAAAGTACATCAGTGGGGGATGATAATAAGAAAAGCAGGCCTTCCACAAAAATCAGTAGAAGCGCCATACCAGGCGCCCTAATTCATAGCGGGTAACACAGATGAAGAAGAAGATGCCATAAGTGTTCTGCTCCTTTCTGCAAGCGTAAGTCATGAAATCTATCATATCAAATAAGTCTGTTCTTGTGACATGCTGTGTTCAGTCATTGACTGAAGTTACCGTCGAGTATAAAGCCGAAGGGTTGACTTCATTGCGCCGGATTTTACCATGTATGGCTCGGTCTCTCTCCACAGAAATGGTTCACAGCATTCCGAGAGTATTACACAAAGCACGAACTCCGTAGCTCAAACAACAATACTATCAGCCTCTGAACAAAAATGCGCTCGTCAACAGAACAGCGCGATCAGGATTCGAACCCCGCCCGCCTGGTGCCGGGTCTCTCAAAGGAAGCAAAGAAAAGTACCAATGTGACCTACAAGGCGACTGATATAGGACCTAGGGAAGCTACCATAGTAAATAAAAACATCGCAGAAATCGGATGTGCTGGTCTACTTGTAGGCGCATAACTGACACAACGTACAAATTGCTCTTAGGCTCAGATCACATACAAATCACACAGGGTGGTTAACAAGTGGTCGATATGGGGCATTCGAAGAAGAAG
The DNA here is from genome assembly GCA_020796225.1 of Arion vulgaris. Lineage (NCBI taxonomy): Eukaryota > Metazoa > Mollusca > Gastropoda > Stylommatophora > Arionidae > Arion > Arion vulgaris. Next base: position 24,432,081 of record CM036758.1, on the reverse strand, counting down.
AAGGATTCGAACCCACGACCTTTGAAGCACAAGGCAACCGCGTAACCACATCTATCCCCGTCTTGTGAATGAATGAAACAAAAACCAGTTTGGGGTTAACAGACAACGCGTGTCCTGTCATTAACTGAAACTGCCGCCGAGTGTTTGAATGAAACAAATATTCCTGTGTGACTTTGAATATGTTTGATGGTATCTTTGTTTTTTTCCGATCCAGAAGCACTTGAGCTTTCAGCTCTTCGGTTCGGGGCCACGAACACCGTAAATCTGGAGAACATGTGGCTTTTTCTGCCTGCCCGCGGAATTGAACCCGCACCCACAGAGGGCTAGTCACCAGCAGTCCAACGCGCTACCAACACGCTGGGCAGGCGGGCATGTTATCTTATCTGGCATGTTCTAAAATAATATTAATCTGGAAAAGTACAACTTGGTCACCGTCTCTGTGCATGTAGTTGTATAGTCACCGTCTCTGTGTATGTAGTTGTATGTAACCGTGAAATCTTGGCTACTGCTTCTGATATCCTCGGTCACTACACCATAAACACTAACTCGACAACTATCACACTCTAACATAGAATATAATCCAATTTAAACGACCGTCAAAGATATTGTATCTCTATGTGAGAATCAATCTGATTCTCAACTTTTATTTGTTCATTTGCTTATTTCAATACAAAAATATACATTCATATATATATATATATGCAAATCAGTTGATTATGTATGGTTCTGTTTAGCATTTGGCAATTTCCTTATACAATTTAAAACAACCAATCTTCCTGAAAACAAATATATAAAGTATATTACCTCATCCAAATAAGACACCTCTATATCTAAAAATACAACCGTAAATATAATCGTATTAAATATTATGGTTTACTTATCTCTTCTGCCAAAAAAATATGAACATGAATGTTTCTGCCCAGAAGTCCTTGAGTATGTCCCTTTTATTTGAGATGTCTCCTTTTCGATCGAACCGCCTTGAATATCTCACTTTTCTTAGAATGTCTCTTTTTTTATTGAGTTGCAACTGTCTCTCTATTTAGGTCAGAGTCAACACCGTCAGGGCTGTCTTGTTGACAATACTAAGTTCTGGCGTGGTCACCAACTGTAGACTACCAAGCGCTGGTTTAGCTTGAATGATGTCACCATCTGTAGACTACCAACCACTGGTTAGCTTGAATGATATCACCAACTGTAGACTACCAAGCACTGGTTAGCTTGAATGATGTCACCATCTGTAGACTACCAAGCACTGGTTAGCTTGAATGATATCACCAACTGTAGACTACCAAGCACTGGTTAGCTTGAATGATGTCACCAACTGTAGACTACCAAACACTGGCTAATCTTTCCTCCTATCAATTAACTGTCTGTTATCCTGTTCTGCCCTCATTATTCTCTCTTCAAACTGCCTGTCCATGGGTACCTCTCTGTTCCTCTGTCTCTATCCGAACGCGTATCTAAAGTTGTGTGAAGTTGTATGAGTGTGTCTCTTATTCTAGACAACACTTCTGGACAAGTAAATTCTTTCTGTCTGTAACTGTCTCAGACTACCTACTCTCTGTCTCTATCCGAATGCGTATCTAAAGTTGTCTCTTCACTCTTACTGTCTATGCCAGAGTATTAACTGTTGAAGTCTGTCTCGGGACTACCTACACTGACTGTTCCTGGGTACCTCTCTGTCCCTCTGTCTCTATCCGAATGCGTGTGAAGATGTGTCGAATCTACCATATGTATTCTATTTATCCACTGGCAATTTTCTTTGTTTCCAAATCAGTCATTCTCCTGTTAGTATATTTCTCACGGTCAAATCTATTTTGTTGGCCTGGAAAACCCAGCTAATTTGACAATCGTGACCGGACAATCACCCAGACGTTCAAAAAAAATACAATTAACCTCTCTGGCTCCAGGAAAGAAAAAACAGGGCATAAATTTACTTCTAGTTAAGAAAAAGTCTCCTTGCTAACATATCTGATCTGTAATTATACATTCCCAGATCAGGTATATGGTTACCCCTTTTTAATTGAAAAATACGTGCCTAGCTGAAACTTGGGACTACGAGAAAGCAAGGGAAAGCCTGGTGTTATATTCCTGCTACATGTATAGTTACGTCTCTGTGCATGTAGTTGTATAGTAACTCTCTGTGCATGTAGTTATATAGTAACGTCTCTGTGCATGTAGTTATATAGTAACTGTCTCTGTGCATGTAGTTATATAGTAACTGTCTCTGTGTATGTAGTTGTATAGTCACCGTCTCTGTGTATGTAGTTATATAGTAACTGTCTCTGTGCATGTAGTTATATAGTAACTGTCTCTGTGTATGTAGTTGTATAGTCACCGTCTCTGTGTATGTAGTTATATAGTAACCGTCTCTGTGCATGTAGTTATATAGTAACTGTCTCTGTGCATGTAGTTATATAGTAACTGTCTCTGTGCATGTAGTTATATAGTAACTGTCTCTGTGCATGTAGTTATATAGTAACTGTCTCTGTGCATGTAGTTATATAGTAACTGTCTCTGTGCATGTAGTTATATAGTAACTGTCTCTGTGCATGTAGTTATATAGTAACTGTCTCTGTGTATGTAGTTGTATAGTCACCGTCTCTGTGTATGTAGTTATATAGTAACGGTCTCTGTGTATGTAGTTGTATAGTCACCGTCTCTGTGTATGTAGTTGTATAGTTACCGTCTCTGTGCATGTAGTTGTATAGTACCTGTCTCTGTGCATGTAGTTATATAGTAACTGTCTCTGTGCATGTAGTTATATAGTAACTGTCTCTGTGCATGTAGTTATATAGTAACTGTCTCTGTGTATGTAGTTATATAGTAACTGTCTCTGTGCATGTAGTTATATAGTAACTGTCTCTGTGCATGTAGTTGTATAGTCACCGTCTCTGTGTATGTAGTTATATAGTCACCGTCTCTGTGCATGTAGTTATATAGTAACTGTCTCTGTGTATGTAGTTGTATAGTCACCGTCTCTGTGTATGTAGTTGTATAGTCACCGTCTCTGTGCATGTAGTTATATGGTAACTGTCTCTGTGTATATAGTTGTATAGTCACCGTCTCTGTGTATGTAGTTATATAGTAACTGTCTCTGTGCATGTAGTTGTATAGTCACCGTCTCTGTGTATGTAGTTGTATAGTCACCGTCTCTGTGCATGTAGTTATATGGTAATTGTCTCTGTGTATAAAGTTGTATAGTCACCGTCTCTGTGCATGTAGTTGTATAGTAACCGTCTTTGTGTATGTAGTTGTATAGTAACCGTCTCTGTGTAGCACTATCTGCTTGCTGTGTCTACTTGTTTACCACAGTTAAAAAAAGGAGGAAGGCAATAATCACGCACGTCTGACGTTATTTGTTTACGACGGTCAATCAGGATTTGATTTAGTTCACAGGACATGCAAGAATTGTTTACAAAAACATGGAATTCTTCCTGAATTTTGCTATTTTTGTCGTCAATGTATTAAATGGCTGTAAACTTTAGCTTTCTCCAACTATGCCAATGTTAAATATATAGCACAAAGAAGGAAACTTCTAGATGGTATTATTGTTCGGATGGCAAAAAATATTTTGTAGCGTCGGAACATGTGTAGTTCACATGCAAGTTTTCAAGTTATTTCATCAAATGGTTACAAAGATATACATTTTTATCTGTGGGCATGACAAGTTGAACGGACTATAACAATTAGTCCTACGCAAACAGCGAGACTGTAAATAATTCAGAATGACGCCGACATTCTTCGCGCATTGAATGCTGGGTAATAAAAAAGTTCATAATAGCATCCATTTTGAATGTGTTGTGAATCGGTGAAACTGTGTAAAAGAAATCAGGTTAGTATACTAGTATGTCACGTTTTTTTCAGACAATCTGAAATTTTTTTATAAACTTTAAAGTTTTTCACACTGCCTGAATATTTTATAAACATTTCATAAGGGAAAACTACATATAACGAGACATTTACGAAGGGTCACCGCAATTATTTTGTACACCGCTACTTTTTGCGCAGGTACAGCTATTAAAACAGCAAATTTTCATACGATCAATACGAATAATGTCACTGAATCATACATTTTCAAAATGATGAATGATTCTTCTCTCTTGTGTGCAAGTTTTATTGTCAGGTGTTATCTTGAAGCTCCAAACTTGTGATCGCTAGAGCGACGACCCTGTTCTGTTTCGATGTTACTTTCACCGACTACTATGTCCGTTCTCTCTCTTTCTTTCTTTCTTTTCTTTCTTCTTCTTTCTTTTGTCCTTCTCTGCTTTTTTGCCGCTAGGCGTAGCAGGTTTAACTGATGATCGGTTTCGGAGATAATGCTCGCTCGGAAGATAACGGTCAGAGATAACGTTCTCTCTGACCATTTGAAAAATAGTTTTGTTATTTACAAAGCGATAAACGGTAATTCTAAGCATAATTTCCAAACTGTTATGCAGTATTTCTGCTGTGTGGTTGATATTTGTATCGAATATCAAGTTTAGTATTATAAATTTCTAGCTGAATGTGACTATATAGAATCATCCATTGACGACAGAAATGTTTTGGAGATCTAATTAAGAACTGTAACATTATGCTATTGTAAGTTATGAGTAAAAAAAAATAATAATAGAACATATTATTAGGATTGAAATAAATTGCTCTTAACTAAATGCTGTTTATGCAGTCAAGTTATGTGACTTCAATTACATCCCATATCAACAGAAAAATTATATATATAATATATAGTAACAGCAAATAATTTTATTACTGCTTGCATGCTCCAATTTTAGAAAAAGCAGCTGACAGTATAGACGGAAGATACTCTTAGGAAAATATGTGACCCTTCCGGAATTGAACCAGGAGAGGAATGGATTGCTGTGCCACCTCAATTTCAGACTGCTTTCACTGTTATTAACATTAAGAAAACTCGAACAAAATAATCCATCACTAATTAACAAGGGGGATTGAGGCCCGCTTGAATGACATCATCAATGATACAGATTTGGTTATTTACACCAATGGTTCAGTCAGTTTCCACCAGCGCTGTGCGTGGGTTATTTCAGCACTTTCAGGAGGAAAATAATATGAGACCAGTGGGGCCTACGCAACAACCACAAGTAGTTTGACAATGGAGGTTTGGGCGGTTACGGAGGCGGTGAAATGATTGGCATCTGATAACTACTCTCGTGTTTTCATACTCAGTGACTCCATGAGCATGATTCGTAAAGTCGAATCAGGAATAGTGAGACGAAACTGGGTAGAGTTACTAGTACAGACAATTATATCCTACAGAACTCCCCCAGTATGCAGACTTGAGAAGAAAGAGGTGGTCCACTTACACCAGCGTCCAAGACAAACTGTATGGCCTGGCCGATAATCTGAGACAGACGGCTGCCTTTATTAGAGAATGCGAAATCCCAATCTAGTGAGAACGCAGAAGAAGAATATAATTGATAACTGAATGTATGTTGATAACTGTCAATCTGGAGATTGTCGAAGAAAAACATACTGAGAACTTAAAGCAAACAAACTAATGAAATAACACAATGAGAGCAAGCTGGAAAGAAGAATTAATACCTCAATTTAATTGTCAACAATGATTCGTTACTTTGTGTTAGCGTTCAAGTATGGTTTTTTCCGATCCAGAAGCACTTGAGCTTTCAGCTATTCGGGGCGGTACCATGGACATTGTAACCCTTCGGTACGGTGTCACCAACACCGTAAATCTAGAGAACTTGTGGCTTTTCCCACCAGCCCGCGGAATTGAACCCGCATTCACAGAGGGCTTGTCACACCGTCGTTCCAACGCGCTACGAACACGATGGGCAGGCGGGCTAGCGTTTAAGTAAAACCGTCGGTGCCATTAAATTAAGGGATGTAACTACAAAATACATTAGCAGTATTTAGTATAGTTTAGTGTGGTCTTCTCCTGAAGTTGGGCGTTGTGTTTCAATTATATTGTCAGAAACGTTTCACATTGAAATAAAAACTGCAATAAAGGACATACTATTATTCATGGTGTCCTGAAGTGAACTAACACAATATTGAAAAAATAATTGTATGTGTTGAGTTAGTTAGTTAGTTTGTTCCTTTCGTGCCAAAGGTGGCACATAGGGCAGAGGTTTTAGATCTCCATGTGATACGGTTCTTTGCTAGCAGTTGGAGATCTTGTATGGTTTTACATCCCAATAGTTTACTTTCTTGTTGGATGGTTCTTCGAAGAGTGGTCTTTGGTCTTCCACGTTTTCTTTTCCCAACTGGTGACCACATAAGGACTTGTCGATTTAGTCTCTTTTCGTCTGATCTAAGACATGACCTAAATATTTCCACCTTTGTTTCCTTATAATATTTGATACGGGTTGTTGGTGTGTTCTATCTCTCACTGTGTTGATGTATGGCGAGCTTGAAGGGGGCAGACGTTTAGCTGGTGGACAGAAAAACTCTTTAAAGACACTCTTAAAGTGTCTCTGAAATGCTTCGATATAGACAATACGTGCTGGGAATCCCTTGCGCAAGATCGCCAAATGTGGCGCTGTAACAACAAAAGAGGAACTCGAATAGCTGAGAATCATCGTATTGTTGAGTCACAGAGAAACGAGCAGCACGAAAAGACAGATCACACAACACGCACATGTCTAACCTTGATCATGTATGCCCCACCTGTGGTCGGGGATTCTGTTCTAGGATTGGACTCTACAGTCACCTCCGCCCCCTACCAGAGAGGTGCAACAGCACACGTCTGAGATTGTTGTCATCATCGCTTGCAATGGACGGCTATTATCTCTCACTGTGTTGTTAGAAACGAAATCACTCCCGTTGAGTACGAATGTTAAACAAATGATATTACGATAGTTCCATAGCAAACATGGTCATTATATGGAGTAATTATCTTCTTCATTCGAAGATCAGCTATAATGAGATCCCCTACATTTTCTTGTCATAATCCACCAAATTGCTCTCTCCGAATCTCTGTTCATCGATCAATTTAACCCTTCCATTAATATTTCGATCTTCTGTTTGTCTATAACTTTTCCTACTAAAATGATTTTAATCAAATTGGCATATGTTATATCTGTATCCAAATACTTGATTTATCTATGTTTGATCTCTTTCAGCCACCGGTTTTATGATTAATATGTAAACGACTTATCTATTTGTTTCTGCGTCCAGTAATTTGAGTAAACACACACATTTTTGTTCTGCCGGAAATGCACATTTCATATTTTAAAATTTGTTTTCTGATTTCCGGTTCATTGCGCTAGTGACTACGTCATAGTGGACCTACGTCAGAGTGACCTAAATACGAATATATAAATCTAAAATGTGTAATGAAAGTTGAGAGTCAGGTAGTGTAGTGGTTAGTGCACTTGCTACCAACACCGAGGGTTCGGGTTCGAATCCGAGTAACGGCTCTCAGGTCGACCCAACCTTAACCGGGTACCAGATATTGCCCGATCTGGGAAGTAAAGGCGGCCATTGGCCGTAGGTTACCTGAAATACGAGCCTAACATCGTATTATGCCATTATACCACATCTCCCCATGTGGTGTATAAACAGGTCTTTACTTTTGTTTAAATTTGTTTTACAATCATTTGTTTTACATTCATTTGTTTTATATTTTTAAAATTTTATATTGAGAAACTGGATGCCATTTTCAAAGTGGAACATAACTTTCTATCCATTCTTTTTATTTTCTTTATGAGTTGTTTTTGTTAACTATGAATTCAAGCGTAGTCGTCTCTTCTAATATGGCGTCTCTAGCTGATTTTAGCGTGAATGATTGCTTTTCTTATCATGCATAAGTCTCCCTCGACATTCAGGAGAGCGTTACGCCGACCTCAGAGGCAGTTGTAATCTTCAACAAATGATCGGGGTCTGCTGTAGTAAACCAAGTACAAGGGCACAAGAATCAAGCGTGGCATGTCGTGGATGGCCCAGGCTGAGAGAATAATTGTCCAGGTGACTACGGTTGCGACCCTACCAAAAGGGGAAGAATGGATCCCAACAGATGGTAGTATGACCAAATATCGCAACGTTATCATTACTATTGAAAGAGAATGTAGAGATTGGGGCAACATGAAGGCTGATCTCGTAGTTAAGCAGCTGATAGAAGATAATGCAAGGGATGATGATGTTGTTGTATATACCGATGGGTCGGTTCAGCGTGGTGAGAAATCCGGCTGGGGTTTCTTGGCTAAAGCGCATGGTAGGGTTTGTTGCAGAGCGAAGTGGGGCATACAGGACAACTACTTCTAGTATGAGGATGGAGGTTGAGGCCGTTACTGCTACCCTCCATTGGATTTCTGGAACTTTATTTACTGGGGCAGTTGTTGTATCTGACTCTCAGTCGATGCTTCACAAGATCCAGAAGGGCAGGTTTCGGTATGAGTGGATGTCGTCTATAGAAGTTTCTAGCCTCCAGCGGCTTACGTGGATATACTGTACTTGGCATGCGGGTGTTTACGGTAATGAGAGAGCGGACAGACTTGCATCAACAGCATCGATTGTTGGGGAATTGAAGATGGATAAGGGTGATGTTCTTTGGTCTCTTCGCAACTGTCTGTTGGATGAGGACACTAATCGATGTTGAATCGATCAAGCGATTTAGGCAGTGTGGAGTTACCCGTTGTTAAAGTCGAACTGGATGCCTGTGAGGCAGAGTGAGAAGTGTGTTTGATCACCGGGCCAAGGGAACCATCAGTATGCATACTCTTCGATATCTGTTGGGGAGACTGAGCACCTATGGGTCTGTCCGGAGTGCAATGATGTCAGTTTAGTAACCAATAACCAAACCAAGTACTGCGTGCACACCAAGAAGTTTTAGCCCGCTGTCCGCGAACACCGAAATTTTCACAGTGCTTGGTCAGTAGCGTAGTGTTATCAACCTCGTTACTAACTAGAGTGTCCCAAAAGCGCGGCTACCATCCGGGAAACCCGTGTTCCAGTGCTTGGTCAGTAGCGTAGTGTTATCAACCTCGTTACCAACTAGAGTGTCCCAAAAGCGCGGCTACCATCCGGGAAACCCGTGTTCCAGTGCTTGGTCAGTAGCGTAGTGTTATCAACCTCGTTACCAACTAGAGTGTTCAACAGCGCGGCTACTATCCGGGAAACCCGTGTTCATCAGTGCTTAGGCCAAGCTTGCTATGGCTATGAACATCCTACGAACATCTCAGAGTGTCTAAACTACGCGGCTACCATCCGGAAAACCCGTGTTCCAGTGCTTGGTCAGTAGCGTAGTGTTATCAACCTCGTTACCAACTAGAGTGTTCAACAGCGCGGCTACCATCCGGGAAACCCGTGTTCCAGTGCTTGGTCAGTAGCGTAGTGTTATCAACCTCGTTACCAACTAGAGTGTTCAACAGCGCGGCTACCATCCGGGAAACCCGTGTTCCAGTGCTTGGTCAGTAGCGTAGTGTTATCAACCTCGTTACCAACTAGAGTGTTCAACAGCGCGGCTACTATCCGGGAAACCCGTGTTCAATTCACGGTAAGGCCAAGAACTTTTTTCTGCTATGGGCATAAATGAACAATCCTAACATGAACATCTTCGCGATTACTGCACTACCATGCGGCCATTAAATTCCTCACGCGCTAGTCCCACCTGTCTCTAGACCGCCTTAAAAATCAGTACTACAAGGCAGTAACAACAGTTTTGTAATACTCGGATGCACATTATCAATCAATAATATTGCGTCTTAGATTGCCTGCAATGACACTCCAACAGGTCTCCTGTATCTTGTTCTGGTTGTTTAAAGGGTTTTTAAGCCGAAGGATTGAATTCATTGCACCGGGTTTTACCCCATATGGCTCGGTCCTTCTCCGCAGAAATGGCACGTCACCTGCCGAGAGTATTGTACAAAGCACGAACTCCATAGCTCCAGCAACAATCCTAGGGGTCTCTGGAAAAAAACTGCACTCGTGAAAAGAAGGCCGCGGTCCGGATTCGAACCCACGACCTTCGACTCGCAAGGCAAAGGGCTTAACCACTCAGCCACATTGTATACTCTGCCAGATCTCTGCATGTCCATTTTCTGACCCTCCACCCATTGTATCCATGTCTTGTTGTGTTGTGATGTTTGACCCTCCACCCATTGTATCCATGTCTTGTTGCGTTGTGATGTTTGACCCTCCACCCATTGTATCCATGTCTTGTTGTGTTGTGATGTTTGACCCTCCACCCATTGCATCCATGTCTTGTTGTGTTGTGATGTTTGACCCTCCACCCATTGTATCCATGTCTTGTTGCGTTGTAATGTTTGACCCTCCACCCATTGTATCCATGTCTTGTTGTGTTGTGATGTTTGACCCTCCACCCATTGTATCCATGTCTTGTTGTGTTGTGATGTTTGACCCTCCATCCATTGTATCCATGTCTTGCTGCGTTGTGATGTTTGACCCTCCACCCATTGTATCCATGTCTTGTTGTGTTGTGATGTTTGACCCTCCACCCATTGTATCCATGTCTTGTTGCGTTGTGATGTTTGACCCTCCACCCATTGTATCCATGTCTTGTTGCGTTGTGATGTTTGACCCTCCACCCATTGTATCCATGTCTTGTTGCGTTGTAATGTTTGACCCTCCACCCATTGTATCCATGTCTTGTTGCGTTGTGATGTTTGACCCTCCACCCATTGTATCCATGTCTTGTTGCGTTGTGATGTTTGACCCTCCACCCATTGTATCCATGTCTTGTTGCGTTGTGATGTTTGACCCTCCACCCATTGTATCCATGTCTTGTTGCGTTGTGATGTTTGACCCTCCACCCATTGTATCCATGTCTTGTTGCGTTGTAATGTTTGACCCTCCACCCATTGTATCCATGTCTTGTTGCGTTGTGATGTTTGACCCTCCACCCATTGTATCCATGTCTTGATGCGTTGTGATGTTTGACCCTCCACCCATTGTATCCATGTCTTGTTGCGTTGTAATGTTTGACCCTCCACCCATTGTATCCATGTCTTGTTGCGTTGTGATGTTTGACCCTCCACCCATTTTATCCATGTCTTGTTGCGTTGTAATGTTTGACCCTCCACCCATTGTATCCATGTCTTGTTGCGTTGTAATGTTTGACCCCCACCATCGTATCCATGTCTTGTTGCGTTGTATAATGTTTGACCCTCCACTCATTGTATCCATGTCTTGTTGCGTTGTGATGTTTGACCCCCTACCATCCAATGTTCCAGTGCTTGTTGCGTTGTAATGTTTGACCCTCTACCAATTGTATCCATGTCTTGTTGCGTGTGATGTTGACCTTCCACCCATTGTATCCAGTCTTGTTTGTTGTGATGTTTGACCCTCCACCCATTGTATCCATGTCTTGTTGCGTTGTCATGTTTGACCCTCCACCCATTGTATCTCATGATCTTGATGCGTTGTGATGTTGACCTCCACCCCTGTATCATGTCTTGTTGCGTTGTAATGTTTGACTCTCACACCCATTGTATCCATGTCTTTTGGGCGTATGGATGTTTGACCCTCCACCCAGTTGTATCCATGTCTTGTTGCGTTGTAATGTTAGGACCCTCCACCCATTGTATCCATGCTTTTTGCTTTGTAAATTTTGACCCTCCACCATTGTATCCATGTCTTGTTGCGTTGTAATGTTTGACCCTCCACTCATTGTATCCATGTCTTGTTGCGTTGTGATGTTTGACCCTCCACCCATTGTATCCATGTCTTGTTGCGTTGTAATGTTTGACCCTCCACCCATTGTATCCATGTCTTGTTGCGTTGTGATGTTTGACCTTCCACCCATTGTATCCATGTCTTGTTGTGTTGTGATGTTTGACCCTCCACCCATTGTATCCATGTCTTGTTGCGTTGTGATGTTTGACCCTCCACCCATTGTATCCATGTCTTGTTGTGTTGTGATGTTTGACCCTCCACCCATTGTATCCATGTCTTGTTGTGTTGTGATGTTTGACCCTCCATCCATTGTATCCATGTCTTGTTGCGTTGTGATGTTTGACCCTCCACCCATTGTATCCATGTCTTGTTGTGTTGTGATGTTTGACCCTCCACCCATTGTATCCATGTCTTGTTGCGTTGTGATGTTTGACCCTCCACCCATTGTATCCATGTCTTGTTGCGTTGTAATGTTTGACCCTCCACCCATTGTATCCATGTCTTGTTGCGTTGTATGTTTGACCCTCCACCCATTGTATCCATGTCTTGTTGCGTTGTGATGTTTGACCCTCCACCCATTGTATCCATGTCTTGTTGCGTTGTGATGTTTGACCCTCCACCCATTGTATCCATGTCTTGTTGCGTTGTGATGTTTGACCTTCCACCCATTGTATCCATGTCTTGTTGCGTTGTGATGTTTGACCCTCCACCCATTGTATCCATGTCTTGTTGCATTGTAATGTTTGACCCTCCACCCATTGTATCCATGTCTTGTTGCGTTGTATGTTTGACCCTCCACCCATTGTATCCATGTCTTGTTGCGTTGTAATGTTTGACCCTCCACCAATTGTATCCATGTCTTGTTGCGTTGTGATGTTTGACCCTCCACCCATTGTATCCATGTCTTGTTGCGTTGTAATGTTTGACCCTCCACCCATTGTATCCATGTCTTGTTGCGTTGTAATGTTTGACCCTCCACCCATTGTATCCATGTCTTGTTGCGTTGTAATGTTTGACCCTCCACCCATTGTATCCATGTCTTGTTGTGTTGTGATGTTTGACCCTCCACCCATTGTATCCATGTCTTGTTGTGTTGTGATGTTTGACCCTCCACCCATTGTATCCATGTCTTGTTGCGTTGTGATGTCTGTGCGTTCAAATCAGGGCCGAATCACTTGTACACAATTTCCATGAGATTCCCAAGACTATTGTTGGAGCTACGGAGTTCATAGTGGCCGAACGGATAAAAATCTGCTTTGATATTAGGTATTGTTGTAAAGTTTGTCATTTTTTTTTCTTTAGTCCTAAAAATTAATTTGAGAGAATCTTAAACTACAGCAGAAAACCCTTAGCCTCAGAATAAATATGTAGAAAAATGAAGACTATCTGGCTTCAATTCGACTTTTTTTTTAAATCAACGAGTACAACATCCAATTATTGAGAAGAAAACCATAGTTGTATAATTAGAAAACAATTGCCAAATCGTGGTTCACCACCAGATTCTTCAAACCTGGAAAAAAAACCAGAAATGAATTAGGTAGTGAACCAGTGTTTTATTCATTGAAATCCAACTTAATACTCTGGCACTTATGAAATCTACTAAAAACACAATAGCATTCAAAGCGTGATGTGAATAGCAACTCATTTGATAAAGGAATATTCTTTCTTTCTTTTATCTTTTTTTCCAATCGTGTTTTGCTTCACGGCGTTAGGATAAGAAACGATTTCTAGATCGGATTTTTGTGTGCGTTTTATAAATAGTGTCTTTCGTCACCTCTTTTATCTCTAAGGTCCATTTTTTTGCGTTGGCCTTTTGCTTTGTATTCATTGTATCGGAGTAACATTGCTCTTTGAGGCACACTGTGTATTCTTTCATTCCGTCAAAAAGATACTGTCACGCAGAATGATAGTTGTTGCATAATTATTTCTTTTTATTAATAATAATAATAATTCTTCTCGTACCGTTATACGTTACATAGGGCCTGCAAGTAATTTCTTCCTAGCGCTCTATCCTGGGCAACTCGCTCAATCTCCTCCATGGAACTAAGACCGATATTTCTTGCCTCTCAGCAAAGTTCGTTTCAGGGTCTCCTTAGGTCGTCCTCTCTTTCTTTTTATTACTATATTTAAAAAAAAAATTTTGTTTGCAAACGTTTCATGAAACAAATCTATAATAATAATTCTGATTTTGGGTTTAATCAAACATGAGTTTTGTACACGTGTGCGTTTTAATTCATGAGATTTTACGGTATCCATTGCACTGTTAGCTGGTCGTATAGACCCCGTCTCATGCTGGTCTTTTTCAAACACTCCATATCGACCACTTGTTAAACCACTCTTGTGATTTGTATGTGATCCGAGTCTAAGAGCGATTGTATGTTGTATCAGTTATGCGCCTACAAGTAGACCAGCACATCCGATTTCTGCGACGTTTTTTTTTAAAACTAGGGTAGCTTCCCTAGGTCCCTACCTTAGTCGCCTCTTACGACATGCCTTTTATGTTGCAGTGTTACTATTCTTTGCTCCCCTTGCGAGCCCCAGCAACACACGAATGCGTCTCGTGTCAAATACCAGGACTAGGTTCTTCATTTTTGTGTGTCTTCATATCATTAGTTTCATGATTTAGAAATAAACACCGTGAATGGGAAATTATAAAGACATACTGAATTAAAATTTGATACACGACTGTTTTGATATTCACGGCTGTGCCTGTCGTTAGAAGAACTTTCCGCCTTAATCAGAAAACTGGATGTATACATACGTATCAAATCGTCATTTGTAACCGCATCCACGATTAAGCATGAATTAAGGCATTTTTGTACTGTACCAAATATATCTCTATATAAGAAATGTATGCAAAGAAACTATCTGTCTAGACAAGAGAGTTTTTCAGGCGGGCTGCTATGAAAGCGACGTCACGCAAGGGACATGATACTAATTGAGTACTTGACGCACAGAAATATATGAGGATTTTTTGGAAACATTCAGCTTTTTAACGTTTTTATCCAGGAGCTAGAAGCTTGTTCAATCTTGGATTTGGATGTGTTTCTAGTGTCCCCGTCTACGATATACGTTAATGCATTTCTTGCGTTGTAACCGACATAGGCCTCTTTAATATATAAGACACTTATGCAAAGGAAGAATTATTAATTTGGAAACATTTGTAAACATCCATCTTTTGGTGTGTTTTTTATCCAGAAGCTAGAAGATTGTTCAGTCTTAGACTTGGATGTGTTTCTAGTGTGCCGGTCTACGTTACAAGTTATGCAACTTCTTACATTGTAACCGACACGTATGTGCAGTACAAGTGATCATATGTAAACATATCTTAATATGTTACATGTATATCTTCACATCTAAATGTTGATTTGTTTTGCTGTTGGATGTTACCTGATCACTTTTCATGTCCAAGACGCTGCTTGACCGTAATCTAATAATGGATCTGTCAGGTAGAAATGCCAGGACTTCACCAGCGTCGCATTAAAGTTTTACTGCCTTAAATAAAAGTATCGGCTAAGTTTTGAAAAAAAATGAAGATCAAATCTTGACATAAGTCGATCATAAGTTGTCATAAATCGATGTTATCTTGACAAAAGAAGATAAGATCTTGGCTTTAAGTAGATCATTTTTTGACATAAGATTACATCTTGACATTCGAAGATCAAATTTTAACATATTAAAATCAAATCTTGATATCAAAAGACCAAATTCTGAAATCAAAAGAGCAGAACTTATTATCTTATATTTCAAAATCTGTACAAACAATGGCAGAAGACAGGGGTAGCTGGGGATCATGGCTGGAGTTCTTGTTCTCTGCGCTTGGAACTTTGGTTGGTCTAGGAAATGTCTGGAGGTTTCCATACGTCTGCTACAGGAGTGGAGGAGGTCAGTGTCGTTAACAGTAACTTCTTTCTCATCAAACCAATCAATTTTTTAGTTATTCAATTATCTCATAAATTATCCACTTATCTATCACCGCAATCAGATAGATTCGTCAGCCCAAGCATTCACGCAGACATTACGGCATCCATCTACTTGTATATCACAGCAGGCACCACTTATCAGAGATTGTAGCTATCCAGTTATCCATTGTCGCATCGATTGACATATTCATCACCGCATGCACCCACTTATCCATGACAAAATCCATTTACTTATCCACCACCGCACCCATTTATGTATTCATTTACTTATCCATAACCATACTCCTAAATATATCCATGACATCATCCATTCACTTATCCATTCCCACACCCATTTACTTATATATCACCATATCCATTCCATTATCAATTTAGCCATCACCACACTCATTCACTTATCCATTTATGTATCCATGACTAGACAACAAATGCAGTGGTTAGGACATTTCATGAGAATGGAATACAACAAACCACCAATAACAGCATACAATAAAAGGAGATCAGGTACTAGAGCCAAGGAAGATCAACAAAAAGATGGATAGACAATATCAAGACCACACTAAATAAACACGAATGTAACACAAGGGCGGCTCAAATGGCCATGGAAAGCAAATTAAAGCTCCCACCCCTACGCTTAACGGCAAGAGTGGACAACCAATTCCATCATGCAACTGGGGAAATATAATAGTAAATAGTATCTCTTACTGCTTAAATCTACTTATTATTTTACTATCAGTAATCCATTATTGGTGGCGTCTGTCGCTTAGTGGATAGTGACTCGGTCTATTAACCCCGACGTTTTGAGTTTGAATCACGCTGCGGACAGTTTGGTTGCAAATTATTTCGCGTGGAGTTTTACAAAAGAACGATGACACCACCCGTTCAGAAAGCAATGACAAACTACTGAACGTAAAAATGTCTAGAAAAATCACAAACAGCGTTAAAAGCTGGGATTGATTCGCAAAGTCATGTAAAGGATAAAAAATAACTTACTTAATCCATTATTACGTTTAGAAACTGAACAATCGTAGCATATCTTTACATGATTTAGCCATCAACCACAGTAAACGAGCGTCGATTTTTAGGTATTACTCATACGTTCAGTAGTTTCCCATTGTTATCTGAACGGTGAGGTCCCTTTTTTATCGTTCGTAAGTTTGAACCAGATACACTTGGGTTGTGATCGAGCTTACTACCGTTTCAACTACAGACGCTCACAAAATTATTATATTACCAACTATTCATTAATTCTTCTTTTACCCATTATCCATTATTCAATAATTTTTATATTACTAATTATAACACATTACTACTTCAACTACTCAGTAATGCATATACTCTCTCTCTCTCTCTCTCTCTCTTTGCCTTTTTACCCCGGATTGGGGCTTAGGCCCTCAACCAACTCATGCCAAGTCTTCCTATCTCTAGCTATCTCCCGCAGCTCCCTCCAGCTCTTCTTTATATTGTTGATCTAATGCATCTACTACTAATTACTAAATGAACTACACATTAGCTTATGTATTACTCATTAATTCATCTATTTCTCGTTAGTACCCACATACCACTCTCAATCCACACATTCTATTAATACTAAATCCATCCATTTATTGGGTGTTATCATAAAAGAGATTGATTAATCAACATCGAACTGGCGTGTTGGGTCGCTGAACGCTGCTGGATTTGCTGAGGCGGAGATCGGAGCACCTATGGACAAGTCCGGAGTGCTATGATGATAGTCCTCATATAACTGATAACTGATCCATCCATTTATCTATCCACCCACCCAACATCGACAGGAGCTTTCCTGTTACCATTCTTTGTCTCCATGCTGATTTGTGGCTGCCCCATCTTGTTTCTGGAGAGCTTGTACTGTCAGTATTCTAATCTGGGACCTGGACGAGTATGGGTTATCTGCCCTTTATTTAAAGGTAAGTAACATGGCCTTACAAAAAATTAAACAATTAAAAACAGTATGGAATGGAACTGATAGAAAAACAATGATCAGAATACTAAGAGCATACGTATTGCCACATGCAACTTATGGGTGTGAAGCACAGATATTTAACAAGGCAGTGGAAAAGCATATATCTGATTATAATAATTGTAACAAAATGTTCTGGAAAAATTCTCGAAATACAATCGTGTTATAATGTATATAGCGTCAGCAGGCTGATCATACACGAAACATGCGTTGAGGCTTTCATACATGTGCTGTGAAATGAGGATACACACTCCAATTGTAAATCTTTCATAAACTTGAGACTTTTACTTTACTAGAGAGGGGAAGTAACAGGCACTTTATAGCCCAAGGTTTGAAAAGGTTACGGGACTTAGATTAGGTCTCTCAAATAATTAAATCAAAACTTCGGAATGTAACAATGTAAATTTTAAAATAGTCATTTTTCAATATAAAATAAATAATCAACTGCAATTTTTGACCTGTGGGAAACTTGATCTTCTTCTTCTTTGCGTCCGTTCTTTACGACCAATTTTAATCACTCTTTGTGATATGTTTGATCTTTGCCAAGAACGTGTATACGTTGCACATTGGTTTGGTAGGCCCTTAACGTATAGACTTCTACACGTTTAGGACACATGCATCCGATTTCAGTAAAACCTCATTAGGCGCCTCTTACGACATGCGTGGCAGGTAACAGTGGTTCTATTCTTTACACCCCAATTTTGGGCCCCGGTAACCACTTGATCTATTATAGCACATGTAAAACAAATATTCATATAACGTACTTTTTTAGCTTTTTTTAGCGTCTGGGTCGAATGTATTAGAGCGCGGCTCGGCTCCCATGCGGGAGACCCATGTTCAGTTCACGGTGAGGCTAACGATTTCCCCCACTGTTGTAGGCATAAACGAAAAATAATAACATGAACAGCTTCGTGGCGACTGCCCCAGCCATGAGGCCATTAAATTCCGTAGGCTCGTCACCTGCCCTACACCGCCGTAAAGCCCGTCTGCCCAGCGTGTTCGTAGCGCGTTGGACTACAGGTGACTATCCTCTCTGTGGCAGGGTTCAATTCGCGGATGGCAGAAAAGCCACAGATTCCCAGATTTACGGTGTTCGTGGCACCGAGCCGAAGGTTACGATGTCCATGACACCGAGCCGAAGAGCGTTCAGCTCAAGTGCTTCTGGATCGAAAATGTATTTTAATTACTGTTATAATAATAAATACACATTGAGAAGAAATGATCAACGAATATCAAAACAGGCATTGAGTGGGATGCAAAGGGCTCAAGAAAATACGACGACCTAAAGAGACCCTGAAACGAACTTTGCTGAGAGAGGCCAGAAATATCGGTCTCACTTCCATGGAGGAGATTGGGTGAGTTGTCCAGGATAGAGCGGTATGGAGAAATTGTTGCAGGCGCTATGTAACGTATAACGGTACAGGAGGGATTATTACTATTATTATTAATAAGTGCTTACTTTTATATAACCAGCCTTTCAACTTCACATATTTTGAGATATTACCTTCTTAGTAATGAGTTCCTTTTTTTTAGTTACATCAAGACGTGTAAACCAGCAATCTTTAAAAATAAAAAAATTAAGGATGAATGTCTTTTGCAGAATGCAAGATCTAATAACAACACATCCATACATCTTCTATTAACACATCCATACATCTTCTATTAACACATCCATACATCTTCTATTAACACATCCATACCGCCCGAGTGGTTACGGGGCCCAAATTTGGTGTAAGAATAGAACCACTGTTACCTGCCATGCATGTCGTAAGAGCGACTAAGGAGGTTTGGCTGAAATCGGATGCATGTGTCCTAAATGTAGAAGTCATGCGTTTAGGGCCTACAAACCAATGTGCAACGTATACGTTCTTGGCAAAGATTAAACATATCACAAAGTGATTAAATTGGCCGTAAGAACGAACGCAAAGAAGAAGAAGAAGAACACATCCATACATCTTCATCAACACATCATACATCTTGATACTATTCCTTTTGTTAGGTATCGTTTGGTATGATGACCATGACCTTGTCTTGTCTGTGCTACACAATGATAATGGCGTGGACGTTGTACTACCTGGCAATGTCCTTCAGTAGCACATTTCCTTGGTCTCAATGTAGACCAGACAGCCTCCAGGCAGCTTGTCTGTATGGGAGTAATGTCAGGTAAGACGTGCTAGACATACATCATATTGGGGGTTCCTTTTAAAGTGAATATTAATAGCTGTCATCACACACTCGAAGCTGTTACAATTACATACCATTTTCATCACATACTCACATCTATCACAAGCACATACAATGCTCATCACATGATGCTCGTCCATCACGGGTGATGATGACCACACACATTTTCATCCAAGGGAATGTAGTTGCGCTATGTTTGTCTGTGTGTGCGTAGATGACTAGTGAGCCCGATACATCTCATCACATACCACAGTCATCAATCATTTTTGAACGACTCTTACATTCCGTTCTGACTATAACACTAAGCTCTCACATCTTACATCTCATAAGGGCTACACTAACCATAACCTCAACCCTACAGAACATTGCGAAGACTGTCACAGACCAGGAAGAACGAGCCCAAACCAAAAAAAAAAACAGCGAACTTCACAGTTTGTAGTTCGCACTGATGGTGGACACAGCGACTGGTTTATGGTTGAAACCGGAGTAAAACAAGGCTGTATTCTATCTCCGCTATTGTTTGGAGTGGCCATTGACTGGGGATCGAAAATGTTGCGGGGCGAAATTGGCATCGATTGGGTAGAAAATAGTCAACTAGAAGATTGGATTTTGCAGATGATATTGCCTTGTTAAGTAGAAACAACCAAGATATGCAAAGAAAAACAGACAACTTGTCATCTATAGCATCAAAAGTTGGACTGCAGATAAGCTATGAAAAACAAATATAATGAAGACACCTATGGCAAGTAATGCAGATATCACACTGGAATCTAAAATGATAAAAATAACAGAGCAGTTCACCTATTTGGGTAGCAATTTTGATTGCACAGGAAATGTTAAAAAGAAATTATAATACGAATTGGCAAAGCAACATCAGCTTTTAAAAGTCTAAATAAAATATGGAACTGCAAGTTATATAGTATTAAAACTAAATTACGAATTCAAATGTTGTATCAATCCTGACATATGCTAGCGAGAGTTGGAAAATGACTAAAGATATAGAAAGCAAGTTGAATGCATTTGAAAATAGATGTCTGCGAAAAATAATGAATATAAAATGGAAGAATTCAGGAGAAGTGATGAAATCAGAGACATGTCTGGTCAACCACTAGTGACAACTGTTATAAGAAAGAGAAGATGGAGATATGTTGGGCACACCTTGAGGAGAAATGATCAACAAATATCAAAGCAGGCATTGAAGTGGGATGCAAAGGGTTCAAGAAAGAGAGGTCGACCTAAGGAGACCCTGAAACGAACTTTGCTGAGAGAGGCAGGAAATATCGGTCTCAGTTCCATTGAGCGAGTTGCCCAGGATAGAGCGGTATGGAGAAATTACTTGCAGGCCCTATGTAACGTATAACGGTACGAGAGGAATTATTATTATTATTATTACATTCCGTTCTGACTATAACACTAAGCTCTCTCATCTTACATCTCATAAGGGCTACTCTAACCATAACCTCAACTCTACAGCACATCGCGGAGACTGTCACAGACCAGGAAGAACAAACCCAAACAAAAAAGCATGTTGAAATCGTACTTGCAGACCATAACGATGAATAATATTGTAGGTCACTATACAATGAGTACGCCCGTCTGCCCAGCGTGTTCGTAGCGCGTCGGACTACGGGTGACTATCTCTCTGTGTGTGCGGGTTCAATTCCGCGGGATGGCAGAAAATGCCACAGATTCCCCATATTTACGGTGTTCGTGGCACCGAACCGATGGGTTACGATGTCCATGGCACCGAGCAGAAGAGCTGAAAGCTCAAGTGCTTCTGGATCGGGAAAAAAATAATACAATGGGTACAAAGCAAAAGGCCGGCCACGTAAAATGTGGACCTCAGAGATAACAGAGGCGACGAAAGACACTGTTTATGAAGGGCATAGAAAATCGCGTTTAAAAATGTCTTCTTATCCTGACACTGTGAAACAAAACAGAAAATTAGAGAATAGAAAAGAAAGAAAAACTCGATGCAAATCAGAGCAATAACAGGCAAACGTCTCAATCATTTCGCTGTAAAGACACATTCAAAAAGGATTTAAATCAGAGCAATAACAGGCAAACGTCTCAATCATTTCGCTGTAAAGACACATTCAAAAAATAATATAATGGGTACAAAGCAAAAGGCCGGCCACTTAAAATGTGGACCTCAGAGATAACAGAGGCGACGAAAGACACTGTTTATGAAGGGCATACAAAATCGCGTTTAAAAATGTCTTCTTATCCTGACGCTGTGAAGCAAAACAGTTTTAACAGAAAAGAAAGAAAAACTCGATTCAAATCAGAGCAATAACAGACAAACGTCTCAATCATTTCGCTGTAAAGACACATTCAAAAAGGATTTAAAACAGAGCAATAACAGGCAAACGTCTCAATCATTTCGCTGTAAAGACACATTCAAAAAGGATTTAAAGACGAAGGATTGAACTTCATTGCACCGGTTTTCATATATTGCTCCATGCCTATCGACAGACATGCCAAGAGTGTTGCACAAAGCATGAAATCCGTAGCTCCAGCTGTAATAAATCTTCACTATCACCAACCATTTCTAATACCCCACTCTCACGAACTACTTTTGCATACCGCTTTCACATTCAACCGAGTACATTGCACTCATTAAGCAGCATCGTAACCAGTTGTTCATTCAACTCTTATCAATCATTCTTACAGGCCACTCTCTTACACCAATCTTACATACACATCTATTACTTGCCCCTATCAATTCCTACTGTTATCTTCAAATCTGACATTTTATTAGTCAATAATTTACAGCACTACTGATCCTGGCTGGATAAATGTCACATCAAATGTTACAGATAATCACCCAACAAACGTTACAACTATCTCACTGGAAGAACAATACTGGTTGTAAGTACAATCACTCTTATATATAATATATCATTTCCAGTGTGGCGTCTGTGGCCTAGGGGTTAGTGACTCTGTCTATTAACCCCGACGTTCTGAGTTCGAATCACGCTGCGGACAGTTTGCTTGCGTTGATTTTAACAAAAGACGATGGCGCCACCCGTTCAGAAAGCAATGGCAAACTACTGAACGTATAAGTGGTGCCTAGAAAATCAACGACTTGTTTACTGTGGTTGATGGCTACGTCCTTTGGGATATGCCACGATTTTCATTTCATCATTTCCAGTAGCCTTTTCAGACATTAGGGTATGAAGTCACTTCACTTCATATTTCTAAGTCTTAGTGTGCAGGAAGTAGGAGGGCCAATTCCTTTCTCACATGTGGAATGTGGAGTATTGAGCCCAGAACCCTCCTGTGTCCGAGTCGACAGGCGATCGTTTATGCATTACGCTAATCCGTCCCACTTCCACTTTTATACTTTGACATTGATGATAATGTTATAATCACAGTTCTCTGTAACATAAGACTGTTCAGATATGCCCCCTGCAAAGAATGATTTCCTGGAAATTTCGCTTGACATCAACGAGGCTGTGGCTATAATAATGTTGTTAACGATGATAATAACTAGTGGCGGCTCATGCTCAGTTTTGTTTTTGGGGCCAGACATTTTTTTTCCCGGATAAATCATGGTTTTTGTTGCTATACTTTAATTTATAAAATAATAAATACACGTTATATTATAATTTTGGTGGGGCCTGTCCCCACTGGCCCTTAATGACGAGTCGCCACTGATAATGACAATGTTATAATAATGAGGATGACGATGATGATGACAATTTTATAATGATGATAACCATGATGATGATGATTGTAACGATGACGTGATATTGATGATGACAATGATGATAACGAATAAGAAAAATGGTCACATAATACATCATCGACTGTGCTAACAAGAAAGGGTGCTTACCCAAGTC
Organism: Arion vulgaris; assembly: GCA_020796225.1. Lineage (NCBI taxonomy): Eukaryota > Metazoa > Mollusca > Gastropoda > Stylommatophora > Arionidae > Arion > Arion vulgaris. The sequence continues at coordinate 24,408,541 of CM036758.1, read as the reverse complement.
CTGCTGGTACCCACACCTCAGTTTCTTAATGTGCAAACCTATATCATACATCGTATGCGGTCTTCTTGTAAAGTTCCATAACCTACTTCATATCTTTCGAACCATGAAATCAAAACTGTTGCTTGTTATCTGCCCTTGAGATAATTATGATTCATACAAAGGAAGACTTCAGCAAATCTTAAGGTATGATAGGGCCACAAATGAGAAGCTTAAGGAGATGATGAGAAAGATCCCAAATGAACAAAAAAGTGAAGAAAAGAAGCTGGCAATGGAAAGAATACACTTTGAGAAAACACGAGGGGGCATAACAAAATAGGCCCTGTTCTGGAACCCACAGGGAAAGAAAGAGAAGTATAGAAATACACGGAGAAGAGACTTGAAGGCAGAGATTAACAATATACGGAAAAGCTGGAAGGAGTTGCAAGAGATAGCTAACAATAAGAAGATTTGGTATAGGTTGACCGAGGGCCTATACCCCCATCGATGTTAAAAAGGCACGAGAGAGAGAGAGAGAGAGAGAGAGAGAATGAAAGTAGCGCAGCTGAGATCTTCCAGTGTAAGACAAAGATCGTAACACACGTGGTTATTTACCAAAGTGCAATGGTATTTCCCATCAATAAATCCAGGTGAATCAATTATAAACTAACCAAGTGTGATATTTTATAATATATTAATGACATATTAATGACATATTAATGGCATATTTGTGACAATTTATCATTTATTAATGACATATTAATGATATATTAATGACATATTTGTGACAATTTATAACAGCAAAGAGGTGCTAGACATCACGACAGGCATTGACCATATGGGAGGAGTAAGGTGGCAATTATTGCTGTGTTTGTTGGGGGCGTGGATAATTGTCTTCCTGTGCCTGATCAAAGGTATCAAGAGTTTGGGCAAGGTGAGGTCGATCTTTTAAAAATATTTTAAAATTATATAGGCCCAACCCGGATGTGCCACTAGGGAATGCTAACCCGAAATAAATGCTTGCAGAAAACGGATGCACCAGGCCGTCAGGCGCATAACATGGTGCAACGACCCTCACAATGAGGAATGGGATAACGAATTCTTAGGTTGCCAATCTGCCTCGGAGATTTAGCCACGCAGTAAGAATCTCAGACCTACCATCATGAGGGTGGTCAAAACTTACTGCGGGAAGAGGTCGGCACAAACGGGGAAACATAAATCATAGGAATTATATCCTACAGAACTGTCCCCAGTATGCAGACTTGAGAAGAAAGAGGTGGCCCACTTACGCTAGTGTCCAAGACAAATTCTATCTATGGTGTGGCTAATAATCTGAGGCAGACGGCTGCCTTTATTAGAGAATCCGAAATCCCAATCTAGTGAGAACGCAGAAGAAGAAGAAGGATGTGCCACAACAGGTGGATCCAGTACTAACGAACGTGAAAACGGTTAAGAATTCGAGCGTCATGTATCTTTCGGAAAAGTGCGCTAGAAGTTTGTTTAAGGGGCTTTATTTTGCCATTTGGCGTTTAATGAAGGCTCCCGCCCTTTGGCAGCGATCAGGTGGACGCTACACTTTGATCTTAACCAAAAGGTCGAGACGGTGAGGTCTCTGTCCGCTCTGATTACTTTCTGTAGAAACCCGATTCATGCCATAGGAAATCACATAACAGAATGTGAATAGTGAGGAAATATAGGTTTTTCAGAACTTTGATTGATAGCACAATTGATTGATTGATTGCAGTTTGGAGTTATCCGTTGTAGAGCTGGATGCCTGAGGGGCAGAGTGAGGGGCAGAGTGAGGAGTGTGTTTAAACAGCTAGCCCGCCCGCCTGCCCAGCATGTTCGTAGCGCGTTGGACTACGGGTGACTAGCACTCTGTGAGTGCGGGTTCAATTCCGCGAGCGGGGGACTGCCTAGAGTAGTTGATAGTAGTTCGGCCTGCTAGCTGTGAGACGCCTCATAGCTCGGGTTCGAACCTACTGTCCGGCATTTGTTCGAGTCCCTGGTCTTACTCATTACGATAACGTGAGTACCTCTGAAGTCGAGAAAATCTGCCTGTATGGCGAGGGAATACTAATTACGAGTACATTGAGCACACAGCTGCCAGCGTAAAGTAATTTACAATGTGCACGCTGCTGCCATTGTAAGAAATTGGAAAAACGGATTTTCACGCAAAAATCAGTTTCAGAGATGAAACTTCGTCTGAGTTGAAAGCGGACGAAAGAAAAAAATAATAATAAATTCCGCGAGCTGACAGAAAAGCCACAGGTTACCCAGATTTACGGTGTTCGCGACAATGAACCGAAGGGTTACGATGTCTATGGTACCGAGCCGAAGAGCTAAAAGCTCAAGTGCTTCTGGATCGGAAAAAAATCGACTAGCCATGGGAACCATCAGTATACATACTCTTCGACATATGTTGGGGGAGACTGAGCACCTATGGGTCTGCCCGGAGTGCAATAACGTCAGTTCAGTAACCAATAACCAACCAATAACAATTACACTTCGGTGAGTAACCATGTATGTTCCGATCTATTTTTACACGGAAAATCTCAGCTGCAGTGCACGAACTCCGTAGCACTGGCGAGGGTCACCGATGTAATTTTGAAGATATTGAAAATATTTTGTAGGAATTTTATTTTTAATCTTTTCTATTTAATATTGCCCGGGCAGCGGTTTTCCAGTCTGCTCTTCTCGATTTTGAACTGCCAAGGGTTTATTTACATTCTCAAATTGAATACGAGGTCTACGCTTTATCGTCCGTCTCCGATAGGGATATGAACTCGATCTCACCAACAGTGAGATCAGGGATCTCTTGAAAAAGGAGCGAGTTTAGTACCTTTCAAACGAGAGGCGAACATCTAACCTTTACACCACAAAGGCCCCCCACACATAGAACTGATATCAGTATACTCGTAGCATATGAAGCTAAGAAACAGGCCCCCACACATAGAACTGATATCAGTATACTCGTAGCATATGAAGCTAAGAAACAGGCCCCCACACATAGAACTGATATCAGTATACTCATAGCATATGAAGCTAAGAAACAGGCCCCCACACATAGAACAGATATCAGTATACTCGTAGCATATGAAGCTAAGAAACAGGCCCCCACACATAGAACTGATATCAGTATACTCATAGCATATGAAGCTAAGAAACAGGCCCCCACACATAGAACTGATATCAGTATACTCGTAGCATATGAAGCTAAGAAACAGGCCCCACACATAGAACTATATCAGTATACTCGTAGCATATGAAGCTAAGAAACAGGCCCCCACACATAGAACTGATATCAGTATACTCATAGCATATGAAGCTAAGAAACAGGCCCCCACACATAGAACAGATATCAGTATACTCGTAGCATATGAAGCTAAGAAACAGGCCCCCACACATAGAACTGATATCAGTATACTCTTAGCATATGAAGCTAAGAAACAGGCCCCCACACATAGAACTGATATCAGTATACTCGTAGCATATGAAGCTAAGAAACAGGCCCCCACACATAGAACTGATATCAGTATACTCATAGCATATGAAGCTAAGAAACAGAGAAAACATTTCAATATAAGAACAAGGCAGTCATCATTTTTCTGACATGTAACGAGGAAGGGATGTTTAGAGTACATCGTGACAACTGGTAAAACGAAGGAGACAAGACAGAGAAAGACAATGTGAGACAATTTAGATAGCCTGACTTTATGGTGCACGGAAAAGCGTCAACATCTGAGATGATAACAAATACTTGGGACCGAGATTTGTGGAGAGCCATGATTGTCTACGCCAGTCGGCACGACACCTGATGATACTCAAAGCTCTTTTAGGTTAAAATTAAGTCCTAATCATTATCATCAACTTTTTTTTTTTTTCCGATCCAGAAGCACTTGAGCTTTTCAGCTCTTCGGCTCGGGGCCATGGACATCATAACCCTTCGGTTCGGTGCCCCGAACACCGTAAATCTGGGGAATCTGTGGCTTTTTCTGCCATCCCGCGGAATTGAACCCGCACACACAGAGGGATAGTCACACGTAGTCCAACGCGCTACGAAGACGCTGGGCAGACGGGCATCGTCAGCATTAAGTAGTTTATCCTGAGCAGCACTTTCACACATTAATAGTCCTTGAGAATTTCTCAGATGTCAGATGTTCAACCTCTGACATGCTCAAATTATCAGTTACATCTTGAATCCATCTTCTCCGTTTGTCTTTATTACATCATAATATAAATGACAAATGTAAGTATAAAGAGTGACAATATAGAATTGTTAATTTGGAAATTCTTAACTTATAGTTTTAAAAATAAGAAAACGTATTTTATCTGGAAAAAAACAAGGTAGTATCATCATCATCAGGTGCCATCTCCACATCGAAGGTTGGCTGCAATGAATCTCCAGCACGCTCTGTCTTTCCCTTGGGGTTGCACACTGCCAGACTGTAACCTGTCCATTTCTTAAAGTTTCCTCCCACTTATCTCTCGGTCTTCCTCTTGCTCTTCCCCTCAACTTTCCCCTCTAGTAAATGTTTTATCATGGTGTCATGTCTTTTTATGTGCCCAAAATACTTTACTTATCTGAATTTTATTTCTCTTATTAATTGTTTCTTTATGCCTAGTTTTCCTAAAACTTGTTTATTTGTCTGTTTTTCTGTCCATGAAACTCTGCCTATTCTTCTATATATCCACATCTCAAATGCATCAATTCTGTCTTCTAACTGCTTGTTCATTGTAAGGTAGTATAAACACTTATTAACAAGCACAATCGACAACATTTTCATAATGCTTAACGTTTCACGCCTTCCCTGATACGCCACCCTGGGGATGCGCCCCTTCCCAGATTGATAACCACTGCTCTACAGTGTTTTTGTATGTCTTTGAGCATGTTGGTATGAAGGATAGATACTGCCCATGTAACATATTCTCTCTCCCATTTCCTGCTTTGACTAGCAAAAAAAGTAACCAGCTCAGCATCTTTAGTTTTCAACAGTAGCATCATTGTAATTATCACATCCTTACCACATCACAACCAGCACATCATTACCACATCACAACCACCACATCATTACCACATCACAACCACCACATCCCTACCACATCACAACCACCACATCATTACCACAATAGCAACAACACGTAACTGACCAGGACTTAACTTCAGGTTGTGATTTGCCCTCTTCCATACATCATCTACCTGTCTACTTATCAGGTGTCATTACCGGCAAGTGTGGCTGTATTCTACATGGTTCAGTCTGGAGCAAGTTGGCACAGTTTGAAGTGAGTTGCAAGATTATACTTGATCTCTCAATGGAGCATAAAATTGACAGACTATTGTTAGATAGACAGACATACAGACATACATGCTGACACATAGATAGATAGATAGATAGATAGATAGATAAGATAGATAGATAGATAGATGAATAGATAGATGATAGATGATAGATAGATGATAGATAGATAGATAGATAGATAGATAGATAGATAGATAGATATATAAGATAGATAGATAAATAGAGATAGATAGACAGATGACAGACATATAGATAGACAGACAGATAGACAGATAGATGAAGACAGACAGATAGATGACGATAGATAGACAGACTAGATAGACAGATAGATAGATAGACAGAGTAGATAGACGATAGATAGATAGACAGATAGATAAGACAGACAGACGACGACAGACCGACGACCGACAGACCGACCGACCGACCGACCGACCGACCGACCGCCGACCGACGACTGACTCGACCGACCGACCGACAGAAGACAGACAGACAGACAGACAGACAGACAGATAGATAGACAAAATCACAAAGAACTGTTTTTCCAAAGGAATCAAGATATCATTCACGCAATAACAGCAGCCAGAAGCCGGAAATGTATCATCTTTGTCTTCAGAAGCAGCTCAAGTACCAACAGAAAACCTATCATACTATGGATCCCAGAGGAAAAACTGAAAACGAATTATATTTAATTGATAGAGAATCGTATAAATTGAAGTGAGAGCCAATAAACAGTCATGTAATCGATTGATTGATTGGATCGTCATCATTGCGTTTTGATGAATAGCTGTATGCTAAATTCGAGTATCTTACACATGAAGATTTCCACGGTAATTCAACGGCAATGGATTTCAATACTGCACGAACTTCACAATTTCAGTGGTACTGAGCCTCGTGCTGAGCTGTCACCCTCGTGTTACTACCCTCGTGCTGAGCTGTTGCCTCGTGCTGAGCTGTTGCATCGTGCTGAGCTGTCACCCTCGTGTTACCAAGTGCCCTTGGGCTGAGCTGTCACCCTCGTGTTACCTAGTGCCTTCGTGCTGAGCTGTCACCCTCGTGTTACCAAGTGCCCTCGTACTGAGCTGTCAACCTCGTGTTACCTAGTGCCCTCCTGCTGAGCTGTTGCCTCGTACTGAGCTGTCACCCTCATGTTACCAAGTGCCCTCGTACTGAGCTGTCAACCTCGTGTTACCAAGTGCCCTCGTGCTGAGCTGTTGCCTCGTACTGAGCTGTCACCTCGTGTTACAAGTGCCCTCTACTGAGCTGTCAACCTCGTGTTACCAGTGCCCTTGGCTGAGCTGTCCCCTCGTGTTACCTAGTGCCTTCGTGCTGAGCTGTCACCCTCGTGTTACCTAGTGCCTTTGCTGAGCTGTCACCCTTGGGTTACTAGTGCCTGTACTGAGCTGTCACCCTCGTGTTACCTAATGCCCTCGTACTGAGCTGTTGCCTGCATTTAGCTGCTGTCCTTGCACACGGTTATTTATTGTACGGAGTTATTACCATTGGACTGAGCTATTGCTCTTGGACTGAGCTATTGCTTGCAATGAGCTATTGAGTTTGGACTGAACTATTGCCAGTAGACTGATTTGTTGCAATTGGGCTGAGTTATTGCTTGCAATGAGCTATTGCTCTTGGACTGAGTTATTGCTTACAATGAGCTATTGTACTTGGACTAAGCTATTGCCCTTGGACTGAGCTATTCTCAATGAGCTATGACTTGGACTGAGCTGCTTGCAATGCAGCCTATTGTACTTGGACTAGCTATTGTCTGGACTGACTATTGCTTGCAATGAACTATTACCCATTGGCTGAGCCATTGCTTGTAATTAGCTATTGCCCTTGGGTTGAGCTATTTCATTTTAACTATGCTATTACACTTGTAATCTATATTACCTGCACTGATCTATTACTTTTGTACTGAATTATCGCCACTGGTTATTGGTTACTAAACTGACGTCATTGCACTCCGGGCAGACCCATAGGTGCTCAGTCTCCCAACAGATATCGAAGAGTATGCATACTGATGGTTTCCGTGGCTTGCTGACTAAACAAACCTCTCACTGCCTCTCAGGCATCCAGTTCGACTTGAACAACGGGTAACTCCAAACTGCCTAAATCGCTTGATCGATTCAACATCGATATATCGCCACTGTACCTATACTGAGCAGCTATCTGTTTTTACAAAATAGCAAGGAGCGCTATATATAATATATGTTTGTGAGTCATAAATTTAAAGAACTGTTAAAAATAATATGCGCATTTTGTCAATCATGTTGACCTTCACATCTGCAGGTGTGGCGAAGTGCAGCCACCCAGGTGTTCTTCTCTATTGGGTTGGGTTTTGGTGTCATGTCGACTTTGGCCAGCTACAACAAGTTCAACAACAATTGTTACAGGTAAATGGGAAAGTCCTGAGAGTTATCTATTTTTTGACAAACACCGCTAGCTCTCAAAAAACGATCTTCACTAATAAATAATAATAATAATTCCTCTCGTACCGTTATACGTTACATAGGGCCTGCAAGTAATTTCTCCATACCGCTCTATCCTGGGCAACTCGCTCAATCTCCTCCATGGAACTGAGACCGATATTTCCTGCCTCTTTGCCTCTGCAAAGTTCGCTTCAGGGTCTCCTTAGGTCGACATCTCTTTCTTGAACCCTTTGCATCCCACTTCATTGTCTGTTTTGATATTCTTTGATCATTTCTCCTCAAGGTGGGCCCAACATATCTCCATCTTCTCTTTCTTATAACAGTTGTCACTAGTGGTTGACCAGACATGTCTCTGATTTCATCACTTCTCCTGAATTCGTCCATTTTATATTCATTATTTTTCGCAGACATCTATTTTCAAATGCATTCAACTTGCTTTCTATATCTTTAGTCATTTTCCAACTCTCGCTGGCATATTTTAGGATTGATACAACATTTGAATTGAAAATTCGTAATTTAGTTTTAATACTATATAACTTGCAGTTCCATATTTTATTTAGACTTTTAAAAGCTGATGTTGCTTTGCCAATTCGTATCATAATTTCTTTTTTAACATTTACTTCACTATCTTCACTAAGTCCTGTCTTTTATAGTCGACTATAGAACACAGAACACACAGGTCAGATTCGTTGAAACTATGTTTGCACAAACACATGCTATAAGCTTTTTTGTGCTTGTAAATATGAGACGAAACAACAGCATAACATAACAAGTGTACACATATAACATTACATACACACAATATTCATTCCTAACATCAGATGGAAGATGTAAAACAGATATTAGAACTAGAATAGCTCAAGCGAAAGCAGTTTTTTTGAAAATGAAAAACACATTGTGCGTGAATGACATTGCATGTTAAAAATGATATGAAATGTATACACTAGGAAACTTGATGTTCCTGTGGTAATGGATTGCGTTTCAAGATGTAGCTCTACAAACGTCTATGCACACACAAGAGAGGTACAACAACACACGTATGAGGCTATTGTCGTCATTCGATAGACGGCTGCTATTTGCTACCAAACATTTCATGTCTGTATTGTCTGCAAGGGTGGGACGAGTTACCGTAATGCATATTCCACTCGGACACAAGATGGTTGTGGATTCAATCCCACACTAGACGTACCACAAGCGAGGAAAAGGAATTTGCCCTCCTACCTCCTGCATACTAGGATATGTTGTTAAGTCTGAAAATGCTAATGTTATGTTTATTCTATTGTCTGCAGGGACGCTCTCATACTACCAGTCCTGGACTGTCTAACCAGTGTCTTTGCTGGTCTTGTCATCTTTGCCTTCCTGGGAAACATGGCTTATACTTCAGGCAAAAGCATCGACAGTGTAGTTGATGAAGGTAAGACGCGTCTGTTATTTTTTCTGTTTGTGTTCGTTCTTTTTATATTCTATGAATTCCATCTTCTTTTCAATCTCTGCTTGTTCTTTTCTCTTTACGTTGTCTTCAATATTTCTTCAATTTTCCTTCCAATCTCTGAGCGTTTTATTCTCTATTCCGTCCTCTGTTTTATTATATGTATGCTACATAATATTTCTCAGTATTTTACAAATTCCATGCTCTGTTTCATTCTCTGTTTTCTTCATGTTCTGTTTAATTCTCTGTTTTCTTCATGTTCTGTTTAATTCTCTGTTTTCTTCATGTTCTGTTTCATTCTCTGTTTTCTTCATGTTCTGTTTCATTCTCTGTTTTCTTCATGTTCTGTTTCATTCTCTGTTTTCTTCATGTTCTGTTTCATTTTCTATTTTCTTCATGTTCTGTTTCATTCTCTGTTTTCTTCATGTTCTGTTTCATTATCTGTTTTCTTCATGTTCTGTTTCATTCTCTGTTTTCTTCATGTTCTGTTTCATTCTCTGTTTTCTTCATGTTCTGTTTCATTCTCTGTTTTCTCCCCTTTCTTTTCCATTCTCTGTGTTTTCTTCATGCTCTGTTTCATTATCTGTTTTCTCCATGCTCTGTTTCATTATCTGTTTTCTCCATGCTCTGTTTCATTTACTATTTTCTCCCCTTTCTTTTCCATTCTCTGTGTTTTCTTCATGCTGTTTCATTCTCTCCTCCATCCTCTGTTTCTTGATGTTTCCTACAGAATTGTTTCTATGTTTTCCCCTTGCTCTCCTGTCTTCTATCTTACCATCCAAGATGTTTTTAACGAAGTATCTTGTCTCATAGTTTGACTAATATATCTATTTGTAAAATAATAATTTGATCTCTAGTTGCCAGTCTTTTTATTACAAGTGTATACAGGTGAAGTGTATACAGGTGAAGTATATACAGGTGAAGTGTATACAGGTGAAGTGTATACAGGTGAAGTGTATACAGGTGAAGTGTATACAGGTGAAGTGTACACAGGTGAAGTGTATACAGGTGAAGTGTATACAGGTGAAGTGTATACAGGTGAAGTGTATACAGGTGAAGGATTGACTTCATTGTACGGGTTTTCTCCATACGGCTTCGTCCCTCTAGGCAGAAATGACAAGCCACGTACCAAGAGCACGAACTCCGTAGCTCTAGCAGCAATTCTAGGGACCTACGATAAAAAAAAACATTGAATGACGCGATCTAAATTCGAAACCATACCCTTCAGAACGCATAGCAATCGTCTTAACCAATTATCCACTGAGACTCCCCCTTCCTCCCCTTTCCCACCTTAATATACCTTATTGAGACCTACAAAAATGGAGCTTAGAATTGATGTCATTGTTTCTATGATTACGAGAATGAATAATGGACTTACCTGTTACATATTTATCATCATCATGTTTCTCACCTCAAGGCCCAGGACTAGTGTTCATCACATACCCTGCTGCCCTGTCTACACTGTCCCTCCCTCAGATCTGGTCAGTGCTCTTCTTTCTAATGTTGTTTTCTGTAGGACTGGACAGTCAGGTAAGTGGGTGCATAGGCAGGGGATGGGAGGAAGTAACTGTGTTAGTGGGAAACGGGAGAAGGAATAATTGTGTTGATTGTAGATATGAAGTTGTATTATATTAGACAAGAAAAGGAAGGAGGAGTAATTATGTTAATGGCGAATGGGAGGAGTAATCTTTTTAGCTAGGAAATGGTGGGAAAGTAAGTATATTAATGGAGAATGGAAGGAGTTATGTTATGTTATGCGATCGACGTCACGGCACATTGGGCATTCCCATGCATGCTCTGTCCTCCGCTGCAGCAGCCATCTTAAAGTCCATTTGCTCACCGTACCCATGAGAAGTTGATTACTATATCTTCTCTCTCTACCACGAAGACGACACTGTCTGGCATGTCCAAACTTAACGCTTAATTCTCGAACTCGTTCCAGTGTCTGAGACGTGCCCATGTCATATAATTGAGAGCGTAACGCATTGATGATATCGACTCTGTAATGGGAGGAGTAATCGTTGTTGCTAGGAAATGGTGGAGAAAGTAATTATATTAATGGAAATGGAAGGAAGAGTGTCTTGTTAGAAATGGGAGGAGAAATAATTATGTTTCTTGGAAATGGGGAAGGAGTAATTTGTTGGTTGGTAATGAACGTGAGAGACGAATAATTTTGTGTTTAGTTGAGGATAGAGATAAAACAAGGAAGCGAATTTGACATAAATAATCTGAGATTCACAAATAAATAAATAGCAGGAGTCAGCAGAAATAGAAAGTGTAGCTGTCATATTGTACTTCTAGCTAGAGCCAGTATACACAAAGTGTGGAAATATTATTTTGTCCTTCTGATTAGAATAAGTCGACACAGTGTGTAGTTACCAGCGTGTCTGTTAGAGTTAGTAAACATGTAATGTATTAGTTTAATCGTTTCTTGTTATTGGGTTACACAGTTTGTACACATCCAAGCCTTATGTGCAGCCATGATAGACTGTTTTCCTAATCATGTGCTGACTTCTAGGAAGACGTTGCTAATGGGCTCAATCTGCCTCGTCAGCTTTATTCTGGGAATTCCCCTTACGTTACAGGTAACCATAGCAACTGTTGTCATGTGGCGTTGTTGTCATTTATACGATCAATTATTTTCTTATTGTTTATTATATTTTCCTGCAGATACTTTTAAATTGTTCGTTCCGTTGCTAGGTCTGAATGCTCTTCCTATTGTTATCCACTATCTAGCTGCCTGCAGCATCCATGGTACAGCCTTACCATCGTGTTCGATAGTGCGATTGATAATAGCTAGTCATTGCAACATATAGTTCCTATGCTTCTTGATATACTTAGTACAATTGTCCACGCCATATACATACATACATGCATACATACATACATACATACATACATACATACATACATACATACATGCATACATACATACATACATACATGCATACATACATACAACATCAACATACAACATACATACAACATCATACAACACATACATAGAACACATACATACACACATACATACAACATACATACAACACATACATACAACAGCACCACACGCACCATACCACACAGCCCACCGCACGACACACACATCCATACATACACGCACGCACGCATGCACTACGCACCACACACCCACATACACACATACATATACAAATACACAAAATACATACATATAAATACATACACATATACACACACACACACACACACATGCACACACACATACACACACATATACACACATATACACACACATACACATACATACATACACACATACATATAAATACGTACATACACAAATACATAAATGCACACCCATATACACACACACACATATACACATATAAATACATACATAGGAAGCAACAGTGAAACAAGAACTTCATAACAGACGCTGACGTTGGACAGGACATACATTAAGACTAGTAAATAGTATACAAGACTTGTTCTGGAACCCACACTGAAAGAGAAACAGAGTGGAAAACTTCATATTTCAGGCAGAAGAAAGTTGTAAAGGACGTATGGTGGATGAGAAGAAATGACACTCATAGCTTAGTGCAGGTAGAAGTGATGTATGTTTGTGTGTACCTGTGATCCATAGGGAGCTGAAGAGATTATTATTTATTATTGTTATATGTCTACATAACATCTTTCACCTTCGATGTCTCCGCAAGATTATGAACATCAGGTGGTACGACAAGATAACCAACTCTGAAGTATTGCAACGTGCAAACCTGCCTTCCACCATTGGCATGCTCAGCAGTGGACGACTAATATGATTGGGGCATGTGGGAAGAATGGAACCTTGTCGCATACCAAAACAAATGTTGTTTTGTGTACTTTCGGAGGAAGAGCCCCGGAACAGACTACTGCTCATATATAAAGATCCAGAGCAAACCCCTTGGAGAGAGGAGACTGAACCAGAAGTATGTATCCAGACAGAAGTGAAAGGAATATTCGACAAGGATGAGCAGAACAGCATACAACGCAAGACAGTCACTCTCAGTTTACTTGATGAAGAATACCCACATGACCTCTGGGTCCGGGTATACACGGATGGGTCAGCAGAAAATGCAGTGAAGAATGGAGGAGCAGGAGTGTACATAGAATACCCAAACAACGCTAGAGATGCGATTAAAGTACCAACGGGAAATTCTGTCACAACTATGATGCAGAAATTCAGGCAATCAAGGTGGCAACTGAAAAACTGTTGAATACCAGACCCGATCCTCAACCTGTTGTATTTTGACTGATGCAAAATCAGCACTCCAAGCACTTCAGTCCAGAAAATTGCCAGGTCTACAGACCCTACTGCCTAAATTGTCCAAGCATCGCAGGGTCGTCTTGCAGTGGATACCCTCTCACTGTGGAATACCAGGAAATGAAACAGCAGACCGATTGGCCAGGAAGGTGCTGCAGGAGAGCAGCCGGATGTGCCAGTTACCTACCACCAAAAGAAAAGGATGATTAAATCAATGAGAAAGCCACAAATACCAACACAAGACGATTACTATAATATGAGCAGATTGGAACAAGTTGTCATTCTGCGCCTTAGAACAGGACACAATCGGCTCCGCAGCCACATGTATACAAAATTCAAGATTGGCAATTCAGCCATGTGTACATGTGGACAGGCAAACCAGACTGCAGAGCACACACTTCAAGACTGCCCCAAATATGATACACTGAGGCAAACTCACTGGCCTAACGAAACAACACTCGACATAAAACTACACTGACCTCTGTCTGAGCTACAAAAGACAGTGAAGTTCATACAAGAGACAACATTGAATATATAGACATATTTCAAGCGAACGAAAGGAAGGATATATAAAGATGTCTGCAAGGCCTCAATGAAAAACTTTTCTATAGGTCCCAGCAAATGGGAAAAACTGGCTGATGACAGAGTTGTGTGGAAAGCGATATTGCGCAAGGGCGCAGTCTTTTGAGAAGAGACTTATGTATGAGCTGAAAGACTTGAGAGAAAAGCAAAAACTCAGAAGTTGTCACAGTAAAACACTTGCTAATTGACCATCTGTAAAGACGAAAAGGCCATATATATATATATATATATATATATATATATATAAATGTCTAAATACTGTCCATAAACGACATGCATCTTATATGTATATGAGCACGGTTATTAAATACATAAATTATATGTCTATGTATGGACACTGTCAATAAATGATATGTCTATGTATGGACACTGTCAATAAATGATATGTCTAAGTATGGACACTGTCAATAAATTATATGTGTCTCATTAGAGAAATATGTGTCACTTAGTTTTCATTAAAAAGATTAGCAAATAAAATTCCTAACAAATATTTGCACCATCTTCTAAATTACATCGGGAATCCACGCCGGTGCTACGGAGTTCATGCAATGCCGCTCAGAACTCCCTGTGTAAGAAACAGATTGGAACACACAGGGTTACTCACAGAAGTGAAATGAGAATGGTCATATCAATCAATTAAAATGTCATACACATTTTGTCATACAGATATGGCACTGTCAACAAATAATGTGCTTCTGTATGGACACTGTCAACAAATGGTATGTGTCAGTATGGACACTGTCAATAAATGACGCGTATGTTTATCTACAATGTCACTAAATAACTCATATATGTATAAACAATGGCAGTCATTTTTCTGTTCTAACCAGGGCGGTTCATACCTTTTAAACCTAATGGACTGGTACATCGCCAGCTTCTCTGTCACGTTCCTTGTCTTCACTGAGATTGTGGTCCTGTCTTGGGTTTATGGTGAGTTTTTAATGTGTGTCACGTAAAAATAAGTTTATCGTTTTTCGTTCGCCCGCTATTAATTTAGGCGTAGTCGTGGCGGCTAATATGGCACATTTTACTGATTTTACGGAAGACTTCCTTTCCTTTTTACATATGTCTCTTGCTACTCAGTTGAGCCTTACTCCAACTTCAGGGGTACCTGTAATTTAGATCCCCAAGTAAATGATTATCATTTAATCTAGCCCAACCACATACCGTGCGTACACAGGTTTTGACACAAGCTAGCTTCGAACCCCGGAAATTACACGACATGTGGTCACTAGAGGAGCGCGTTATCAACCTTGCTATCGCCGACCCCAATGACGATGATGATGATATCTGGATGCGTTTAGCTAATTTGAATATTTTTTCATAACTGTTTGGTTGTGTTTTTATCTAATTTGCTGAGGGAGTCTGACTGTTTTGTTGTTTGTCTAGATGTCTGGTTGATTGCTTTCGACTTTATATGATGATCACACAACAGTATACTAAAACTTGCTTGTTCATGTAGGCACAGACAGGCTGTACAAAGATGTGGAGGCAATGATTGGGTACAGACCTAACATTGTGTGGAAGTATATGTGGAAGTACGTCACTCCTGTCTTTGTTCTGGTAAGTGGAACACTCCTATCTTTGTTCTGGTAAGTGGAACACTCCTATCTTTGTTCTGGTAAGTGGAACACTCCTATCTTTGTTCTGGTAAGTGGAACACTCCTATCTTTGTTCTGGTAAGTGGAACACTCCTATCTTTGTTGTGGTAAGTGGAACACTCCTATCTTTGTTCTGGTAAGTAAATCTCTTAGAACACTGCTATCCAACGTTTCTATATCTTGGGGCACATCTGACTAATGACTATGGAGGCGTGATCGTCATGTGACTATTGCAATGAAAATAATAAAATAATATTATTTGTTAAAAATGAAAATCGTAGAATATCCTTCACCACGTATACGTTCAGTAGTTTGCCATTGCTTTCTGAACGGTGAGGTCTATTTTACCTTTTTGTAAAAATCCCACGGAAACGAATTTGCTTCAAACTTGCCGACGGTGGGGTTTGAACCAGGTACGCTTAGGTTTGTGATCGACTCACTACCGCTTTAGCTACAGACGATCACTATGATTATTAGTAACATGAATAAAAAGAAGAACAGATGAAAACTAAATTAATACTGACTACAAGTTTAACTTTTTTAAATATTGTGTTTACGAAAGAAAAAATCATACTGTTATTCAGAGGCACAGGTAAGTCCAGTTGCATGACCTACAAATAAATTACAATATTCTGTATTTGTTACCATACGTAGTTTGACTGTGTAATGTTACTGTTGTGGCCATATGGGCTGTAGCCACTGTGATTGTGTGTGCTGTAGCAGTTTCAACATTGTGTGGTGTTGCATGTCTTGCTGATGTTATAACTGTGTGTCTTTTTGTGTTTAGATGTGTTATTGCTACTTTTTTCTTTAATTCTCTTGTTGTTATGACAGTGTGTATTTATGTTCTGACAGTGTGTATTGATGTTCGGACAGTGTGTATTGATGTTCGGACAGTGTGTATTTATGTTCTGACAGTGTGTATTGATGTTCGGACAGTGTGTATTGATGTCCTGACAGTGTGTATTGATGTTCTGATAGTGTGTATTGATGTTCTGACAGTGTGTATTGATGTTCTGACAGTGTGTATTGATGTTCTGATAGTGTGTATTGATGTCCTGACAGTGTGTATTGCTGTTCTGATAGTGTGTATTGATGTCCTGATAGTGTGTATTGATGTTCTGATAGTGTGTATTGATGTTCTGACAGTGTGTATTGATGTTCGGACAGTGTGTATTGATGTTCTGACAGTGTGTATTGATGTTCTGACAGTGTGTATTGATGTTCTGACAGTGTGTATTGATGTTCTGATAGTGTGTATTGATGTTCTGACAGTGTGTATTGTTATTCTGACAGTGTGTATTGATGTTCTGACAGTGTGTATTGATGTTCGGACAGTGTGTATTGATGTTCTGATAGTGTGTATTGATGTTCTGATAGTGTGTATTGATATCCTGATAGTGTGTATTGATGTTCTGACAGTGTGTATTGATGTTCTGATAGTGTGTATTGATGTTCTGACAGTGTGTATTGATGTTCTGATAGTGTGTATTGATGTTCTGATAGTGTGTATTGATGTTCTGATAGTGTGTATTGATGTTCTGACAGTGTGTATTGATGTTCGGACAGTGTGTATTGATGTTCTGACAGTGTGTATTGATGTTCTGATAGTGTGTATTGATGTCCTGATAGTGTGTATTGATGTTCTGACAGTGTGTATTGATGTTCTGATAGTGTGTATTGATGTCCTGATAGTGTGTATTGATGTTCTGACAGTGTGTATTGATGTTCTGATAGTGTGTATTGATGTTCTGATAGTGTGTATTGATGTTCTGATAGTGTGTATTGATGTTCTGACAGTGTGTATTGATGTTCGGACAGTGTGTATTGATGTTCGGACAGTGTGTATTGATGTTCAGACAGTGTGTATTGATGTTCTGACAGTGTGTATTGATGTTCGGACAGTGTGTATTGATGTTCTGATAGTGTGTATTGATGTTCGGACAGTGTGTATTGTTATTCTGACAGTGTGTATTGATGTTCGGACAGTGTGTATTGATGTTCTGACAGTGTGTATTGATGTTCTGATAGTGTATATTGATGTTCTGACAGTGTGTATTGATGTTCTGACAGTGTGTATTGATGTTCTGACAGTGTGTATTGATGTTCTGATAGTGTGTATTGATGTTCTGATAGTGTGTATTGATGTTCTGATAGTGTGTATTGATGTTCTGATAGTGTGTATTGATGTTCTGATAGTGTGTATTGATGTTCGGACAGTGTGTATTGATGTTCTGACAGTGTGTATTGCTGTTCTGATAGTGTGTATTGATGTTCTGATAGTGTGTATTGCTGTTCTGATAGTGTGTATTGATGTTCTGACAGTGTGTATTGCTGTTCTGATAGTGTGTATTGATGTTCTGACAGTGTGTATTGCTGTTCTGATAGTGTGTATTGATGTTCTGACAGTGTGTATTGATGTTCTGACAGTGTGTATTGATGTTCTGATAGTGTGTATTGATGTTCTGATAGTGTGTATTGATGTTCTGACAGTGTGTATTGATGTTCTGACAGTGTGTATTGATGTTCGGACAGTGTGTATTGATGTTCTGATAGTGTGTATTGATGTTCGGACAGTGTGTATTGATGTTCTGACAGTGTGTATTGATGTTCTGATAGTGTGTATTGATGTTCTGACAGTGTGTATTGATGTTCGGACAGTGTGTATTGATGTTCTGACAGTGTGTATTGATGTTCTGACAGTGTGTATTGATTTTCTGACAGTGTGTATTGTTATTCTGACAGTGTGTATTGATGTTCTGACAGTGTGTATTGATGTTCGGACAGTGTGTATTGATGTTCTGATAGTGTGTATTGATGTTCTGATAGTGTGTATTGATGTCCTGATAGTGTGTATTGATGTTCTGACAGTGTGTATTGATGTTCTGATAGTGTGTATTGATGTCCTGATAGTGTGTATTGATGTTCTGACAGTGTGTATTGATGTTCTGATAGTGTGTATTGATGTTCTGATAGTGTGTATTGATGTTCTGACAGTGTGTATTGATGTTCGGACAGTGTGTATTGATGTTCTGACAGTGTGTATTGATGTTCTGATAGTGTGTATTGATGTCCTGATAGTGTGTATTGATGTTCTGACAGTGTGTATTGATGTTCTGATGATGTGTATTGATGTCTGATAGTGTGTATTGATGTTCTGACAGTGTGTATTGATGTTCTGATAGTGTGTATTGATGTTCTGATAGTGTGTATTGATGTTCTGATAGTGTGTATTGATGTTCTGACAGTGTGTATTGATGTTCGGACAGTGTGTATTGATGTTCGGACAGTGTGTATTGATGTTCGGACAGTGTGTATTGATGTTCTGACAGTGTGTATTGATGTTCGGACAGTGTGTATTGATGTTCTGATAGTGTGTATTGATGTTCGGACAGTGTGTATTGTTATTCTGACAGTGTGTATTGATGTTCGGACAGTGTGTATTGATGTTCTGACAGTGTGTATTGATGTTCTGATAGTGTGTATTGATGTTCTGACAGTGTATATTGATGTTCTGACAGTGTGTATTGATGTTCTGACAGTGTGTATTGATGTTCTGATAGTGTGTATTGATGTTCTGACAGTGTGTATTGATGTTCTGATAGTGTGTATTGATGTTCTGATAGTTGTATTGATGTTCTGATAGTGTGTATTGATGTTCGGACAGTGTGTATTGATGTTCTGACAGTGTGTATTGCTGTTCTGATAGTGTGTATTGATGTTCTGACAGTGTGTATTGCTGTTCTGATAGTGTGTATTGATGTTCTGACAGTGTGTATTGCTGTTCTGATAGTGTGTATTGATGTTCTGACAGTGTGTATTGCTGTTCTGATAGTGTGTATTGATGTTCTGACAGTGTGTATTGATGTTCTGACAGTGTGTATTGATGTTCTGATAGTGTGTATTGATGTTCTGATAGTGTGTATTGATGTTCTGACAGTGTGTATTGATGTTCGGACAGTGTGTATTGATGTTCTGATAGTGTGTATTGATGTTCGGACAGTGTGTATTGATGTTCTGACAGTGTGTATTGATGTTCTGATAGTGTGTATTGATGTTCTGACAGTGTGTATTGATGTTCGGACAGTGTGTATTGATGTTCTGATAGTGTGTATTGATGTTCGGACAGTGTGTATTGATTTTCTGACAGTGTGTATTGATGTTCTGACAGTGTGTATTGATGTTCTGACAGTGTGTATTGATGTTCTGACAGTGTGTATTGATGTTCGGACAGTGTGTATTGATGTTCTGATAGTGTGTATTGATGTTCTGACAGTGTGTATTGCTGTTTTAATAGTGTGTCCTGCTGTTTTTATAGTGTGTCTTGCCGTTCTAATAGTGTGTCTTACTGTCCTAATAGTGTGTCTTGCTGTTCTAATAGTGGTCTTGCTGTTATGACAGTGTGTCTTGCAGTTCTAATAGTGATCTTGCTGTTATGACAGTGTGGCTTGCTGTTTTGATAGTGTGTCTTACTGTTCTAATAGTGGTCTTGCTGTTATGACAGTGTGTCTTGCTGTTTTCAATCACAGGTTTTGTGGACAACAGGAGTGATAAATTTTCGAACCATTGGATCCACCTACCCTGGTTATCCCCCTTGGGCTGATGGTCTTGGCTTGATTATCTCAGTTCTGCCCCTTATTCCTATTCCTGTGAAGATGATCTGGACATTGGTCCGACTAGAGGGCAGTCTTATACAGGTCAGATTCACAATTAATGTATTTACACAAATGTACACAAAATGGTTGTGCTCATCTCAACAAAAAAAAAAAAAAAAACAGGTTCCATTACAAGACATCAATCAGCTGTGATAGTTTATGAAAGTTTATTCATAAAACACACCAGAAATCTGATTAATATCATATGGAAGATTGATTGATTGATTGATGGAATCATCATCATTGCACTTCGGTGAGTAAACTGTGTGCTCTGTTCTCTTTCTTACACAGTAAGATCTCAGCGACAGGGCACCAAATCCGTAGTCCCGACGAGAATTTCACAATGTAATTTATAAAATGGTAAAATATTTTGGAGGAATATTTTTAAATCTTTCTAATAAATGTTTCCTGAAGGAATCAACTAATCGTCTGCCCCTTTCAAGCTCGCCATACATCAACTATTGTGGGATGCGTTTATCAGACATCCAAACAACGTGGTTGGCACATCTCAACTGGGTCGTCTGCAACAGGGTGTTGTCGCTTGAGATCTTGGATCGTATGAGGACTTCGGTATCTAAAGTTTTATCCTACCAGTTTATTTGTAATATTCTGCGTAGACGCCGGCGACGCTGGCGGATACGGTTAATTTAACATAGATAATAAAATAAAACAAAATCTATAGAGACCACAGAGATTTTATCTGACCAAAAAAATGCTAAGAACTCATATCTTCTAATAAAATGGTTAATGTTAACCTGCTGATTAAGGAGAAGACACACAAAAACTGTATTATCAAAATAATTTATTATGCAATCATATTGTGTCAGTGTACAAGATTACCAAACAATTATGCGGAGGTAAAAGACACAACCATAACATGCCAGTCAGAAACAGTCTAGGACAACTGTTGACAACAGAGCAGGAGCAGGATATGAGATGGACATCCCACTTTGAAGATGTGCTAAACAGACCTGATCCTGAACATCCACCGGATATCCCACCGGCCGCACAGGATATTGATATCAACCTCAAATTGCCAGAAAAGCAAGAAATAGTAAAGCTATTGGATCCCTGAGAAACAACAAAGCACCGGGAAATGATGAAATGACAGCAGAGCTTTTCAAGATCGATCCCATCTTAGCTGCAAACATATTAGAGCCATTGTTTGCAGATATCTGGAAGAAAGAAGAATTGCCTAAGGATTGGACTAGGGGTACTGTGGTAAAAATCCCCAAGAAAGGAGACCTAACAGATTGCAATAACTGGAGAGGAATCACGTTGCTTTCAATCCCAAGTAAGATATTCTGCAAAATTATCATAATGCGAATACAAGAAGCAGTAGACAAGTGTCTACGAATGGAGCAAGCAGGATTTAGGAAAGGAAGAGGAACAAATGAACATATATTTACCCTGCGTAACATTTTAGAACAATGTAGCGAGTGGCAAAGGACTATATATATCAACTTCATAGATTTTGAAAAGGCATTCGACAGCGTCCACAGAGACAGCCTATGGAAGATACTGAGACAATACGGCGTACCGCAGAAGCTTGTCAACATCATAGCCCTCTTCTATAAAGATTTCTCCTGCAACCTAAAGAATTCCAACAAAACATTCCCAGTAAAATCTGGTGTAAGACAGGGATGCGTAATGTCCTCTCTTTTGTTTAGTATTACAATTGACTGGGTGCTAAAAATGCCATAAAACAACAAGCACCAAGAGGAATAAGATGGACCCCTTTCGAGATGCTTGAGGACCTGGACTTTGCAGACGATATAGCCCTGGTGTCACACAAATATGAACATATACAAGAGAAAAGTACAATACTTCACAGCACGGCAAAGACAGTAGGCCTCAAAACAAACACAGGAAAAACAAAAATTATGACAAACAGTGAAATCCAACAACCAGTAATGTTAGAAAATGAAACACTGGAAAGGGTTGAGCAGTTTACATATCTTGGTAGCGTACTGACACTAAATGGTGGCACAGAGGAAGATATAAAATCACGTCTAAGTAAGGCCAGAACCGCTTTTGCCAGAATGAAACCAGTATGGAAGTCCAAAATCTACAATAGGACCACAAAGCTTAAACTCTGTAAAAGCATTGTTTTGCCAGTTTTGCTCTACGGATCGGAGTGTTGGAGGATGACCAAAGGAGATACTAGCAGGCTGTCAGTTTTCCACCACTCTTGTCTTCGCAGAATCTTGAGAATCTTTTGGCCAGTAAAATATCCAATAACCAACTACTCCAAGACACAAGACAAGAGGCAATGAATGACATACTCAAAAGAGAAGATGGAAATGGCTCGGACATGTTATGAGAATGAGACAAGAAATGCCTGCAAGGATAGCCCTCACTTGGGCACCAGAGGGAAAGAGAAAGAAAGGCAGACCACGGACAACATGGAGGCGCATGATGGAAGAGGAACTGGACACCGCATCTCTGACGTGGGGATCTGCGCTGAAGGTTGCACGGGACAGGAGAGCATGGAAAGTCCTTTCTGAAGCCCCATGTGTCACTAGGCATGACGGGATTAAGTAAGTAATATTGTGTCAGATCTGGACTGAGAGTTTTAGTACACACAGGGAGACGGAAATGTGAAGGGGAGACGAGATAAAGGGATGGGGAGAATTTTAGGTACGGATGGTGATAATTTGAGGTAGGGATTGGTGAGCATTTGAGATAAGGATTTGGGAGAATATGGGATAGGGATGGAGAGAATTTGAAATAGTGACGGCCAGGATTTACGATATGGATGGAAAATAATTTGAGATAGAAGTTTGGTAGAATTTGTGATAGGAACGGGGAGAATTTGAGGTAGGGATTGGGGAGAATTTGAGACAGGGATAAGAAAAATTTTAGATAGGGATTGAGGAGAATTTGAGATAAGGATTTGGGAGAATTTTAGACAGCGATATTAAGAATTTTAGATAGGATTGGGAGAATTTTAGATAGGGATTGGGAGAATTTTAGATAGGGATTGGGAGAATTTTAGATAGGATTGGGAGAATTTGAGATAGGGATAAGAAGAATTTGAGACAGAAAAAGGGAGAATTTGTCATGTTGTTGAGGATAATGACAAAAGGCGTGAATACAGATAAAACGTAAGTTAATGAAATGTATCTTTTCTGTTTCAACAGAGACTCAAGATATCATTAAAGCCGTCTGAACTGTGGAAACCAGCAAAACATGTAGAGGTTGACTTAGAAATTAACTTATTGTATACGGAAATGGAACAGATGCTTAAATAGTTCATATGGCGAAACATATCAAAACAGAGTACTGTAGTTTTACAAAATACAAAAACAATACATAGCAACGTTTCGACCAAAAGGCCTTTATCAAGCAAAGGATACAAGATAAATAATTAAATAGTTCATATCAAGAGGAAAAAGGGGGGTTGATTATACATGCATGGTATAGTCTTGTTAGAGTAGACATACATTTAATATATTGTCTTTGTTAGAGTAGACAGACAATATGACGTCTTATTAGAGTAAACATACATTTAAAATTAAGTCTTGTTAGAATAGATAGACATATTATTAAAGTATTGTTAGAGTAACAATACTAGAAGGCAGGGTCCCAGGACGCAGAGGCAGACCAAGAAGAAGATGGCTACAAGATATTAAAGAAACCATGAACATGACCATCGACGAAATGGGTGAACTGGCAAGAGACAGAGTGAATTTCAGATGTGCTGCAAAGAGAGCAATGTCCTATAAAGGCTATGCACCTTGATGATGATGATTGTTAGAGTAGACAGACAATGTAACGTCTTGCTTGAATAAACAGACGTGATCAGAAATGAGTAAATTTTATTGATAGAACATCCTGATTGACGTCATCGCACGTCTGGTGTCGGAGCCCGCAAGGGAAGCAAAGAATAGTACTACTCTGACCTACAAGGCATGCCGTAAGAGGCGACTGAGGTAGGGGCATAGGAAGCTACCTAGTAAATAAAAGCGTCGCAGAAATTGGATTTGCTGGCTTACTTTCGGATCACATACAAATCACAAAGAGTAATTAACAAGTGGTCGATATGGAGCGCTGGAAGAAGAAGAAGAAGATTGACGACACAGAGCTATCACTATCATCGATATATACAACATTTGTCTGATAACAGCACTCCCAATACATTATAGCACCAGCACAAACAAATGACATGTTGATAACATTGAACATAAGATATCAAAGATAACAGATCGTTTATATCATACACCTATGTCAGTTTGTCCACAGCCAGGCTCTAGCACGACAACTGGCCGGGTATTCCCTGACCTAGATTAGAAAAGGGATCTGAAAATTACAGATGTTTGATAGAACACTACACGCTTTTTTGCAATTTTACTCAATTCGGTGACTCTATGGTTATTTATTGGTGAATAATATTTATAATATTGATATTCCTTATTGTTAAACTTAACTTGTTGCATAATATGACTTCGAGTTAGCATTTTGTGTTGATTTTAAAATTAATTCGTCTATATACACCAATACTGGAATGGGAGGTCACGTGGTGTAGTTGGGGTCTGATTTCCCACAATTCTTACCTGAGCCCGAAGGCCCAGTAGTTTATAGTTGGCTCTGGTTTGTCACAATGTACAAGAATGAATGTGTGTCAGTGTCAGTGTTGGTGTGTACTTGAAGTTAGGGAAGAAGGAAACCTCTAAACAATGCGGTCAATTAATGTGAAGTCTCTAACACCTCATACGTAGGGTATTGTAACCATGGGCGTCCACATAAGTTTTTCCAGGGAGGGGCAAAGTGATTACAAATATTTAATTAATAGTTTACTAAGCGAAAATGGAGAAGTCTAGATTTACATAAAACTATTTTTTATCAAAAATCAATTTTCCGAGGGTGGGTGGGTGGGCGGGGAGCACTTGCCCTATTGTCTTAGAGTATGACACGCCTATGATTAAAATCACAGCCTCTGTTATTTCTGAGTTTCACCTTTTGCGTGGACGGAATTTTGATTTGAATCCACTGTATCGGATTGCTCTTTGAGGCGCACTGCCAGTTGGTAATCTGCTTATGTGACCGAACCATTTAATGTGTTGTTTCGTGATGAAGTTCTGTACTGATGTTGTACTCGCTCTTTTCCTGATGTCTTTATTTCTAAACCGGTCTCTTCTTGTTACACCCAGCATTCTGCGTAGACACCATGTCTCTCGTGACTAGTTTTCTTCTATCATTTGATGTCAGTGTCCAAGTTTGGCACTGATAGCATACTGTTGAGAGAAAGATTGTTTTGAACAATGCTTTTCTAGTGTTCATAGTAACATGCTTTGCATTCAAAATTGGTGCCATTTGTCCTATGATTTTATTTATTTTATTTCCTTTCATTATCCACCTATAATTCCTTTTGCCAATCTATTGATCTATTTATTGCCAATCTATTGATCTATTTATTGCCAATCTATTGATCTATTTATTGCCAATCTATTGATCTATTTATTGCCAATCTATTGATCTATTTATTGCCAAGAATGTAAGAATCAGATGGAACACATTGTATTAAATCTTAGATCGATGACATACAAAACATGAGGAATATTTCTCTTAGATCGATGACATACAAAACATATGGAATATTTCTCTTAGATCGATGACATACAAAACATAAGGAATATTTCTCTTAGATCGATGACATACAAAACATATGGAATATTTCTCTTAGATCGATGACATACAAAACATGAGGAATATTTCTCTTAGATCGATGACATACAAAACATGAGGGAAAATTTCTCTTAGATCGATGACATACAAAACATGAGAATATTTCTCTTAGATCGATGACATACAAAACATAGAATATTTCCTAGATCGATGACATACAAAATATGGAATATTTCTCTTAGATCGATGACATACAAAACATATGGAATATTTCTCTTAGATCGATGACATACAAAACATGAGGAATATTTCTCTTAGATCGATGACATACAAAACATGAGGAATATTTCTCTTAGATCGATGACATACAAAACATATGGAATATTTCTCTTAGATCGATGACATACAAAACATATGGAATATTTCTCTTAGATCGATGACATACAAAACATGAGGAATATTTCTCTTAGATCGATGACATACAAAACATGAGGAATATTTCTCTTAGATCGATGACATACAAAACATGAGGGAAAATTTCTCTTAGATCGATGACATACAAAACATAGGAATATTTCTCTTAGATCGATGACATACAAAACATATGGAATATTTCTCTTAGATCGATGACATACAAAACATGAGGAATATTTCTCTTAGATCGATGACATACAAAACATATGGAATATTTCTCTTAGATCGATGACATACAAAACATATGGAATATTTCTCTTAGATCGATGACATACAAAACATAAGGAATATTTCTCTTAGATCGATGACATACAAAACATGAGGAATATTTCTCTTAGATCGATGACATACAAAACATGAGGAATATTTCTCTTAGATCGATGACATACAAAACATGAGGAATATTTCTCTTAGATCGATGACATACAAAACATGAGGAATATTTCTCTAGATCGATGACATACAAAACATAGGAATATTTCTCTTAGATCGATGACATACAAAACATAGGAATATTTCTCTTAGATCGATGACATACAAAACATGAGGAATATTTCTCTTAGATCGATGACATACAAAACATGAGGAATATTTCTCTTAGATCGATGACATACAAAACATGAGGAATATTTCTCTTAGATCGATGACATACAAAACATATGGAATATTTCTCTTAGATCGATGACATACAAAACATGAGGAATATTTCTCTTAGATCGATGACATACAAAACATGAGGAATATTTCTCTTAGATCGATGACATACAAAACATGAGGAATATTTCTCTTAGATCGATGACATACAAAACATGAGGAATATTTCTCTTAGATCGATGACATACAAAACATAGGGAAAATTTCTCTTAGATCGATGACATACAAAACATGAGGAATATTTCTCTTAGATCGATGACATACAAAACATGAGGAATATTTCTCTTAGATCGATGACATACAAAACATGAGGAATATTTCTCTTAGATCGATGACATACAAAACATAAGGAATATTTCTCTTAGATCGATGACATACAAAACATGAGGAATATTTCTCTTAGATCGATGACATACAAAACATGAGGGAAAATTTCTCTTAGATCGATGACATACAAAACATGAGGAATATTTCTCTTAGATCGATGACATACAAAACATAAGGAATATTTCTCTTAGATCGATGACATACAAAACATGAGGAATATTTCTCTTAGATCGATGACATACAAAACATGAGGAATATTTCTCTTAGATCGATGACATACAAAACATGAGGAATATTTCTCTTAGATCGATGACATACAAAACATATGGAATATTTCTCTTAGATCGATGACATACAAAACATAAGGAATATTTCTCTTAGATCGATGACATACAAAACATATGGAATATTTCTCTTAGATCGATGACATACAAAACATGAGGAATATTTCTCTTAGATCGATGACATACAAAACATATGGAATATTTCTCTTAGATCGATGACATACAAAACATGAGGAATATTTCTCTTAGATCGATGACATACAAAACATATGGAATATTTCTCTTAGATCGATGACATACAAAACATGAGGAATATTTCTCTTAGATCGATGACATACAAAACATGAGGAATATTTCTCTTAGATCGATGACATACAAAACATGAGGAATATTTCTCTTAGATCGATGACATACAAAACATGAGGAATATTTCTCTTAGATCGATGACATACAAAACATATGGAATATTTCTCTTAGATCGATGACATACAAAACATGAGGAATATTTCTCTTAGATCGATGACATACAAAACATATGGAATATTTCTCTTAGATCGATGACATACAAAACATGAGGAATATTTCTCTTAGATTGATGACATACAAAACTGTATGGAATATTTCTCTTAGATCGATGACATACAAAACATGAGGAATATTTCTCTTAGATCGATGACATACAAACTATGGAATTTTCTCTTAGATCGATGACATACAAACATGAGAATATTTCTCTTAGATCGATTGACATACAAAACATGGAAATTTCTCTTAGACATGACATTAGTATTTCTCTTAGATGATGACATCAAACATGAGGAATATTTCTCTTAGATCGATGCAATAAATATGACTATTCTTTGATGATGCATACATGGAAATTTCTTTAGATCGATGACATATTAAAAATATTGAATATTCTCTTGATCGAATAGCATTGACAGAAACATATGCGAATATTTCATTGATTATGAACGCACAGTAATTTGCGCTTCTCAACGATGTAGCTCGTCAAGTAGTAGAACATGTCTCTTAGAACGTTGCTTTCATCAAGTCACATGAAACACTACATGTCTCTACCACTGATAGCAAATCCGGGGGAAAACTATGTCTTTCTGTGCTTGTTCTTTTAAATTAAGTTTGCTAGCTTTATCTTTGACTTATCGCAACATGTTGGAAATTGTCGTTTCTTACAGAAAATTAAGAAATATTTTTCAGTTATTTTCCATTATTCCAATCGTCATTGAGCGAGCAGATCGACTGACTGACACACCTATGTCTGATGAAAGGCGGGCAATAGATAGGTCCGACTTAAGTCGTTTGCATGCCGTACTGAAGGTTGGGGGTTTAAATCTAGACTATGTTTAACAAAATTTAAAATTGGCACAACTAGCCTGTGCCCCTGCGAAAAGGCGGACTTGACGGCAGAGCACATGCTGCAAGATTGTCAATTGATATCAGGTCTAAGACAAGAAACCTGACCCCAAAACACAGAGCTTCTCGAGAAGCTGTACGGAGGAACGAAGTCCCTTAAAACCACGATAAAATTCATGATAAAAGTTGGTTCATCAGTCTAGGCTGGGATCGCGAGAGAGAGAGAATCCGGACTTGGACACAACTGCAATTATTTCATGAGATCCCTAGGATTGTTGACGGAGCTACGGAGTTCTTACTTTGTGCTATGCTCTTGGCAGAAGGAATTCAATCTCTGGGACGGAGCCATATGGGGAAACCAAGTGCAATAAAGTCAGTCATTCGTCTTTGGACCCTTTGAACACAGAACAAGAGTGATTTGTCACTTTCCACAGAATGATATAAATAATCAGGCTGAGATCCGAATACATATGAACCTGTTAAGAGTGCAGTGGTGATGATGATACTCACTAATCAGTTATCAGTTATATGAGGACTATCATCATAGCACTCAGGACATTTCCTTAGGTGCTCCGATCTCCGCCTCAGCAAATCCAGCAGCGTCCAGCACCCAACACGCCAGTTCGATGTTGATTAATCAATCTCTTTGCATATTTAGTATGTCGTTCCTTTCGGGCTGCACCAATATTGACACCCATCTCTTTCAATCTGGTCAGCGAGTGGGATTCACAGCCCTGAAACTCCTCTGTTCGGAAACACTCTCTCAATGCGTGAAGAATGTCACTTCGATCCATTGCAGCTCCCTCTGATATTGTAGCTAAGCCAGCCAATCTATCAGCTCGTTCATTACCCCTAACTCACTAATCGTCTGCTACCATATATAAAAATGTTCTTCAATATTTAGCATTATTTCATATCAGAAGCCGGTGTTATTTTTATGTTATTTGTTCAACTTCCCACAATTCTTTGCAATGTGTCAGAATGTATACGACAGTCACGGAAGTTGACAATCGGTCGTCAAAATGCGATGTTTATTTTTAATGGCAGTAGTCGTCCCATTCCATCCACTGACACTGCTCTGAGGGTCCGTCAGTTAACAAGAGTGGACATTATGGAAGAGAGGTGGACATCAGGAAACTAGCAGAAATGTCCGTTAGACATCTCGATGCTGTGTAGGCTGCATCAACTCTACAGCTGTACACACAATGCGTGTAGGAACATCATCAACATGTGTGTTCTTTCTCCTTCGTTCTTCTCTTGTAGCAGCTTGTAGTTAGTAGAGGCAGATGAATGAAGGAAGAAAGAACAAGAGGTACGATTTAAACAGCTTTATTTTTAATAATTCATTTTCTTTTATTTTCGATATATTTCTCTGAATTTCTTACAGCTTTATGTTCAACATATATATATATACCCCTTTCTTGTTAACAGCTTTCTTAAACATAAACAGCTTTATACTGAACATTTCATTTCTTGTGTTTACTTTGTTTGTCTGAATCTTAACCATTGTCTATTCAACATCTTTTTTTTAATTGTTGTTAACTTGTCAGTTGGAATTTTAACCATAAACAGCTTTAAACTTAACAGCTCTTCTCTCATGTACTATTAGCATTTTGATTTAACTCTAATAGTAATACTGGCAACCGTATATTCAACAGCTTGTCTATCTTTTCGCGTATGTCTGAACCATAACTTAAACAGCTTTATATTCAATAACTCGTCTGTCTATTCGTGTTGTTACCTTGTATGTCGGAACCTTAACAATGAACAGCTTTATAACTCATCTCTCCATTTTTGTTACTACTGTATGTCTGAACCCTAACATAAACAGCTTTATAGCCCGCCTCTCTATTCTCTATTCTAATTGTTGGATTGTATGTCTGAAGCCTAAACTGAACAGCTTTATAACTCGTTTTTCTATTTTAGTGTTACATTGTATGTTTGAACCCTAATTTTACAGCTTATATTATATTCAATCGAACGGGTTAACCTCATAGTGCGTTAGCCTATCGACTCGGACACTCGAGGGTTGTGAGTTAAATCCCACACTCGACGTTTCACACGTCAGGAAAAGAATTGGGCCCTTCTACCTATCCATATTAAAAGTAAAAAAAAGTAAAGGAACCCTTTCATACCTTGTGGTATATAGGGTAATACAGTGTTAGGCCTGTATTATTCATTGACCGTCGGCACACGTTGGGTGATGTAGTCAGCATCACGCCGGCCGCTTTTACTTTCCCAGAGCTGGTCTCTACTCTCGACCTGAGAGCCGTCGCGGTCGGGAAAAATTTCACGCTCACTGAGGGAGTTGAACCCGGACCACCAGCCTTGAGAAGCGAGTTCACTAACAACTACGCTACCGCGGCTCTCACCTCTCCATATTATGGACTAGTAATGTGAAGTGACGGGCACTTCAGACTCTAATGTCTGAAAAGGCTACGGGAAATTTACACACAAAAATATTCAATATCTAATCCATATTGCCATGTCAACTAGTCTGTATCACTGATTAGTCTGCCGTTTTATCTAAAAAAATAACAAACTATTAACAAATTATCGACTACATATTTCCCAGCAAGGATGGGTGGGGTGGCGACAATATATGCCTATGTTGATTATCTGCGTGTTTGTACGATTTGTTTATCAATTTAGTAAACACGTGCTGGAGAAATGACAAAGTTGATCACGTGACGAACCCAGTTACTATTATTAGATAATCGGTTAAAACCAAGTCTTTGCTTTCAGACCTTGAACTTTCCATAATGTGAATAAACACAAGCGGTCTATAGATATCCACGTTCGCGTATAGTTCAACTCTTTTTCGCTCTGTCCATCATCTAGAATAGTTTTTATACTCTGTTATCCAACTGCTGATAACATTGTCCGATAAGAGAATAACTTTTTGGACAACTAAAGCCAGGACAAATTATGGGAAAGATCAAAGTCTCTAAGGAATTTAATAGATTCGTCATCTATATATTTGGTGGGGGATGAAGGAGGTCTGAACGTTTTTTTTTTTAAAGCTCGAACTTGTTTTCAAATCGTACAAAGTCCATCATATTTATCAAGTGAATTTCATTGTCGGGATCAGTATAATTAGAAAACAGTTTTTGTATGCGCTGGATTACAACTTGTTAATAAATATATGGTAAGTCGATTTTGCTTCTCTTGTAATTACTGTTAGTAATTTTTTGTAGATAGCATGTTGGGTTATTAATAGATTCAAGAGACAAGTGTTTGACTTTTTTTTACTTATTTCTCTTCGATTCTCGGGGAGCATAGGGCCTCAACAGTTGTTCACCACTTTACTTGGTCTCTGGCTGTTTTCTTTATGGTCTCCTAGGATAGTCGAGCATTCTTCTGTCCTTCAGGAAAACTTCATCTCCAGATCTGTTTAGGGCGTCCTGTTTTTCGTTTTCCTTGTGTGTTCCACTCAAATGATTGTCTAGTGACACTTGATTGTGTCTTCCGTAGAGTATGCCATACCCATCGCCATAATCTGTATCACCATTGGTTCCTGTCCGGTTCTTATCCACGGTCTGTGTTTGCAATTCTGTCATACTATCTCAGTCTGAGA
This sequence comes from Arion vulgaris, assembly GCA_020796225.1. Taxonomy (NCBI): domain Eukaryota; kingdom Metazoa; phylum Mollusca; class Gastropoda; order Stylommatophora; family Arionidae; genus Arion; species Arion vulgaris. The sequence goes on along the minus strand of CM036758.1, from coordinate 24,375,969 downwards.
ATCCGCCGAAGACATCGGTTTGACAAAGGTTTGAATCTTATTTCTATTTAACTCGGTGACGCGCCACGTTTCCGAGTCATACAGCAACACAGATTTCACATTTGAGCTGAATATCATGAGTTATGTTTTCGTGGAGATAGCAGTTGATTTCCACACAAGACAAGTGTTAATGTAATTATTTGTTGAATATTAAAAATAATCATAAACCTAACGCTATATACTCTGGAGCTTGGTTGCATTCGTATTAAGTATCCGAACCACGTCATTCTTTGCTTCCCAATGTAATTCAAGCACGATTCTCTGCCAACTTTCTTTCTTATGCTGTTGTTGGTGACTGTCTTTTCTAATGTTGTTGGTAACTTTTCATAGGCATCGCATTAAACATGTATTTTTTTGTTTGCGACTGTGCCTTGCTCAGTCCCATGTTTGGCACTGGTAAGACAAAGTTGACATAAAAATACTGTTGATCATCTGTTGTTTAGCTGTCAATGAGATGTTTGGGTGCATCACCAATGGAGTTAGGTCTAGTGCGCACGTTGAACATGTAAAAGAACTATTCACAATTGAATATAGATTATAGATACCTGACAAATTATAGTTAATAACAAACCCCACAAAAATTCCTAAAAATTGTCAACATCCTTAAAATTGCAAATTCTCGCAGGTGCTACGAAGTTCGTGCACTGTCGCTGATATCGTCCTTGTAAGAAAAAGATCGGAACACACGATGTTATCACTGAGTGCAATGGTTATCACTGAGTGCAATGGTTATCACTGAGTGCAATGGTTATCACTGAGTGCATATCGTGTGTTATGTTCCTATCAATCAGTTAATTTTTATTAAAGAAAGTGAAGGCCTTCCCAATGCGACTACTAATTTCATCATGGAGGGAGAGGTTGCTGCTGATGACAGAACCAAGGTATGTAAAGGTGTTGACTACTTTGAGCGTGGCTACCAATGTTAATAGATAGGGCTCTGCTAATATCCCGGAACATGATATTTGTTTTCTTCAGGCTGATGGTCAGGCTGAATTCATTTGATGCTGCAGCTAATCTGTCCATGAGGTGTTGTAGCCCTTCCTCTGTGTTAAATAATTTTCCATCTGATCTTGTGTGGACAAATATTCCTTCTTCGGCTGATTCTAAAGCATGGGAGAGAAGCAGGGAGAAAAATATCCCAAAGAGTGTGGGTACAAGTACACACCCTGCTTGACGCCGCTGTTGATAGAAAAAGTGCTGGAGGAGGCCCCATCAAACATCACTGTACACTTCATGTTGTTATGGAATGATGTTATGATTTTAAGGAATGTAGGAGGGCAGCCGGTTTTTTCCAGAAGCTTGAAGAGGCCATCTCTACTCACTAGGTCAAATGCCTTTGTTTGATCTATGAAGGCAATGTACAGTGGCATTCTGTGTTCGCGACATTTCTCCTGCAGTTGTTTCAAGGAGAATGACATGTCGATAGTGGATCTGTTGGATCTAAATCACATTGTGACCAGGGTATACTTAGTTTGCTAGCTTTTGTAACCTATTTAGTACTACGCGTACGAAGACCTTCCCCACGATGCTGAGCAACGAGATACCACGGTAGTTGTTACAGTCACCATGATCACCTTTATTGTTATACAAGGTGATGATGTTTGCATCTCTCATGTCCTGAGGTACTTCTCCCTCCTCCAGCGTAGCACAATAATTCATGCAGACTAGTCAGGAGAGATTGTTTAGCACAGTTGATTACTTCAGGGGGATGCCGTCCTTTCCAGTAGCCTTCCCATTTACCAGGGTGTCGATTGCAATACTGATTTCTGCCTCTGATGGCATCTTGTCTAAATTGCTCAAGGCTGGAAGAGCTTCAATTGCATTTAACGCGATATTAGTTACAATATTTTGGGTGGAATATAACTCTAGATAATGTTTCACCCAGCGCTCCATCTGCTTTTTGCGAAACGATTAGAACTTCCCATGTCTTTTTCTACTGCCTTGTTAAATGTCCATGCTTCACACTCATACGCCGCCACTGGGAATATGCATACTCCTAACATTATAGTGACGGTTTTCATATCAGTTCCATTCCATACTGTTTTAGTTGTTTAATTTTTGGTAAGGCCATGTTTGTTCTTCTTTTAATCTAATTTATCTATTGTTAAGCATTGCCATTATCTTTAAAACTTCTCCATATCTCTTGTAATTATCTTCCAATTTCTCACTGATTCCATTGTTGGAATCATTAGCCTGGAAGTCTGAACAGAAACAAAACCCAAAAAAATGTTGAAGAGGCAGTGAACAAGGTCCATATCTAACTATAAGTAGATATGTATCATACATCGGCTTGGTGTATAACGTCGGTTCAAATGTCAAGTACGTGGTTAACTTGCGAATGTTATTGGAGATGTTCTATTTTTATATCAAGATATTCGTGGTGGGATTTCCCGTTATGACGAGTGGACTTGAGCAGAGCCAGAGCCAACTATAAACTTATCTAGAGTAAGCTGTGAGTGGACTCTGGACTTATGATGTTTCCGTGTTGGTCGAAGTTATGAACGTAACCTTTGCGAAGAACTTGTTTTCTTGTGGTTAAATGAGACGCAGATGGTGTGTGATATGCTGTTTTAGCTCGCAGAATAAGTGCGTTTTCGGGTTGTAACCGATATAATCGTTAATCAGGTCAAATGTACCGACTTAGATACTTTTAAGTAGATTTTGATAAATGTTTCGATTACAGATGACGTTAGCCGTAGCAAATATCGGCGGAGGTTCTTAAAGTTGTGGTGGTAATTACTGCATGCTCTAGGACTCCATGTACATTTGTATTTCCATTCTCAGTTCAATTATGCATACTTCATAAGAACATATAATTCTCAGTTCAATTATGCATACTTCATAAGAACATATAATTCTCAGTTCAATTATGTATACTTCATAAGGACATATAATTCACAAATAAGTGATGTCCAGCGAAGCATGTAGTCTTGTTCACGATAGCTCCTGGCGTGTTGTGATACTGAAATGTTGTCACACACAAACTGTATTTGCCACATACAGGGACGTCATTTTTAGAAATCTGTGTGTGGGAGCCACATTTACACCATTCCTCATCAGCATCATCAGGTGCTGTGCCGGCTGGTGTAGGCGATCATGGATCTCCACAAATCTTTGGTGTTTGCTATCAATTCAGATGTTGACGCTCTACTGTGTCATGAAGTCAGGCTGTCCAAAATTTTCTCTCTCTGTCTTCCTCTGTCTCGTCTTCCCTCGATTTTACCGGTTGTCACAATGTGTTCTAAACCTCCCTCCTCATCACATGCCCGAAAAATGATGACTGCCTCTTTCTTATATTGATAATTAGTTTTCTCTGTGTCTTGACCTCATTCAGCACCTCAACATTAGCAATTCTAGCAGTCCATGGAATTCTCATCATTCTTCTATAAAACCACATCTCTGTAGCCTCCAGGGATTTTATGATCTGTTTGTTTATTCCTACACCATTCTTACTTTCTCAATTTTAATGTAGTTTTTTTGTGCATACATCCAAGTTCGATCGATTCATTGATGTGCTATCATCCTTGCGCTTCAGACAATGTCTATATGTGTTCTCATATCTTTCTTATACAGAAAGATTTCAACAGCAGTGCTCGAATTACGCAGCACCGGCGAGGGCCCCCCTCTTTAGTTTTGAAGTTAGGGAAAATATGTAGTAATTTTTTTTATTGCATTTTGCCAGGTCAGCCCACTATTAACGATATTCATCAGCCAATGATTTTTTAATTAACGTGCTCAACTTGAATACATAGGTCTATTTTGAACGTCCGTCTCCATCAAGACTAGGAACTCTATCGCATCTATACTGAGATCATGGATTACTGGAGAAATTGACTCTTTATTTTATGGGCGTCCACATACATCTTTTCGAGGAGGGGATAAGGGGGCTGTACATGAAAAATGGTAGTTACTAGTTTACTAAGTGGAAGCAGAGAAGATCAGATTCAAACCAAATTTGGTTTTTTCGGTCTTCGTAAATAGAAATGTTTTTTTTCCTTCTAAATGGTTAAACTATAGCAAGTAAGTAACTGTCAATCACATATTTCCACCTGTCAATCACATATTTACAGCTGTCAATCACATATTTCCACCTGTTAATCACATATTTTCACCTGTCAATCTCATATTTCCATCTGTCAATCACATATTTCCACCTGTCAATCACATATTTACAGCTGTCAATCACATATTTCCACCTGTCAATCACATATTTTCACCTGTCAATCACATATTTCCACCTGTTAATCACATATTTACAGCTGTCAATCACACATTTCCACCTGTCAATCCCACATTTCCACCTGTCAATCACATATTTCCACCTGTTAATCACATATGTCCACCTGTTAATCACATATTTCCAACTGTTAATCACATATTTCCACCTGTTAATTACATATTTCCCCCTGTTAATCACATATTTCCACCTGTTAATCCCATATTTTCACCTGTTAATCACATATTTCCACCTGTTATTCACATATTTCCAGCTTTCAATCACATATTTCCAGCTGTCATGTAAAATGTGACTGCCAATAAGAAAAAAACTAATGAACCATTTTCCAGAACTAAAAAAATGTTCAGGGGTGGAGGGTGTCTCCTCCCCGTGTCTTAAAGTACAGATGCCAATGAGACTGATCGTTCCACGTGGGAAACAAACCAGGTACCATACCTTCACACCTCAGAGATTCCCAATTAAAAAAACAGTATGCCTTTATTGAAACCTTACTCATCAAAAAAATATAACAGTTTCAACATTGACTATCAATTATTATAGTACATTCCAAAATTCGTCAACATCTTTACCGACCAATATAAAAGCATCCATTTGAGAGAAATTATTGATTTTGTCTGTGCCTCAACGGCAGGACGATTCTCAACTATTCGAGTTCCTCTTGTGTTGTTACAGCGCCACTTGACGATCTTGTGCCAGAGATTCCCAGCATGTGGTGTCTATATTGAAGCATTTTAGAGACACTTTCAGAGTGTCTTTAAAGCGTTTTTCGGTCCACCAGCTGAACGTCCGCCTCCTTCATGCTCGCCATACATCAACTGTTTTGGGATGCTTTAATATGGGATCATAACTTATGCTTTAACAAGTGGTTAATGTAGAGCGAACAAGGAACTCATTAGCTAAGGCTCAAATCACATACATACCAGAAAGAAGGGTTTAATAAGTCGTTAATGTAGAACAAACAAGGAACTCATTAGCTAAAGCTCAAATCACATACTACAGAAAGAATGGTTTAATAATTCGTTAATGTAGGCAACAAGAACTCATTAGCTAAGGCTCAAATCACATACTGACCACAAAGAAGGTTTAAAAGTGGTTAATGTAGACAAACAAGAACTCATTGCTAGGCTCAAATCATATAGACCACAAAGAAGGTTTAATAAGCTTGGTTAATGTAGAGCAACAAGAACTCATTGCTAAGGCTCAAATCACATACTGACCACAAAGAAGGGTTTAATAAGTCGTTAATGTAGAGCAAACAACGAACTCACGCTCTAAGGCTCAAATCACATGCGTACTACAAAGAATGGTTTAAAGCGCTGGTTATAGAGCAAACAACGAACTCACGCTCTACGGCTCAAATCATATAAGACCACAAAGAATGGTTTAACAAGCGCTTGGTGTAGAGCAAACAACGAACTCACGCTCTACGGCTCAAATCATATAAGACCACAAAGAATGGTTTAACAAGTGCTTGGTGTAGAGCAAACAATGAACTCACGCTCTACGGCTCAAATCATATAAGACCACAAAGAATGGTTTAACAAGTGCTTGGTGTAGAGATCAAACAACAAGTCATTTTCTATTGATTCTAATATCAGACATACCACACATTTGTTGAATGTCTCTACAAGTATCGAGCCGCAGTAGCAACATAGCGCACTTGCTCTAGTGATGGTCTTCTATCTTTAGTCGCACAATGTTATGGGGTTGTACAGTGCGTGGATTTCGTAGAGCATTTTGTCTTGCGCTTCTCTAGTGATTTGGGTGATATTTATGTTCTTTTTTAAACAGAAATCTGCTATGGCATCTAACTATCTGTTTCGTGGTCTCCCTTTGGCCTTCTTTCCCAATGTTCATTTGTAGATGACTCTTTATATAGACGTGTGGTCACAGGTTCGCAATCGCTATTTGGAGTGAGTTTTCCCCCCAGGTCACAGCGGGTGTCAGGCTGACCTAGCCTCAATTAAGTACCAGAGACACACTTGGAGGTGGAGATGCCCAGCTTGATGTTGACCACATCACACATCGTGTGGCTCTGGTCAAGGACAAATACGAGCATAACACTGTATTCCCCAATATGCCAGATGGTATGAGGACTGGTTCTTATTTATTATTAATTTTTTTTTACTACTGCACGTGCACTGTATGTACACAAATATCACGTGACAGCATTTGGTTCCACATCAGCTGACAGAGGTAAACAAACCCAGAAAGAATGTTATTGTTGTGTTACTCTTCATTGACTCGCTAGTGTACGTTGAGCGTGTACATTAAGTGTTAAGTGTACGCTGAGTGTCCATTAAGTGTACGTTTAGTGTACATTTATTCTCTAATGGATTTTAAAGCCGAATGATTAACTACATTGCACCGGGTTTTACCCCATATGGCTCGGTCCTCTCCGCAGAAATGGCACGCCACCTGCGGAGAGTATTGCACGAAGCACGAAATTCGTAGCTCCGGTAACAATCATAAGGGTCTGAAATAAATGCACTCGTGAACAGAACGGCGCTTACATACACATGACAACATATATTTAATAAACTAATATCCAAAAGTCACGTATTACCACTAACATATAATATGACATTCTTACCTACGCAGACATACACATACGCACATACACGAGGACGTGTAGCAGATATGTGCACATAAAAACATGTATGAACATAAACATATAGACACGTACACGACGTGTAGACGTGCACTCAACAGGACATATAGAACACATACACACGAACTGTAACGTGCACGCAACACGGACATACAGAACGTACACACACGAACGTGTAGACGTGCACAAAAACAGTGACATATAGACACGTACACAGACGAACGTGTAGACGTGCACTCAACAGGACATATAGACACGTACACACACGAACGTGTAGACGTGCACGCAACAGGACATATAGACACGTACACACACGAACGTGTAGACGTGCACGCAACAGGACATATAGACACGTACACAGACGAACGTGTAGACGTGCACGCAACAGGACATATAGACACGTACACACACGAACGTGTAGACGTGCACGCAACAGGACATATAGACACGTACACACACGAACGTGTAGACGTGCACGCAACAGGACATATAGACACACACGTACATCAGTTATCAGAGAACTATCATCATAACACTCCGGACATCGCCCGAGTGGTTACCGGGGCCCAAATTTGGGATATAAAGAATAGAACCACTGTTACCTGCCACGCATGTCGTAAGAGGCGACTAAGGAGGTTTGGATGAAATCGGATGCGCGTGTCCTAAACGTGTAGAAGTCTATGCGTTTAGGGCCTACCAAACCAATGTGCAACGTATACACGTTCTTGGCAAAGATCAAACATATCACAAAGAGTGATGCAAATTAGTCGTAAAGAACGAACGCAAAGAAGAAGAAGACTCCGGGCATGTCCATAGGTGCTCCGATCTCCGCCGCAACAAATCAAGTGGATCAACATGCGAGTTTTATGTTCATTAACCCTTTCGCTGCTACATACTTTCTGAAGGTTGGGCTAAAAATAGCTACTCTTTGTTTCTAGGTCACAAACGTGAATGTACGACTATAGAAGTGACAGTAGCAATGTATAACGTGTTAACACGTCTTTAGCCCACAGAGGAGAGATAATAACAGACGTGTTAATGCGTCTTTAGAAGTGAATGAGAAAAACGTATATATACGTCTTTAGCAGCTAAAGGGTTAATCAATATTTTAGCATATTTGGTCTGTCGTTCATTTCGTGCTGTACCAATATTATCAACACACACATACATGGGCATCAAAACTTGCACGTACTAGGGCATATAGAGAAAAACATACAAATGGCATGTATACAGGCAGATACAATCTCATATAAACTTACGCACATGGACATATATACACGTACATAAATGAGCGTAACGACACACACACACACATACAAGGACAAATAAACACGTACTCTCACATGGAGACATAGACACGCACACACAAGGACGTGTAAACATGCACACACATGGACGTGTAGACACAAACATACACGGACATATAGACATGTACTCACATTGACATATAGATATGCACACACATGGACGTGTAAACACTCACATACACAGACATATAGACACGAACATACACGAACTTATAGACACGAACATACACGAACTTAAGACACGAAGACATGCACACATAAGAACATATATGCACGGACATGTAGACACACACACGGACCACACACGTGCGGACAAACACACACAACGACATGTACACATAACCACATGTAAACACATACACATAATGATATTACACCAAGATGTGTACACAGTGACACACATAAGAACATGTACATACACGACCATACACACACTCGAAAATGTACACACACAGACACAGATGTAATGTCATCAATTCCACCTTCATACAATGACATGTTCAGACAAGGTAACGTACACAATGGCATCTATTACGGACATATACATACAAGGACATGTACATACAAGTACAATGAAACAGAAGCAATATATACATAAAAAAATGAAGCGTGTCACAGGTATTGACTTAATCTCACCTGTTTCAGGTATCCAGCAAGACCCTATTTATGCCTCCAGGTGAAGTGATAACAGGTATCCAGGTACACGAGAACTTCAAACAATCTAAGCAATGGCCGGCAATATTGAGTTATCAGCACACCGTTCAGAAAGCGGTACTTTCATACTCACTGATAGACAGAAAGAAAGTATTAGCAAGTTTCGACTCCAGCGCCATCACTGGTGGGACTTCAAAATTCTTCGACCCTACAGGTGGGTTATCTTCTATCTTTACCTTTGTTGTCATAGTAACCAAGTCTAGCAGTGACTCAGTACTAACCAAGTCTAACAGTGACTCAGTAGTAACCAATTCTAGCAGTGACTCAGTAGTAACCAAGTCTGGCAGTGACTCAGTAGTAACCAAATCTAGTAGTGACTCAATAGTAACCAAATCTAGCAATGACCCAGTAGTAACCAAATCAAGCAATGACTCAGTAGTAACCAAATCTAGCAATGACTATGTAGTAGCCAAATCTAGCAATGACTATGTAGTAGCCAAATCTAGCAATGACTATGTAGTAGCCAAATCTAGCAATGATTCAGTTGTAACCAAATCTAGGAATGACTCAGTAGTAACCAAATCTAGCAATGACTATGTAGTAGCCAAATCTAGCAATGACTCAGTAGTAACCAAATCTAACAATGACTATGTAGTAGCCAAATCTAGCAATGACTCAGTAGTAACCAAATCTAGCAATGACTCAGTAGTAACCAAATCTAGCAATGATTCAGTTGTAACCAAATCTAGGAATGACTCAGTAGTAACCAAATCTAGCAATGACTCAGTAGTAACCAAATCTAGCAATGACTCAGTAGTAACCAAATCTAGCAGTGACTCAGTAGTAACCAAATCTAGCAATGACTCAGTAGTAACCAAATCTAGCAGTGACTCAGTAGTAACCAAATCTAGCAATGACTCAGTAGTAACCAAATCTAGCAGTGACTCAGTAGTAACCAAATCTAGCAATGACTCAGTAGTAACCAAATCTAGCAGTGACTCAGTAGTAACCAAATCTAGCAATGACTCAGTAGTAACCAAATCTAGCAATGACTCAGTAGTAACCAAATCTAGCAGTGACTCAGTAGTAACCAAATCTAGCAATGACTCAGTAGTAACCAAATCTAGTAGTGACTCAGTAGTAACCAAATCTAGCAATGATTCAGTAGTAACCAAATCTAGCAATGACTCAGTAGTAACCAAATCTAGCAGTGACTCAGTAGTAACCAAATCTAGCAATGACTCAGTAGTAACCAAATCTAGCAATGACTCAGTAGTAAAGAAATCTAGCAATGACTCAGTAGTAACCAAGTCCAGTAGTGACTCAGTAGTAACCAAATCTAGCAATGACTCAGTAGTAACAGCATGTTATTCATAGTACCAGAGTTCACATTGTAATAACAGTTTCAGAAGTGCCCTACTCTGTTTCTTTTCTCAGCCCCATTTTGCCTCACAGCGTGAAGATACAAATTTGTATTCTAGAACGGGCTTCTTACAAGGGTGTCTTTCAACGTCTCTGCTATTTCTGTGATCCACCTTTTGCATGGATGGCCTTTTGTTTAAATCCACAGTATTGAAGAAGCATTACCATTTTAGATGCACTGTTTGTTGGTAATCTGCTTATACAGGGTGTTCAACTTAAAAGCAGCCTGTGAATGGAGCTAATCTGGCATATATGTATGGAAATGAGAAGGTTCAGTTATGACGTAGTATAGGTCAAGGTTGTGTGATGGCGTGTAATTGTGGTGCGGGAAGGGGCGATGAACAAATGTGACGTAGGACAAGCTAGTCAGAACCGGTTTAAATAGTAAATATACGAGAAGCAATGCGTACCTGGCAAATTTCTATTTATCACTGGGGCTGCTTTTAAGTTGAACACCCTGTATATCTGAACCATTTAATTTGTCGTTTCTTGATGAAGGTCAGTACTGATGTTATACCCACTTTTTTTCTGATGTCTTCATTTCAAACCAAGTCACTTCTTGATACTCTTAGCATTCTGTTTAGATACCATCTCTATTGTGACTAGTTTTCTTCTATCGTTTGATGTCTGCGTCCAACGTTTGACATCTGTGCATGTACATTAAGTCATTTATCTTTAAAGGTCTTCATTGTGCGAGTTCTCTGCCTTCTGCATCCTCGTATTTCGTCCGGTTAGGTCATCAGTTTATGAAAGGCTGTCCACTACAGGTTTTACATGTTATACTTTCAGAAACAAACTAGCTACAAAGCTATGGCCAGGTTCTCTGCTAAACATGACCATGGTCGTAGGTGGAGTCGTAGCTATCAGGATGAGCAGTGTGACATTTTTTAGCCCAATCAGAGATCGACTGATCTTTATGGAAGATTGCTGTCCCATTGAAGACGGTAGGTGTATGCCACATCTCTCAGTAGTCATCAAACAGTGGGTGTCGTAAGAAATAGGGGTATATGGTTCGAATCATGTGTCGCCCGAGTGGTTACCGGGCCCAAATTGGGTGTAAAAATAGAACCACTGTTACCTGCCACGCATGTAGTAAGAGGCGATTAAGGAGGTTGGCCGTGGGGATAGCTACCCCACACTGTAAAAAACACCGAACGGAGAGCGAACCGAGTAAACGCTGGTTGAAACCGGACACATCGCCGAAGGATAAGCACCAGAGCTCCAAATGGTGCTGAAGATGTGACGTAAAACACACCAATGCTAAAGCTACATGAATCAGATTTCCACATGAATAGAATTTTTGGGAGGTCTGGTACATCGGTCTGGGCGGTGATCGAGAGAGAGAATCATGTGTTTGGTCATTTGTTTTGTCCTGAAGCCCCTAATACTTGTACACTATCTATTTATTGATCATATTCATTAGTTCCATTGCTTCCCCTTGGGTTCTTAAAACTCCTTATTCTAATATTATTATTCCAACAGGACACATATTTGTACAGAGGGGTAACTCAAATTTTACAAACAGAAAAAGCCTATTTAAAAGTACCACATCTGGAGTTATACTATAGCATGATATCATATCTGGAGTTATACTGTAGCATGATATCAGATCTGGAGTTATACTGTAGCATGATATCAGATCTGGAGTTATACTATAGCATGATATCATATCTGGAGTTATACTGTAGCATGATATCAGATCTGGAGTTATACTGTAGCATGATATCAGATCGAGTTATACTGTAGCATGATATCAGATCTGGAGTTATACTATAGCATGATATCATATCTGGAGTTATACTGTAGCATGATATCAGATCTGGAGTTATACTATAGCATGATATCACATCTGGAGTTATACTGTAGCATGATATCAGATCTGGAGTTATACTATAGCATGATATCAGATCTGGAGTTATACTATAGCATGATATCATATCTGGAGTTATACTGTAGCATGATATCAGATCTGGAGTTATACTATAGCATGATATCAGATCTGGAGTTATACTGTAACATGATATCAGATCTGGAGTTATACTGTAGCATGATATCAGATCTGGAGTTATACTGTAGCATGGTATCAGATCTGGAGTTATACTGTAGCATGATATCAGATCTGGAGTTATACTGTAGCATGATATCAGATATGACTGGTCCTAGGCTATTTATTTGTTCTTTTCTGTATCCATGATTTTTAAAAAAATTCATTTGCCTGTAGCATAAATTACGAATTTTCCGTTTGAATGTGTCAGTCTTAACATATGCCAGCGAGAGTTGGAAAATGATTAAAAATATAGAAAGTAATTTGAATACATTTGAAAATAGATATCTTCGAAAAATAATGAACATAAAATGAGATAAATTCAGCAGAAGTAATGAAATCAAAGACATGTATGGTCAACCACTAGTAACAACTGTTATAAGCAAGAGAAGATGGAGAAATTTTGCGCATGCCTTGAGAAAAACTTTTCAAAGAATCACAAAGCAGGTATTGAATTGTAGGAGGCAAAGGGTTCAAAAAGGTAAGGACATCTTAGGGAAACAGTGAAACGGACTATACTGAGAAAGGAGAAAATTTCGGACTCAATTCCATAGAAGATTCATCGAGTTGCCCAGGGTAGAGCGGTATAGAGAAATTACTTTGCAAGCCATATGCAATGTATAACGATACGAGAGGAATATAATAAGATAGCATTTGTATTCAAAAACATTTAATTGTTTCTCTGCCTAATTTACTTATTGGTCCAGGTCTTGCAGGAGATCTACCAACATACTTACTGGCTACATGTTCTAATCATATTTTGTTTAGTACATGTAACATACTTACTAGCTACTGGCTACATGTTCTAATCATATTTTGTTTAGTACATGTAACATACTTACTAGCTACTGGCTACATGTTCTAATCATATTTTGTTTAGTACATGTAACATACTTACTAGCTACTGGCTACATGTTCTAATCATGTTTTGGTTAGTATATAGATTCCCAAACTTTTTCGACCTACCGCCCACTTTGCACAACATAAACTTTGTAACGCCCCCTCTACATTATAACAGTTTGCCAACGCCCCCCTCCCCACATATGTACATGCTCTATATTCTCTTTGACATATAAAATTGATATATATATTTATGTTATACATGATTACTCAATCACAAAATCTCGAAAGTAATTTATTTTAAAATACTTATTATTAATTTCTTCTTTAAGGAGCCACCGACCCCTAATCGCATGAACACCCTCAAATCCTTCTGAACCCACTATCGCCACCTAAAACGCTTCAGCGCCCACTGGGCGTAGCATACTTTAGGATATGCTGGGTTAGTACATGTAACATACTTACTAGCTACTGGCCACATGTTCTAATCATATTTTGTTTAGTACAATGTATCGTACTTACTAGCTACTGGCTACATATTCTGATTTTACTCCTGCCAGAAACGGTGAGAGCTATATGTTGCAGTACCCTGTGTGGTTTGGTACTGTTCACAGGCATCACTTTCTTCAGACGGATGATGCTCAGGAAGTTGCTTTCGTACAGAGCATGGATGTGTAAGTATTTCAATAGCATTCACTGAATTGATGTTCAAGTGTTTCTAATATTTATTTAATGGGTATTCAAGTATTTCTGACGTAATTCATGAATGTGTAATTACTTCTTGAATGTAAATGGAAAATCGAAAAAAGCAGGATGGAAAGCCATTGCCCGGGCAAAATTCGTTAAAAAGATTTTAAAATAAAATTCATTCAAAATATTTTCACATCTTCTAAATTGTATCAGGGACCCTTGCTGGTGCTACGGAGTTCCAACACTGCAGCTGAGATCTTCCTGTGTAAGAAAGAGATCAGAGCACACATGGTTACTCTCCAAAGGGCAATGTTGATGGTTCTATCAATCACTTATCAGTAGCATTTATTTTATAATACTTATTATATATCGTTGATCTCATAACCGATAGTAAGTACAGTACTTAGCACTTATCATTTAGCACTACTCCACCGTCTGTGTGTTCCCGGGGCCCATAGGAGAGCAAAGAATAGTACCACTACAACCTACAAGGCATGTCGTAAGAGACAACTGAGGTAGGGGCCTAGGAAGCTACCCTAGTAAATAAAAAGAGTCTCAGAAATCGGGTGTGCTGGCCTTTTAGTAGGCACATAACTGGCACTTGATACAATCACTCTTAGGCTCAGATCACGCACAGATCACAAATAGTGGTTTAACAAGTGGTCAATATGAAACGTTTCAAGAAGAAGAAGATTTAGTAATTATCATTTAGCACTTGTCACCAATATATTTTCCCCGTCATCATGACTTCAATTTGTGTGACTCTCCCCAACATTCTCTTTTACTTTAGATGAGCCAGCAGGCCAGGAGTCAGTGACTACTCTAATCTGGGCTGGTCTAGTCAAACTGTTATCTGGCTGGAGCTCCAGCATGTATAGTTACCAGAGCTGCCTACCGCATATGTCAGTGCCCCCACTAAGCGAAACTTTGGAGAAACTTATAAGCTCCCTCGAACCAATCTATCAAGATGAACCAGAGAAGATGGCAGAGTTAAGAGATGAGGCTGAACAGTTTAGGGTGAGAATGGTGGTTAAGTGTGAGAAGGAGCGAAGGTTGGTATAGGAGTATCTACAGGTAATAGGGGAGAGAACTGGGTGTTTACAGGTAGAAGGGGAGAAAATTCAATGTCTTTAAGTAGGAGAAAAAATTGAGTATTTGCAGGTAGAAGGGGAGAGAATTGAATGTCTATAAGCAGGAGGGGAGAAAATTGAATGTCTACATGTAGGAGAGGGAAAGAATTGAATGTCCACATGTAGAAGGGGAGATAATTGAATATCTTTAAGTAGGAGAAATAATTGAATGCCTACAAGAAGGAGGGGTAAGAATTGAGTATACAAGTTGAGAGAAGAGCGAATTTAGCATATACAGAGAAGAGAGATAATTTGTGGAAGGGAGATCATTGAACAAGGAAGGATACAGAAAGAAACAAGGAAAGAAAATGAAGTATGTACAAGTACGAGGAGATTGAATTAATAGAGAATGTATACTTAACAGAGAAATATTGATGCATACACACATGTCACAGACAAGCACACACATTTCAAAGTCAAGCAGACACACAGACAAGCACACATGTCACAGATGAGCACATCACACATGTCACAGACAAGTTCAGCACACATGTCACAGACACGCACACATACGTCATAGACAAACACACACACATGTCACAGACAAGCACACACATTTCATAGTCAAGCAGACACACATGTCACAGACAAGTACAACACACATTTCATAGTCAAGCAGACATATATGTCACATACAAACATACACATGTCACAGATAAACACACACACGTCACAGACAAGCACAACACACACACGTCACAGACGAGCACACACACACACATCACAGACAAGCACAGCACACACATCACAGACAAGCACAACACACACATGTCACAGACAAGCACACACACACATACATGTCAGTAGGAAAGACTAGCTACTCTAGTAACACCACATAATCAGTAACTAACATACCATGTTCCACCTCCCATACAGAAAACTGTTGGACAAAAACTGCAGACAGTTTTGGTTTTACGATCTTTCTGGTGTGATAACTTTGTTAGTGACTGGTGGTAGGTAATATTGTTGTATGGTAAATTGTTTTAGTTACTGGTGGTAGATAATAGTGTTTATGTTTTAGGTATGTTATGTTATGCAATCAACGTCCAGCCCATCAGAGGCCAGCCATCAGAGGCCAGCCCATGGACAGAGCTGACATCGTGAACGCCCTCATAGAGCATGGCCGCAGAGAAGACCTTCATCTAAACCAATCCACGTCAACTACTAGATTGCGAGAACTGGGTTTGAAGATTGGTGTGGCAAGAAAAGAACGGTACAACAGGTATATGAGTCGGCTCATTAATCAAAATAGAACTGGTACGGTCAGTCGCTGGACGCTGTTGGAGATATTGCGAAGGAGATCGGAGCACCTATGGACATGTCCGAGTGCAATGAAGATATTCCAAACTGAAACTGAAACTGAATCAACGTCATGGCACATTGGGAATTCCCATTCATGCTCCATATACGGATTGAGGGAAGGGACATAGAAGATGTGGATGAATTTGTCTACCTTGGAAGTAAGATCAGCAGATCAGGAGGTACAGATGAGGACATTAATGCTAGGATTAGGAAGGCCCGACAGGCCTTTGCGATCCTGCACATGGTGTGGAAGTCGCTGCCATCTCCACGAAAACAAAGCTCAGGATTTTCAGCTCAAATGTGAAGTCGGTGTTGCTGTATGGCTCGAAAACTTGGCGAGTCACTAGGGCAAATACAAATAAGATCCAGACCTTTGTCAACGGATGTTTACGGCGGATTCTCAGATTGAGATGGTATGATAGAGTTACAAACACGGATCTGTGGATAAGAACAGGGCAGGAACCTATGATGACACAGGTCAAGAGGAGAAGATGGCGATGGATAGGCCATACCTTGCGGAAGACACAGTCGAGTGTCACTAGACAGGTGCTCGAGTGGAACCCGCAGGAAAGCGAAAAGAGGACGCCTAAGCAGACTTGGAGACGAGGTCTTACTGAGGAGCTGAAGAGTGCTCAATTGACCTGGGAGAACATAAAAGAACAGCCAGAGACCGAGAAGAGTGGCGAACAACTGTTGAGGCCCTATGCTCCACAAGGAGCGGAGAGGATTAATGATTCATGCTCCATGCTCCGCTGCAGTAGCCATCCCAAAATCCACTTGCTCATCGTATCCATGAGAAATTAATTAGTATATCTTCTTTTTCTACCACGCAGGCGACACTGTGTGGCTTGTTCACACTTAACTCCTAATTCTCGCAATTGTTCCAGTGTCTGAGGAAAGGGACTGAGTCAGTGGGGATTTTTTTTTTTTGATCCAGAAGTACTTGAGCTTTCAGCTCTTTGGCTCTGTGCCATGGACATTTTAACCCTTTGGTTTTTTGGTACCACGAACACCATAAATCTGGAGAACCTGTGGCTTTTCTGCCAGCCCACGGAATTGAACCGCACTCACAGGGGCTTGTCACCCGTCGTCCAACGTGCTACGGACATGCTGGGTAGGCAGGCGAGTCATAGGGGATAAAGCCCAGTGTAATGAAGTTAATACTTCTTCTGCGTTCTCACTAGATTGGGATTTGGATTCTCTAATAAAGGCAGCCGTCTGCCTCAGATTATCAATCACGCCATACAGTTTGTCTTCTGCGTTCTCACTAGATTGGGATTTGGGATTCTCTAATAAAGGCAGCCGTCTGCCTCAGATTATCAGTCACGCCATACAGTTTGTCTTCTGCGTTCTCACTAGATTGGGATTTGGATTCTCTAATAAAGGCAGCCGTCTGCCTCAGATTATCAGTCACGCCATACAGTTTGTCTTCTGCGTTCTCACTAGATTGGGATTTGATTCTCTAATAAAGGCAGCCGTCTGCCTCAGATTATCAGTCACGCCATACAGTTTGTCTTCTGTGTTCTCACTAGATTGGGATTTGATTCTCTAATAAAGGCAGCCGTCTGCCTCAGATTATGAGCCACGCCATACAGTTTGTCTTCTGCATTCTCACTAGATTGAGATTTTGGATTCTCTAATAAAGGCAGCCGTCTGCCTCAGATTATTAGCCACGCCATACAGTTTGCCTTCTGTGTTCTCACTAGATTGAGATTTCGGATTCTCTAATAAAGGCAGCCGTCTGCCTCAGATTATCAACCACGCCATACAGTTTGTCTTCTGTGTTCTCACTAGATTGGGATTTCAGATTCTCTAATAAAGGCAGCCGTCTGCCTCAGATTATCAACCACGCCATACAGTTTGTCTTGGACGCTAGTGTAAGTGGGTCACCTCTTTCTTCGCAAGTCTGCATACTGGGGGCAGTTCTGTAGGATATAATTCCTATGATTTCTGCTTACCCGTTTGTGCCGACCTCTTCCCACATTAAGTTTTAGCCACCCTCGTGATGGTAGGTCTGACATTCTTACTGCGTGGCTAAGTCTCTGAGGCAGATTGGCGACCGTAGAATCTGTTATCCCATTCCTCATTGTGATGGGTTGTTGCACCATGTTATGCGCTTTATGACTTGGTGCATCCATTTTCTGCAAGCATTTGTTTTGGGTTAGCATTCCCTAGTGGACACGTGCATCCGATTTCAGCCAAACCTTCTTAGTCGCCTCTTACGACATTCATGGCAGGTAACAGTGGTTCTATTCTTTACACCCCAAATTTGGGCCCTGGTAACCACTCAGTAACCACTTGATAACCACTCGGGCGTGAAGTTAATACTTCTGCTTTAGACACTATTTATTAATACAATAAACAGAAAAGCTCTGACCACAGTCTCCAGACTTAAAACAGGACCCTGCAGTCTCAGAGCACACTTCCATAGAATGGGTCTCAGATACTCGGCTACCTGCACATGTGGAGCACTAAAGCAGTCCACAGAGCATAACCTGCAAGACTGCCACAGCCTGAGCAATGTGAGGAATGGAAAACTGGTCAACAGAAACAACCCTACAAAACAAACTATGGGGGACAGGTGAAGACCTCAAGCGCACCGCCCTGTTTATGAAACATACTGGAGTAGTAGCATAGCAGAAGTTGATCGCAGAAGTAGAAAATCCCTTCTATTAATGAGTTTAAGATTTACAAATTTTAGTCACAGTGGAGCGTCTGGCAGAATAAATTAGAGCATGGCTCCCATACAGGAGACCCGAGTTCAATCCACGGTAAGGCCAAGGAGATTTTTTCTGTTGAGGGTATAAAGAAAACATCCTAGCCTGAACAGTTTCGCTGCAACGGCACTAGTTATGCAGCCATTAAATTCCACAGGCTCATGTCCCTCCCAGCCTACACCATTCAAAAGGTGGTATTACAGACAGTAATGACAGTGTTTTGGTGGGTTTTTTTTTTCAAGTCACACTTTCCCTAGTGTTTTTCAGCAATACTTGTATAATATGATACATAGCAAGCCCCCAACACATATCTCTTGTATGCTGTTCTCATTGTTATGTCTCCTTATACTAGTAT
The DNA here is from genome assembly GCA_020796225.1 of Arion vulgaris. Taxonomy (NCBI): domain Eukaryota; kingdom Metazoa; phylum Mollusca; class Gastropoda; order Stylommatophora; family Arionidae; genus Arion; species Arion vulgaris. Next base: position 24,356,621 of record CM036758.1, on the reverse strand, counting down.
TATAGGGAATGCTAACCCAAAACAAATGCTTTGCAGAAAATGAATGCACCAGGCGTAAGGCCATAACATGGTGTAACGACCCATCACAATGAGGAATGGGATAACACATTCTATGGTCGCCGATCTGCCTTGGAGATTTAGCCACGCAGTAAGAATGTCAGACCTACCATCACAAGGGTGTCCAAAACTTAATGCAGGAAGAGGTCAACACAAACGGGTAAGCAGAAATCATAGGAATTATATCCTACAGAACTGCCCCCAGTATGCAGACTTGCGAAGAAAGAGGTGGCCCACTTACACCAGCATCCAAGACAAACTGTATGGTTTGGCTGATAATCTGAGGCAGACGGCTGCCTTTATTAGAGAATCCAAGATCCCAATCTAGTGAGAACGCAGAAGAAGTATACTAGTATTATATCTTTGTTTGTTTTTACTGTCTCCTCATAGATTGATATCTTTGTTTATTATTGCTGCTTCTATGAAGAATTGTAACTCTTGTTTTCTGTTGCTGTTTCCAGGGAGAAGTATGTCTACCTGAAGAACCGTAACTCTCTACCTATCAACAGTAACTATTACATCATGGACCATTGCTATTGGATTCCAACATTACATCAGTGTGCACGGTAAGTTTTATCTTGACCAATGGTCATTTTAGCTCTCATAATCTCCTTGTCCCATCTCAAGTTAGCTATTGTGAAAGCTGGGAGACATAGAAGCAGTGTGTTAGATTCATTCACCACCATACAGGATTCATTCCCTGGTACAGCCAATTTCCTAGTATGCCATGATGAAAAATTGGTACACATGCTTTCATGGTTGTTGGATAATTCAGAATAGTTACACTACAGCTGCTGTGTAAGTCCTCCAGCGATGACACTTTCAACACACGGGTTAGATCAGGACATGTAATCATCAGGGCAACACTCCTGGCATAACATAATACAATGTACTAAACAGTCACTTCTGACATAGCAACACTTCTGACATAGCAACACTTCTGATATAGCAACACCTCTAACATAGCAACACCTCTGACATAACAACACTTCTTACATAGCAACAATAAGAACACAGCAACCCTCTTAGTGAAACAATACTCCTGATATATCAGCATTTTTGACAAGACTTTTGGCAATACTGCTGACCACACTAAAAACGTTTTTTAATAAGCAATGACACATAGAAAGTTACAGCACAAAACTAAAGGACTTGTCACACATTAAATCACCATGGTGCTATGGTTTGTAAGACATCCAAAACTGTAGTAGCAGAACACATGAGACAAGAAGAAGAAGAAGAAGAATGACTATCATCAGTATCAATCAGTATCATGTGTTGTTCTTCCAGGGCGCGAACGTTATATCAGTTCCTCCTGGTCAGGGAACAACTGCTCTCTGAAGACTTCCAGCCTATGCTCATCAAGAAATTTATTCCAACATGCATGTCGCAGTACAGGAGAGTGTTTTCCACAACAAGGTCAGTTAGTTGTTTATGCCCCTGTTCAATTTCTCATAGAAAGATATTTCTTCTTCTTCTTCTTTGTGGTCATTCTTATCAACCAAGTTAATCACTCTTTGTGATTTGTGCAAAGAATGGGAATGCAATACATATAGGACAGGCAAAATGTGGACCTCAGATATAAAAGAGGCGGTTAAAACACTGTTTATGACGCGATCACAAAAGCATGTTCTAGAAATCTATTCTTATTCTGATGCTGTGAGGCAAAAATGGAGTCGAGAAAAGAAAAAAGAAGATAGGACAGGCTCATCCGAAAATTTTGACTTAAGAAAAACGTTTAAAGGCCAAAGATTGACTTCATTGCACCGGGTTTCTCCATATGGCTCGACTCCTCTCCGAAGAAATCACACCCCACCTGTCGAGTGTATTGACAAAGCCCGAACTCTGTAGTGGCTGCAACAATCCTAGGGATCTCTCTGGAAAAAGCACCCATGAACTCTGTAGTGGCTGCAACAATCCTAGGGATCTCTCTGGATAAAGCACCCATGAACTCTGTAGTGGCTGCAACAATCCTAGGGATCTCTCTGGAAAAAGCACCCATGAACTGAACAGCTATCTGGATTCAAACTAATCATATTTGGAATACAGGGCAAATAGCTTGACCACTTTGCCAGAGAGACCTCTATGTGTGCTATTATTCCTGTGTCCTTTGTTCCAGTGCTTAAGTGTGTTCACTACCACTGGGTCAGTTATTTGTTTTTGTCCCAGAGTCTCTATGTTCTGACTGGTCCATAGGGAAAACTGTCACTTAAGTTTGTTTTGAAACATTCTTTTACTGACTGATACCTAAGTTACCCTTTATGACACCCTGTGTTACAGACTTCCACCTTTTGTTACTGGCTGCCACCTAATTAAACTGTCTTACTGGCTGCCACCTAAGTTAGCCTGTCTGCCACCCTCTGTTACTGACTGCCACCCCCTGTTACTGACTGCCAGCTATATTAACCTGTCTGACACCCTGTGTTACTGACTACCACCCTCTGTTACTGACTACTACCCTCTGTTACTGGCTGCCACCTTATTAAACTGTCTTGCTGGCTGCCACCTTAATTAGCCTGTCTGCCACCCTCTGTTACTGACTGCCACCCTCTGTTACCGACTGCCACCCTCTGTTACGACTGCCACCCTCTGTTACTGACTCCACCCTCTGTTATGGCTACCACCTAGTTACTGGCTGCCAACCTCTGTTACGACTGCCACCCTCTGTTACTGCTGCCACCTCTGTTACTGACTGCCACTCTCTGTTACTGACTGCCACCTGTTACTAGCTACCACCCTGTGTTACTGACTACCACCCTGATTACTAGCTACCACCTCATGTTACTGACTGCCACCTAAATTAACTGCCTGACATCTGATATTTTATGCCAGACACCTTCTGTTACCAGTACCTATTCAAAGCTGCCTGACATCTTTGGTTACTGCTCATTATATCAATAAACTGTTTGATACATGTAACATTTGAGTTCGTAATTCCCAGGTTGTTTTCAAACTGACTGTTGTGCTTTCCAATATTCTTATATTCAGGATACCTGGTGAAGAGATTGACACATCGGTTCACTACTCAGCCAAGCAGTCACAGGTAAACTTTGTTATTCCAAGATACCTGAGTACCTGTAGGTTTGACAGTCTGTGTGAAAACATAACAATAAGGAGATTTGGGTATAACTGTGTTCTTTCTTTCTTCTTTTTTTTCTCTAATCCTGTTTTGCCTCACAGGAAAAGGAGAGACTTCTATACAGGGCTCTTCATAAACTGTTTTTCATTGCCTCTGTTATCTCTTAGGTCCAACTTTTGAATGGATTGCCTTTTGCTTTGTATCCACTGTGTCAGAGTAACATTGCTCTTTGAAGTAATCTACTTATATGGTCGCACTATTTAATTTGTTGTTTCTTGATGAAGTTCAGTATCGATGTTGTACCACTTTTTTCCTGATGTCTTCATTTCTAAACCAGTTTCTTCTTGTTACTCCCAGCATTCTGCATAGACACTTCATCTCACTCGTGACTAGTTTTCTTCTATTTTTTAAAATCAGTGTCCAAGTTTGGCACTGATAGTATAATGTTGGGAGAAATAGTGTGTTGAACAATGCTCTTTTAGTGATCATGGTGACATATGCGCATTTCAAAATTGGTGCCATTTTTCCTATGATTTAATTTGATTTATTGTATCTATGTTGCATTTTGTAAGTTATTCTTCCATTTGCTCAAAAAATACTCCCTAGATATATAGTCTTTGACTTGTTTTAATGGGTATTTGTTACTGTGTGACTGATTTTACATTTCTGGCATTTGGTGAGTTGCACCTACAGATATCATTAGATGCTTCCAGTCTCCAGTTTGTTAAGTTGTTATACTGTAATATATAGCCATCCATTGCAAGCGATGATGACAACAGTCTCAGACGTGTGCTGCTGCACCTCTCTGGTGTGTGCGGAGATGACTGTAGAATCCAATCCTAGAATGCAATCCCCTACTACAGGTGGGGCATACATGATCAAGGTTAGAGATGTGGATGTTGTGTGTTCTGTCTTTTCGCGCAGCTCGTTTTCTCTGCATGATGATTCACAGCTATGCGGGTTCCTCTTGTGTTTTTACAGTGCCACATTTGGCGATCTTGCGCCAGGTATTTCCAGCATGTGGTGTCTATGTCGAAGCATTTCAGAGACACTGTAAGAGTGTCTTTAAAGCATTTTTCTGTCCACCAGCAGAACGTCTGCCTCCTTCAAGTTCGTCATACATCAACTGTTTTGGGATGCGTTTATCAGGCATCTGAGCAACGTGACCAGCCCATCTCACTTGGGCTTTCTGTAACTGGGTGTTGACTCTTGGGATCTTTGCTCTTATGAGGACTTCTCTACTGTATACACTATCATAGACGTGTAGGTTCTTACATACGACAGTGAACTGGATATAGCACATACGACAGTGAACTAGATATAGCACATTCTCAGAAGCAATGAAGAAACTATGACAGTAAACTCCAGAGGCAAGCTAAAGAAAGACAGACTAATGACAGCATAGTAGAAAACAGTGGATACAGAGATGTACAGTGTTGTTCAGAATCGAGACAGCCTGTAAGTGTTGATTATAAGACAGAATATGGTGTCATGATGTTGTTGTTTACCTACAAGACACAATAAGACATGTCACCCATTGTCTTCTTTGTCAGTTCATGTACAAGGGAAAGAGGAAGAAGTTGCCATGGATACAGAGGTAGACATCTTATTTTTCTTCATTCGCTCTACACCAACCACTTGTTAAATCACTCGTTATGGCTAATATGTGATCTGTGTCTTACAGAGTGAGTTTGTTCTGCTAATTAGGACTTACAGTTAGGGCTTACAGACCCATAAGCCAGCACATCTGGTTTCTGCATGTTTTTTAAATCAGGGTCACCCTACATAGGATGAGAAAAATGGACTCCCTATAGGGACCAGAGGTCAATTAGAATTTGACCTAGTGTTCAGTTTCCCATTTTAAATTTCTGGGAGGTGGGGTGGCTTGTGTGTTCTATGGGCCGTCAACAGATACTAATTTTCACCTTTCCTAAGAACGAAAACTGATGCCAACTCTGACTGCAGTCAAGCACAAAACACACTTTAATACTGAGTAGATCAAGAAATACAGTGACGCAATCTGATTGCAGTCAGCAAGAACAACTTGTAGATAGAGGTAGATCGAAATACTAGCTGGCCAACTCTGATTGCAGTCAAGCACAAAACACACTTGAATAAGAGGTAGATCAAGAAATAAGTGCCAACTCTGATTGCAGTGGACAGAACACCTGTAGATAACTGAGGAGATGATAAGTTGTTACTGCTGATGATATGTGGCATGAACTATTTCTGTTTACAGCATGTAGTAGTGAGCAGGCAGGGTCTGATGTACAAGGTGGACATCATAGATAGGAGCGGTCGGTTAGTCTCTCCCAGCAACTTGGAGAAACAGTTTGAGTGGATTATAGAAGATGCAGATGCCAGATTACGTAATTATACACGTGTTGTATTTGTGAATATGTTTTGGTGAACATAAGTTGTGTGTTGTTCATTTGATTGGGTTGCCATGTAACATTGTGTGCTGTCTGTGTTAAAATCTGTTGTCATTGTTGAAATTATGTAGGTTTGTTGTCTAGCCAGGGCAAAGACCTGATTGTGAAATGTACTCCAATGTTATAACATAGTGTATGTTGACATTGCCATGGCAACAGCCATTTTTTAGTTCATTGGTTAATTGTTTGGATTTAGTCTCTGTTTAGCGGTAGTGAGCTCGATCACAACCCAAGAGTACCTGTTCAAACTCTGCGGCGGCAATTTGAAAGCAAATTTGTTCCGCTGATTTTTACTAACGGTAAAAATAGACCTCACCATTCAGAAAGCAATAACAAACTACTGAACGTATAAATGGTGCCTAGAAAATCAATGACTTGTTTACTGTGGTTGATAGCGACATCCTGTAAAGTACATACCACAATTTTCATTTAGAGAAATAAAGCCAATCTCAACTCTCTATCAAAGCACTATCTTATCAGTTTTGTTATATGGATGAGATTGCTGGAGATAGATGTCCAGAGAATGTCCACTCACCATTCATGTTAAAATATTTTCTGCCAAATAAAACATCTAACTGGCCAAATAAAACATCTAACTGGCCAAATAAAACATCTAACTCAATAAAACATCTAACTGGCCAAATGGAGTACATTCTAAGCTGAGCCAATAGACATCTGAATGGACCAATAAAAGCATCTAACTGCCTTTAGCTAAACTCTATGTCCAAATAAAACATCTACTGGCCAAATAAAACATCTCTGGCCAAATAAAACATCTAACTGGCCAAATAAAACATCTAACTGGCCAAATAAAACATCTAACTGGCCAAATAAAACATCTAACTGGCCAAATAAAACATCTAACTGGCCAAATAAAACATTTAACTGGCCAAATAAAACATCTAACTGGCCAAATAAAACATCTAACTGGCCAAATAAAACATCTAACTGGCCAAATAAAACATCTAACTGGCCAAATAAAACATCTAACTGGCCAAATAAAACATCTAACTGGCCAAATAAAACATCTAACTGGCCAAATTTCTTTTTTTTTCAACCAGATAAGAAAGTAGTGATAGCGTAGTGGTTAGTACACTTGCTTTATAGGCGTGTAGTCCTGTGATCGATTTTTACAGTGGGAATGTGATTCTTTCCAACCGTAAGAGCTCTTAACCCTTTCCTCTCTCTGTGCTGATATACTGTCTTGCATTATTTTTCAAGGCAGCGCAAAGCCAGTGTACTGGCTGCTTCACTATACATTGCAATATAAATGCGTCCGGAAGTAAATAAAATTATAGAGTGAAAGGGTTCAGTTGATCCAGACAAGTCTCAGATTTTAACACTGACGTGAAATGATGATGGTCATATCAAGCAATCAATTATAAAATATATCGCTATAAAGTATATCACAATAGAATATATCACAATAGAATATATCACTATAGAATATATCACTATAGAATATATCACTATAGAATATATCACTATAGAATATATCACTATAGAATATATCACTATAGAATATATCACTGCAGAATATATCACTATAGAATATATCGCTATAGAATATATCACTGCAGAATATATCACTGCAGAATATATCACTATAGAATATATCGCTATAGAATATATCACTGCAGAATATATCACTATAGAATATATCACTATAGAATATATCACTATAGAATATATCACTATAGAATATATCACTATAGAATATATCACTATAGAATATATCACTGCAGAATATATCACTATAGAATATATCGCTATAGAATATATCACTGCAGAATATATCACTGCAGAATATATCGCTATAGAATATATCACTGCAGAATATATCACTATAGAATATCGCTATACATTGCAATATATCTCGAAGTAAATAAAATTATAAGAAATTCATTGATCCAGACAATTCAGATTATATACACTGACAGAAATATGATGTCATATCAAAATATCAATTATAGAATATATCCTCAGAATATATCAGCTATAAAATATATCACTATAAATATATCACTATAGAATATATACTATAGAATATATCACTATAGAATATATCACTATAGAATATATCACTATAGAATATATCACTCAAGAATATATCCTATAGAATATATCACTGCAGAATATATCCTATAGAATATATCACTAGAATAACATAGAATATATCACTGCAGAATATATATAAAATATATAGCTATACTATCACTATAGAATATATCACTATAGAATGTATCACTATAGAATATATCACTATAGAATATATCACTGCAGAATATATCACTGCAGAATATATCACTATAGAATATATCACTATAGAATATATCACTATAGAATATATCACTAGAATATAATAGAATATCACTATAAAGTATATCACTATAAAATATATCACTATAGAATATATCACTATAGAATATATCACTATAGAATGTATCACTATAGAGTATATCACTATAGACTAATCACTATAAAATATATCACTTCCCAGTTGAAATCCCTGATAATGATCGATTGCTCCCAGCCTTAACCTGCACAGGATAGAACAGCCTGGGCCAAAGCCAGAAATAATTTCTTTTCTCATGGAGTGAACAAGGAGACACTCGAGTGCTTGGAGTCTGCAGTACTGTTTGTGAGTATCTGAAGTCAGTAGTTCTGTTTGTGTGTATCTGAAGTCAGTAGTTCTGTTTGTGTGTATCTGAAGTCAGTAGTTCTGTTTGTGTGTATCTGAAGTCAGTAGTTCTGTATGCAGTACACACATTCACACAGTGACACAGATTTGCATCACTAAGTATCTCATTCTATATTATAAGCTCTGTATTATTTCTATCCCCAGCTTGTACTTGACCCTAAATCATTCCCTGACCTTTCATCTAGAGCTGCTCATTTGCTCCACGGGGATGTAGGCTTGTTGTGGTTTGACAAGTCAATACAAGTAAGTTCATGTCTTACTGGATGGATCTGCAAGAGCCTCTGGCACTGGTTTCAAATGTGTTGTAACAGAAGACATAGTCAGTGCATGCACAGACATAGTCATAGCATACTTAGTCATAGCAGACTTAGTCATAGCCATAGCAGACATAGTCATAGTCACAGAAGACATAGTCATAGCAGACTTAGTCATAGCAGACATAGTCATAGCAGACATAGTCATAGCAGACAGTCATAGTCACAGCAGACTTAGTCATAGTCACAGCAGACTTACAGCAGACATAGCCATAGCAGACATAGTCATAGTCACAGCAGACATAGTTACAACAGACATAGTCATAGTCACAGCAGACTTAGTCAAGGCAGACATAGCCATAGCAGACATAGTCATAGCGAGTATAGTAGCATAGCATGTTCGTTTGTTAAAGTAGAAGAACTGAGTTCTCTAGAATGTGGATATCTTGAACATTTCTGCTAAAAACATATTCTCATTGAGCCCATACCAACAGTTTGGAAGAATCATAGTTTTCCCTGACATTCGACGTTGGACAAGTATGATAATCTTGTCTGACAATTGGTCTAGGAGAAGTATGATAGTCTTATCTGACAATTGGTCTAGGAGAAATATGATAGTCTTGTCTGACAATTGGTCTAGGAGAAGTATGATAGTCTTGTCTGACAATTGGTCTAGGAGAAGTAACCTAAAATAGAATAGTCTTGTCTGACAATTGGTCTAGGAGAAGTATGATAGTCTTGTCTGACAATTGGTCTAGGAGAAGTATGATAGTCTTGTCTGACAATTGGTCTAGGAGAAGTATGATAGTCTTGTCTGACAATTGGTCTAGGAGAAGTATGATAGTCTTGTCTGACAATTGGTCTAGGAGAAATATGATAATCTTGTCTGACAATCATTCAAGGACAAGTATGATAATTTTGACTCGCCTGAGTGGTTACCGGGGCCCAAATTTGGGGTGCAAAGAATGGAACCACTGTTACCTGCCACGCATGTCGTAAGAGGCGACTAAGGAGGTTTGGCTGAAATCGGATGCATGTGTCCTAAGCGTGTAGAAGTCTATGTGTTTAGGGGCCTACCAAACCAATGTGCAACGTATACACGTTCTTGGCAAAGATCAAACATATCACAAAGAGTGATTAAAATTGGTCGTAAAGAACGAACGCAAAGAAGAAGATAATCTTGACTGACTGACAATCATTCTAATAGAAGTATGATAATGTTGACTGACTGACAATCATTCAAGGACAAGTATGATAATCTTGTCTGACAATCATTCTAAAGAGTGTATGATAATCTTGTCTGACAATCATTCTAAGAGAAGTATGATAATCTTGATCTGACAATCATTCTAAGAGAAGTATGATAGATCTTACTGACTGAATCATTCTAAGAGAAGTATGATAATCTTGACTGACAATCATTCCAAGAGAAGTATGATAATCTTGACTGACGCAATCATTCTAAGAGAAGTATGATAATCTTGACTGACTGACAATCATTCTAAGAGAAGTATGATAATCTTGTCTGACAATCATTCTAAGAGAAGTATGATAATCATGTCTGACTGACAATCATTCTAAGAGAAGTATGATAATCTTGACTGACTGACAATCATTCAAGGACAAGTATGATAATCATGTCTGACAATCCAACTAAATAAAGGAACACTCAACACAAGTTCAGGTAAGACAGACAGTTTTCCTAGAAAATATATATATATGGTGGATGGATGTATAAATGTGTGTATGGGTGGAAATTGATATATTGATGGGAATAAATGAGTGAATGGCTATGTACTGATGTATCTATGAATGGAAATAGATAGATATACTGCCTGTATGTTGCCGATGCCTGTAAGAGGAGCAAAGAAGAGTACCACTGCAACCCACAAGGCATGTTGTAAGTAGCGACTGAGGTAGGGGCCTAGGGAAGCTACCCTAGTAAATAAATGCATCGCAGAAATTGGATGTTCTGGCCTACTTGTAGGCGCATAACTGGCACAATGTACAATCACTCTTAGGCACAGATCAAATATCGCAAAGTGGTTTAACAAGTGGTCATATGGAGCATTCAAAGAAGATAGATAGATATAATAATTCCTCTCGTCACGTATATCGTTACATAGGGCCTGCAAGTAATTTCTCCATACTGCTCTATCCTGGGCAACTCGCTCAATCTCCTGCATGGAACTGAGATCAATATTTCCTGCCTCTCTCAGCAAAGTTCGTTTCAGGGTCTCCTTAGGTCAAACCCCTCTTCTTGAACCCTTTGCATCCCACTTCAATGCCTGCTTTGATATTCATTGATCATTTCTCCTCAAGGTGTGCCCAACATATCTCCATCTTCTCTTTCTTATAACAGTTGTCACTAGTGGTTGACCAGACATATCTCTGATTTCATCACTTCTCCTGAATTCATTCCATTTTATATGATATATATACATCTGTAATTGACATTATGAATAAAATAGATTAATGGAGGCGATAGATGTTTGGAAATAGATTTTTATTATATTTCTGATTACTTGATTGTCTTCTGACTGTTACAGTTGATTGCTATGAGTGATGGACATATCGGAATGAACTGTGAACATTCTTACGCTGATGCCCCAGCCATTGCTCACATATTTGAGCACAGCTTGACATTAGAGTGAGTCTAAGTTTCATTTTCCCATAGCAAAATGACTATCTTCATTAGTTACTATGTAACATTATGTTAATGACACGTTAATAGCTTGGTTTATCGTGGAAGTAAAGTTTCAATAGAGAAAGATTGAGAAAAGATAGTAGCTGCAAAAATAAGCAAAACAAACCAAGCTTTTGCTATGTTTAGAAACATTGTTTATTGGAGGATCATCTTCATCTTACATGTCCATAATTGCTCTGATCTCCTCCTAAGCATGTCTTTCAGTGTGATTAGACCACCAACTCTTGTTCTGTGTTGGTTGATGTTTCTACTGGGGTTTCTCACAATGTCTTCCCGTTTTCCAGCACCTATTGGTATGCATAACTTGCACAACCGAGATAGAGAATACCCTTATCTTCTTCATTGAAATCTTCAGAGCGTATGCTTTCTCTTAGAGCATTGATGATGTTGCTTTTGTCCATAAAATGCTCATTCACAACTGAAACATAAAAATCTAAAAGCCTCTAAGAACCAAACTCAGAATATATTGCATTAATTCTTTCCATGCGCAGTTATTTCCTCAATTTTTAAAGCAGTTAATTCAAGGGAGGTAAAAACAATAAAATAAAAAATATTTTACGATCCCAACTACTCATCAATAAATAAACATATATATATATTATTATATACTAAATTGAAGAAAACTGGACAACCCAATAGAATAACAAGGTTGAAAAGTAGTATAAGAAAAATAGTAGAAGTAAAACTAGAAAGACTTCTTATAAGGGAACTCTATGGTGCAGTGTAGGCTAATAGTGTGCAACGGACTTCTGCCATGGCGCAGTGTGCAGCTTAAAGCGTGGAAAGAGTTAACATTCTTGCAATATTGCTATACAATAGTGAGTGGTGAAAAATAACTGCAGGCCATTACATATAAATCATAGACATTTCAAAATAAACATCTTTAGAGAGTCTTGTGAATTTTTTTTATCAGAAAAGATCACAAATGAAGAACTGTGGAAAATAGCTAATTGTATATCACTGGCCAAATAAAGAGACACAAAGGGTTGGACAAGACCATTATCAAAGGGAGGCATCTCTGCAATAAAGATGAAGAGAAAGACCACGGAGAAGATGGATTCAGGATGTAACTGATGATTTGAGCATGACGACTGCAGAGGTGGGACATCTGGCTTATGAGATAGAGAAATTCAGAAGGACTGTTAAAGTGGCAAAGTTCTCCTTGGGACAAGCTATTTGATGAATGAATGTCACTGGCATACATGATAAGAGGAAGCAAATTAACTGATTTGCTACAGAGCTTTCTTGGCCTCTGAAGTGACATTTTTAAAAAAACTGCACTCGAGTTTAGCAAAACTAAAATATTGTTTCTAATATGATCTAAAATATGACTTATTATTTATCAAATCGAAGACAAATGAATTTAGTTTTCCAATGCTGTGTCAACTATCTCTCTCTTTGCCTTTTTACCCCGGGTTGGGGCATAGGCCCTCAACCACCTCATGCCAAGTCTTCCTATCTCTAGCTATCTCCTCCAGCTCCCTCCAGCTCTTCTTTATATTGTTGATCTCCGCTCCAAATCTCGTCTCCATGTATTTCTCGGTGTGTCAACTATGCAGGAAACATATTAGTATGCATTCGAGATGAAATTTGAAGAACAAAAATCCAACTTACCCAGGGTCTTGATTGACTAAACATGTCCGACTGATCTATTTATATTGGTAATCTATTTATATCTGACACCATTCTATATAGTATAACTCCATATGTGATACGTTGAAGTGAGGTTGTTCTGTTTGTAAATTCTTACAGTTACATATCTGTACAAATTTGTGTTCTGTGGGATAATATGCATTCACTTTAGCCAAAATTTGGATACTCTGTCTGATAACTTATCTGTGTTTAAGTAAAGGTTTTATCTATTTCTGTTATCATTACTGAAGATGTTTTCTCTGATAACTTATCTGTGTTTAAGTAAAGGTTTTATCTATTTCTGTTATCATTACTGAAGATGTTTTCTCTGATAATTTATCTGTGTTTAAGTAAAGGTTTTATCTATTTCTGTTATCATTACTGAAGATGTTTTCTCTGATAACTTATCTGTGTTTAAGTAAAGGTTTTATCTGTTTCTGTTATCATTACTGAAGATGCTTTCTCTGATAACTTATCTGTGTTTAAGTAAAGGTTTTATCTATTTCTGTTATCATTACTGAAGATGTTTCTCTGATAATTTATCTGTGTTTAAGTAAAGGTTTTTATCTATTTCTGTTATCATTACTGAAGATGTTTCTCTGATAACTTATCTGTGTTTAAGTAAAGGTTTTTATCTATTTCTGTTATTATTACTGAAGATGTTTTCTCTGATAATTTATCTGTGTTTAAGTAAAGGTTTTTATCTATTTCTGTTATCATTACTGAAGATGTTTTCTAGATAACTTATCTGTGTTTAAGTAAAGGTTTTTATCGATTTCTGTTATTATTACTGAAGATGTTTTCTCTGATAATTTATCTGTGTTTAAGTAAAGGTTTTTATCTATTTCTGTTATCATTACTGAAGATGTTTTCTCTGATAACTTATCGTGTTTAAGTAAAGGTTTTATCTATTTCTGTTATCATTACTGAAGATGTTTTCTCTGATAATTTATCTGTGTTTAAGTAAAGGTTTTTATCTATTTCTGTTATTATTACTGAAGATGTTTTCTCTGATAATTTATCTGTGTTTAAGTAAAGGTTTTTATCTTATTCTGTTATCATTACTGAAGATGTTTTCTCTGATAACTTATCGTGTTTAAGTAAAGGTTTTATCTATTTCTGTTATCATTACTGAAGATGTTTTCTCTGATAATTTATCTGTGTTTAAGTAAAGGTTTTTATCTATTTCTGTTATCATTACTGAAGATGTTTTCTCTGATAATTTATCTGTGTTTAAGTAAAGGTTTTATCTATTTCTGTTATCATTACTGAAGATGTTTTCTCTGATAATTTATCTGTGTTTAAGTAAAGGTTTTATCTATTTCTGTTATCATTACTGAAGATGTTTTCTCTGATAATTTATCTGTGTTTAAGTAAAGGTTTTATCTATTTCTGTTATCATTACTGAAGATGTTTTCTCTGATAATTTATCTGTGTTTAAGTAAAGGTTTTATCTATTTCTGTTATCATTACTGAAGATGTTTTCTCTGATAATTTATCTGTGTTTAAGTAAAGGTTTTTATCTATTTCTGTTATCATTACTGAAGATATTTTCTCTGATAATTTATCTGTGTTTAAGTAAAGGTTTTATCTATTTCTGTTATCATTACTGAAGATGTTTTCTCTGATAATTTATCTGTGTTTAAGTAAAGGTTTTATCTATTTCTGTTATCATTACTGAAGATGTTTTCTCTGATAATTTATCTGTGTTTAAGTAAAGGTGTTTATCTATTTCTGTTATTATTACTGAAGATGTTTTCTCTGATAATTTATCTGTGTTTAAGTAAAGGTTTTTATCTTATTCTGTTATCATTACTGAAGATGTTTTCTCTGATAACTTATCGTGGTTAAGTAAAGGTTTTATCTATTTCTGTTATCATTACTGAAGATGTTTTCTCTGATAATTTATCTGTGTTTAAGTAAAGGTTTTATCTATTTCTGTTATCATTACTGAAGATGTTTTCTCTGATAATTTATCTGTGTTTAAGTAAAGGTTTTTATCTATTTCTGTTATCATTATTGAAGATGTTTCTCTGATAATTTATCTGTGTTTAAGTAAAGGTTTTTATCTATTTCTGTTATCATTACTGAAGATGTTTTCTCTGATAATTTATCTGTGTTTAAGTAAAGGTTTTTATCTATTTCTGTTATCATTACTGAAGATGTTTCTCTGATAATTTATCTGTGTTTAAGTAAAGGTTTTTATCTATTTCTGTTATCATTACTGAAGATGTTTTCTCTGATAACTTATCTGTGTTTAAGTAAAGGTTTTATCTATTTCTGTTATCATTACTGAAGATGTTTCTCTGATAATTTATCTGTGTTTAAGTAAAGGTTTTATCTATTTCTGTTATCATTACTGAAGATATTTTCTCTGATAATTTATCTGTGTTTAAGTAAAGGTTGTTATCTTTTCTTTATCATTACTGAAGATGTTTCTCTGATAATTTATCTGTGTTTAAGTAAAGGTTTTTATCTATTTCTGTTATCATTACTGAAGATGTTTTCTCTGATAATTTATCTGTGTTTAAGTAAAGGTTTTATCTATTTCTGTTATCATTACTGAAGATGTTTTCTCTGATAATTTATCTGTGTTTAAGTAAAGGTTTTATCTATTTCTGTTATCATTACTGAAGATGTTTTCTCTGATAATTTATCTGTGTTTAAGTAAAGGTTTTATCTATTTCTGTTATCATTACTGAAGATGTTTTCTCTGATAATTTATCTGTGTTTAAGTAAAGGTTTTATCTATTTCTGTTATCATTACTGAAGATGTTTTCTCTGATAATTTATCTGTGTTTAAGTAAAGGTTTTATCTATTTCTGTTATCATTACTGAAGATGTTTTCTCTGATAATTTATCTGTGTTTAAGTAAAGGTTTTTCTATTTCTTTATCATTACTGAAGATGTTTTCTCTGATAATTTATCTGTGTTTAAGTAAAGGTTTTATCTATTTCTGTTATCATTACTGAAGATGTTTTCTCTGATAATTTATCTGTGTTTAAGTAAAGGTTTTATCTATTTCTGTTATCATTACTGAAGATGTTTTCTCTGATAATTTATCTGTGTTTAAGTAAAGGTTTTATCTATTTCTGTTATCATTACTGAAGATGTTTTCTCTGATAATTTATCTGTGTTTAAGTAAAGGTTTTATCTTATTCTGTTATCATTACTGAAGATGTTTTCTCTGATAATTTATCTGTGTTAAGTAAAGGTTTTATCTATTTCTGTTATCATTACTGAAGATGTTTTCTCTGATAATTTATCTGTGTTTAAGTAAAGGTTTTATCTATTTCTGTTATCATTACTGAAGATGTTTTCTCTGATAATTTATCTGTGTTTAAGTAAAGGTTTTTATCTATTTCTGTTATCATTACTGAAGATGTTTCTCTGATAATTTATCTGTGTTTAAGTAAAGGTTTTATCTATTTCTGTTATCATTACTGAAGATGTTTTCTCTGATAATTTATCTGTGTTTAAGTAAAGGTTTTTATCTATTTCTGTTATCATTACTGAAGATGTTTCTCTGATAATTTATCTGTGTTTAAGTAAAGGTTTTATCTATTTCTGTTATCATTACTGAAGATGTTTTCTCTGATAATTTATCTGTGTTTAAGTAAAGGTTTTATCTATTTCTGTTATCATTACTGAAGATGTTTCTCTGATAATTTATCTGTGTTTAAGTAAAGGTTTTTATCTATTTCTGTTATCATTACTGAAGATATTTTCTCTGATAATTTATCTGTGTTTAAGTAAAGGTTTTATCTATTTCTGTTATCATTACTGAAGATGTTTCTCTGATAATTTATCTGTGTTTAAGTAAAGGTTTTATCTATTTCTGTTATCATTACTGAAGATGTTTTCTCTGATAATTTATCTGTGTTTAAGTAAAGGTTTATCTGTTTCTATTATCATTACTGAAGATGTTTTCTGATAACTTATCTGTGTTTAAGTAAAGGTTTTATCTATTTCTGTTATCATTACTGAAGATGTTTTCTCTGATAATTTATCTGTGTTTAAGTAAAGGTTTTATCTATTTCTGTTATCATTACTGAAGATGTTTTCTCTGATAACTTATCTGTGTTTAAGTAAAGGTTTTATCTATTTCTGTTATCATTACTGAAGATGTTTTCTCTGATAATTTATCTGTGTTTAAGTAAAGGTTTTATCTATTTCTGTTATCATTACTGAAGATGTTTTCTTGATAATTATCTGTGTTTAAGTAAAGGTGTTTATCTATTTCTGTTATTCTTCTTCTCTTCTTGCGTTTGCTCACTATGAATTCAGGTGAAGTCAGAGCGCCTGGTACGGCACTTCTGACTGATTTTTGCGTGAAGGTCTGTTGGTTTGTTTTTTGATAGCATGTTTTAATATATTTCCTCTCACAATTCAGAACCATGTCCCAGCTGTACAACTCTGATGGTCACTGCATTGACCTCAAGCCCAGTCTAGGAAAAAACAAACCCACACCATTAACCTGGGAAGTGGGCAGTAAGCTAAATAACTTGATCCACACAGCTTGTACTCAAGCAGAACAGGTGATAAATGGTAGCATATTTGTTGGTAGATAAATTAGTGGTACTGGCTTAGGTAATAGTACTAGATTGTAGCATGATGTATGATGATTTAATTGTAGATGTGATTATGGTTATAGTACTAGATTGTAGCATGATGTATGATGATTTAATTGTAGATATGGTTACGGTGGTGGTTATGGAACTAGTACTAGAATGTAGTATGGTGTATGATGATTTAATTGTAGATGTGTTTGCAGTGGTGGTTATGGTAATAGTACTAGATTGTAGCATGATGTAGTGAGCGTGTCTGTAGCTTAAGCAGTAGTGAGCTCGATCACAACCCAAGCGTACCTGGTTCAAACTCTGCGGTGGGCAGTTTGGAAGCAAATTCATTTCTGTGGGATTTTCACGAAAGTAAAAATAGACCTCACTATTCAGAAATCAATGGCAAACTACAGAACGTATAAGTGGTACCTAGAAAATCAGCGATTCATTTACTGTGGTTGGTGGCTATGTCCTGTAAAGGATATGCCTCGATTTTCCCTTTCAGCATGGTGTATGATGATTTAATTGTAAATGTGGTTACAGTGGTGGTAATAGTACTACTAAATTGTAACTATTATAACCGGTGGTTATGGTAGTATTACTAGAATGTAGCATGGTGTATGATAACTTAATTGTAGATGCGGTTACGGTAATAGTGTGAGATCATCTGGTACATATAAGTTTTTTTCAAAGAAAACTCAGCATTTGAAGTTTCTCTATCTAGGTATTGTTAGTTGGAAAGATGACTACGAACTTAATTATTGCATACAACCTTAACTCTTTCCACGCTTTTGCCGCACACTGTGCCATAGAGTTGCTTCCCTTATAATAAGTCTTTCTAGTTTTACTTCTACCGTTTTACTTATACTACTTTTTAACCTTGTTATTCTATTGAGTTGCACAGTTTTCTTCAATTTAGTATATAATAATATATATATATGTTTATTTATTGACAAGAAGTTGGGATCATTTCTTTTTGTCTCCTTGAATTAACTGCTTGAAAATTGAGGAAATATCTCGCGTGGAAAGAGTTAATTATAATATTGATTTTATACATTCAATTTCATTAATGTCTCATATCTCCTCTCTCCATTTTTATTTCTTAATCCTAAAAACAGAATATAAAGGACCTTGATCTTGTGGTGTATGACCACATCAAATTTGGTAAAGGAGCTATGAAGAAATGCAATCTCAGCCCAGATGCTTTTATACAGATGTCATTGAATGCAACATACAGACAACTGACAGGAGTACCTGTGTTGACATATGAGGTATGTAATGTGGTTTTTTTTAGATACGGAAGCCGATTCGGTGCCATGGACATCGTAACCCTTCGGTTTGGTGCCACGAACACCGTAAATCTGGAGAACCTGTGGCTTTTCTGCCAGCCTGCGGAATTGAAACGCACTCACAGGGACCTTGTCACCCGTCTTCCAACGGGTCTATGAACACGCTGGGCAGGTATGTATACATTGTATACATATGTACCTATACATATGTATGCACCCGCCTGCCCAGCGTGTTCGACTGACATCTATATATATGTTGCTCTCACTTGTTCTAGACTTCCATGATCAAACTGTACAAACATGGCTGTCCAAAAATAATTTGACTAGTCATAAGTTGTTGTTGTGTGTGTTAGTCGTTATCAATCAAGTTAACCACTCTTAGTAATCTGTGTGGTTTGCACCTAGAACGTGATTATGATGCGCCCACTATGGCATGTAGAACAGACACATACAAATGTAGGTCAAAGTTTATGCAAATTATTCAACAGGACACACATTTGTACAGATGGGTAACTAAGATTTTACAAACAAACAAAATCTTGATTTAAAGTACCACATCTGGAGTTATACTGTAGCATAGTATCAGATCTGGAGTTATACTGTAGCATAGTATCAGATCTGGAGTTATACTGTAGCATAGTATCAGATCTGGAGTTATACTGTAGCATAGTATCACATCTGGAGTTATACTGTAGCATAGTATCACATCTGGAGTTATACTGTAGCATAGTATCAGATCTGGAGTTATACTGTAGCATAGTATCACATCTGATTGCTCATAGGGAAGCCATCATAGCTGACTCTTGCCATTTGTGATAAGTAAAGATAAACCATTTATTGTTGCTGGACTCATGGTCACTTGTGATAAGTGAAGAATATAAACCATTTATTGTTGCTAGACTCATGGTCACTTGTGATAAGTGAAGAAGATAAACCGTTTATTGTTGCTAGACTCATGGTCACTTGTGATAAGTGAAGAATATAAACCGTTTATTGTTGCTAGACTCATGGTCATTTGTGATAAGTGAAGAATATAAACCGTTTATTGTTGCTAGACTCATGGTCATTTGTGATAAGTGAAGAATATAAACCGTTTATTGTTGCTAGACTCATGGTCACTTGTGATAAGTGAAGAATATAAACCGTTTATTGCTGCTAGACCCATGTCACTTATTATAAGTGAAGAAGATAAACTATTTATTGTTGCTAGACTCATGCCACTCGTGATAAGTGAAGAATATAAACCGTCTATTGTTGCTAGACTCATGGTCACTTATGATAAGTGAAGAATATAAACCGTTTATTGTTGCTAGACTCATGGTCACTTGTGATAAGTGAAGAATATAAACCGTTTATTGTTGCTAGACTCATGTCACTTGTGATAAGTGAAGACTATAAACCGTTTATTGTTGCTAGACTCATGTCACTTGTGATAAGTGAAGAATATAAACCGTTTATTGTTGCTGGAGTCATGATAAGTGAAGAATATAAACCATGTTTGAGACAGAATTCTGTTTATTGTTGCAATGTTCTGACTAATGATCATTGATCTCATTGCTTCCAGGCTTCCATGACCAGGCTATACAAACATGGTCGTACAGAAACTGTTCGGTCGCTCACAAAGGAATCCAATCAGTTTGTGACTGCATTCCTGGACCCTAAACAAACAAGGGAAAATAAGAGATCCCTGTTGAAGATAGCATGTGAGAGACATGTCACATTGTACAAGGATGCTATGAATGGGAAAGGAATTGATCGTCATTTATTTGCTCTTTATGTTGCCAGCCATGGTCTGGGTCAGGTGAGTCTCATGTTTGTTCTAGATGTGACCTGAATCTAAACAAATCATTTTTTTGTTTGTTCTGTGTTTGTTCTGTGTTTGGTCTGTATTTGCTCTTTATGTTGCCAGTCATGGCCTTGGTCAGGTGAGTTTCATGTTTGTTCTAGGTGAGACATGAATCTAAACAAATCATCTGTTTGTTCTGTGTTTGGTCTGGATCTTCGCCAGTGTATGACGTTTGCGCTGAAGTAAACTGTGATTTTTTTTCTGTTTGCCCACTATGAATTTATGTTTGATCATTGTGTCTAATATCGCACCTCTGACTGATTTTTGCATGGAGGCTTGTTATCCCTCACCATTCAGGTGAGTCTTACTCTGACATCAGAGGTAGTTGTAATTTAGATCCCCATGTAAAGATTCAGAGTTTTCTGTAATCTAACCATGTACTGCATGCACATCAGGAATTTTTTCATCCAAGCTGGCTTCGAATCCTGGAATTCATCATCTGTAACGATCTTAGCAAATAAAAAATCTCCATCAGCATTGAAATGCCCCAACAATTCAGAAAAAATTGCTTTCCTTTGCATTCGGTGGTCAATAGTGAGACTTTAAGCAACCCACCTTGCGTAAACCTTAGAAAATCTGAGACGTTTTATAACTACATTTGCACTACCATTGCTGACTGACATCTGTAAGGTCAATTGTTGAGTAAGTGATGCACCTATATTTAAGTATAATGCCCTCAGCGCATTTCACAATTTCTGTTATTCTCTGAACCTAGCGACTGACTGTACTCCTGTCAACTGCAGGACTACCATACACATCACATAGACGCTTGTGAATGTTCACAGCAGTTTCTTTCTCTCTGCAATGAGAAATTAAAATTTGCTTGCTTGTAATGTAAGCTGCTAACATGCTCCATTTCAGCGATTTAGTGCAGCTGTATTTTTGGTGACATTTTGTGAAATTTGGTACACATAATCAGCACATGTCATATTCGAAGTGTGCAAAATGTCCTGCTTCTATCTTCATTATTAACCGAGAAAACGATGTCCTGCATTACTTTCTTTTTTTTTTTTTTCTTTTTTTTCTTTCGTCCGCTTTCAACTCAGACGAAGTTTCATCTCTGAAACTGATTTTGCGTGAAAATCTGTTTTCCAATTTCTTACAATGGCAGCAGCGTGCACATTGTAAATTACTTTACACTGGCAGCCGTGTGCTCAATGTACTCGTAATTAGTATTCCTCGCCATACAGGCAGATTTTCTCCGACTTCAGAGGTACTCACTTTATCATCCTGAGTAAGACCAGGGGACTCACAAATGCCGGACAGTAGGTTCGAACCCGAGCTATGAGGCGTCGCACAGCTAGCAGGCCGAGCTACTATCAACTACTCTAGGCAGTCCCCGCATTACTTTCTAAATGTCCCTAGTATTTATAACAAAAGTTGTACTATCAGTGAGAATTGATTGATGTTACCTGATACCAATATATAAGCTTAGTAAATATTTGTATTTATAGATATATGCAAACATATATAATTTGCAAGTCATTGCATACAGATAGGGATGTATTTACATATAGATAGTACTAATCTCAGTCTGTATATTTTCAGTCAAATCAAAGTGAATTTCTCAAGAAAGTTCTCTCACTTCCCTGGACACTCTCCACAAGTCAGCAACCACAACAGCAGGTTAGTTGTTATCATTGCACAATATGTATGTGCTACAATCGAGGAGTGTATGTGCCTCCAAAAGAGGGGTGTTTTGTTCCCCCCTCCTCACATAGATGAAATATGTACCCCAATGTATCCATGTGTGGTTTCCAGGACAGCAAGAACAGAACCACTGTTTCTTCATGCATGTCATAAACTGCTATTTAGAGGGATTGGGTGTGGGGCTGGCGACCCGATACTGTTTTTAAAAAAACGTTTACACAAAAAAACCAAACCACTCATGAAGACCCGATAGTGAAAATACACAAGATCAAATTAAATGGACATTTTTTTGTCTCTACCTTATGTGCAATGAGGCATTTTGTTTTCAAAGACCTAGGATTGTTGCAGGAGCTACAGAGTTCATACTTTATATAATACTCTTGGCAGGTGGAATGCCATTTCTGTGGAGACGGACAGAGCTATATGGGGGTCAAACCCAGTGCAGTGAAGTCAATCCTTTGGCTTTAGAGAACTGATGATGATGATGGAATCCTACTGTATGAGGTATCTGTACCCCAGTTAATGGGTCTGTGTCTTACTATGTAAGATGTATGCCCCCAATACATGGGATGTAGGCTCCCCAGCGCATGAGGTGCATATGCCCTAATGTATACGATGTCTATGTCCCAATAGATATATGTGTGTGTACCCCAATTGATGGGTCTATGTCTCCCTGTGTGTGTCTCCAATAGATGTATGTATCCAAATAAATAGAATGCATGTTTCAATAGTTAGTGATTTTTTAACTCACTTTTCAGTTCTTCTCCATGGACATCCAAGCCTTTTCCCATCTTCTGTCCATCAGAGGAATGTCCTAGCCAATATCCCTACTGGCATACAATATACATGACCAGTCTACCTCCATCTTTTAATGATGGCCTCAAATGATGCACAGGTTGTTCATTTTAAAATCTCTTCATTTGCTATTGGTTGTTGGTTACTAAACTGACGTCATTGCACTCCGGGCAAACCCATAGGTGCTCAGTCTCCCCCAACAGATATCGAAGAGTATGCATACTGATGGTTCCTGTGGCACGCTGATTAAACACACCTCTCAGGCATCCAGTTCGACTTGAACAACGGTTAACTCCAAACTGCTTAAATCGCTTGGTCGATTCAACATCGATTTTAGTGTCCTCATCCAACAGAGAGTTGCGAAGAGACCGAAGAATATCCCCTTATCCATCTTCAACTCCCCAACAATCGATGCTGTTGATGCAAGCCTGTCCGCTCTCTCATTACCGTAAACACCCGCATGCCCAGGACAGTATATCCACGTAAGCCGCTGGAGGTTAGAAACTTCTATAGACGACATCCACTCATCGAAACCTGCCCTTCTGGATCTTGTGAAGCATCGACTGAGAGTCAGAAACAACAACTGCCCCAGTAAATGAAGTCCCAGAAATCCAATGGAGGGCAGCAGTAACGGCCTCAACCTCCATCCTCATACTAGAAGTAGTTGTCCTGTATGCCCCACTTCGCTCTGCAACAACCCTACCATGCGCATTAGCCAAGAAACCCCAGCCGGTATTTCTCACCACGTTGAACCGACCCATCGGTATATACAACAACATCATCATCCTTGCATTATCTTCTATCAGCTGCTTAACTGCGAGATCAGCCTTCATGTTGCCCCAATCTCTACATTCTCTTCCTAGAGTAATGATAACGTTGAGATAGTTCATCATGCTACCATCTGTTGGGATCCATTCTTCCCTTTTGGTAGGGTCGCAACCGTAGTCACCTGGCCAATTGTTCTCTCAGCCTGGGCCATCCACGACATGCCACGCTTGATTCTCGTGCCCTTAACATCATTAGTGTTCTTGTGTAGTGGATTCTTATCCGAAGTAACCCGCATATATGCCTTGGTTTGGGCGATTGCATGACGGGAGCGTAGTGACAGAAGGCCAAGCATATATCTCATCTTCACAATGGGGGTATCTCTAGTGCAGCCCAGAACTATACGCATACCTTCATTCTGAACCCGTTCGAGCCGTTCACATTGTGATCTTGATATCGTAAGAATTCCGAGTCCGTAATCTACCACTGACATTACCGGTCGATCGAACAAAATGGCGAGTAGTCTCTGCTCAAGGTGTGCAGCAACCATAACTTTGAGAGCTGCAAGACCACGCTTGCACCGTTGTATCGTCTGTTCAATATGGTGTTTGAAAGATAGACTACGATCGAAGGTTATTCCAAGATAGCGCAGCCTGTCTCTGCGCTCGATGGTATGTTCATCAAAGATTACACAGGGTAGGTCAGCCTTGACGATATGATTATTCAACGAGCACCACAACATACACGCTTTTTCAGGATTGACCTGAGAGCGAGACTCTCTACACCAACCCGAGATGGTACGCAATGTTTTCTGAATGTCGCCAACCATCTCTCGTCTATCTGACCCAGTCCTATATATTAAGATATCATCTGCAAATGTCAATGTCCGACCCAATCCGGTTGGCTGAATTTTAACTACATTTACTGTGTAAATATTAAACAACACGGGTGATAGAGAACCCTGGGGTAATCCCGGGCATATACGTGCAGGATCCGATGTCCATGTTCCTAAGCGGAGTGCAACGGTTCTCTCCATTAAAGAAGCAGCTATCCAGTTTACCAGCCAAGGATTAACTTTACATTTAATCAAAGAGCGCACCATTATTGAAAAATTCACCTTGTTATAAGCATCCTCCAAGTCGATGGCCACAGCAAGTCTCTTGCTTGGATTGGAAGCCTTCATAAACATCATATGCAAACGTGCCAGCATTGTCCCATGTCCCTTTCATTGGCAGGTAGCTACCCAAAGTTCTCTCCTTGTTATAAGCATCCTCCAAGTCGATGGCCACAGCAACAGTCTCTTGCTTGGATTGGAAGCCTTCATAAACATCATATGCAAACGTGCCAGCATTGTCCCATGTCCCTTTCATTGGTCGGTAGCTACCCAAAATTTACTATTGCATTTGGCCAGGAATATTTGCTGGATTCTTCTTAACCATTCCTTTTGGAATGACTTCAAATTGTGTATGTTGTTGTGGGACCACTGTAGAATAACAACTGTTCTAATATTTGTTTCCCATTTATATGAGTTTTTTGTAATTCTTATTCTGTCCTACTTTTATACAGATTTCATGGGCTCCGAGCTGTGGAGATCCAGCATACCAGAACTTGCTGTCTCCAGGTGGAGGTTTTGGACCAGTGGCTGATGATGGCTATGGGGTTTCATACATGGTTCCAGGAGATCTCCGCATCTTCTTTCATGTGTCATCCAGGAAATCAGGTCGAGGCACTAATTCAAAACAGTTTATTGAGACACTGAGTACTACAATGGAGGAGATGATCAAGTTACATGAGGACATTTCTGTTTGATATCCACAAGCAAATCCAGAAATATTATAGCACTTCTAATCACCACCATCATGACATATTGTTGTTGTACCAGTCAATCTTACAAAATGATGTTGATTGGGGTTCAATCAACTCCGACATCACTTCTGCACTGCTAGTATCTGAAGCTTACCAAACTATTCTAACTGGTCTACTATCAACTACTGTGCCGGTTCTTAGTCACTGATACTTTCAACTTGCTGACAGGTCTTGATAAAATAATACATCCAGTTACATATAATTATCAACACAAGTAAAAGGTCTGCAACTAAAGAAATAACAAGTTTACAAATACATAATCAAGCCTACAAGTAAATTAAATGTCTACAACCACATACAACAAAAGTGTAAAAAATATAAATATAAAATTGTATACATAAAGAAACCAAAACTTTATAAACACATAAATCAATAGTTTACAAAGACATTAAAACTTTATAAACACATAAACCAATAATTTACAAAGACATTAAAACTTTATCAACACATAAACCAATAGTTTACAAACAAAGACACTAAAACTTTATAAACACATAAACCAATAGTTTACAAACACAATAAAACTTTATAAACACATTAACCAATAGTTTACAAAAACAATAAAACTTTATAAACACATAAACCAATAATTTACGAACAAAGACAATAAAACTTTATAAACTCATAAACCAATAGTTTACAAAGACAATAAAACTTTATAAACACATAAACCAATAGTTTACAAACAAAGACACTAAAACTTTATAAACACATAAACCAATAGTTTACAAACAAAGAGCCTAAAACTTTATAAACACATAAACCAATAGTTTACAAACAAAGACACTAAAACTTTATAAACACAAATTTTATAAACACACAAAACAAAAAGTCTACAAAGAGCCTAAAACTTTATAAACACATAAACCAATAATTTACAAAGACACTAAAACTTTATAAACACATACACCAATAATTTACAAAGACACTAAAACTTTATAAACACATAAACCAATAGTTTACAAACAAAAACACTAAAACTTTATAAACACATAAAACAAAAGTCTACAAGCACAAATTATTATTATTTTAATCATCTATCAATATTTACTGATATTTTTTTTCTTCATTTGTCTATCCTTCTCAGATCACCTCATATTATACATATTTTTTTTTCCTGTTTCACTCTTTCACACATGCACTACTATCCCTTCAGCCACTCACATAATCTTCACAGCATTTTTACACTTATTGCAAATCACATGACAAAGCGTTGTTATTCTAAAGCAAACAATGACAGGTAAACTCACATACTCACTCTTTCATTCTGCCACTCACACATTCACATTAACTCTCCTTTACTCTTACTCTCTCCTTCACTCTTACACACACATACTCTCTCCTTTAGTTACTTGGGCAAACATTCTCTCTCTCCCCCTCAAGTGATTCTAGACAAACACAAGACTACGTAAGATGACAAGTGTATCCCAGGTGCAGAAGATCAGTCGTAAACATTTCAGTTAAGAGTATCCCAGGTACAGAAGATCAGTAGAAAACAGTTCAGTCTGTCAACCACACTATCATCCTGTACATTTCTTATTATTATTACTATTATTATTCCTTTATGTTCCCAATGAAGCATAGAACCGCATCTTATAACTATCATGTATATTATTTTATTAATTCATCATTCATAATGCTGAAATTGTTGCTAACAATGTCAGTATTTCATTAAAAAACATTTTTATACAAATGTTGTCCAATGTGAGACATATCTGTACAGATACGATTTTATGAACATAAAACCGAATTTTATAGTATTACATCTACTAAGTTATACTGTAGCATCATGCCCAGTCTTATTGGTTATAGAGGAACCCATCAAGAACTGGCTCACACCCAAAGCAAATGTGCACTATATGCTCCATACTCATACCGCTGATACCACAGAGGTTAGACCATCAGTTGTCAGAATTTTGAACCCTGGACACCTGTACCATAAAAACCCCTTCTTCTGAGCTCCTGAGCAAAAACAGCACATATCAGAGCGATATAAAAACGCGATAATTTAGCACAATTAAATGCTCTATAATGTGTTATTGATTTATCCCATCATCTCCATTATTCCTGCTTATTATATATTAGCAGAATACTAAACGGTTTTAAATTTACTTGATATGTTATGTGGGCTGCACAATATTTATCTTCGATCACTGACAAATAATGATAAGAGTCTTCTCAGACTGATATTTTTGGGACGTCGCGATGTACAATGTTTACATTCAATACCATAATATTTGGATCACTGGTTCTAAGGGTTAACGTAGAAGTATCCAAGTGAGCAAGGAAGGAGATATTTTAGAAATGTTGGGAGTCTAGAGCTGGCTGCATCCTTTGTTAGTGACATTAATATGCAAACTTCAAAGTTAAATACAGAAGTTAAGGAAGTGTTGGGAGTTTAGAGCCGATCGCCGCCATTGTCTAGTGTTCTTATAGTCTCCTTCTTACGCTTCAAATCGACCACTTGTTAACCACTCTTTGTGATCTGAGTCTAAGAGTGATTGTACATTGTGTCAGTTATGTACCTACAAGTAGGCCAGCACATTCGATTTCTGTGACTTTTTATTTACTAGGGCAGCTTCCCTAGGCCCCTACCTCAGTCGCCTTTTACGGCATGCCTTGTAGGTCGCAGTGGTACTATTCTTTGCTTCCCTTACGGGCCCGCACTACACACGTAAAGTTAAATACAGAAGTTATGGAAATGTTGGGAGTTTAGAGCCGATCACCACCATCATCAGAGGGTTCTTATAACTTAGAAGACATTGTGAACTTTGTCAATGTTTTCAGTCAAATATGAACAATCATTTCAGAATGATTATTGTCAATATTAATAAGCAAATAAAAAAAATACAAAACTAATTGTGATTGTTTCTTGCTCATTACTTGCATGATATCTCTTGTTCTAATAAAATACTGACATATGTGTCTACTCACACTAACATATGTGTCTACTCACACTGACATATGTGTCTACTCACACTAACATGTCTGTCCTATTACTGATATTTCTTTTCTTCTTTTTTGCTTTCGTCCGCTTTCAACTCAGACGAAGTTTCATCTCTGAAACTGATTTTTGCGTGAAAATCTGTTTTCCAATTTCTTACAATGGCAGCAGCGTGCACATTGTAAATTACTTTACACTGGCAGCCGTGTGCTCAATGTACTCGTAATTAGTATTCCTCGCCATACAGGCAGATTTTCTCCGACTTCAGAGGTACTCACGTTATCGTCCTGAGTAAGACCAGGGGACTCGAACAAATGCCGGAAAGTAGGTTCGAACCCAGCTATGAGGCGTCTCACAGCTAGCAGGCCGAGCTACTATCAACTACTCTAGGCAGTCCCCCTTTTTCTAATCTAAAAGTGGGCCCAAAGGCAAAGGATTGACTTCATTGCATCGGGTTTCCCCATATGGCCCCATCCTTGCCGGCAGAGATGGCATGCCATCTGCTGAGAGCATGCAAACTCCGTAACTGTAGCAACAATCCTAGAGATCTCATGAAAAAATTGCACAAGTGACTCGGTTTGGATTCAAACCCACAACCTTCAATACAACAGGCAAATGACTTAACCACTTTGCCATTGAGACACCCCCCCTGATCTTTCTATTCTGACACAACCTACTTCACATTGACAATTCTCAATCTAACACATCCTTCTTCATATTGATACATCACTCCTCACACTGACATATCACCCCTTACACAGGCACTCCTCAAACTGACACATCTCTCCTCAC
Source organism: Arion vulgaris (assembly GCA_020796225.1). Classification (NCBI taxonomy): domain Eukaryota; kingdom Metazoa; phylum Mollusca; class Gastropoda; order Stylommatophora; family Arionidae; genus Arion; species Arion vulgaris. The sequence continues at coordinate 24,327,250 of CM036758.1, read as the reverse complement.
AATGCCATTCCTCACACTGACACATCACTCCACACACAGGTACTCCTCCCACTAATATATCACTCCACACACATGCACTTCTCACAATGATACATCCCTCCACACACAGGCACTCCTCACACTGACATATGAGTCCTCACACATGCACTCCTCACATTAACATATATATCTACAACTTAAATCAGTCTCTGCTGGAGTCCTCAATCTCATTATGGCTTGACTTCTTAACTGTTTTCTTTGCTTTCTTTTTGTGTGCCTGTTGTCCAGTTTTCTCACCACTGATGGAATCTAGATGTTGATGCTGAAAAAAGATGAGGATTGCCACTAACAAGTCAGTGACTCAAAATATTCACATAGTAGTTTATTGTAATCATTGGAAGTGTCTCCATTTGAACTAATGTGTTTGCGTTTCAACAGGTGTGTATCCGACTCAGAACATATATATATAAATATCTCAAACTTTCACTTAACAACAATAAACAAATATAAAGTATACTTTATTCAAACTTGAGCAGACGGAAAAGAAATTTATTATGTAACTTATTATATTATATGTTTAGTATATTTTATCCAAACTTTGTACTAATCATCATCAAGATGTGTATCCTTTATAGGACGATGCTCTCTTTGCAGCACATCTGAAATTCACTTTGTCTCTAGCCCTTTGACCGCCATATACGGAAATATACGGGTTTACCGTAGGGTGCCGTATACGGAAATATACGGGTTTTTATATTGTTTGGAAGAATTCGCTAAATAAACGAGAAGTCCAAATTTTATATAGCTTGAACTGTGACCTATTAGTAGGACGAACCGCTGAAATTTTCCTTATTTCACGCCGAAAACTGATCGAGCTAGTATTTCTTTGTGAATTTTATAAATTGTGCTTCGTAGTTCTAAATTTTTTTTGGAAATGGCTTCTAATTTCAATACCGATAGTGAAAGTGAGGACTTTGAGGGACATTTCATGCAGCTAGGTGAGATAGGGGATTACATTAGATCTTGTGATTCTGAGAGTGATGTTGAATTGTCCAGTGACGACGAAGCTGAATCTGTCGACCACGATGTTCAATTAGATTTAGAGGATTTTCTTCCGACATCGAGGAGACAGGTCCTGTGCCCGTTGTTGACAGGGATGGTTGGAGTGATACCACTTCCCCAGTAGTTGTGGAGCCATTTATGGAAGAGAGTGGGCCTTCTCATACACTAGAGGAGGGTGCAGAACCATTCGATTATTTCAGCTTAATTTTTGAGGAGCAGTTTTTTGAATTTATGGCAGATCAAACGAATTTGTACGCTGATCAACGTCAGAAAAGAGCTGGGAAAATCCAAAACCTGTTATTGGTTTAGGGCATGCCGCAAGGAGGAAAAGGAGAAGAAGAGGCCCCGAGAGTCAGTTTTTGGATGCAACCTCTGCCAAATACATCTGTGCAAAGGGGAGTGCTTTTCCAAATACCATGCATCACTCCACAGTTGACCGGAGTGAGTAAATTTTCATTTTTTTATACAAAACTTATTCTAAAATTTTTCACTTTTCATTTTGTTCCAACTTTCACAGCATATTTTCAGCACTTGTCTTATTTCATTGCCTCATTGTAAGTTTCTTGTGAAACTTTATCCAGTTCACAGTATTGTTGCTCATTATTTGAATGTTCTACAAGCAATAGTTTTATTATTATGAATTTTTTAGAAAGACATGTTGCGTTTTCTGAGGAGTTATTCCCCTTTTAGTGTTTTTTGGGAGGTAATTTTGTTTTGATGTGCTGGGGTCCAAAGGGCTAGCCAGTTCACCCACTTCATCGATGGTCATATTCATATTTTCTTTAATATCTTATAGCCATCTTCTTCTTGGTCTACCTCTGTGTCCTGGGACCCTGCCCTCTAATATTGTTCTCTCCAGGCCATCGTGACACTTGATGTGACCAAAGTATCTAATTTTTCTGTATAGTATGTTGTTTATCAGCCAATTGTCTTTAACATTCAGTTCTTTCAGGACATCAGTGTTCTTTCTTTTTCTGTCCATGGTATTTGTAGGATCTTTCTGTAGCATTTAGTTTCGAAGGACTGGATTTTCATTCTTGGTGTTTGCGTAATAGTTCATGATTCACAATATTTTTAATATTTTGCCTATGCTCTGCCACTTCTTGAGATCTATACCAATAGAAAGACTAATTTATCCAAACATTGTACAAATAAAAAGAATAATGTAAACAAACTTTGTACAAATAGAAGTCATAATGTAAACAAACTTTGTACAAATAGAAGGAATAATGTAAACAAACTTTGTACAAATAGAAGGAATAATGTAAACAAACTTTGTACAAATAGAAAGAATAATGTAAACAAACTTTGTACAAATAGAAGGAATAATGTAAACAAACTTTGTACAAATAGAAAGAATAATGTAAACAAACTTTGTACAAATAGAAGGAATAATGTAACTTTGTACAAATAGAAGGAATAATGTAACTTTGTACAAATAGAAGGGATAATGTAACTTTGTACAAATAGAAGGGATAATGTAAACAAAATGTGTACAAATAGAAGGAATAATGTAACTTTGTACAAATAGAAGGAATAATGTAAACAAACTGTGTACAAATAGAAGGAATAATGTAAACAAACTGTGTACAAATAGAAGGAATAATGTAAACAAACTGTGTACAAATAGAAGGAATAATGTAAACAAACTGTGTACAAATAGAAGGAATAATGTAAACAAACTGTGTACAAATAGAAGGAATAATGTAAACAAACTGTGTACAAATAGAAGGAATAATGTAAACAAACTGTGTACAAATAGAAGGAATAATGTGAACAAACTGTGTACAAATAGAAGGAATAATGTAAACAAACTGTGTACAAATAGAAGGAATAATGTAAACAAACTGTGTACAAATAGAAGGAATAATGTAAACAAACTGTGTACAAATAGAAGGAATAATGTAACATTGTACAAATGGAAAGAATAATGTAAACAAACTTTGTACAAATGGAAAGAATAATGTAAACAAACTTTGTACAAATGGAAAGAATAATGTAACTTTGTACAAATAGAAAAAACAGTTGGACCAAACTTGAACTAATAAAAAAAAAACTAGTTTCTCCAAAATTCAGAGCAGACTTGTCTGAATGACAATAACTAAAGCTAATGATAATTTTGTTGTAAAGTAGAATCATTACCAATGTTGTATTCCTTCTGGTCAGTAGTCTTACATCATCAACATTGATCTGTGTACGTTTGGCATGCCTAGAAGAGAAGACAGAACATGTAAGCATAGAGAAGGTTCATATGTCATGAGCACCTGACACATTGAGAGATTTACGGTAGATTGAATGCATCTTCTTTTCTGTAATCCTGTTTTGCCTCACAGCGTCAGGATAAGAAGAGATTTATAGAACAGGTTTTTGTGTGCACTTCATAAATAGTGTCGCCCGAGTGGTTACCGGGGCCCAAATTTGGGGTGTAAAGAACCACTGTTACCTGCCACGCATGTCGTTAGAGGCGACTAATTGAAACCTTAGAGCAAATTTACCAACCCTTGTCTTTTCAAGAGGTTAAAACCCTCATACAGAGAAAATCTGCAGTAGACTGGAAGACAAACACTGGATATGATTATGGAAAAGACTCCCTCAAAGACCTAAGCAGAACAGACCAGGTCATTATATTTCGACTACGCACAGGACACTGCAGACTCAACAAACACTTATATAGACTAGGAATAAGTCAAACAGCTCTCTGCCAGTGTCAGCAGGTGGAACAGACACCAGAGCATATCCTGCAAGACTGTCCTCTCCTATGTGAGCTGAGAAGCAACATGTGGCCACACACAGTCGACCTGAAATCTAAGCTTTGGGGAAACCTGACAGACCTGAAACTGACTGCCCAGTTTGTGGTCCACAGTAAATTAAGTGCATGACCAGATATCGCTGAAGAAGAAGAAACCTTAGAAAACTGAAATATGTGTTACTTGAAAATGTCAGATAATTGAAAGGTGATAATTGAATCATGGGGATGTCTGGGTAGTTACTGGGGCCCAAATTTGGGGTGTAAAGAATAGAACTACTGTTACCTGCCACACGTCGTAATAATCGAGTAAGGAAGTTTGGCTGAAATCGGATGCACCTGTCCGCTAGGGAATGCTAACCCGAAACAAATGCTTGTAGAAACGGATGCACCAGGCTGTAAAGCGCATAACATGGTGCAACGACCCCTGACAATGAGGAATGGGATAACGGATTCTACGGTCGCCAATCTGCCATGGAGATTTAGCCAGCCACACAGTAAGAATGTCAGACCTACCAACACGAGGATGGTCAAAACTTACAGCGGGAAGAGGTCGGCACAAACAGGAAGCAGAAATCATAGGAATTATATCCTACAGAACTGTTCCCAGTATGCAGACCTGAGAAGAAAGAGGTGGCCCACTTACACTAGCGTCCAAGACAAACTGTATGGCGTGGTTGATAATCTGAGACAGACAGTTGCCTTTATTAGAGAATCTGAAATCCCAATCTAGTGAGAACGCAGAAGAGAAATAAATAGTGTTTTTCACCACCTCTGTTATTTCTGAGGTCCAGCTTTTGCATGGACGGCCTTTTGCAGTGCATCCGCTGTATCAGAAGCATTGCTCTTTGAGGCTATTGGTAATCTGGTTATGTGGCCGAACCATTTAAATTTTTTTTTGGAAGTTCAGTACTGATGTTGAATCCACTTTTTTTTTTCCCCTGATGTCTTCATTTCTAAACCAGTCTCTTCTTGACACCCAGCATTCTGCATAGATACTTCATCTTTGTTGTGACTAGTTCTTTTTCTATCGTTTGATTTGACTCATAGAATTATGCAGATATTTCAAGAACAGATAGAATAACCTGTAATAAATTTTGTTAAATTGAGTCTTCAGGTGTCATATATATATATATAATATATATATACATTATTCATTTCTCTACAGTGCAGAAAGATGGACAACAAACAAGGAAAAACAGAAGACATAATTGAATCATTTAAGATGTTGATTGTAAGAAAAAATTTGAAGTATTTCATGGACATGGAAACAAAGCAATTATAAAAGTATTGGAAAAATCTGCAGGGAAATGAAATGAGTTGCTCAAAATTAAACAAATCACATTTTTGAACAAATAGAGGCAACATTACTCTGCTGCAAACCATACTAGAAGTTGAGGGCAAGTGGACACGAAGAAGAAAACAATATAAATGGAAAGGAAACATAAGAGATGAAAAGGGAACATCGTCTTTAGCTACCAGTATTCTATGCTCAGAAGTCTACTGTGAGATGGGTTGCCTCCATGAATCCAGTGGTCAGAAGGAGGTTTTCGTGGGTGTCCCACAATTTTTAGATGATGATTACTAAATCCTTACTTTTTGTCAAACTGGCAAATCATGATTACTAACCTTTACTTATCCCAGTGACAAAGCGATTATTAAAACCTTACTTAGCGAAATTCTCTAGATCCATCGCATAGACCTCCACCTGTCGACTCAAGCTCTCAGATAACGTCGCAAGAACACCAGCACTGACTCTGACTTCCATCTCCTCCTCCACCTCTTTAGCAATTTGCTTCACGCTGTAATACATGGCAGCCTTCAGACTCTGAAACGTTGAATTCATATTTAAGTAAAACAGAAATCTGTATTATCTGTAATCTGTTGCATTAATAATTTCAGACTGAAATATTATAACAGTACATCTGTATTGTTGTATGTATAACATTAGTCAATGAAAAATACAGGCCTAACTCTGTAGTCCCCAATGTACTTCATGGTATTGTTCATTTGCTTGTGTTCGCGCTTATAAACCAAGTTAACCGCTCTTTGTGATCTGTGTGGTTTGCACAGAGAATGTGGGTATGTTGAGCACTGTTATGTTTCTACAGTATGTAGGACAGGCAAAACCAAATTTCATCCAACCTTAGCTTATGAATACAGGTATTTTGCATTTTTATATATGCTCAGTCCATTTTAGCTAGAATGAAAATATTAGAGCGCCTATTAACATACTAATCACACAGTAGTTCCTGCAACAATTTCAATATTTCATCAAACTTAAAAATTCCTGGTGTCAACTTTCAGCTGGGTAGACCATATAATTGGCCATATAGAAAATTAAGTACAGTTGCAAGTTTGTGATTAATTTCTCAGAACTAAACTAACTCATTTTAAATACAAAATAAGAATGAATAATCATAGTAGTTGCGTATTGATGAAAATGAATGCAATCCGCCTACCTACTTAGCCTACCACTTTGTCTTTATTTATAGTTTAAATCTTAAAATTGTATTACTATATTGTCTTAACCTCTATGCTTTCTCGAACCTTATTATACTGTGACTGTGTCAGTGTAGTGTACATACTCACACTGCATAGTGTACAGTACTATTATTAGTATTGATTATCATAATTATTTGGCATTTGATACAGTCAGAAGGCCAAGTCTTTATAAAATACTGAAGCATATTGGCTGTCCCCAAAGTTGCTCCAATTGATTGTCTCCTTCCATGAGGGCATGAAAGCCAGCATACAGTTGGATGGCAGCACATCTGATAGTTTTGAGGTTAAGAGTGGAGTCAAGCAGGGTTGTGTCCTTGCCCCACCCTCTTTGGCATCTTCTTGCAGTCCTTTGAACCACACCTTAGGGACGCTGATGGTGATGTTTTCATCCGCACTAGATCTGATGGTTCACTCTTTAACTTGGCTCGCTTAAGAGCCAAGACAAAAACGACGAAATTCTTCTCAAGGACCTCCTTTTCGCTGACGATGCTGCCTTAGTCGCCACAGTGAGACTACACTGCAATACCTAATCAATAATTTGTCAAAGGCATGCAACCTATTTTCTCTGACTATAAGTGTCTCCAAAACAGTTGTACTATGTCAGGAAGGTAACACAACAAATATCACTATAAATGGCAACCATCTAACACCAGTTCAAAAATTCTGCTATCTTGGGTCCATGGTCACTGCCAGCCTTTCTCTTGACAGCAGTGGACGACTAAGATGGTTGGGGCATGTGAGAAGAATGGAAACTTATCGCATACCAAAACAAATGTTCTGTGGAACTTTCGGAGGGGAAGGGCACCAGGGCAGACCACTGCTCAGATATAAAGATGTCTGCAAAGCCTCAATGAAAAACTTTTCTATAGGTCCCAGCACATGGGAAAAACTAGCTGACAGAGTTGTGTGGAAAGCCAAATTATGAAAGGGTGCAGAGTTTTTTGAGAAGAGACTCATGTATGAGCTGAACGACAAGAGAGAAAAGCGAAAACTCAGAAGTTGTCACAGTAAAACACTTGCAATTGACCGTCTGTAAAGACGAAAAAGGCCATATATATATCATAATTATTATGCACTATGTAATACTGTAGACTAAGTGAAGGCAGGTAGAAACCGATTCTGAGTGTACCCTCTACTTCTACCAATAAATTTCAATAATTGATGATTCCTCGTTCATTGCATTCAACTCAAAACTATCATCTGCATTATAAATTAAATATGATTAAATTACATGAACTAATTTTAAATTTATCTCATCTGACAATAATATTGGATCACTATAATCTATTGACAACTATTATTTATTAAATAAATGTATTTACTAAATTAAAATTAAATTTTTAATTTTAACTTACTAGTTTATTTAATGATAATAATTCCTCTCGTCCGTTATACGTTACATAGGGCCTGCAAGTAATTTCTCCATACCGCTCTATCCTGGACAACTCGCTCAATCTCCTCCATGGAACTGAGACCGATATTTCCTGCCTCTCTCAGCAAAGTTCATTTCAGGGTCTCCTTAGGTCGACCTCTCTTCTTGAACCCTTTGCATCCCACTTCAATGCCTGCTTTGATATTCGTTGATCATTTCTCCTCAAGGTGTGCCCAACATATCTCCATCTTCTCTTTCTTATAACAGTTGTCACTAGTGGTTGACCAGACATGTCTCTGATTTCATCACTTCTCCTGAATTCATTCCATTTTATATTCATTATTTTTCGCAGACATCTATTTTCAAATGCATTCAACTTGCTTTCTATAGTATATCTTTAGTCATTTTCCAACTCTCGCTAGCATATGACATGTTAGGATTGATCATTATATGATTTTATAAATTACATCAAATTTATAATAATTAATAGTTTATACCTGTTCCTTATCTAACTTGTCATAATCAGTATTCATTTCACGAAGACTCAGTTACAAGCCTAGAATCTTGAATAAAATATAAAAGTTGATGTTCACATACAAGTGAATCAAATTGAGATATGTCTTAAAAATCAAAACATTGAACTTCAAAAGTAAACGTGTAATAATAAACACCAGACTTTATTGTTCGCGCCACACATTGAAGAGTTCATCAATGTGGATATGGTTCCGTTACATTTGTTACGTAACATGACATTTCTATGGTATATGACCGTATCTGTGTGATCGATGTTACATGAAGTAGCAGCCATTAAGCAAATACATAATTAGTATAACGTAATAACAGCAGGAAATCGCATCAAAGAAACGTGTTATGTAAGCTATATATACAACCTCTGTCGTCAATTGCTCGATCGTTACTAAGCGTGTGCATCAACTCTATACGGTAACCTTGTATCACAAGTGAAAATCGCAAGTGTTTATCATAAGTAAGCAAATTAAAATGGAGTTTAAAAATTCAGGTTGTTGAATGTGGAACAGATGTCTGAGACTAGGTTAATGAGTTGACCGGGGGAATCAGCTAACAAGAGCTGATAAAGGCCCTACTCCCTTCCAAGTGGCAGACATGGGAAGAAGTTGCAACACTACAGTTTGGCTAAGCAAGCAGGAACAGAAGAATGAAAACAAGAAGAATGTGGTCCCAAAACAACGTGATTAACATGGATGTATCTAACTGTTAACTGCATATATCTCAACCTCACTGTAAACTGCGACACCGCGTTAAAAAAAACACCACTTTTCGTTGCGAACGAGAAAGAAAAGATATATAAACGGACAAAATATACAGCAAACCCGATTTAAAATACAGCTAACTATGTTAGGCATCAAATGGCGTTATAACAGCAGACTATTTGATCTTGACTTTACCGATGACGTGGCCATATTGAATTCAACCACACAAGCAACCCACAAACTAACGTGCAATCTTTGCACACTTCCAGAACAGGTTGATCTCCAGATTAATTCTGCCAAGACCAAAATTATGGACCTCACAAACTCGACAGACAACATCGTAATAAATGGCCAAACACTTGAGAAAGTTGAACATTTGACATATTTGTGTAGTAAAGTGTCAAACAACGGAGACACGATGAAAGAAATAAACTCTCGTATTCCTATAGCAGCTAGTACCTTCACTAAATTAACAAATATCTGGCAATCTCAAGACCTTAGTATATGCACAAAAGTTAAATTGTTTAGGTCATGTGTGATTCCTGTACTGATCTACGGTTGTGAAAGTTGGAAATCAACAAAGAAAATTGATAAGAAACTGGACAGCTTTAAGAATAAATGTCCCCGAAAATTATTAAAAGTAAAATGGAGTGATTTCGTTTCTAACAACACAGTGAGAGATATAACACACCAACAACCCGTATCAAATATTATAAGGAAACGAAGGTGAAAATATTTAGGTCATGTTCTTAGATCAGACGAAAAGAGACTAAATCGACAAGTCCTTATGTGGTCACCAGTTGGGAAAAGAAAACGTGGAAGACTTAAGACCACTCTTCGAAGAACAATCCAACAAGAAAGTAAACTTTTGGGATGTAAAACCATACAAGATCTCCAACTGCTAGCAACGAACCGCATCACATGGAGATCTAAAACCTCTGCCCTATGTGCTGCCTTTGGCACGAAAGGAACAAACAAACTAACTATGTTAAGCGAAGTTTTTTTTAAAAATTATTCCCTTAGTCCTCCATCAACCATAGTTCACCATCTGTTTCTCCCAAAATGAGGTCAATTTCTTGATATTTTTTAATCAAGTTCTTTTCTTCATGTATTCCTTGGTCTGCCTCTCTTCATCTTGCTCTAAGGACTCTCGTATTGCTAGGCTAGGCGATGGGTGTCGTAAGAAATAGGGTAAGTGGTTCGAATCATGTGTTTATTTTTTTTTCGGAAACTCTTAATACCTGTACAATGTTTATTTGTTGATCATATTCTTCGCTTCCGTTTCTTCCTCTGGGTTCTTGCAAAAAACAAAACTCATTGTTCTCATCGAAATTATACAACCAAGTTTCAATACAACTAAATCGGAAGTAATACCCAAACGTCATAGGTTTTAGTTCTATATATAGATATATGTTTGGACAATATAACAGAAATAACAAATGATTAACTTCATCAATGATCGCATACTTTTTTTTTCTTGTCTTCAATCCTGTTTTGATTCACAGCATCCGGATAAGAAGAGATTTCTTGAACGAACACTTGTGCGCGCTTCATAAATAGTGTCTTCTTTGCCTCTGTTATCTCTGAGGTCCACCTTTTGCGTTGTCGATCTTTTGTTTTGTATCCATTGTATCGCAGCAACATTGCTTTTTGAGGTGCACTGTCTGTTGGTAATCTGCTTATGTTTCCGAACCATTTAATTTGTTGTTTCTTGATGAAGTCTAGTACTGATGTTGTACCCACTTTTTTCAAATGTCTTCCCTATCTCTTCTTTTCCCAGCATTCAAAATGGAGGGTCAAGATGGAGTGACAAACTGGTTGTGAGTTTCGCTCAAATGAAGTCGATCGCATTCAGACACAATAAGAATAGTACAGTTTCAGCCCTCAAGCACAGTTCATTTACAAACACTGCTAATTAAGTCTTGATCCAGGTCGTTACAACAAAGTACATTACAGAGCTACTATCATCACAATATTCTTGATTTTCATAGTTTTATATAATATCTTTCTTTGTATTCTGTCTTGTTCACATGTCCGTCTTCTTCTTTTGGTTTCTAACTGTTGTCATACAATCATGGATTTCCATCTCTCGTTCATTTTTTGGTTCTTCCTTGTTCCTCATCTAACGTCATGCCAGGAACTTCATTCTGCAACATACATTTAAGCTGGCTCTTTTATCAGGAACAGTCAAGAGTAAAATAAACACGCAGAACAAACCATTACAAAATACAAAACGTGACGATAACATCAACGTTTCGACCAAAAGGCCGTTATCAACAAACGATACAACAGGAGTGACGAATTTCAAAGAACACTACATATGGACAACTACATACGGAGACATACGTCTTATGTTCTCAAGCTCTTGCAATCTAGTAGCTGCTGTGGATTGGTTTAGATGAAAATCCTCTTTGCGGCCACACTCTATGAGAACATTCCGAATGTCAGCTCTATCCATTGGCTGATCCCCCATTATGGTGGAAGCCAGCCTACTCTCTCATTGCCATCGAACCCATGTGTCTCGGAACAAAGGTGAACGTAATTCTGTCAATTGTTGACTCTTGTAGTGATTCAATCCATTGCCTGCACACCGAACCAGCCTACACTTTTTTGGATCATACTCAATGAATCACTAAGAACGCACATACTAGTGTAGTTATGTGACTCCAGCCAGAGTAGTGTCTTAGTTACCAACAGCACATCCATTGTCATGTTACTTGTCATACTAAATGGACGTCTGGTTTCTTTGACTTTTCTGCTGTATGAGCATGCAGAGGGCTGCGGACTTTTCGTGGCGAACTACCGACCCGTCCGTGTAAATCACAACGGCACCTTCATTACGGTTTTCCTTAATGATGGCTTTGACGTCTGTCTCCATCATCACAAGATTCCTCTCCCTGAAACCCTTGTTGAAATTAATGATGGTCGAAAAGGTGTTCCCGTATATTGAAGGCACCGGTACACATTCTTCCCCATGGTCGATGCTGATGCTGAGCAGCTCGTGCAATAGATGATCATTTTTATTGTTAAACCAGTTCACTGGATGACAATGAGTGTGGATAGTAAACGTAGTATTCATTTACATTCAAATAAAAAAATAAAAATGTTCCAATCCAGGTTTACGTTCATTTCCTGTTTTGCTGAAAGTCAAAACCAGTTTAACAAGAGCAGAGAAGATTTGACGACTTTCGCGTCAAACTACGTATAACCTTCTCGGGACATCAAGTCAAACAAGAGTAAGACTTCCAATTGTTACCATATCATCAGATATAGTCACTGGAACTGTGTACGGCTTTCTAAAACAGAATTTATGAACATTAAGATATGACTAGACAACCTACTTTGCTTACTTCTTGACGACTGTTTTATTCGTTGTCACGGATGGATCTGCTAGTACTATAGTAGGCGATCAAGATGATGACATCGATGTATACCTTAATTGTTATTGGCAATAAGAGTTACTCAATCAAAATAAGAGTTAGATAGTAGTACATGCATATCTTTTGATTGTATTATTACCTGACTGAATTTATGTTGTCGTCTTGCACAAAAATTGAAGACTAGCTAAATGAATTTAATTAGAATAATAAATATAAAACATGGGCATGGTGAAATAAAAATGAGCTTACAATCATACAATCATACAATGTAAATCAATGTTCGTAGAGTCACTATATCACTATAACTTGCTACAAATAGACTACATAGTTGCTACGATTGTGTCACAACTGTCTGATTGCAAGACTGAGTCACAACTGCTAAACAACACTGCTTGTGAAGGAATTGGCTTAGATAACTCACTATACTTAGTATACTATTAGTATTAACTATATAACTAGTATAACTATACTATAGTCAAGTCACTAGTGTGATTGTAAGACTGAGAGTCACAACTTCTCTGCTTGCGAGGGCTTAGATAACTCACTATACTATATATAATTTTGTTATTAATATATAACTAGTAGAGAAATAATCTACTTTTATTATAACTATAACATTGGATGCTAGCTATCATTTCTAACACTTTGAGAAAGTTGATGAAATCCTGATATTAATACTTATTTTACTTTTCTTTCTTTATCTATCCACTTTCTAAAAATTGGGTTCTGTGAGCGTGTGGAATATTACAAATTTCTGAACCTGTGTTGTAAAATTTTGATACATTATAATCCTTTCAGTTTACTCTGGATCACAGGACATCGGCAAACATTTGCCATTCTTTGGTGTCCTGTGTTGCCCTTTCAATGTCTTCCCAGACACATTGATATCAATTTCCAGCTTTCATCTTCTAGAGTTTTTTTTTTAGTGTTACTATTTCCCTGTGGGTTCCACCCTGTTATACTATTAGCTGATCTTTTTCGCCCGAGTGGTTATCGGGGCCCAAATTTGGGGTGTAAAGAATAGAACCACTGTTACCTGCCACGCATGTCGTAAGAGGCGACTAAGGAGGTTTGTATGAATTCGGATGCACATGTCCTAAACGTGTAGAAGTCTATGCATTTAGGGGCCTACCAAACCAATGTGCAACGAATACCCGTTCTTGGCAAAGATCAAACATATCACAAAGAGTGATTAAAATTGGTCATAAAGAACGAACGTAAAGAAGAAGAAGAAGAAGAGAGCTGATCTTTTTAATGTATGCACTATCCAGCAACAATGTTATTTATTTAACTATTGTTTCACAGTTTCTTGTTTGGTTTTTATTACGTTTCTCTTAATCTTGTCATACCATTTCAGCCCTTCTGTTCTGCGCAAATACCAATTTTTTAAAGCCTGTATCTTTTTTGGTATTCTCCTCGCTTTCGATTCATATGTAAGGACTGATGACAGAGTTATGTATCCGTAGATTAGTGTTGGACTTGATTTCTTATGGTTTAAATAGATTTTATAGCATACAAACGCTTTTCTTGCTTTTTTGTGTTCTTATTTTGGAATCTTTATCTGTTCCTCCATTTGTATCAGTTGATAAAGGTGTCGGAGGTGGAATAGGGTCCTGCTTAGTCCTAGTTATCTGAATTTTGTCATCTTATTTACTGTCTTAAACCCCAGATTATATATTTTCAGTGCCAGGGAAGTGTTTTAATTTTATTTAAAAAATGACAGCGCCTGGTTGTTAACTTAAGTAGGGAACTGTCGATTCTCATGTAATGACAAGGTAAAGATAATACTATTAGACTGACGGAGCTTATTTCTGATTAGTTTATGTATACTTTGCAGGTACCTGCAGCCCTTTGGTGATTTGTATTTTTTTTGTGGGAATTGTTTGCCATCCTCCATGCTGTACTAAAATGTCTGGAGTGGCACACATCAGGATGGAAGATGATGATACAGATGCTGCTAGCCATCGCAACCTTGGTAATGGACACAACCAAGAGTCAGCACTTCAACTTTTCGTCAATGCCAAGAAGAAGATCAACGATATTTTCCACAACATTGGGCAGTATGTTCTAGAGGCAAACCAGTTTGTGGAAGGTATAGACTAAAATGTCTTAAGGGGTTATGGTAGAGGATTTCTCAACTTTCTTATCTCTCAATAAAATTATGTGATACATAGCAGTTACTACTAGAGTGGTCTAAAATGAAAATTTAGATATCTTTCGATTAATAAATTATCGGGTTGCCATGGAAACGGCAGCCATGTTGGATTATAAACAACGTCGTACAGTCTCCAAACAGAGTGAAATAAATAACAATTGCAATTTTTTTGACTGCACAACCTAAATATACCAATATTCTGGGCCGCTGACAACTTTAAATTGTTCTGTAACATGTAATTGATCTCTGGGGTGCAATGAATAAGACATACCCAATTTACGGCCCAAAATAGGACCCTTTGGTTCATAAAAAAATTCATATAAATTTATTTGTTAGAGAAAGGTGCAGTTTCTGTTGTCTAAGGGCTTCAATATTAATATATATATGTCAGGTCAAATCTCATATTGCTATCTTGAGGATTTCTTTCATGGTGGAAACGCATTACTACGTTAACGAAATTTACAAATGGGAGAAAACTGTGTTTTAAAAATATAATGTGAATTTAGTCTAAAGTGTCAGGAAAATCGTCCGTTACAGCATACAGTCATTGCCTAGCCTAATTAAATCTAATATATCTGTTAGTACTCAGATCAAGCTTTACAATGATACATGACTCGATTGGGTTAATTGAATGCCATACACTGTATCTAGGGACAAAGAAAGACAATTGAAGACATTTTCTATAGCGAATTTTTAGAGGGTAGGGCTGTTGAAAAATAATTTTGAAGCATTTTTCGGGATCATAAATAAAAACTCTTTGCATAATTTGATTGTAGAGATGCAATACTAACATAATATGATGAATTTGAAAAATCGATATCTATAAGCTATAATGACCCAACTGTCAGTAGTATAACCCCTTAATATTTCTTTTTTCAATTTTAAGACAGACAGATTTGTGGAAGGTATAGTTAACGTTTACCACTGCTCAGATATAAAGATGTCTGCAAAGCCTCAATGAAAAACTTTTCTATAGGTCCCAGCACATGGGAAAGACTAGCTGATGACAGAGTTGTGTGGAAAGCCAAATTGCGAAAGGCGCAGAGTCTTTTGAGAAGAGACTTATGTATGAGCTGAACAACAAGAGAGAAAAGCGAAAACTCAGAAGTTGTCACAGTACCACAGAACATGTCCTGCAAGACTGCCCCTGTATGTCCTCCCAAGAAAGGAATGCTGGCCCTACAACACAACACTACAGTCAAAACTACATGGCACTAGAGATGAGCTCCAGACTACAGTCGATTTCATCATAAGAACGCGTCTAACGGTATAATCATCAAAAGTGATCGCGAAGAAGAAGAAGTCACAGTAAAACACTTGCCAATTGACCGTCTGTAAAGACGAAAAAGGCCATATAGTTAACGTTTGTAGACAATTTTCAAATTCATACCAGTTTGTGTTAGTGAACTCGCTTCTTAGGCCAGTTGTCCAGGTTCAATTCCACAGTTGGCGTGGAATATTTTGCAGACCATAACGGCTCTCAGGTTGACCCAGCCTTAATTGGACACCAGGAAAAGCACTGGAAAGTAAAGGCGACCGTCGTGATGTTGACCACATCTCTCATCGTGTGCCGACATACAATGAAAATTACAAGCCTAACACAATATTACCAAATATACCTCCAGGTATAAAAAGGGTTGCTTTACTTTTTTTTGTTGTTGCTTTATAACAGTTTGTGGAAGGTATAACTAAACATTTGTAGACAATTTTCAAATTTACACACATTTGTGGAAGGTATAACTAAACATTTGTAGACAATTTTCAAATTTACACACATTTGTGGAAGGGATAACTAAACATTTGTAGACAATTTTCAAATTTACACACATTTGTGGAAGGTATAACTAAACATTTGTAGACAATTTTCAAATTCATTCACGTTTGTGGAAGGTATAAAGTAATATTTTTGAATATTGTGATCATTTTCGTTCTTAAGATAGGCAAGTTTGTGGAATTATTCATTAGCATTTGTAGATAGTTTTGTTGAAGTTATTCAGTTTATGGTAGGCATAGATTTAGCACATTGGCGCTGCTAAATCTTTTCTTTCTTTCTCGAATCCTGTTTGCCTCCTGACCTGACGCTGTGAGGCAAACAGGATTCGAGAAAGAAGAAAGCGAGATAGATTTAGCAGCACCAATGTGTTGCTGGGACTTCAAGGACAGCATAGAACAGTAACACTGCAACCTACAAGTTATTTCATAAGAAGCGACTGAGGTAGGGGCCTAGGAAGCTATCCTAGTAAATAAAAAGCATTGCAGAAATAGGATGTGCTGACCTACTTGAAGGCTCATAACTGGCACAACAATCGATCTTCGGCTCAGATTACAAACAAATCACAAAGAGTGGTTTAACAGATGGTTGATATGGAGCGTTTGAAGAAATAGTATGTGATAACTAACTTCTTTCTTCTGTGATGTACTATATTCTGTGTAATCACAGTTGTTAAGTTAGTGATGTACTGCTAATGTGATGTGTGATCACAGTTGTTAGTGATTGATGTACTGCTTACATGTGATTACAGTTATCTAATGAGTGATGTACTACTTACATGTGATCACATTTGTTATTGAGTGATGTACTACTTATGTGTTCACATTTGTTAGTGAGTGATGTACTGCTTATGTGTGATCACATTTATCTAATGAGTGATATACTGCTTATGTGTGATCACATTTATCTAATGAGTGATATACTGCTTATGTGTGATCACATTTGTTAGTGAGTGATGTACTGCTTACGTGTGATCACATTTGTTATTGAGTTATGTACTACTTATGTGTTCACATTTATTAGTGAGTGATGTACTGCTTACGTGTGATCACAGTTATCTAGTGAGTGATGTATTGTTTTGTATATCACACGCCTACCAGATTTGGCAGCCACAGCAGAATGCAAAATTTTGATATCTGAAGAGAATATCAAGGTTGTACATGGCTTCAAAGAGAAGATTGGTGGAATAACTGAGGTCTTGTCACGAAACCACATGAAAGTTGTCTTTTTTGGAAGGTATGTACAATATATGGCAGGTAATGTGGGGCAGATTAGTGTAATACATTCATGTTTGTCTGTTGACTCAGGTATACAAGGGTTGTGATTTCAATCCCACACTCGATTTTCCACATGTGAGGAAAGGAATTGGCTCTTCTACCTCATGCACACTTCACATTTCAACTCCCAATGAAGCACAGGTCATTCTCTCCTGCTGTTCTCATGCACACTAGGGACTAGAAATGAGTTGCATGGAGAAGTAAATGATTTGTGTGATTGTTGAGGGGAATGGGAAGTGAATGATGTGTGTGATTGTTGAAGTGAATGATTTGTGTGATTGTTGAGGGGGGATGGGGAAGTGAATGATGTGTGTGATTGTTGAAGTGAATGATTTCTGTGATGGTCGTGACAGCTAAAGAATATATGATTGTGTGTGACTATGTGACCTCTGAAAGCATTTCTTTGATCTGATACAAGATGCTATCTTCGATCAGGACATCCAATGGCAAGAGTACAGTTATCAATGCCATGCTGAGAGACAAGATTCTTCCTAGTGGCATCGGGCACACTACACACTGTTTCATCCAGGTGGAGGGTTCTGATAGCAAGGATGGTTTCTTGTTGACAGAAGATACAGATCAACCTAAAAGTATCACTGTAAGCATATCTTCATGTATAGAGATAAGAGTATCACTGTAAGCATATCTTCATATATCTAGATAAGAGTATCACTGTAAGCATATCTTCATATATAGAGATAAAGTATCATGTAAGAATTCATTGTAAAGTATCATTGTAGAATATCTTCATATATAGAGATAAAGTATCATTGTAAGAATATCTTCATATATAGAGATAAGAGTATCATTGTAAGAATATCTTCATATATAGAGATAAGAGTATCATTGTAAGAATATCTTCATATATAGAGATAAAAGTATCACTGTAAGCATATCTTCATATATAGAGATAAGAGTATCACTGTAAGCATATCTTCATATATTAGATAAGTATCATTGTAAGATATCTTCATATATAGAGATAAGAGTATCATTGTAAGAATATCTTCATATATAGAGATAAAGTATCATTGTAAGATATCTTCATATATAGAGATAAAGTATCATTGTAAGAATATCTTCTTATATAGAGATAAAGTTATCATTGTAAGGATATCTTCATTATAGTTAGATAATATCACTGTTGAATATCTTCCATATATCTTGATAAATATCCTGTAAGGATATCTTCATCATCTTGAGAAAAGAGTATCCTTGTAAGGATATCTTCATATATCTAGGATAAGATCTATCATTGTAAATATCTTCATATTTAGAGATAAGATATCATTGTAAGGATATCTTCATATATAGAGATAAAGTATCACTGTAAGGATATCTTCATATATAGAGATAAGACTATCATTGTAAGAATATCTTCATATATAGAATAAGACTATCATTGTAAGAATATCTTCATATATCTAGATAAGAGTATCATTGTAAGGATATCTTCATATATATAGATAAGTATCACTGTAAGAATATCATTGTAAAGTATCATTGTAGAATATCTTCATATATAGAGATACAAGTATTATTGTAAGAATATCTTCATATATAGAGATAAAGGTATCATTGTAAGAATATCTTCATATATAGAGATAAAAGTATCACTGTAAGAGTATCATTGTAAGAATATCTTCATATATAGAGATAAAAGTATCACTGTAAGAGTATCATTTTAAGAATATCTTCATATATAGAGATAAAAGTATCACTGTAAGAGTATCATTGTAAGAGTATCATTGTAAGAGTATCTTCATATATAGAGATAATAGTATCATTGTAAGAGTATCTTCATATATAGAGATAAGAGTATCATTGTAAGAGTATCTTCATATATAGAGATAATAGTATCATTGTAAGAATATCTTCTTATATAGAGATAAGATTATCATTGTAAGAGATTGTGATGTCAACTTTGAGACACCATCTTGAGTTGAATCTAACTTCATGTGGTTGAATGTTGTAGGATATCAAACAAATGGCCAGTGCCTTGAGCTCTGCAAAACTATCGGAGAATTCTCTCATCCGCATCCTTTGGCCCAAAGAGAAGTGTCGTTTGTTAAGGGAGGACGTTGTGTTGGTTGATAGTCCTGGCATTGACGTGACTCCAGATCTTGACCTCTGGATTGATAAATTCTGTCTCGATGCGGATGTCTTTGTGCTGGTTGCGAATGCAGAGTCGACACTTATGCAGACGGTGAGTATCATTTATTGATGTCATAACCATCTCACTTCTGTTCTGTCTTGGTCATGTCCACTTACTCTGCTAGAATCCTCATGTCAACCCTTTCTTATTTTGTTAAATCTTGTGTGAGATCAACATGTCTTATTTTGTTAAATCTTGTGTCAGATCAACCTGTCTTATTTTGTTAAATCTTGTGTCAGATCAACATGTCTTATTTTGTTAAATCTTGTGTGAGATCAACCTGTCTTATTTTGTTAAATCTTGTGTGAGATCGTCTTATTTTGTTAAATCTTGTGTGAGATCAACCTGTCTTATTTTGTTAAATCTTGTGTCAGATCAACATGTCTTATTTTGTTAAATCTTGTGTGAGATCAACCTGTCTTATTTTGTTAAATCTTGTGTCAGATCAACATGTCTTATTTTGTTAAATCTTGTGTCAGATCAACCTGTCTTATTTTGTTAAATATTGTGTCAGATCAACATGTCTTATTCTGTTAAATCGTGTGTGAGATCAACATGTCTTATTTTGTTAAATCTTGTGTCAGATCAACGTGTCTTATTTTGTTAAATCTTGTGTCAGATCAACCTGTCTTATTCTGTTAAATCTTGTGTCAGATCAGCGTCTTATTCTGTTAAATCTTGTGTCAGATCAACATCTTATTCTGTTAAATCTTGTGTCAGATCAACATATCTTATTTTGTTAAATCTTGTGTCAGATCAACCATATCTTATTTTGTTAAATTCGCTATCACATCAACCATTATATATGTCTTACTACACGTTTTGGCTTTCTTTCTCAGGAAAAAAATTTCTTCCATAAAGTTAGTTCACGACTGTCACAGCCCAATGTATTTGTGCTGCAGAACAGGTGGGATGTATCTGAGATGGAAGAAGACATAGATCAGGTGAGAGCTAGGTGTGGGAAGTTTTAGTAAGGAAGATATCAGGTGAGAACTAGGTGTGGGAAGTTTTAGTAAGGAAGATATCAGGTGAGAACTAGGTGTGGGAAGTTTTAGTAAAGAAGACATCAGGTGAGAGTTATGTGTGTGAAGTGTGGGCGATGATATTAGTGATGGTAGTATGCCTGTTATTGTAGTAGAGGTGGGTGTATTGAGTGGAGGTAGCCTAGATATTGTAGTGGTGGTGGTGTTATTAGTGATGGAGGTATATGTTGCTATTGTGGGAGTGGTGGTTGTTATGTAGTGTGGTGGTATGTCTTATTGTAGTAGTGGTGGTAATGTGTAATGGTGGTGATATTAGGGATAGTGGTATGCTGTTATTGTAGTAGGGGTGGTGATATTAGTGGTGGTGGTATGCCTGTTATTGTAGTGGTGGTGGTGTTATTAGTGATGGTGGTATGTCTGTTATTGTAGGAGTGGTGGTGTTATTAGTGATGGTGGTATGTCTTATTGTAGTAGTGGTGGTAATATTAGTAATGGTGGTGATATTAGGGATAGTGGTATGCTTGTTATTGTAGTAGGGGTGGTGATATTAGTGGTGGTGGTATGCCTGTTATTGTAGTAGTGGTGGTGTTATTAGTGATGGTAGTATGCCTGTTATTTGGTGGTGAAGTTGGTGTAGCATTGTAGTTGTAGAATTTTTAAAGGTGGTAAGGAAGGATGCTGAATTGTAGTGTTGGTGATATTAGTGATGGGGTAGGCCTGTAATGTGGTGTGGTGTTATTAGTGATGGTAGTATGCCTGTTGATTGTGGTAGCTTGTTACACTAGTGGTGGTAGCATGCCCATTATTGCAGTGGTGATTGATGGTACAGTATTAGTGATTGTGGCATGTCTGCGATTGGGGTTGTGATATTGCTGATGGCATCACTTTTGTGACAGCTCCTCTCATTACTTCCTCAGGTCAAGCAGCAGCACATTGACAGGAACACAGCATTTTTGGCTGATGAACTGAAGGTTACAGATAGGAAGGCAGCTAAAGACAGGGTGTTTTTGTGTCAGCCGGGAAGCTTTGGCTTCACGCGAGTTGTGACAAGGGGATTGCTACTCCAGGTAAGTTGATGATTCAAGAAGTTGGATATGCTGCTACAGGTAAGTTGTGATATACGAAGTTGTGATGATTGCTACTACAGGTAATTGTGATAAGGGGTTGCTTTACAGGTAAGTTGTGATAAGTGGATTGCTACTACAGGTAAGTTGTGATAAGTGGATTGCTACTACAGGTAAGTTGTAATAAGGGGGTTGCTACTACAGGTAAGTTGTAAGGGGATTGCTACTCCAGGTAAGTTTTTTATCAAATGGATTGCTACTACAGGTAAGTTGTGATAATAACACCAAATTTGGTTTGACATTTTGGACTGCAGTCAGGTAAAAGTAAAAAATTAAGAAACCCTTTTTATACCATACGTTAGGCCTGTATGTTTTATTGACAATATGCACATGATGGCTGATGTAGTCAACATCATGCCACTGCAGTCATGTATGTTCACATATTCTATAAATGTAATCTATTTACACAACTTATCTTGTTGATAGATTGTTTATGTACAGTTCTCCTTCCAATAGAATATTACATATATTTATTTATACAACTGATGATAGTGGTATTTGTTTTAATTAGAGGTCCTGTCATTATAACATTACATCTATTTACACAACTATTTTGTATAAGTATTGATTTCATTACAGAGAGAGTCCTCCTTCCAGGCTTCCAAGCCAGACTTTTTGAGTTTGCCAATTTTGAGAAAGAGTTTGAGGTAAGGTTTTAGTTTCGTCATATTCTACATGTCTTTGTGTCTGACATCTAGGCAGAACATGTCAACATACATATCGCATCAACACTTGTAGCACTCCACATGTAAAATAGCAATACATATAGCACATGTAGCACACCAGCACATTTAGTTTGTCAGTTCATGTAGCAGCACATCAGTAGGTATAACATGTCAACACATATAGCAGATCAATAGATATAACACACCAGCACATACTTGTTGATGTGCTATATGGAGTGATGTACAACATGTTCTGGTGTGGTGTCATATGTACACACATGCTCTGCTTGTGATGATGTGCTGCATGTAATGTTCTCCAAGTGTTTGTGTGCTACTTGTGCTGGTGTGCTTCACATGGTTTTTTTTCTTATTCAGCCACTATGAATTCAGGCGTGGTCATGGTGCTTAATATGGTGACTCTACCAATTTTTCATGAAGGCATGCTTCTTACCACCATTGTCCCTCATCATTCAAGCGAGCCTTACTTCAAGTTCTTCTTCTTCAGCGATCTCTGGTCGTGCACTTAATTTACTGTGGACTACAAACTGGGCGGTCAGCTTCAGGTCTGTCAGGTTTCCCCAAAGCTTAGTTTTCGGTCGACTGGGTGTGGCCACATGTTGCTTCTCAGCTCACCCAGGAGAGGACAGTCTTGCAGGATATGCTCCGGTGTCTGTTCCGCCTGCAGACACTGACAGAGAGCTGTTTGACTTATTAGAGTCTATATAAGTGTTTGTTGAGTTTGCAATGTCCGGTGCATAGTCGAAATATAATGGCCTGATCTGTTCTGCTTAGGTCTTTGAGGAGTCTTTTCCATAATCATATCCAGTGTTTGTCTTCCAGTCTACTGCAGATTTTCTCTGTATGAGGGTTTTGACTTCTTGAAAAGACGGGTTGGTAAATTTGCTCTTTGACACTGCCCTCCTTGGCTAAGACATCGGCACTCTCATTGCCTGCAATGCCACAGTGAGATGGAATCCACTGCAAGTGAATTTCTGCCTTTTCTGAAAGCTGAGCAAGCTCTCTTTTTAGGTTTTGTACTGTGCTTGTCAGCGGAGTTAGCCTCCAGGGCTTGAATAGCTGACAGTGAGTCTGTAAGAAATACCATCTTGCCTGCAGGTACTTGCAGCTTATTCATGTGCTGTGCTGCCATCAGAAGGGCTAAGAGTTCTGCTTTGTAGTTGGAACATATTCTTCCAGTAGGGCCGCTAGAGACACATTAGTAGCATCTGGATGCCTCCATTTCCGATTCAAGTTCAAAGGTATTTATAATTTATATCCCCAAGTAAAAGATTGGAGCCGAGGTAGTGTAGTTGTTAGTGAACTCGCTTCTCAAGGCTGGTGGTCTGGGTTCAACTCCGCGAGTACGCGTGGAATTTTCCCGACCTCGACGGCTCTCAGGTTGACCCAGCCTCAACTGGGTACCAGAATTGCTCTGGGAAAGTAAAGGCGGCCGGCGTGATGCTGACCACATCACTCATCGTGTCCCGACGGTCAATGAAAATACAGGCCTAACACTGTATTGCCCTATATACCACGAGGTATGAAAGGGTTCCAAAAAAAAAAATTGTAAAGATTAGAGTTTCCTGTAGTGCAACTGCATCTGTGTGCACAACTAGAATTTGTTGCCCAAACTTGTCTCAAACCCTGGAATTTCCACTGCACTTGGGCACTAGTGCAGAGTGTTTTCAATTTTGCTATTGACATCCCAGCTACATGTATGGGTGTGCTACATTTGGGGTGCTACATGTGGGGTGTGCTACTTGTACATATGTGATGCTTGTGTCACATGTGGGGGCATGCTACATGTACATATGCACTGCTACATTTGCTAGTGTGCTTTATGTACATATATGCTGCTTGTGTTACATGTGGGGGTGTGCTACATGTGTTGGTGAGAGCCACATGCACTGATGTACTGCTTGTGGTGGTGAATTACATGTGATGTTTGTGTGCTGACGTAATGTATGTGTTTTAAGTGTTTCTGATCTGCATATGTTGATGCTCAATGATCAGGTCTTGTAGACTGGTACCTCAACTGTGAACTATCTCTTTTCAGATGTGCATATCTCACTCGGCAGTGAAGACAAAATTTGAACAGCACACCAAAAGAGCACATGCCATCAATTGTGAGCTCAGATCTGTCATGGAGGAGGCTTACACAAGAAGTCTGAGCTTACAGTAAGAGTTCAAATATCTATCACATCCCAGTGTATATTTGTCACAACCCCCTGTATGTTTGTCACATCTCCCTGTATGTTTATCTCATCTCTCTCTATGTTTGTCACATCTGTCTGTATGTTTGTCAGAACCCCCTGTATGTTTGTCACATCTTCCTGTATGGTTGTCACATCTCTGTATTTTTGCACATCTGTCTGTATGTTTGTCACTCTGTCTGTATGTTTTCACATCTATGTCTGTATGTTTTGTCCACATCTGTCTGTATGCTTGTACATCGTTGCAATCTGTCTGTATTTGCTGTTTTCACATCTGTCTGTATCTTGTCTGTCTGATTTTGTCACATCTGTCTGTATGTTTGTCACATCTGTCTGTATGTTTGTCACATCTGTCTGTATGTTTGTCACATCTGTCTATCGTTGTCACATTTGCATGTATATTTGTCACATGGATGTATGTTTAGTCACATCTTCCTGTATTATTGCCACATCTGCATGTATGTTTTGTCACTACTGCTCTCATGTATCATGAAACCATTCTTAAGAAAATATTATCCTCTAGAGCTGGATACAAGCCTATAGTCTGTACAGGCTACTCCTTAAACAAGTTGAAAAAGACTAAACACTTTTATGCATGCATGAAGTACAGTGAAGTTAGTTCTATTTACCAATAACTTCTCTTTCAGAGATGACCAACAGCAGCTTCGAAGGGAGAAGTCAGAGAGACTGAGTCAGTTGGACAAACAGTTGGGTGTGTTGACTAATGATATCAAGAGAAAGATTCGATCAATGGTGGAAGAAGTTGATAGAAAGGTAATTTCTGAATACTTCACTGCTCACTCAGAGTTCATTGTTTGTTTCAGTTCGGAATATCTTCATTGCACTCTGTACATTCCCTTTCTTCTTCTTCTTTGCGTTTGTTCTTTACGACCAATTTTAATCAATCTTTGTGATTTGTTTGATCTTTGCCAAGAACATGTATACGTTGCACATTGGTTTGGTAGGCCCCTAAACGCATAGACTTCTACACGCTTAGGACACATGCATCCGATTTCAGCCAAACCTCCTTAGTCGCCTCTTACGACATGCATGGCAGGTAACAGTGGTTCTACTCTTTACACCCCAAATTTGGACCCGGTAACCACTCGGGCGGGCGTTGTACATTCCCATTCTGTACGGGTACCAGGTTCGTTCCATCCTGGAGTCATCTGGATATTTTTCCAGAGATCCCTGATCACATCCTATCGGAGATGGATGATAAAACGTATGTCCTGTGTTCAATTTGAGCACATAAAAGAACCCTTGGCAGTTCAAAATCGAGAAGACTGTAAAGCCGCTGTCCGGACAAAATTCATTGGAAAAGATTAAAAGTAAAATTCCTACAAAAATAGCATCACCATATTCAAACATCGGGGACCCTCGCCGGTGCTACAGAGTTCGCGCACTCTAGCTGAGATCTTCCTGTGTAAGAAAAAGATCGGAGCAC
Organism: Arion vulgaris; assembly: GCA_020796225.1. NCBI lineage: Eukaryota > Metazoa > Mollusca > Gastropoda > Stylommatophora > Arionidae > Arion > Arion vulgaris. Next base: position 24,301,187 of record CM036758.1, on the reverse strand, counting down.
ACATGGTTACTCACTGAACTGCAATGATGATGGTCCTATCAATCAAACAGTAACATAGGTAGTATACATCAGTTACGTTACATGCCCATAGGTGCTCCGATATCCTTTGCAATATCTCAAATATCATCCAGTGACTAAGTATATGCCTCAAGCAGCACATGCAGAATGCATACGTTCTTTTCTCCCGTACATGTGTAAGGATCATATATATATGTTTTTCCACTGCCTTGTTAAATGCACATGTCTCACACCCTTACTTTGTTTCTGGATATATGCATGCTCTTAGTATTATGATTCTTATTGTCGTATCAGTTCTTCTTTGTGTTCGGTTTTGTTTGCTCGTCTAAACCATGAGATAGGTTGCCACTGTGAAGCTGCATGTCAGTTATAGTGCCATGTGAGTTTCCCATAGCTTGCTCTATAAGCTTCATTCATGAGGCCATATTTTGTTTTGTTGATGTACTTATGATGGACAGGACTGCAGGATGTGCTCTGGAGTCTGTGTTTCATTCTGACATGCACGCTGTGCAGTATGAGCAGGTTTTATTCTGTGTGTGCATGTGATGGTTGAGCCTGCAGTGTCCTGTTCTGAGGCGAAAGATTGTTGTGTACTATTTTCTGTTTAGTCTACTGAGATGGGATCTTGTGAATGTTTGTTGACTCCACAGCTCTTTATATTTTTGTATTTATATCAGTTCCATTTCATATTGTTTTTTAGTGAAGTTTTGGTAAAGCTATATTTGTTCTTTTAATTTCCTTCATCCCATCTCCATCTCTTGCTAGCAGTGAACCGAGACATTTAAAGCACTTTTTCTACAAGGAGCATTCAGAAAGTAATGCACACACATCAGTTTTCTCAGCTAATAATGAAGATATATGCATGAAATTTTGCACACTTCAATTATGGTATGTGCTGATTGTGTGTACCAAATTGCACCGCAGTGTGCACACCAAAATCTTTTTGCCTAGCAGACCTTGAACTCTGAAATTTCCACAACATGCCTTCATTAACGCAGTGTTACCAACTTTGTTATCGCAACCTCTAGTGTATCTAACGGAATGTAGTGTTGAAGATTTTTGTTCTCGTTGGTATTGTCTTCTTTCAGTAAACAGCTTTCCCCGATGGCATTATAATTATTGAATGTTCATCGAATTATGCACCTCTTACATGAGTGTGCAACCAAGGCTATGTGCTTACTTTGATAATAATATCTTTTTGTAACCTTTCAGTTGCATATCTGGTTACAATTATAATTCTGTGCTGACAAAAATATTACTTTTATTTGCAATCTCTTATCATCTCTGACATATATAAACATAGAAGTGAAAGGTGAGTTTCTAGTTTGCCAATTTGGATGTTTGTATCCCATCTTCGGTGAGGAGCTTCTGGCTGAATGGACCGAATGGCAAGAGACCCGTGTTTAATCCACGGTAAGGCTAAGGATTTTTTTCTGTCAGGAGCATAAAATAACATTCCTAACCTAAACAGTTTCACTGCAACTGCACTAGCCATGGGGGCCATTAAATTCCTCAGGCTCTCATCCTACACCGTCATAAAAAACTGTAATACATGCAGTAACAGTTTTTTTTTCTATCCCATCTTCAGGTGTCTGCAGCTCTAAATGACGAGATTAGACGATTGTCTCTTCTTGTGGAGGAGTTTGAGAGACCCTTCCACCCGGACCCTATGTTTTTAAATGCATATAAGAAGGTGAGTGTGTACACTGTGTGTGTGCTGTTAGGTGACTCATTAAATGCTTGTGTGCATTTGTGTGTGTGATAATAGATGATTCATTAATGGGTGTGTACACATGGGTTTGCTGATATATGGATCATGGATGATTGTGTACACATCTGTGTGCTGATAGATGATCATTAATGAGCATGTACACATGTCTGTGTACTGATAGATGAACCATTAACGAGTGTGTACACATGTGCTTGGGTACGGATAGATGAATCATTAATGAGTTGTACACATGTACTTGTATATGTGTGATCTGATGTATATATAAGATTTTGATGTGTGACATGTTTTAATATCTGTAATATGCATAATGGGACCATGTTAACCTGTTGACCTCTTGTACACTGCTGACCTTTGACCTGCCACAGGAGCTACACCTGTTTGTTGAGGAGCGCCTATGTTTGAAGCTGGTTGGCCGATGCAGTGGTCCAGTCTTGCGCAGTATGGACTATATGCAGGCTCATTTTGCAGGTCTAGGCTTTGGCAACGAATGAGTTTGTTTTTGGGCTTGGTGTTTCTGCGAACTTTGATATGAGTTGTCATCTGCTGTGTCCATGCTCTCTACTGTCCCATCCCAAGTTTTAGGCATGATTTGGCTCTTGAGTCTTGAGCATCTTGAAGTAGCAGGGAGAGATCTGTGAAACAAAGGAAAGGGTACATTGGGGAGAGGTTCATGAAACAAAAGGGAGGATACATGAGGGAAGAGGATTCATGAAATTCAAAAGGGAAGGATACATGAGGAAAGGTTCATGAAACATGAGGGAAGGGTTCATAGGAAGGGTTCATGAGGGAAGGGGTTCATGAAACATGAGAAGGTTCATGAAACATGAGGAAGGGTTCATGAAACATGAGAGGAAAGGTTCATGAAACATGAAGAGGAAGGGTTCATGGAACATGAGGAAGAGGTTCATGAAACATGAGGGAAGGGTTCATGAAACATGAGGAAGGGTTCATGAAACATGAGGGAAGGGTTCATGGAACATGAGGAGAGGGTTCATGAAACATGAGGAAGGGTTCATGGAACATGAGGAAGGGTTCATGAAACATGAGGGAAGGTTCATGGAACATGAGGGAAGAGGTTCATGAAACATGAGGAGGGTTCATGAAACATGAGGAAGGGTTCATGAAACATGAGGGAAGAGGTTCATGAAACATGAGGGAAGGGTAACTAGGAAACATAGTATGGTTGTGAGATTTAAATTATCCATAGTTAGGTATGATGTTGAACATCTAGAAAGAATAGTTCATGAAACAACATGTCCCGCTCAGATAAATAATTTTGACTTCATGTTTGCATTCATGAAGGCAACAGATGACAAACTCATTTTTGATGTGTACCTTCTTGCACTATATGCAGGCAGCCGTGTTCCCCTATTGTGTGTTTTACCTTGGCCTAGCTAGTATGTTGTAGCATGCACATTTTCTGCTTGGTTTCTTTTTTGTATTTGATATCAATGACATTGTACTGACAGGGTCTGGGGACTGTTATTAATGTTACTGACAGGGTCTGGGGACTGTTATTAATGTTACTGACAGGGTCTGGGGACTGTTATTAATGTTACTGACAGTCTGGGGACATTGGTTAATGTTACTGACATGGTCTGGGGACATTGGTTAATGTTACTGACATGGTCTGGGAAGTAAAGAGGGCTAACATAATGTTGACCATATCACCAATCATGTTCTGTTGGTCAAAGTAAAAAATGGACTCAACATTGTATTCCACACTATACAACTTGGTAGGAAAATAGGTTCTTTATTTGTTTATTTATATTTTTAATTGGTAAACATTGATGTAGTTAGTTAGGTGGACATTCATGTAGATAGTTGTGTAGTCAGGTAGAGAAGTAAACAGTTATGTAGTCAGTATGTCAGGTGGACTTTCTTTGTACAGTCAAATAGAGAAGTAAACAGTGTAGACAGGCAGGTAGAGAGACGGCCAGGTAGAGAGACAGACAGTCAGGTAGAGAGATAGACAGCCAGGTAGAGAGATAGACAGCCAGGTAGAGAGATAGACAGCCAGGTAGAGAGATAGACAGCCAGGTAGATAGATAGACAGTAGGTAGAGAGATAGACAGTCAGGTAGAGAGATAGTCAGGTAGAGAGATAGACAGCCAGGTAGATAGATAGACAGTAGGTAGAGAGATAGACAGTAGGTAGAGAGACAGACAGTCAGGTAGAGAGATAGACAGCCAGGTAGAGAGATAGACAGTAGGTAGAGAGATAGACAGTAGGTAGAGAGATAAACAGTCAGGTAGAGAGATAAACAGTAGGTAGAGAGATAGACAGCCAGGTAGAGAGATAGACAGCCAGGTAGAGAGATAGACAGTAGGTAGAGAGATAGACAATAGGTAGAGAGATAAACAGTAGGTAGAGAGACAGACAGTCAGGTAGAGAGATAAACAGTAGGTAGAGAGATAGACAGCCAGATAGAGAGATAGACAGCCAGGTAGAGAGATAGACAGTAGGTAGAGAGATAAACAGTAGGTAGAGAGATAAACAGTAGGTAGAGAGATAGACAGTAGGTAGAGAGATAGACAGTAGGTAGAGAGACAGACAGTCAGGTAGAGAGATAGACAGTAGGTAGAGAGATAGACAGCCAGGTAGAGAGATAGACAGTAGGTAGAGAGATAAACAGTAGGTAGAGAGATAAACAGTAGGTAGAGAGATAAACAGGAGGTAGAGATAGACAGCCAGGTGAGAGATAGACAGTAGGTAGAGATAAACAGTAGGTAGAGATAAACAGTGGGTAGAGATAAACAGTAGGTAGAGATAGACAGTAGGTAAGAGATAGACAGTAGGTAGAGATAAACAGTAGGTAGAGACAGACATCAGGTAGAGATAGACAGCCAGGTAGAGATAGACAGCCAGGTAGAGAATGACAGCCAGGTAGAAAGATAGACAGCCAGGAAGAGAGATGGACAGGCAGGTAGAGAGATAGACAGCCAGGTGGAGAGATAGACAGTAGGTAGAGAGACAGACAGTCAGGTAGAGAGACATTCGGGTAGAGAGATGTTAATAGCCGCCCATCACAAGCAATGATGACAACAGCCCCAGACGTGTGCTGCTGCACCTCTCTGGTGTGTGCGGAGGTGACTAGAGTCCAATCCTAGAACTTAATCCCCTACCACAGGTGGGGCATATAAGATCAAGGTTAGACGTGTGGGTGTTTTTTGTCTTTTCGCACAGCTTGTTTTCTCTGTGCCTCAATGGCACGATGATTCTCAGCATGCGGGCTCCTCTTGTGTTGTTACAGCGCTACATTTGGTGATCTTGCGTCAGGATTGAAGCATTTCAGAGACTTTAAGAGTGTCTTTAAAGCACTTTTTCTGTCCACCAGCAGAACGTCTGCGCCCTTCAAGCTCGCCATACATCAACTGTTTTGGGATGCGTTTATCAGGCATCCTAGCAACTTGACTAGGCATCTCACTTGTGCCTTCTGCAACACTTGGGGTTTTTGCTCTTGTGAGGACTTCAGTATCTGGATTTTTGTCCTGCCAGTTTATTTTTAGTAGTTGCGTAGACAGCTTGTGTGGAAGTGGTTTAGTTTTCTTGTATGTCTGCCATACACTGTCCATGTCTCGCTTGCGTACAGCAGCGGAGTTAACCCTATGGCCTGGTAAACTTTCAGCTTTGTAGTAGCAGGCGGTTATCCCTTCGCTCCCACACAGTGCAGTAGAAATATACAGTCAGGTAGAATATACAGTCATGTAGAGATATACAGTCAGGTAGAGAGATATACAGTCAGGTAGAGAAAAGTCAGTATGTGAGAATATACAGTCAGGTAGAGAGATAGACAGTCAGGTAGAGAGATATACAGTCAGGGAGAATAAGTCAGGAGAGATATACAGTCATGTAGAGATATACAGTCAGGTAAAAGATATACAGTCAGTGTAGAGAGATATACAGTCAGGTAGGTCAGGTAGAGATATACAGTCAGGTAGTCAGGTAGGAGATATACAGTCAGGTATGTGGAGAGATATACAGTCAGGTAGAGATATACAGTCAGGTGAGAGATATACAGTCAGGTAGAGAGATGATAATCAGGTCAGTCAGTAGTAGAGAGATATACAGTCAGGTAGAGAGATATACAGTCAGGTAGAGAGATATACAGTCAGGTAAAAGATATACAGTCAGGTAGGAGAGATATACAGTCAGGTAGAGAGATAGACAGTCAGGTAGAGAGATATACAGTCAGGTAGAGAGATAGACAGTCAGGTAGAGAGATATACAGTCAGTAGAGATAGCAGTCAGGTAGAGAGAATAGACAGCATAGAGTAGAGTAGACAGTCAGGTGAGATAGAGCAGTCAGGTATCAGGTAGAGATGGTCAGTGAGATGCAGAAAGTAAGTAGAATAGAAGACAGTGTTTTAGACAGTTCAACAGCCAGCCGCCGGTGTAGACAGCTGACTTGTTTTATCTGTACACTTTCCATGTTTATTTCTTGTTGTTGAAACACGTAATAACAAAGTACTGTAGTTTTACAAAATACAAAAACAATGACAATTCACAGCAATGTTTCAACCAAAAGGCCTTTATCAGGAAAATGATACAACAGGAGGGACAAATTTCACAGTACACTACATATGGACTTTGACAAAGATATTACAACGGTCAAAAACTACCCCCATTTTTTGTATTACTACAGTACTTTGTTATTACGTGTTTCACCATTCTACATAGTTTTACTGCAGTCTCCACCTATATTGATATGTCTTGTTGTTCCATTTCTCACTACACTTTGATGTGTATCTTAATGTGCGTGACTATCGCTAGCTGGAGATTTTAATTTTAGTTGCAAGATGTTGTTACTTTGTTTATTGTTTGCTTTTCTTTCCCCATTTTTAATTTGTCTATGTCCATGACGATGCACTCCCCCCACTCTGACAGGAGCTGCATGAGCATATTGAACAAACATTAGGCAGGAATCTCCACGCTCGCTGTTCAACTGTAGTTGTCAATGCGGTCAATACAACTCAGACTGATCTGACAGGTTTGATATATGTTTGATAGATTGTTTGTTCTGGGATAGAGTGATAGTATAGTCTGGGATAGAGTATAGTCTGGGATAGAGTATAGTCTGGGATAGAGTATAGTCTGGGATAGAGTCTAGTCTGGGATAGAGTCTAGTCTGGGATAGAGTCTAGTCTGGGATAGAGTGATAGTATAGTCTGGGATAGAGTCTAGTCTGGGATAGAGTGATAGTATAGTCTGGGATAGAGTATAGTATAGTCTGGGATAGAGTATGGTATAGTCTGGGATAGAGTCTAGTCTGGGATAGAGTGTAATATAGTCTGGGATAGAGTATGGTATAGTCTGGGATAGAGTCTAGTCTGGGATAGAGTGTAATATAGTCTGGGATAGAGTGTAATATAGTCTGGGATAGAGTGTAATATAGTCTGGGATAGAGTGTAATATAGTCTGGGATAGAATTATGGAGAGTATAGTCTGGGATAGAGTGTAATATAGTCTGGGATAGAGTGTAATATAGTCTGGGATAGAGTGTAATATAGTCTGGGATAGAGTATAATATAGTCTGGGATAGAGAAATAGAGTATAGTATAGTCTGGGATAGAGTATAATGTAGTCTGAGACAGAAGGATAGAGTATAATAGTCTGAGATAGAGTATACTATAGTCTGGGATAGAGTATAGTCTAGTCTGGGATAGATTATAGTCTAGTCTTGAAAAGAGTATAGTATAGTCTGGGATAGAGTATAGTATAGTCTGGGATAGAGTATAGTATAGTTTGAGATAGTATAATATAGTCTGGTATTAGGATATAGCTTAGTCTGAGGTAGACTTATTATTGTTTAGTCTGGAAGATAATTTATCAAACATTATGCCACACAAAACTTATTTGAATTAGAAAAGTGACAAGCTACACAGTCTCTGTGTGTACCTAACAGCAATATTTGATGTGTGAACTATTCTGATGCATGTCTTATATAATATGTGCATGTGTGTGTGTGCATAGATACATACACAACACACATATGTGTCATTTGAAGAAGGAAAGGTTAGGATTGGTTAGACAGTTCTATGACTAGATGTGTTCCACGGTGACGGGTTTCATGCATGAAATGTGTCACTTGGTAACCTATGGTAGTATGCATGTTCTAGTTATCTCCCATCTTCTTGTTGTGCATGCACTATAAGTTGTGTGTATTATTTGATGCTCAAAGTGTTGTATGTGTCCATCTGTTTGTTGTGCATGCACTATAAGTTGTGTGTATTATTTGATGCTCAAAGTGTTGTATGTGTCCATCTGTTTGTTGTGCATGCACTATGAGTTGTGTGTATTATTTGATGCTCAAAGTGTTGTATGTGTCCATCTGTTTGTTGTGCATGCACTATGAGTTGTGTGTATTATTTGATGCTCGAAGTGTTGTATGTGTCCAAAGGTGAAGGATTGACTTCATTGCACTGGGTTCCCCCATATGACCTTGTCCCTATCAGCAGAAATGGCACGCCATCTGCCGAGAGCATTGCACTAAGTACAAACTCCGTAGCTCCGGCAACAATCCTATGGATCTCATAAATAATTGCATGTGTGTCTCGGTCCAGATTTGAACCCACAACCTTCCAGTATGACAGGCAAATGACTTAACTACTTCACCATTGAGACCCCCACATACTGTTGTATGTACACTATCTGTTCTGTGTTATTTCTTTGTTTACCTTATCATGCCTGTAAATGATTGAACATTACTGTTAATGGAATCAGCATATTTGCTGTAACATGTCATTATTGTTAGTGGAGTGGGTCACCTGTGTGTTGCTGGAGCTCACAAGGGGAGCAAAGAATATTAATACTGTGACCTACAAGGCATTTCCTAAGAGGCGATGAAGGTAGGGGACTGGGGAAGCTACCCTAGTGAATAAAAAGCAGAGGAGAAAATGGATGTGTTGTCCTACTTGTGGGCGCATAACTGGTACAACATACAATCGCTTTTAGACTCAGATCACATACAACACAGAGTGATCACAAATGCATGTGTGTTACAATCACAAAGAGTGGTTTTTACAAGTCGTCGATATGGAACATTTGTAGAAGAAGAAGTGGAGGGGGCTAATTGCTATTAAATGTATTACTAAATTATGTTAGAGGAAGGAGAATGGGAACAAGTAGAAACTTAAATCACATACTTTGAAAAAAGAGCTGTCCTGGATATTATCCAACAATGACTACTACACATTCGACAGACAAGGACAGACCATCATCTTCTAACTCAGGACAGGTCATAACAGACTGAAAAAACCTACACAGGCTACAATTGTCTCCATCCCCTCTTGTGTCCCTGTGGCATTGCTGATCAAACCACAGAACATGTCCTGCAAGACTGTCCACTGTACGTCCTCCCTAGAAAGGGATGCTGGCCCTACAACACTACATTAAAAACTATATGGCCCCAGAGATGAGCTCCAAACAACAGCCGACTTCATCATAAGTACGTGCCTGACGGTACAATCATCAACATAGCAATCGCAAAGAAGACTCTTTTAGGATGGAGGTAAAATTGAGCTTTCCCTCTAAAGTAGACGAAGCCATTTCTTGAGAAAACAAAAATGACTACTATGACAATTTTGAAAATGATGACAGAAATATTAGAACCCTAAATAAGGTATAGAAAAGTATATATATTCTTAGAGAGAATATTATATGAATCTTTCCGCCCGAGTGGTTACCGGAACCCAAATATGGGGTGTAAAGAATAGAACCACTGTTACCTGCCATGCATGTCGTAAGAGGCGACTAAGGAGGTTTGGCTGAAATCGGATGCACATGTCCACTAGGGAATGCTAACCCGAAACAAATGCTTGCAGAAAACAGATGCATCAGGCCGTAAGGCGCATAACAAAGTGCAACGATTCCTCGCAATGAGAAATGGGAAAACAGATTCTACGGTTGCCAATCTGCCTCGGAGATTTAGTCACACAGTAAGAATTCCAGACCTACCATCACGAGGGTGGCAAAATTTACTGCGGGAAGAGATTGGCACAAGCGAGGAAGCGGAAATCATAGGAATTATATCCTACAGATCTGCCCCCAGTATGCAGACTTGAGAAGAAAGAGGTGACCCACTTACCACCTGTCTTCCTGTGTAAGAAAGATATTGGAGCACACATGGTTACTCACCGAGGTTCAATCATCAAGGTTATATCAATCAATCACACATACAAATCACAAAGCAGGGTTGTTTTAGAATGAATGCAGAATAAGTAGAAGGAATATTTGAAATTTAAATAATAATTGAAAGGTTATAGGTTAAATTAGTGTTACCTTGTTTATTATTAGACATTATTTGTTAGTAACTGTACCACTTGAACTATCACACAGAACGATTGTCAGAAATCTTGCCTGATGGAGCCAAGGAGAACTTGATGAGCCTTTTACCAAAACGAGACTTTGAGATTGCCTATCGGTTGGACTGTCGTAATTTGTGTGCAGGATTTCGTGAAGATATTCACTTCAGATTCTCTCTCAGTCCTACGGCTCTTGTGCAAAGGTTTCTTGGAACTAGAGGGCAGATCACTTTAGCAAAAGTTACACAGGTAGGATTTTTCTATTTGTCTCACTAGAATAATGGTTCTACTACTATGGTTTAAAACACATTTGGAGAAAACCATATAGGCTTTCTCCTCTACACTCTCTGTATCTCATTGTGTATACTGACATTGTATATTGCCTTGTTAGACAGTAGGGATGGGGTCTGTGGCTTAGGGGATAGTGACTCGGTCTATTAACCCGACGTTCTGAGTTCGAATCATGCTGCGGACAGTTTCGTTGCAAATTGTTTTGCGTGGATATTTACAAAAGAATGATGGCACCACCCGTTCAGAAAGCAATGGCAAACTACTGAACGTAATAATGTCTAGAAAAATCACAAACAGCGTTAAAAAGCTGGGGTTGATTTGCAAGGTCCTGTAAAGAATATGCAATTAACCTTTTTTAGACAGTCGGACTGAGATTCTTAATTACCCAGTTCTGTCTCATACTAACTTACTCAACACCCCAACCCTCCCATTGTTCGGTGTCTCATACTGCCCCACCCCCATTGTAATGTGTATCATACTCACCTCTCTTTCTCTCCCCCACCACCAGTTGTTCTGTGTCTCATACTCTATTTTCTCTCACTGTCCTGTGTCTCATGCTCTCCTACCCCCATTGTTTTTGTATCAACTGTCCTCTCTTTCTTTCCCCACCCCCAGTTCTGTCTCATGCTCCTCCATCCGAGTTGTTCTCTGTCTCATTCTCCCCACCCCCTTTGTTCTGTGTCTCATACTCTATTTTCTCCCACTGTTCTGTGTCTCATGCTCTCCCACCCCCAATTGTTCTGTCTCACACTCTATTTTCTCCCACTGTCATGTGTCTCATACTCTATTTTCTCCCACTGTCATGTGTCTCATACTCTATTTTCTCCCACTGTCATTGTCCAACTCCATTTTCTCCCACTGTCATGTGTCTCATACTCTATTTTTCCCACTGTCCTGTCTCATGCTCTCCACCCCCAATTGTTCTGTCTCATACTCTATTTTCTCCCACTGTCCTGTCTCATACTCTATTTTCTCCCACTGTCATGTGTCTCATACTCTATTTTCTCCCACTGTCCTGTCTCATACTCTATTTTCTCCCACTGTCATGTCTCAGATTTGTGGATTTACACCTCAGGATTTACTTTATCTCTCATGAAATTTTACCCCACTCTGTTCTGTGACTCTCATGCTATTTGATTTTTGCTCACTCTGTCCCAAAATTCTCATGAATTTTTTGAATACACATTGAAAAATGAAGTCACTGTTCAGACTCTCTTCTCTATGTCTAGAATGAGATGTATGTGCTGCTCTGGGGATACTTCTCTCTCCACATACTGTCTCTCTCTCTCTGTTTCACACGCTCTATGTCTACAATGATGTATGCTGCTCTGGATACTACTCTCTCTCCATCTGCTCTCTCTCTGTTTCACACTGTCTTCTCTACATACTACAATGAGAGATGTGTTTGTACTGCAAGCATCAAATCAATCTGAAACAAGAATAATTATGTATTTCAATTATTAATTCTTGTTGTCACATTTCAGTCTGCGGACAGCACTGTAGGATCACAAGCTGGTGACAGCTTCCGTCCAGTGACCGCTGGGGCGGACAGTGAAGTTCTGATGACAGTACTGTCCATGTTTGCCTCTTTGACTTCACGGTCCACTCTAGGAGCTGCAGTTGTTGCTGGCTTGGTAAGTCAAGAGATTTTGAAGCTATGTGTTGATTACATAACATTTCCTGGAGCTTTTTCAGACCTTTATTGTATGAAGTCACTTCACATTTCTAGTCCCTAGTGTAGTAGTTCTCAAACTGTGGGTCGTGACCCCTTTGGGGTCAAATGACCATTTCACAGGGGTCGCCTAAGACCATAGGAAAACACATATTTATCACAATTCGAAATAAATATTGTTACATAATTTTATCGTTGGGGGTCACCACAACATGAGGAACTGTATTAAAGGGTTGTGGCATTAGGAAGATTTGAGAACCACTGCCCTAGTGTGCAAGACGTAGAGGACCAATTCATTTCCTCATGTGTGGAATGTTGAGTATGGGATTGAACTCACAACCCTCTGGTGTCCGAGTAGACAGGCAAACACATATTCATTATGCTATTCCGTCTCACATGTGCAGATTACAGGCCCAAAAAAACTTGGTTGAAACCACACTTGTTGAGAGCAGTTAAACACACATGCTACCATCTCATTGCTAAATTTAGACAAACTTAAAGCACATGTGTAATACAGATCCATGAGTTTATTGAATATTTAGATTTGTAAGGATTTCAGCTGAATAATAAGGAAACATGTCTGGCTAAATGGATTAGAGCACGGCTTACATGCGCAGACCTTTGTCCAATCCACGGTAAAGCCAATAAATTTTTCTGTCGGGCATAAAAGAAAATCCTAACCTAAACAGTTTTGTGGTGACTGCACTAGTCATAGTTCATAAGTACGGTTCCAATTTCACTGCAACGGGTCACCCCATAATTTCTCAGTTCCTGTGCCAATGAAAATCACACGAAATGCTAACAACTGTGAAATGTCTCATGTGTGAACTAATTCCAGAATGAAACAGCTGTGTACCTCCACGAAAAGCAACCTGCACCGCATAAATGCATATGGCCATCGCTAAAGTTGCAACACAAAACTGTTCATCACTTAAATTGCAATTCTTGTCGAAGGGAACATCAATCACAACAAAATCCAGCTTTCTACACCCGCAATATAACTGCATATGGCAGATTGAGTTTGTTTGTCATAACCACTGTCCGCCATTTTCTGAATGCACACAACAAATGCATGGTTGACACAGCAAAAAAGCATTCCATGTAACATTCATAGCTCACAGCATTGCTCAAGCACTAACTCAGTAATTCGCCAAACAAAACCGGAAAATACCCCACCAAACATGGTGGAATTGCGCTAGCAAAGTCGTGTCCAGAATCAAACAGTCCTGAATCTGAATGGCTCTCCACATTCGCCATTGCTGGCCAGTAGCCATTAAATTCTTCAGGCTCCCACTGTCTACACGCCTAAAACTAAGTTTTTTTTGTGTGTTTTTAAAAATGAGGAAACATAAAGCGATAGGTAGTTTAAATATTTGCGATAAAACAGTGTCAGGATAAGAAGAGATTTCTAGAACATGCTCTTGTGTGCGCTTTGTAAATGATGTCTTTCATTGCTTGCCATTTCTGTGGTCCACCTTTTGCGTGGATGGCCTTTTGCTTTGTATTTACTGTATTGAAGTAGCATTGCTCTTTGAGGTATGTTGGTAATTTGCTTATATGTCCAAACCATTTAATTTGTTGTTTCTTGATGAAGTTTTGTACTAATGTTGTACCCACTTTTTTACTGATTTGTTCATTTTTAAACCGATCTCTTCTTGATACTCCTAGCATTCTGCATAGACACTTCATCTCTGTCATGACTAGTTTTTTTCTATCATTTGTTGTCAACATTAAAATTTGCCATCGATAGCATAATGTTGGGAAAAAGATTGTGTTGTACGCTTTTTTTTTTTAGTGTTCATGGTTTACATTTCAAAATTAGTGTAATATGTCCTATGATTTTATTTGCTTTATTGCATCTATGTTGTAAAAAAAAAAGTAAAGGAACCCTTTCATACCTCGTGGTATATAGGTCAATACAGTGTTAGGCCTGTATTTTCATTGACCGTCGGCACACGATGGGTGATGTGGTCAGCATCACGCCGGCCGCCTTTACTTTCCCAGAGCATGTCTGGTACCCAGTTGAGGCTGGGTCGACCTGAGAGCCGTCGCGGTCGGGAAAAATTCCACGCACATTGCGGGAGCTGAACCCAGACCACCAGCCTTGCGAGCGAGTTCACTAACAACTACGCTACAGCGGCTCTCATCTATGTTGAATATCATTAATTATTCTTCCATTTGCTTACAAATGCTTCTCAGATATATAAAGTCCTTAATTGATGTTTATCGATGGAGATATTGGTAGTGCTTTCTTCTCTAACGAATGCCATTACTTTGGTTTTTGTAGCAATGAAAACACATGAGATAATTGAAATCTTGCAAATGAAAATTGTGGTATATCCTTTTTAAAGGACATCACCATCAGCCACAGTAAAAGAATTGTTGATTTTCTAGGCAACACTTATATGTTAAGTAGTTTGCCATTGTATTTTTTTTTTTTTTTTCCGCTTTCAACTCAGACGAAGTTTCATCTCTGAAACTGATTTTTCGTGAAAATCCGTTTTTCCAATTTCTTACAATGGCAGCAGCGGGCACATTGTAAATTACTTTACACTGGCAGCCGTGTGCTCAATGTACTCGTAATTAGTATTCCCTCACCATACAGGCAGATTTTCTCAGACTTCAGAGGTACTCACGTTATCGTCCTGAGTAAGACCAGGGACTCGAACAAATGCCGGACAGTAGGTTCGAACCCGAGCTATGAGGTGTCTCACAGCTATCAGGCCGAGCTACTATCAACTACTCTAGGCAGTCCCCCGCCATTGCATTCTGAATGGTGGGTTCTATTAACCATGCATATAAATCAACAAAAGTAAAGTTGCTTCCAAACTGGACCGGGCCCAATCCCTTTTCAGTGGCAGAGTTTGAACCAGGTACTCTTGGGTTGTGATTGAGCTCACTACTGCTAAATCACAGATGCCCACTAATTGAAACTTTAGAAAACTGAAATATGAGATAACAGAAATGTGAGATAACTGAAATATGAGATAACAGAAATGTGAGATAACTGAAATATATGTTACTTGAAAATGTCAGATAATTGAAAGGTGATAATTGAATCATGGGGAGATAACTAAATTATGGGGAGATAATTGAATCATGGGGTGATAACTGATATGGGGAGATAACTAAAACTTGGTTGTTTGAGGAGCTCACACAATTTCAAAACCATGTGTTATTGTTCTGTCTTGCAGGTTGCCAGGGCAGCCGGTTGGCGTGTCATCATTGTGACTGGGACCTTATATGGTGCAGTCTATGTTTACCAGAGACTGACCTGGACCACAAAGGCTCGGGAGAGGGCCTTCAAGCAGCAGTATGTGGACTATGCTAGCAGTAAGCTTAGGCTCATCGTAGATTTGACCAGTTCCAACTGTAGTCATCAAGTTCAACAGTGAGTACACATGGAAATTTGAAGAATGCATGTTTGATTAGATCTAGTAGTCAGTGCACACATGAATACATTAAATATAGATTTGGCAGTGAGTGCACACATGAATGAACAAAACATACATAGATTTGGCAGTGAGTGCACACATGAATGAACAAAACATACATAGATTTGACAATGAGTGCACACATGAATGAACAAAACATACATAGATTTGGCAGTGAGTGCACGTATGAATGAACAAAACATACATAGATTTGGCAGTGAGTGCACACATGAATGAACAAAACATACATATATTTGGCAGTGAGTGAACGCATGAATAAACCAGACATACATAGATTTGGCAGTGAGTGCACGTATGAATGAACCAGACATACATCTGGGTTGTGCGTCTGCAAACTGTGCCTCCCCGGTTTGAAAATAACCGGACGGGCGAGCCAGTCAGCGAACGCGGTTCCCCAGTGTCGATAACCAATTGCGTGCATAGTCTCTAACGGCTGCGCGTGCCTCTCGCTTTCACGCGAACGAGGCTCCCAGCGAATAAGGGACAAGGTAGCGTCTGCTATTAACTGATTCGGTCCCGTGGAACACTCTAGTGCACATATTTCTTATCTGCGTGTCCCAAGCGTCTTTTAAAAGACGGCTACTATTGCGTTGAGTTTTTATTAATTTTCACTCCGATTGTAGTTTTATATCAACCGAAAACTAAGTAGAAAGGAAGTACTAACGATAACCAAATCACAACATCGTGGTTTTGACTAGAATCAGAAGTGAAACCAAGTTTAATTTTCGTTTTCAAGTTACCCTGTGATTAAAAAATAATGTCTAACAATTCAGAGTCTAGAAATGGTTTGTTATCAGCTCGCTCTGCATGTTTTACAGCTGCAGAAGCGAGATTGGTTGCATGAAGATGTAGATACTGATAGTGAAGATAGTGAAGCTTCTGATGACACAGAAGTTTGTGATTTAAATACGTCGATTATTAATAATTTAAATAATACTAGTAGTGTTTCCAAACCAGCTGCGAGAGGGGCGTTGCCCCAGTCAGGTTCCAGTAGGATTGCAACAAAAAAGAAGAAGGATTCAGACAGAACCTACACAGTCTACTTGAAGAGAAGTTATATAGTTGCTATGTTAGGACTATTATTCATATACTTTAGTTCTTTATTCCTGTAAATATTGCTATAATTTCCACTGTATGTGATTATATATTATGAGACATGAATGTTTAGTATGTGAAATCTTCAATTTGACAATTTTTAATGGAAATTTCTTCAAAGATGGTCGTGTTGCTAATTTGAGAACAGTTAGTAAACCATATATTCCATCAATATTTTCTTAATTTTTGTGTATTCATAAATGGATTACTTATATAAAGAGAGCAGTTACACTGACTTATTCACCATATTGTTCCTCAAGGCCCTTGGTAAGTTGGATTTTGTTCTCACAATTTCAATTAATTTTTTTATTACATGCTAATATTTGTCATGCACAGTCAACACAACATTATATTTTCGCATACAATAAATATTTTATGAAAGTACAATCATTTATCTTTAATTTGATATATAATAAGTTCAACTTTAAATCATATTTAGAAACAATATTTTAATTTAACTAAAGTATGTGTGCAATAGTTTTGAAGCTAAAAATAATTCGTCCAGAGGTGAAAAACCTGGTACTGAATCAGTTAAGACTGCCGCTGCGCGCGTCTTATTGGTGGTGTGTGTGTCCGTATATCGGAGTTTCTCGGTCGCGATGTGATGCAGTCAGTCTAAAATTTTAAACGCTCGACGGTGGTCTCGTTAAAGGCCCGGCTCTCGCAACGAGCTTGTGGGTCCGCAGGTAGTAACATAGTGTCGTTTTTTGCTTGGCGAGGCGCAAGTCTTGCCGGCAAAACTGTGGGAAGCGAGCGCTCGGTCGTTTCGCTTCACTTCGCATTTCGCCGGGACGCTCGGGATCCGCCTGCACAGAGCGCTGTCTCCCTACCCGAGCATTGTCGGTCCGGTCTCGTCCATGACAGCTATCTGGTTGATCCTGCCAGTAGTCATATGCTTGTCTCAAAGATTAAGCCATGCATGTCTAAGTTCACACTGTCTCACGGTGAAACCGCGAATGGCTCATTAAATCAGTCGAGGTTCAATAGATGACACGATCCGGGGTCAAAGGCTCATGAGGTCATGGTGGTAACATGAGCCAGGGTTAGCGAGGGGCGCGCTAACCAAGACCCTGCCCCCAACCTCCACGCGGTGACCCTGGAAACAGACTATGGTTCAGGTCTGGCTAAGAGGGGCAGGGATCGGGGGAGAAAACTACTGGTAGTGGTAGCAGTGCAAGTCGGAAACACGATAAAGATACATACAAACAAAATGCACTAATCTCCTGACCGATGTCCAACAAGATATTGCCCAAGTCCCTGAACGCAAAGAAACAGCAACGAAATGTCTCAGACATGGATGAGAGGTGCATCCAGTGACCAAACGTATGCCCACGTAGGGCGAAGCTCAAAGCCCTGAGGAGGGGGCCAACATTGCCAGCCCGTCGGCAAGAATAAATAAGACAGGACCGTAACGATTAAAAGTCTACCCTCGTGTTGGTGCGAGAGAAGATTGCAGCTGACCTAGCATTGGTAGCCTGGTGCAGACACATGTACTGGGCAAGGTTTGCCGAGCGCAAAAGAACAAGTTGCGTTTTAGTGCATAACGAAACTACCCGCCCTGGGAAAACCGTGCAAGGTACTGTGCGACTAAAAATTAACATCCCCGGAAGAACTGAGGTTGGTGATTCCTAACGGGACTGCCAGCCATGGGGCAACCGGGCAATGTTCGATTGCAGTCGTAACTAACATCCCCGTAATAACTGGGGCGGGTGATGGCGGCGAGCTAAAATACACAGTTACGCTGATAGCGCCGACTGAAACGACTCTCTACATTGTTTGTACTCGGCCCCATGCCAGTGCTTTCGACGTTAATTGCAAATTGCCACGCACAATGCGCGTCTAGAAAAGGCTGAGAATGTTCCTTCTCCGGATCAGACTCAAAATGTACGGTAAAGCAAGGCCGACAATGTACGGACCTGACAGGAAGTCCGGGTCTGAACATTGGCGAAGGCCGATACTTTACACGGTGTCTTATACGAGTAAGACGCCGTCCGAGGATAAGCTTACAAGCCCCGAGAAATATTTCTCAGTCAGAACGGGCATGAACAGCGTAACTCACTGTCCCGGCGTAGATCACAAAGCCCAAAATACGGCAAAGCTGATCGTATCTAGGAAAGCTCACCCTAGTAAATCAAAAGCTGGCTGAAAACGAACACCCCACCGAAGGATAAGCAACTGGGCTCCAATAGGTGCTGAAGGCTGGTGCACGTACATTACGCTCGGACGCTTTGGCTGTTTATATATCACAATGAGAATGATTAAAACAGGCCTAGAACGATCAAAGAAGAAGAAGAAGAAGAACCAGACATACATAGATTTGGCAGTGAGTGAATGCAGGAATGAACAAAACATACATAGATTTGGCAGTGAGTGAACACTTGAATGAACAAAACATACATAAATTTGGCAGTGAGTGAACACATGAATGAACAAAATATACATAAATTTGGCAGTGAGTGAACACATGAATGAACAAAACATTCATAGATTTGACTAGATTTAGCAGTGAGTACATACATGCATTGATGACTATACTCTCTTGACTTTGTACTAGGTAAGGTTAGATCAGATGACTGTGTTAAGTTTATGTAGATGGGGACACTGTGTGGAGGATGGTGACACTGGGGTTGGATGGTCACAGTTTGTGGTGGATAGTGACACTGTGTGGTGGATGGTCACAGTGTGTGGTGGATGGTGACACTGTGTGGTGGATGGTCACAGTGTGTGGTGGATGGTCACAGTGTGTGGTGGATAGTCACAGTGTGTGGTGGATGGTCACAGTGTGTGGTGGATAGTCACATTGGTTTAAACAACAGTGTGTAGTGAATGTGGAAAGTGTGTGAGGATGCACATTCAAATTTGTAAATTAGTGATCTCCTACAGGAGTTGACATCAACGCTTGCACGCCTGTGCCATCAAGCAGACATCACCAAACAGAATTTGGAAACAGAGATCAAGGAAGTTGACAAGGGATTGTCTATTGTCAAGGAGATCTCAGCCAGGGCCAAGGTTCTCAGGTAAGGTTTTAGATAGAGCACAGTGTTTTATTGCTGACACATATTTATCATTCAAGTACATCTTCTGTGACTATTATCTGTCATGGGGCACGATAGTGAAGTCAATGACATGCTTCGCTAGTAACCCATGTGACATGGACATTCTAGGGTTTGAGCACAACAATTTTCAGTGTGCACATAGTAAGCGGTTGGTCTACAGGTTCCCTGATCTAAATTATTAGTCATGTATGTATAAGAAAGAGAAGATGGAGATATGTTGGGCACACTTGAGGAGAAATGATCAACGAATATCAAAGCAGGCATTGAAGTGGGATGCAAAGGGTTCAAGAAAGAGAGGTCGACCTAAGGAGACCCTGGAGCGAACTTTGCTGAGAGAGGCAGGAAATATCGGTCTCAGTTCCATGGAGGAAATTGAGCGAGTTGCCCAGGATAGAGCGGTATGGAGAAATTACTTGCAGGCCCTATGTAACGATAACGGTACGAGAGGAATTATTATGTATGAATCCAGAGTATGGTTTACCTGAATGTCCAAGGGAAACTGATGATAAGGATAGCAAGCCTTCATGTAATAATTAGTCAGAGGTACCCTTACTACATCTAAATTCATAGTGGAAGAGTGTAAAAATATATATGTTGTATGTATCATTTAAGTACAGTTTCAGTGGGGAATATCTTTAGTGCACCTATATGTCCATAGGTGTTCTGGTCGGGGTCTCCTTTGCAATATCTCCAATAGCATCCAGGGACTGACCGTACCAATTCGATATTGATTGATGAGTCTACTCATATTATTAGTACATTTTCTCATGAACGGTTGTCTTGTCATATTTATGACAATTTTCTTATTTTAATTTTGTAATAGTTGCTTTGTAGCATAATAACTCGTTTGTTTTCTTGAATGTCCAGGAACAAGGCTGACTTCTTTGACCGTGAACTTCAAGGATTTATTGCCCAATTTCTCAACCATGCTGGACTCTGATCTTGACCAGTGCTGGATGTGGGCAGTGTCCTCTGGACACAGTCAACTCTATCAGGGTGTCCTGTCTCTGTGCATGTTAAGTCGTTTGATGAAAGATGAATGAATAAGGAGCTGAGAGTAATCTCCTTGTATGTGTCCTGGGAAGAGTTGATCACCAACACCTGCAGCATCCATCTAGAGCAGTAATACATGACTCCAGTTTGTGCTTATCTTCATAGTAGGTGGTAATCAACTAGACCGGTCATCTCATACACAGTTGGTATAATAATAATTCTTGAGTGAATCTTATTTATTAATTTGAGACCATAATGTCTTAACTCTTAGTGGACCAAGGCAACAAAATCATGAACTTTTAGTGAACCAAGGCAAAAATTATGTTTTTTTTACAAAGCTGTCAAAAAAACTATGTGACGGTTTGTCCATTGGTTTCCAGCATAATCGCCACAAAGTGTGGCGCCTGGATCACTAAAGGTTAATGAACCTAGCATTATTGTCTATGGACACTTTGACCTGCAGGTATTGATTGAGAGGTTGAACTTTATCAATGTCAATCTGTGTCATCTTGTAACTTAATGATCCTTCTACAAATTTATATAATATAGTTACTTTATTGTTTCTTTAATATTTCTATACTTAAATATATTTAGTAGTTTCCATTCTACTTTATGGTTTAAAGGTCATTTAGAGAGATTGTCACATGATTCTATCAGCTGTCTGTCGTCTACCCTAGTGTTGGTCATACAGAGATATCACTACATGAGCTGATCAGCTATCTCTCTGCCACCCTATGGTATCGATGTCATCCAGATAGATCGCACATGAGCGATCAGCTATTCTGCTACCTAGTGTATGAAGTCATCCAGATAGATCAACATGAGCCGTCAGCTCTCTCTGCTACCCTAGTGTATAGAAGTCATCCAGATAGATCACAACATGAGCCGATCAGCTATCTCTCTGCTACCCTAGTGTATAGATGTCATCCAAAGAGATCACAACATGAGCCGATCAACTATCTCTCTGCTACCCTAGTGTATAGATGTCATCCAAAGAGATCACAACATGAGCCGATCAACTATCTCTCTGCTATCCTAGTGTATACAAGTCATCCAGATAGATCACAACATGATCATATTAGCTGTCTCTCTTCTACCGTTTGTTTTAGAAAGATCGTGACATGATCCTATCAGTTCTTTTGTTTACCTTGGTGTTCATAAATCATCCAAAGAGATTGCCTCACAATCCTATTAGCTGTCTCTCATAGCCTGGTTCCAGTTCAGCCTTTGAGGATCTGGTTGATGTTGTCCTTGCATCACACTCTGGATTTTTCTGAAGCTCTACATCCATCTATATATCTACACCAGTTTTTGCAATTGTACATACAGACATTGTGTTTACACCAGAAGTATTGATTATACTATTACAGTTGATATGTATAGTAGTCAACTTAATCATTATATCAATTAGATGTAGAGTTTAGATTGTGGGTGTTAGTAGGGCTTATGTTGAGGTTAGGGGAGTTGAGTTTAGAAGAATGTAGTAGTTTTCTTCTTCTTTGCATTCGTTCTTTACGACCAATTTTAATCACTCTTTGTGATATGTTTGATCTTTGCCAAGAACGTGTATACGTTGCACATTGGTTTGGTAGGCCCCTAAACGCATAGACTTCTACACGTTAGGACACATGCATCCGATTTCAGCCAAGAATTAATAGGAGTTGGGTTTAGAAGGAGAATTTAGTATTAGTAGGCTTTAAGTAGAGGTTTGAGTTGAGTTTAGAAGGAGAATGTAGTAGTAAGTATCAGTTAACTAGAGACTAGGAGTTTAGGTGAGAAGAATGTAGTAGTAGTAGGCTTTAAGTAGAGACTAGGAGTTAAGTTTAGAAGAATGTAGTAGTAAGTAGGAGTTAACTGAGACTAGGAGTTTAGATGAGAAGAATGTAGTAGTAGTAGGCTTTAAGTAAAGATTGGGAATGTAGAAGAATGTAGTAGTAGGCTATAAGTAGAGACTAGGAATTGAGGTTAGAATGTAGCAGTGTGCTTTATGTGGAGACTAGGACTTGACTAGCCAGTGAGTTTAGAATGTAACAGTAGGCTTTAAAGTAAAGGCTAGGAGCTTAGAAGAATTAATTAGTAGATTATATAGAGTTTGTCTGAAAATTTGTTGACCATAATGTAGCAGTCATCCTTAATGTGTTACTTTATCATGTCAATGTATCACAAATGTGAACGAATATGTGATATATTTGGGACATATTTGGAATGTCACATGTTTGTACATCAGAAATAAGAGAAGAATGAATAAACAAGGGCTTTAACTGTTGTTGTTTATGGGTTTCTGTTTGAATGTTTTGTGATACTGCTGGGAGTTTCCACCAATCCACAATCACATGGACATAGTGAGCAGCCAAAATTTAAGAATGTTGATATGATGCTCGTCCATCACGGGTGATGATGACCACACAAATTTTCATCCAAGGGAATGTAGTTGCGCTATGTTTGTCTGTGTGTGGAGATGACTAGTTTACAGGAGAAATGCCAAGAGCAGCACCGTAACCTCTATATGGTCTTTGTCGATCTGACAAAGGCTTTCGACACGGTTAACAGGGAGGGTCTATGGAAGATCATGGAAAAATTTGGATGCCCAAGGAAATTCATCACGATCGTTCAACAGTTTCACGAGGCATGATGGCACGTGTACTTGACGAAGGGGAGCTGTCGGAAGCCTTCCATGTCACCAACGGCGCCAAACAGGGCTGTGTACTGGCCCCAACACTCTTCAGCATGATGTTTGCTGCCATGCTCACGGATGTCTTTGGGAAGGCGACGAACATGGGGTAAAGATTAGATACAGGACAGACGGTAACCTATTCAATCTTCGGAGGTTAAAATCCTCCACCAAGGTAAAAGAATCAACTATCTCAAACCTGTTTGCTGATGACTGTGCCCTCACTACCAACTCTGAGGAAGAAATGCAGACTTACATGGACAAGTTCTCAATGGCCTGTGATAGGTTTGGCCTCACCATTAACACCAAAAACAGAGGTCATGTTCCAGCCCGCCCCTAGAGAACAGTATTACGATCCAGTCATCAACATTAAACACCAGCGTCTCCAGTCAACGGACAACTTTGCTTATCTTGGCAGCCTCCTATCCAGATCGGCAAACATAGATTCTGAGGTCCACAATAGGATATCCAAAGCCAGTGCTGCGTTCGGAAGGTTACGTGTCACTGTGTGGGAACGGAAGGGGATAAGCATAGTCACAAAGCTGAAAGTTTACCAGGCCATAGTGCTAACCACGCTGCTGTACGCAAGCGAGACATGGACAGTGTATAGCAGACACGGAAGAAAATTAAACCATTTCCACACAAGCTGTCTACGCAGAATACTAAAAATAAACTGGCAGGACAAAATTCCAGACAGCGAAGTCCTCACAAGAGTAAAGATCCCAAGCGTCAACACCCTGTTGCAGAAGGCCCAACTGAGATGGGTCGGTCACGTTGCTCGATGCCTGATAAACGCATCCCAGTACAGTTGATGTATGGCGAGCTTGAAGGGGGCAGACGCTTAGCTGGTGGACAGAAAAACGCTTTAAAGACACTCTTAAAGTGTCTCTGAAATGCTTCGATATAGACAATACGTGCTGGGAATCCCTTGCTCAAGATCGCCAAATGTGGCGCTGTAACAACAAAAGAGGAACCCGAATAGCTGAGAATCATCGTATTGTTGAGTCACAGAGAAAACGAGCAGCGCGAAAAGACAGAGCACACAACACGCACATGTCTAACCTTGATCATGTATGCCCCACCTGTGGTCGGGGATTCTGTTCTAGGATTGGACTCTACAGTCACCTCCGCACACACCAGAGAGGTGCAACAGTACACGTCTGAGATTGTTGTCATCATCGCCATGCATGGACGGCTATTATTATTAGATGACTAGTGAGCCCGATACGGGCTTGAAATGTTCGTGTACAGTGTGGGCAAGGTATACTTGCACTTGTGGGAAGTTTTACTGCCTTTCTGTTTTGACGTCTTTGCTCCATCCGTGCTGTTCTATCTGCCTCGCAGGCCGAAGAACCGTGTCGAAGAAGTGTGTGCCAGTCTGATCTGTCTTGAGCAGCATTCTCCCAGTTGTTGACATCTATGCCAAAAGATTTCATCGAGTTCTTGAGTGTATCTTTGAATCGCTTTTCTGGCCCCCCTGTGAGCGTTTACCACTTTGCAGCTCACCATAAAGAGTCGTTTGGGTATTCAAATGTTGATATAGTTACCAACCAATGAACAACCATGGTTTTACAGAAGAATGATGAGAATCCCATGGACTGCTAAAATGACGAATGTGGAGGTGCTGAATGAGGTCAAGACAGAGAAAGCTTATCATCAATGTAAGAAAGAGGCAGTCATCATTTTTTGGGCATGTGATGAGAAAGGGAGGTTTAGAACACATTGTAACAACTGGTAAGATCGAGGGGAAAAGGAAGACAGAGAGAGAAAATTTTAGATAGCCTGACATCATGGCACGGAAGAGCGTCAACATGTGAGATGATAGCTAACATCAGAGATTTGTGGAGATCCATGATCGCTTACGCCAGCCGGCACCTGATGATGATGAACAAGCATGTGATAAAGTGAGCAACCAATCAACAAGATGTGGACATAATGGAAAAACCAATCACAATCACTTGAAAGTAATGAACAACCAATCAAAAAACACATGAACAACCAATCAAGATACACACTTACATAATGAACAACCAATAAGCAACCAATCAACATGGCAACCAGTAAACAATACTGTAAATTTAATAAGCAATTATTCAACAAACATGTAGAAAAATAATGATTAATCAACAGACAAACACATGTGCATAGTAGGCAACCAATCATGAACCACATGGACATGATGAGCTGCCAATCAACAAATACATGGATATAATGAGCAACCAATGAGATGTCCAGTAGCTGACCCGCCATGCTCAAATAATAAACATCCTGAATCCACCTTTTCTGTGGTCTTCCTCTTCTCTTTGTCAGTATGCCTCCTTCCACAATGGTCTTCAACCCTTCAAGTCTTTTTGACATGACAAAATACTTTAATTTGTTCATTTTTTGGGTATCATCAGCATTTTATTTTCATCTTGAGTTCTTTCTGGATAGATCTATTTGTTCTCTTCTCTGTCTATGCTATATGTATGACTCTTCTGTAACACATATTCAAAAGCACATATATGCTTTTTCACTGCCCTGTTAAACATCTATTTTCACTATCATACGTTGTTATTGGGAATATGCATGCTCTTAGTATTCTGATCTTTGTTTTTCTATCAGTTTCATTCCATACTGTTTTAAGCTAAGTTTTTGAATGGATGTTTTTGTTCTTTTAATTTCATTCATTCCATTTCATGTTAGCAGTGTTATACTCTACATATATAGCTGATGTACTGTGTGGCCTAGAGGTTAAGTGCTTGCATCTCGTGCCAGAGGTAACTGGTTCGCTTCCTTGTGGAGCCATCGGGATATTTTTTCAGAGGTCCCTGATCTCAGTGTAGGTGAGATCGAGTTCCAAGTCATATAGGAGACGGACGATAAAACGTAGGTTGTGTGAACACGTAAAAGAACCCCATGGCAGTTCAAAATCGAAAAGATCAGGCTGGAAAGCCGCTGCCTGGACAAAAATCATTAGAAAAAGATAAAAAATATAATTCCTACAAAATATCGTCACCACCTCCAAATTACATCGGAGACCCTCGCCGGTTCTACGGAGTTCGTGCACTGTAGCTAAGATCTTCCTGTGTAAGAAAGAGATCGGAGCACACATGGTTACTCACTGAAGTGCAATGATGATGGTCTTATCAATCAGATATAGTTATTATCATACAGTTACAGGCCATACCCAGATAGATATGAACACATAAAGATGTGACCATAAAGAGATAGAGGCGGCAGTGCAGAAATAGCCTCAATAGCATAGTGATTAGTGCTTGATGGGTGAGAGGTCTGGGTTCCTTTCCACAGTGTACGTGGAATATTTTTCCGCCTGCAGCGGCTGACTAGTCAACCCAGCCTCAATTGGGTACAAGAAAAGCACTGGGAAATAGAGGCAGCTGCTGTGTACCGATGGTCAATGAAAAAATACGGACCTAACCCCGAATTCACCATCCCTCATTCTACGATACAAGGAGTTCTATTACTATCTTATACATAGATACAACCGTACAGAGATATATGCGATCATACAATCACATGCCAGTAGTAGCATTGGTTAGGACAGCTCTCCGATGGACAGCGGATGGGAAAAGAAGTCCTGAACGACAACAGCAAACATCTAGAAAAACTAACGTGAAAACAATTAATAGAAAGGTGGCTTAAACGGAAACAATTGAAATCTGGCCAGGAATGCGGGAGGGCCATTCAGAGCCACGACTGTTTGATGCTGAACCCGACTTTGCTAGCGGATTTCCGCCATGTTTGGTCGGGTATTTTCCGGTTTCGTTTGCTGAGCTACTGAGTTAGTGCTTGAGCAATGAATGTTACATGGAATGCTTTTTGCTGTGTCAACCGTGCGTTTGTTGTGTGTATTCAGAAAATGGCGGACAGCGGCTATGACAAACAAACTCAATCTGCCGTATGCAGTTATATTGCGGTGCAGAAAGCTGGATTTTGTCGTGATTGATGTTCCCTTCGACAAAATTGCAATTCAAGTGATGAACAGTTTTGTGTTGCTACATTAGCGACGGCCATTTTATGCGGTGCAGGTTGCTTTTTGTGTCGGTACGAGGCTGTTTCATTCTGGAAACATTTCACAGTTGTTAGCATTTCGTGTGATTTTCATTGACACAGGAACGGAGCAATTATGGGGTGACCTGTTGCAGTGAAGTTGGAACCGTACTTGTTTTGGGAACGCCTTATCTATCAAGTGGGACACGAAAAGGATATACAGTGTATGTTCTTTCAACAGCCAACTATAAGCTCATACGGTCGGCGGACTCTGGTACAAATTCTAGGAAATAAGACTGCAACCGTCACGTGACCTCGCAGTAGTCCAGTACTGTATATGGACGAATTCATTTTAAAAATCAACACAACATGCTAAATCAAGGTTATATTATGTAACAAGTTCAGTTTAACAATAAGTAATATCAATATTTTAAATATTTTTCACCAATAAATAACCATGGAATTGATTAAAATTGCACAAAGTCTTGCAGTGTTCTACTAATGAATGAAATGAAAATCGTGGCATATCCCAAAGGACGTAGCCATCAACCACAGTAAATGAGTCGTTGATTTTCTAGGCACCACTTATACGTTCAGTAGTTTGCCATTGCTTTCTGAACGGTGAGGTCTATTTTCACCTTTTGTAAAAATCCACGGAAACAAATCTGCTTCCAAACTTGCCCACCGTGGGATTTGAACCAGGTATGCTTGGGTTCGTGATCAAGCTCACTACTGCTTGAGCTAGTCGCTCACAAAACGTTCTACTAAACATATATAAAATCCAGCCCCACAACTGAAGCTAGGTCAGGGGTTTCCCGGTCAGTTATGCGGCTCAATATTAGAGTTGGCCGTGGGGACTGCCTAGAGTAGTTGATAGTAGCTCGGCCTGCTAGCTGTGAGACGCCTCATAGCTCGGGTTCGAACCTACTGTCCGGCATTTGTTCGAGTCCCTGGTCTTACTCAGGACGATAACGTGAGTACCTCTGAAGTCGGAGAAAATCTGCCTGTATGGCGAGGGAATACTAATTACGAGTACATTGAGCACACGGCTGCCAGTGTAAAGTAATTTACAATGTGCACGCTGCTGCCATTGTAAGAAATTGGAAAAACGGATTTTCACGCAAAAATCAGTTTCAGAGATGAAACTTCGTCTGAGTTGAAAGCGGACGAAAAAAAGAGTTGGCCGTGGTTCTTTCATGTGGGTGAGGTCATAGATAGAATTATGGGTCGTCTTGGTAAATTTCTTTTGACATTGGTGACCTCTTCTCCACACAACCTTCCATTTATTATGTTTCTTTTCTCCAATCCTGCTTTTCTTCACAGCGTCAGAATACGATGAGATGTCTAAAACTGGCCTTTGTGTGCGCTTTATAAACATCGTCTTTCATAGCCTCTGTTATCTCTGAGGTTCCCTTTTATATTTCTTCTTCGAACGCTCCATATCGACCACCTGTCAACCACTCTGTGTGATTTGTATGTAATCTAAGCCTAGGAGCGATTGTACATTTTGCCAGTTATGTGCCTACAAGTAGGTCAGCATATCCGATGCTTTTTATTTACTAGAGTAGCTTCCATAGGGCCTACATCAGTCGCCTCTTACGACATGCTGTGTAGGTCACAGTGGTACTATTCTTTGCTTCCCTTGCGGCCCAGACACCACATGGGAGACTTTTATATCTGGAATGTAGATTACTAATTTTGATCTCATTGCAAAAGTTGTTTTCGACCTATGAAATGGTTGAAGATCTGGTTCATAAGTGCTTTGGCAACATAACGCTCGGGGTGAAAGTTCAGGTTGACTGCCGCCACGCTCATGTCCCAGCCATCCAGATACATGACCTTGTCATATAAGGGGGAGAACTCTCGTTTCAAAATCTGGTTAAACTCAAAAGCAAAAACGTCACCTCCGGCCGCATGTATTGGCCATCCCTTGTAGATCACGTGTGTGCCCCTGATGGCAACCCTAGCTCTAGGGTTTCTGTTCAACAGACGCTGGACACCTCTTATAAGATCCTTAACATGAAGCACATAAAGTGGAAGACTGTAAGTAGAAAATAGAAGAACCACAATAGTTACTATTAGGAGTATATAAACAATGACGAAACACGTAATAACAAAGTACTGTAGTTTTACAAAGAATACACAACATTTTGACCAAAAGGCCTTTGTCAAGCAAACAATACAACAGAAGTGACGAATTTCACAGCACATACATACAGGCTCATCTCTCTTTCTCTCATTATCAGACATACACTATCAGAGATAAATCCTGTGGTATTGTTTGCTTGATAAAGGCATTTTGGTCGAAAAGTTGCTGTGTATTGTTACTGTATTTGTAAAACTACACTACTTTGTTATGACGAGTTTTGCTATATTTTACTACATTTTTAAACAGCTACATAGTTTTATGCAGTCTTCCTATTCACCATTGCTACATAGTTTTACTACAGTCTTCCTATATCACCATTGCTACAGTCTTCCTATATCGCCATTTGCTACATGTTTACTGCAGTCTTCCTTATATCGCCATTGCTATATAGTTTTACTGCAGTCTTCCCTTACATCGACATTGCTACATAGTTTTACTTCAACGAGTGCTCTCCTCCTATATCGATAGTAGATAAAACAAGAAAACTAAACAACATCCACACAAGTTGTCTCCGTAAACTTCTCAAAATAAAATTATAGAAGAAACTTCCAGATACCAAAGTCCTCATAAATGCTGATTTGTTACTAAACTGGCGTCACAATACTCCGGGCAGACCCATAGGTGCTCAGTCTCCGCCAACAGATGTCGAAGGGTATGCATACTGATGGTCCCTGCTGCTCGCTGGTTAAACACACTACTCTCTCTGCCCCTCAAGCATCCACTGAGATTCCAAGTATTCACATCTTGCTGCGGAAGGTGTAGGCGAAGAACTGGGCAGGTTATTGGAAGCTTTATAAACACATCACAAAGCAAATGATGTATGGCGAGCTACAGGGTGTTCAACTTAAAAGCAGCCCCAGTGATAAATATAAATTTGCCAGGTACGCATTGCATCTCCGTCTATTTACTTTTTAAACCGGTTCTGACTAGCTCGTTTTACGTCACATTTGTTCATCGTCCCTTCCCGCACTACAATTACACACCATCACACAACCTTGACCTATACTACGTCATAACTGAACCTTCTCATTTCCATACATATATGCCAGATTAGCTCCATTCATGGGCTGCTTTTAAGTTGAACACCCTGTAGATGGTGTAACCGATAGGCTGGTGGACAGAAAACGATTCAAAGACACTCTAAAATGTATCTTTAAAATGCTTCGATATAGACATCATGGGCTCGGAATTCCTTGCTGAAAGGCAGAGAAAATTATCTGCACGAAAAGACAACACAAAACACCCACATGTCCAGCCCTGGTCATGTTTGACCAACCTATGGTAGAGGATTGTTGTTTCAGGATTAGACTCTACAGTCACTGTAGAAATCCTAACCTGAACAGTTTCGCTGTGACTGCACTAGTCTTTCGACCATTACATTCTGCAGGCTCACGTGTCACCTATCATACACCGTCCTAAAATGCGGTACTACCGGCAGTAACGACATTTTTTAAAAATATTTAAAAAATGAAGAATAGGGACACTTTAAAAAATAGGTTAAAAAAAAAATAACTCACGAGAACTGTGAGAAATGAAGGTAAAGATGACAAACTGCAAGCACGTCCTCCGTATCGCCGATTTCATCCAGCCACGCTGACAGTGGTTTGTTGAACTTTCGAAAGTGATCCGGATGTGGTAAATTAAATGGATGCGCATGCGCTCTGAAGAAGACTTTGATACCAAACTGTGGATCTGAACAGTTCATTGGACCAGGAAACGGAAGTTCTTTCAGGGAGTTCATTGTACAGAAGTCACGTCGTGCCAGTTTGAACATTTCTTTCATGTTGGAATCACCCAAAAAATATAAAGATTTGTTCTGTAACCAGTTTCTGAAATATGAAAATAGTTGTTTAAAGATCAGATAAAAGTGGTCACATTTTAGAAGTCAAATTAATATTTAGGAGATAAATATTGTACTGCAATAAAAAAAATATAATGAGCCTGTAATCTGTGTGTATTTTCTACATACAAGGTTAAATTTTCAACCTTGCTTAGAAGCAATTTTTACAGCAGATGAAAGTATCGATAGCGAAATCAACAATCGTTGCACCACTGTTGTCACATAAAGAGATACCGCTAAAAACTAAAGCAAATCTCATACTATACTCACACTATGTTACCAGTGTCAAACATGGCCAATAACAGCAGCCAATGACCGGAAAATCATAACAACAGAGATGAGGTGTCTTAGAAGAGCTGCAGGTGTGACAACAAGAGACAAAATTACAAATGAAGAAATCAGAAGAAGACTGGATGTGAAACCAGTCATGCAATTCATAACAGAACAACAGGTTAAATGGTTTGGGACACCTGACAAGAATGCCCTGGTATCGCCTGCCACAGAGAGCCGTAAAACACGCACACATTAGATCACTACGTCCCCCCACGTAACACTTTTATAAAGAAGTAAATGGTGGAAGAGAAGAAGAAGGTTGAATGCAATCAGCATCAAATAACTTTATCCCGAGTAGAACTTTGCCACCGTAACATTCCTTCGGGATTTCTCTATCTTATAGGCCAGATGCCCGGCCCTGTAACCGTCGTACTCAAATCATCATTTAAATTCTGAATCCATCTTCTCTGTGTTCTTCCTCTTCTTCATTTTGCTGTGATGCTTCATTCCATGATGGTCTTCTTCAACTCCTCGTGTCTCTTGATATGTATAAAATACTTCAATGTTATTATTTGTAGCATCAGCCAGTTTTCTTTGATTTTGTGTTTTTTCTAGATAGATCTATTTGTTCTCTTTTCTGTCCAAGATATACGAATGACTCTTCTGTAACACATATTCAAATCCGCCAGCCCAGCGTGTTCGTAGCGCGTTGGACGACGGGTGACGTCGTGAGTGCGGTTCAATTCCGCGGGCTGGCAGAAAAGCCACAGGTTCTCCAGATTTACGATGTTCGTGGCACCGAACCGAAGGGTTACGATGTCCATGGCACCGAGTCGAAGAGTTGAAAGCTCAAGTGCTTCTGGATCGGAAAAACACACAAAAACACACATATTCAAAAGCATAAATATTTCTTTTTACCTATCTTGTTAAATGTTCGTGCTTCACACCCATAAGTTGCGACTGAGAATATGCATACGTGTGGGAGAACTACAGGTAAGATATACTAGCATGTGAACTACAGGTAGAAAATACTAACATGAGAACTACAGGTAGGATATTTTAACATGAGAACTACAGGTAGAATATACTAACATTAGAACTACAGGTAGGATATACTAACGTTAGAACTACAGGTAGGATATACTAACATGAGAACTACACACAAGATATACTAACATTAGAACTAACGCACAAGATGATGATCTTAACCTTTCAAAGTCGATCATCAATTTCTTGCTGTCACATTCTGTTGCATGCCATTTATGTTTGAAGAACCAACCAGTGGGCTGATACTGCATCCACGTGTTCTCGTGTGGAATCTGCCAACACGGAGTCTGTGACCCTTGAAAGTTGGCACCTGTCATAAATATCATTGAACAATCTATATCAAGTATTTAGATAAGTGCACCGTTTATTTTTGCTAACTATGAAAATAAATTGCCGGCGATCAGGCAGTCATATCAACAACAGAGGAACAGCTACAGCAACACATTAACAGACCCCAGTTAACATGCAAGGAATACAATATGAGAATAAACATCGACAAAACCGAAGTAATGACATTTGTTAGAGAAGAAAACACTATCAATATCTCCATTGACAAACGCCAATTACAACAAGTCAAAGACTTTACATACCTCAGTAGGTCCGTGCCGTGCTATGATACAGAGAGGCGGTCGCATCAGGCGGCACCGTAGGGAAGGGGGCGGCATAAGTAACGAAATAAAAAAACACAGTTGAACGTTATTTTAAAGAAAAACATTTGAGGGAGGCATTTCGAAAACTTGCACCATACTGAGAAAATATACCGTACGGCCCTGTACTCCGAAGCATTTTTTTTCAGCAAACGGAAGAATAACTATGAAATTCAACACAGATGCAACAAAGCAAATCAAATGATAGGGCAAATGGCGCCAATTTTAAGATGCAAACAGTCACAATGAACACAAAAAGAGCAATGTTCAACACAATCTTTCAAACCTGGACACAGACAACAAACGATAGAAGAAAACTAGTAACGACAGAGATGAAGTGTCTACGCAGAATGCTGGGTGTAATAAGAAGAGACCGGTTGAGAAATGAAGACATCAGGAAAAAGTGGGTACATCAGTACTAGACTTCATCAAGAAACAACAAATTAAATGGTTCGGCCACGTAAGAAGATTACCAACAGACAGTGCACCCCAAAGAGCAATGCTGCTCTGATACAATAATAATAATAATAATTCCTCTCGTACCGTTATAAGTTACATAGGTCCTGCAAGCAATTTCTCCATACCGCTCTATCCTGGGCAACACGCCCAATCTCCTCCATGGAACTGAGACCGATATTTCCTGCCTCTCTCAGCAAAGTTCGCTTCAGGGTCTCCTTAGTCGTCCTCTCTTTCTTGAACCCTTTGCATCCCACTTCAATGCCTGCTTTGATATTCGTTGATCATTTCTCCTCAAGGTGTGCCCAACATATCTCCATCTTCTCTTTCTTATAACAGTTGTCACTAGTGGTTGACCAGACATGTCTCTGATTTCATCACTTCTCCTGAATTCGTTCCATTTTATATTCATTATTTTTCGCAATCTATTTTCAAATACATTCAACTTGCTTTCTATATCTTTAGTCATTTTCCAACTCTCGCTGGCATATGTTAGAATTGATACAACATTTGAATTGAAAATTCGTAATTTAGTTTTAATACTATATAACTTGCAGTTCCATATTTTATTTAGACTTTTAAAAGCTGATGTTGCTTTGCCAATTCGTATCATAATTTCTTTTTAACATTTCCTGTGCAATCAAAATTGCTACCCAAATAGGTGAACTACTCTGTTATTTTTATCATTTTAGATTCCAGTGTGATATCTGCATTACTTGCCATATGTGTCTTCATTATATTTGTTTTTCATAGCTTATCTGCAGTCCAACTTTTGATGCTATAGATGACAAGTTGTCTGTTTTTCTTTGCATATCTTGGTTGTTTCACTTAACAAGGCAATATCATCTGCAAAATCCAAATCTTCTAGTTGACTATTTTCTACCCAATCGATGCCAGTTTCGCCCCTGCAACATTTTCGCATCACCCAGTCAATGGCCACTCCAAACAATAGCGGAGATAGAATACAGCTTTGATACAATGGGTACAAAGCAAAAGGTCGGCCACGCAAAAGATGGACTTCAGAGATAACAGAGGCGACGAAAGAGACTATCTACGAAGCGCATCTGCACCCAGATCAACATCAAAAATCCTTCACAGGTCTGCACCCAGATCAACATCAAAAATTCTTCTCAGGTCTTCACCCAGATCAACATCAAAAATACTTCTCAGGTCTGCACCCAGATCAACATCAAAAATCTTTCTCAGGTCTGCACCCAGATCAACATCAAAAATTTTTCTCAGGTCTGCACCCAGATCAACATCAAAAATCCTTCTCAGGTCTGAACCCAGATCAACGTCAAAAATCTTTCTCAGGTCTGCACCCAGATCTTCTTATCTTATCTTATCTTAACCACATTTGCCGTGAAGCGTCGTGGGAGAGTTAGTTTCTATCTTGTGCCAGGTGTGTTGCGCTTGACGTTGTCAGTTCATGCTTTCGCAGGACTCTGAGATGTTATCTATCCATCGTGTTCTTGGCCTGCCTCGTGCTCTGCGCCCTGAGTGTCGATTATTATAGGCACGTGATGGTAGTAAATGTGGTTCCATTCTCATTAGATGGCCGAACCACTTGAATCTTTGCTTCTCGATGTACTGTATGCATGGTATAGTACCAACGATGCTTCTGATATTCTCGTTTCTCACTCTATCTCGTCTTGTAACGTTGACAGCTTTTCGTAGACATCTCATTTCACACGTTGTAATCTTTCTTTCTAGTGTCTTAGTCAGGGGCCATGTTTGGCACTGATATCAGAGAGTTGGAATAAATATGCAGTTTATCAGTTGACGTTTGACTGCCATGTTAATGCTTGGATGTTTTAATAGTGGTGACAGTTGGTATGTCACTGCATTTGCTTTCTGGCATCTAGTCTCGATTTCTCTGTCCATCAACATCAAATATCTTTCTCAGGTCTACACCCAGATCAACATCAAAAATATTTCTCAGGTCTGCACCCAGATCAACATCAAAAATCCTTCTCAGGTCTGAACCTAGATCAACATCAAAAATCCTTCTCAGGTCTGAACCCAGATCAACATCAAAAATCCTTCTCATGTCTGAACCTAGATCAACATCAAAAATCCTTCTCATGTCTGAACCTAGATCAACATCAAAAATCCTTCTCATGTCTGAACCCAGATCAACATCAAAAATCTTTCTCAGGTCTGAACCCAGATCAACATCAAAAATCTTGTTCATGGCTACATCCACATACCGGAACACAATACTAAAAACAACAGTTTTTAGGACTAGTCCAAGGCCATAGGACCACACCAAGAAAAAGGCAAATACGCTTTGATATAACCAAAAAAGACGTCTTAGGTTGAAAGAATCGTGCCTCAGCCATATAGAGGCTTAATCCACCATCTAACAAACAATATACACGTGCAGTATTACATTTGTTTTACTATATACTATGTTCCATGCCAGACATAGACCATTGAAAAAGCGGCGGAGAAGATCATTAATGACTTTGAATACAAATGCTACAGAAGAGTACTTAGAATATCATGGGCAGAGAAGAGAACAAACGCTTCTCTCTCTCTCTTGCGTTCCCGGCCTAGACTGATGGACCAACTTCTATCATGAATTTTACTGTTGTTTTTGGGACTCCGTTTCTCCGTACAGCTTTTCGCGAAGCTCTGTGTGTTGTGGCCAGTACTCTTTCCGTATACCTGCTAATCGTTGACAGTCTTGCAAGACGTGTTCTGCCGTCATGTCTGCCATATTGCAGGGGCACAGGCTAGTTGTGCCAATTTTAAATTTATGGAACATGTGGGCTCGGAGCTTGTTGTG
The DNA here is from genome assembly GCA_020796225.1 of Arion vulgaris. Classification (NCBI taxonomy): domain Eukaryota; kingdom Metazoa; phylum Mollusca; class Gastropoda; order Stylommatophora; family Arionidae; genus Arion; species Arion vulgaris. The sequence continues at coordinate 24,264,705 of CM036758.1, read as the reverse complement.
GCCGGTACGGAGGCGAAGTATGGCAACTTGTTCGCGTCGAGAGAGACCATAGTATCCGTCACTGGCTGTGTGCTGAGGGTGGTCTTTTGCCCATTTGCTTCTATAGTGCGAACCGATGGTTGTTTTGACTTCCTCATAACCGATCTCGAGATAAGTCTGAGGTAGTCGCCCGCCCTCTTTGGCTAGCTTGTCGGCTGCTTCGTTTCCCTAACGTTGCAGTGTGAGAACAAACGCTTCTGTTCTGCAACAGCTTAATATTAAAGAGAGTTGGCTATTAAATAACATAAAAAACAAGGAAAATGAAATATTTCGGAAACATCAAACGACATGAGTGTCTAGATAAGATAATTTTAGAGGGAATGATGCATGGAAGAAGAATGAGAGGACGACCTAGAAGACGATGGATGCAATATGTCATTGACGAGCTGAGAATGACTGCTGCTGGCATCGGTCATCTTGCACAGAACAGAAAGTTTTTCAGGACTGTTGTCATGGGAGCCAAGTTCTGGACGGAAAAACTACTTGATGATGATATGCTAAGTTACTATCTTCCCTGGGCAGGAACTGGACTTACCTGTAACTGTCAGCAATGAGTTGTTGAACGGAATAGTCCTGATATATGGCTCCCTGTGGAAACAAGGCGTTAAAATAGCATCTCTATCAGTCAGATGTTTTAACAATACCAAGTAATGTGTTAGTTATCTTCTTCTTCTTTGCGTTCGTTCTTTACGACCAATTTTAATCACTCTTTGTAATCTGTGTGATCTTTGCCAAGAACGTGTGAACGGTGCACATTGGTTTGGTAGGCCCCTAAACGCATAGACTTCTACACGTTTTGGACATGTGCATACGATTTCAGCCTAACCTCTTTAGTCGCCTCTTACGACATGCGTGGCAGGTAACAGTGGTTCTATTCTTTACACCCCAAATTTGGGCTCTGGTAACCACTCGGGCTCCGATAACGACTCGGGCGTGTGTTAGTTATAATAATAACATTAATCTGTTAGTTGTAAAAATAAAACTAATGTGTGAGTTAAACATGTCATCATGTCTCCATATCATGGACAGAAATATGGTTTTATAGAAGAAGAATGAGAATATCATGGACAGAAATGTGGTTTTATAGAAGATCTATGAGAATATCATGGACATAAATGTGTTTATAGAAGAATTGAAAATATCATGGACAGAAATGTGGTTTATTGAAGTAGAGATATCTTGACAAATATGATTTATTAAAGATAGAATATCATGGACAGAAATGTGATTTTATAGAAGAGGCATGAGAATATCATGGACAGAAATGTGGTTTTATAGAGAATTTTAAAATATCATGGACAGAAATTGGTCTTATGAAGAACAGGAGAATATCATTGGACAAAATATGATTTTATAGAAGAGTATGAAAATATCATGGACAGAAATGTGATTTTAAGAAGAGTCATGAGAATATCATGGACAGAAATGGGGTTTTATAGAAGAATGAGAATATCATGGACAGAAATGTGGTTTTATAGAGAATTTAAGAATATCATGGACAGAAATATGATCTTATAGAAGAAGCAGGAGAATATCATGGACAGAAAAATGATTTTATAGAAGAAGCATGAGAATATCATGGACAAATGTGTTTACAGAAGATATGAGAATATCATGGACAAAATGTGTTTTACAGAAGAATTATGAGAATATCATGGACAGAAATGTGGTTTTATAGAAGAACTATGAGAATATCATGGACAGAAATGATTATATATAGAAGATGTTATGAAAAGAATATCATGGACAGAAATTGATTTTATAGAAGAGCAGGAGAATATCATGGACAGAAATGTGATTTTATAGAAAAAGCATGAGAATATCATGACAGAAATGTGGTTTACAGAGAATTAAGAATATCATGGACAGAAATGTGGTTTACAGAAGAATAGGGAGAATATCATGGACAGAAATTGTTTTATAGAAGAACATGAGAATATCATGGACGAAATGTGGTTTTACAGAAGAATTTGAGAATATCATGGACAGAAATGTGGTTTTATAGAAGAACTATGAGAATATCATGGACAGAAATGATTATATATGATGATTTATGAAAAAAGCAGACAAGACCAGATTGTTTTTAAAACGCACCAAAAGGAGACAATCAACATTATATGGACATGCTGAGAAGAAACATTGAATACAATGTTACAACGGGCAAGATACAAGGAACGGAGATAGAGTCAACATAGAGGACAATTTCAGACAGCTTAACATCCTGGCGCGAAAACAGTATCAGAACTCATAGCTAGAACAAAAGACAGAGTAATCACCTGCTGTAATTTATCCAGGAACCTAAAGTGGCATTGGCGAAGAAGTGTGACCCAGTTGTCTATAATGATGATGATGGACATCATCAAATATCTTGTCCGGATCAGAACTTTGGTACACCAACAGCCCTTCTAAATTTCACTCTCTCCCGCCTCTGTAGCCGTCATGATGAAACCATCAGTTACATCCGGAATTCATCTTCTCCGTGGTCTTCCTCTTATCCTCTTTGCCCGTATGCCTCCTTCCATAATGGTCTTCTCCAGCCCCTCGTGTATTTTTATATGTCCAAAATACTTAAATGTTCTCACTCTTTTTTGTAGCATCAGGAAGTTTTCTTTGATTTTATTTGAAGTTATTTCTAGACAGATCTATTTGTTCTCTTCTCTGTCTATACTATACGGAGGACTCTCTTGTAACACTTATATTCAAAAGCACTTATATGTTTTTCCACTGCCACATCTCATTAGTCGCCTCTTACGACATGCGTGGCAGGTAACAGTGGTTATATTCTTTGCACCCCACATTTGGGCCCGGTAACCACTCGGCTACTCCAGCTAATAACTGTACTGACTGCCTGATTGCATGGTCAGTTTAGCGCTCTAGCTAATAGTGGAAGACATTAACAAGACAGTGGAAGACATTAACGAGACAGACAGTAGAAAAGCATTAACCAGACAGTGGAAGAGTATTAACCAGACAGTGGAAGAGCATTAACCAGACAGTGGAAGACATTCACAAGACAGTGGAAGACATTCACAAGACAGTGGAAGACATTAACAAGGCAGTGGAAGACAATACAAGACAGTGGAAGCCATTAACAAAATAGTAGAAGACATTAACAAGACAGTGGAAGACATTAACAAGACAGTGGAAGACATTAATCAGACAGTGGAAGACATTAACAAGACAGTGGAAGACATTAACAAGACAGTGGAAGACATTAACAAGACAGTGGAAGATATTAACAAGACAGTGGAAGACATTAACAAGACAATGGAAGACATTAACAAGACAGTGGAAGACATTAACGAGACAGTGGAAGACATTAACAAGACAGTGGAAGACATTAACAAGGCAGTTGAAGACATTACAAGACAGTGGAAGCCATTAACAAAATAGTAGAAGACATTAACAAGACAGTGGAAGACATTAACAGGACTGTGGAAGACATTACAAGACAGTGGAAGCCATTAACCAAATAGTAGAAGACATTAACACGACAGTGGAAGACATTAACAGGACCGTGGAAGACATTACAAGACAGTGGAAGCCATTAACAAATATTAGAAGACATTACAAGGCAGCGGAAGACATTACAAGGCAGTGGAAGACATTACAAGACAGTGGAAGCCATTAACCAAATAGTAGAAGACATTACAAGGCAGTGGAAGACATTAACAAAACAGTGGAAGACATTACACGACAGTAGAAGACATTAACAAGACAGTAGAAGACATTAACAAGACAGTGGAAGACAATAACAAAACAGTGGAAGACATTAACAAGACAGTAGAAGACATTAACAAGACAGTGGAAGACATTACACGACAGTAGAAGACATTAACAAGACAGTAGAAGACATTAACAAGACAGTGGAAGACAATAACAAAACAGTGGAAGACATTAACAAGACAGTGGAAGACATTAACAAGACAGTGGAAGACATTACAGACAGTAGAAGACATTAACAAGACAGTGGAAAGCACATATATGAATATAAATGTAACAGAAGAGTCTCCAGTAAAACATGTAGAAGACAGAGTAGAAAACATATAGATATATACAGAATGTACTCAACATTAAGGGCAACTGCTAATGCTACAAGTAAGAATGAGGCATACTGGCAAAAGGAAGACCACGAGAAGATGGATTCAGGATGTAACTGATAATTTGAGAATAACTGCGCAAAGGTGGGATATCTGGTCTAATTGAGAGAGAAATTTCAAAGGACTGTTGGGGCAAAGTTCTGCTAGGGCCAAGCTATTTGATAATTAGAAACATGTCTGCAGCGTTATACAGCAAATGCCTGAAAATTTCTACTGTCTTTGGGTTCATAACAAACAAGCAAGAGGCTGCTTATGAATCTTAATAATTGTAATGTCTGTGTGTTTCTGTAAGACTTCTAATAATTGTAATGTCTGTATGTTTATGTGAGACAGTAAGACTTCTAATAATTGTAATGTCTGTGTGTTTCTGTGAGAAAGTAAGACTTCTAATAATGGTACTGTCTGTGTGTTTCTGTGAGACAGTAAGACTTCTAATAATTGTACTGTCTGTGTGTTTCTGTGAGACAGTAGACTCTAATAATTGTAATGTCTGTGTGTTTCTGTGAAAGTAAGACTTCTAAAACATTGTAATGTCTGTGTGTTTCTGTAAGAAAGTAAGACTTCTAATAATTGTAATGTCTGTGTGTTTCTGTAAGAAAGTAAGACTTCTAATAATTGTAATGTCTGTGTGTTTCTGTAAGAAAGTAAGACTTCTAATAATTGTAATGTCTGTGTGTTTCTGTAAGAAAGTAAGACTTCTAATAATTGTAATGTCTGTGTGTTTCTGTAAGAAAGTAAGACTTCTAATAATTGTAATGTCTGTGTGTTTCTAAGAAATAAGACTCTAATAATTGTAATGTCTGTGTGTTTCTGTAAAAATAAGACTTCTAATAATTGTACTGTCTGTGTGTTTCTGTAGAAGTAAGACTTCTAATAATGTAATGTCTGTTGTTTCTGTGAGATAGTAAGACTTCTAATAATTGTAATATCTGTATGTTTTTGTTTGTGTGTTTCAAAAGCTACCAACAATACCAGAAAAGACAGAGTCACCAACATCAGCATAAGAAAGAAAATTGGCACAGAACCTTGCTTGAATTACATTGAGAAACAAAGAATGAAATGGTTTGGCCACTTAATAAGAATGCATCCAAACTCCACAATAGACGGAGTCTTCTACAACAGAACATCAGGGAAGAAGGCGAGAGGAAGACCACGAAAAGATGGTTAGATGGTATAGCAGAATCCTGTCAAAGAGAAAAATAACAATCACCCAAACCACTAGAACAGTGCAAGACAGAAAAAAGCCACGACACTGGGCAACAACCTGGTATCAATGTGACGGCAAAAGAAGAAGAAGATTGTATGCTCCTGTGAGATGTGTACTTCTAATAATTGTATTTCTTGTACGTTTCTCTGAGTTGTGTGAACTGTTCATAATAACGTTTATATATGAAGAAGACGGTACACAGAAGAAAGGCCTCTAGATTTGTATTTAAAAAAAAAAAAACAATATCATTTAGTTACCTGACCTGTTCATTTTGTCTATCCATATCTTTTCACCTCTGGTAATCGGAAGAGGGTTAACAAAGTCAGCTGCTTGCGCACGCGTCCAGTCCTCACACGTAAGATTGTGACTGAATGGTTTCCCACAAAACCATGGAAGTCCTCCATTCAACGAGGTTAGGTCACAAATATCATCATATCCTGGAATCACAGGATACCACATGCACGGTGTTACTTCCCCGTAACTGCCATTTTCAAAAGCTGAAGTCAAATACCGCATAGTACCCATCACGTGGCGTAGAAATATCATAGTTCTTATAATTTCTCGCGGATGATGCAATGCCACATTTACGTTCTGCTCACCAGGCCATTTAACTGTTAAGTTAATTAAGTAACTACCATTATTAAGGTCAGCCACTAAACCATTATTTCCGTTTCCAACGGAAGAATCAGAAATCCATACACGAAGTTCGTCTCCTCCTTCCCTCTTTGCATTGCCGTAGCCATCATAAAGATCAACCCTGAGTAGAACGGAATCTCCTGTGTTTAGATTGTCCACAGAATTAAGGAATCTAACTTGTGAAGTCTCCACGTTGGAAATCAAGTTAACGTCTGTTGTAGGTGCAACCAACTTCAAAATGTCCGCCTCCAGCTGTGACAGACGAGATGAGATATTGGGCTCCGGACGAAGTTCCTGTTTCAGAATTCTTAAAAATATGGATTGGTTGTTAACTTTGGCATAAGTTTTTTGTGAGCATTCAAATGAACAAGAGATAATGGATTGACGAAATAGACTTATAATATTTATCCCACCGCTGGACAGCCATTGAGATAGAAGTTTGAAAGATGTCTCACTCTTGTATGAAGACTGAAAACTTCGACCACACCATCTGGAACTCGCGTTATTAATGCTAGTATGTTGCTGGTCGTTTACATCTCTTTGTTCTGTTCTATTTATACCACCAGAATCTGCAGGACTCGTAAGGACATATTTGAAGTCTTTATCTGTAGAGAAATTAACATCAGATGATGCTAGAACTGTTCCACAGTCTAAAAATAATGACTTTTCACCAGCTAGATCGTCTACATGGCTGATCTTTGGATGCTGCTGTTTATGGTGGTGACTTGTATTTGGATGATGTAGATGTTGTTGCTTGCTTGTATTTGGATGTTGTAGATGATGCTGCTGGTCTGTATCTAGATGTTGTAAACGTTGTTGCTGACTTGCATTTGGATGTTGTAGATGTTGTTGCTGGCTTGTATTTGGATGCAGTAGATATTGTTGCTGGCTTGTATCTGGATCTTGTAGATGATGTTGCTTATTTGTATCTGGATCGTGCAGATGATGTTGCTGGGTTGTATCTGGATCTTGTAGATGATGCTGCTGGGATCTGATCTAGATGATGTTGTGCCCATTTTCTCTTGTAAACTTGTTTTAAATATGGTGGTCACGTTACTGACTATCATGTTCTCTCGCTCCCATTTTGTCATATTTGTTGTATTAGAGCTGTCTACGTGGTTGATAATTTGGTCATCATTGTGTAGAGTGTTCATATGGTTGAAATTGTATATCTGTCTAAAAAATAACCCAGAGATAAATAGGGTATACAGGTGAACATTAATCTAGACACAAACATGATAAATATTACTTCCAGTTGGAGATAAATATGTTTAGACAGATCAGAGATCAGCTTTATTTCCAGCTGCATATAAATCTGTCTAGAAACGAACAACAGATACGATTGATCTACTATCTATTGTCTATTCCCAGGTGGAAGATGCAGTTGGCTGTCCACTCTTGCCGTTAAGAGTAGGGATGGGAGATTTAATTTGCGTTCTAGGGCCAGATGAGTCCCCCTTGTTGTGTTATATCCGTGTTTGTGTAGTGTTGTCTTGATATTGTCTATCCATCTTTTTCTTGGTCTTCCCTTAGCTCTAGTACCCGATCTCTTGTTATCTCTACAACCAGAGATAAATCGTTCTGCTAACAAATACAAGATGAGTAATCTTCTTCTTCTTCTTCTTTGAACACTCCACATCGACCAGATGTTAAACCACTTTTTGTGATGTGTATGTGATCTGAGCCTAAATGGGAGTGTACGTTGTGCCAGTTATGCGCCTACAAGTAGGCTATTTAAATATAATATATAACAATAAATTCAACAACAACGGACAGTTCTTACACATGTTTCAGTCGTCTGGTAACAGCACAATTTCATCTACCCAATGCCATGAACATGCTATATAAACAAAGTCTAATCTTATCCTTCTTCGTTTTCCTTCCAATGTCCTAGATCGAGGATTAGTCCAAATTTTCTACTCGGCTTCAACACTCCCGTTTCCTTATCTCCTGTTCAGTGATACCATCAGGACCGTGCGGTATATTTTCTCAGTATGATGCAAGTCTTCGAAATACCGCCCCTTAAATGTTTTTCTTTAAAATAACCTTCAATTGTGATTTTGATTTCACTGCTTATGCCGCCCCTTACGATTCCGCCTGATGCGACCGCCTCTATGTATCATGGCATGGCCCTGGATATCATCATTTCTCGTAGTGGTCCGTCATAAACTACTTCGACAATTCTCCAAATTGAGCAGTTCATTCAACAAAATTCGACGTCTAGTATACAAATTTAATCTAGTTATATAGTATAATTCTATCAATATAACAATATCTTGCCTTCCTGAGATCGGGAGTGAATTCTTCTGAAAATCGTTATGTTTTTGATTAAATATGCTGACCACTGGACTGCGTATCGCCTGGTGTTAATAGGTCCGTTATTCTCGAGTCACTAACCAACAGTCATATCTCGTGAAAGGCCTACTGTCTTACAGGAGAAGTTTATTGTTTTGAAGTAAGCCACAGGGTCAGACATGTACGAATGGACCATTATAACAGAGGGATGGGGGAAGAGATGACAGCTAAGCTGCCACAGAGAGAGAAGAGATACTAATCAACTTCTCATGAGTACGGTTGGCAAATGGACTTTGGGATGACTTTTGCAGCGGATGATGGAGTACGCATGTGAATTATCCAATGGACAATGACGTCGATCGAATAGTTTAACATAACATAACATACGTACATAAGGCACTTACTCAGATATCGAATAACATAACATAACATACGTACATTTTTTTAAAATCCGATCCAGAAGCACTTGAGCTGAAAGCTCTTCGGCTCGGTGTCATGGACATCGTAACCCTTCGGCACGGTGCCACGAACACCGTAAATCTGGGGAACCTGTAGCTTTTCTGCCAGTCCGCGGAGTTGAACCCGCACTTACAGAGGACTAGTCACCCGTAGTCCAACGCGCTACGAACACGCGGGCAACATACGTTCATAAGGCACTTACTTAGATATCGAATAACATAACATAACATACGTTCATACATTACTTAGATATCGAATACATACATAACATACGCATACACTTACTTAGATATCGAATAATATAACATAACATAACATACGTACATAATGCATTTACTTAGATATCGAATAACATAATAACATAAGACATAACATAACATGTACATAAGGCACACTTAGATATCAATAACATACTAACATATATACATGGCACTTACTTAGATATCGAATAACATAACATAACATGACATAACATAACATATGTACATAATGCACTTACTCAGATATCGAGTAACATAACATACATACGTAATACATTTACCAGATATCAATAACATAACATAACTACGTACATAAGGCTCGCTAGAAAGAAATAAACCAATCCAAAAATAGCCACGTTGACGACCCCCAGTGTCAGTAACATCGGCACTCTCTGGTACGCATTGGCGCATGTGCATAATGTCCTCATAACAAAAATTCAAGATAGTATATCAATATCAGCATAATATATATATATATATACAAATGAACAGATGTCTATTCAATAATTCTAATTTGAAATAAAGTAAATTTTTGGTAAGAATTCGGATGTGAATCTATGAATAGATAAATACTTGAATGCTTGAGTCACACCAGAGCCAACTATAAACTTATCAAGAGTTGGCTGTGGTCAAACGGTCTGGTTGAACCACGCGGATTGGTTGAGACTAGAACAAAGACTAGAACCACGACAGAGGAAATATCGAGTCAGTCTAGGTTAACGCAGATGACAATTTGACTTTTATATCGTGGTACAATAGAAAGTTTGCTCAAGAAATAAATCTAATTACTTTGTTTTATTCTTGTATCTTTATATATACGGATACACACATACACACACGCATATACACACACATATACACACACACACTCATACACACATATGCACTCATACACACATACCACACCTCATCACACACACACACACCATACATGCATGCATGCATGCATACATACATACATATGTGGTAGAGTGAATAATATAACAAATACTCGCCCGAGTGGTTACTGGGGCCCAAATTTGGATTGTAAAGAATAGAACCACTGTTACCTGCCACGCATGTCGTAAGAGGCGACTAAGGAGGTTTGGCTGAAAACGGATGCACATGTCCTAAAAGTGTAGAAGTCTATGCGTTTACCAAACCAATGTGCAACGTATACACGTTCTTGGCAAAGTTCAAATCATATCACAAAGAGTGATTAAAATTGGTTGTAAAGAACGAACGCAAAGAAGAAGAAGAAAACAAATACTATAACTTGTTTCGTCTGGTAGTAACCCGTATTTGACATGCTTATTCATTATTTATTACGAATATTATACCTACATTGTCTTTCTCTGTCCTCCGGCTTTTTCTTACTGTCGTCTGTTCCCTACGTCATATCTAACACCCCCTCCCCTCTGCTGCTTTTACGTGTACGCCTTCTGTGTGTTGCACATCAACGCGTGCACTCTTCTACTATATTATGTCGTGTCGCGGTATTGTCATTGATTGCCTTTTGTTCTGTCGTTGTCCTATCCTATTAGACATACATCTTCTGATTTAATTGTCGCCAGGGACGGCTCGTCATTGAGAGCCAGTGTGTCTCGCCCCACCAAGGAAACTGACCACGAGCCGCTACTGATTGTCGCCCTCGACAATCAACACCATTAAAGACTATCCCTAAGAGGAATGATAACTTGATTTGTCAGTTCACTTCACGGGATAACAGCAGACTTGTATGTGTTGGGTGGGAGGAGACTCATCATCCTCATCAGGTGTCGTCTCCACATCGAAGGTTGGCTGCAATGAATCTCCAGCATCCTCTGTCTTTCGCCTTGGTACCAGACTGTAACCTGTCCATTTCTTAAAGTTTCCTCCCACTTATCTCTCGGTCTTTCTCTTGCTCTTCCCCCTCAACTTTCCCCTCTAGTAAATATTTTATCATGGTGTCATGTCTTTTTATGTGCCCAAAATACTTTACTTGTCTGAATTTATTTCTCTTAATAATTGTTTCTTCATGCCTAGTTTCACTAAATGGAACATACTCGCCACACACGTCATGAGACGTGGTCCCCTCTCCAACATGCTGAAATTCTGACAAAGATACGAGTGAGATGTATTATTCATCCCTATCTCGTGAGGTGTACCGATACAGAAAGTATAACCGTTGATGTTATCTTATAACGTCCTGTCAGTTTCTACTGCTGCCATCAACTAAATATATTTATGCGGTATGTATAGAAATATCGATGTAAAATAACGGCAGAATATAATACAAAACAAAAACGAACAAATCGTGGAAACAAACGATTACCTAATCTGGTAATTAATGGAATAACTAAAACGTATGTGGCAAGTAATATAGTAATGACATCATTATTAGTGAAATAACAAGGATTGTACTGGGCACATCTCGTGTAGAGCCAACCATTTCTGAGACTTTTGGAATAGATCAATTATCTATTCGTCCAATAGATATATATTAGCAGTGGGGTTGCCAAGTACCATGAAAATGCGAACATCATCATATATACAGAACAATTACATTGAACTTTCCTTTTAAAGCAGTATTGGGATTTGTTTATTTTGACATTATTAACATGAAATATATCTTACTATGAACTATAATTCCATATTGTCTTTCATCTTCAAAGTCCAGTAGCCAACTTAATAATACATTAAACTTGGGTCATGCACATGGCATTGTTCTTGGACGTTACTGCTGTATCAATATAAGTTCACACCTGCATAATGTTTCACAACACTCTAATGTCGACCAAAACGTTAAGTGACTCGTAGGAACATTCTAAATGACGCCGTCCGTTGATGAATTTCTACTCTAGGCGTCATCATGATATCTCTCAACGTTACATCCAGATGTATTTTAATAGGAAATCTTCTAGGAAATAGGATATACAGGAAAACCTTGTATATACCGTTCCATTTACAAAATAGACTAGTTGTTGTGCAGTTGACAGCAGCAAATGCAACATTCTTTCATGAAGAAGTACAAACGACTGTAGAAAAGGAATACTTGTGAATTACTTGAGTACAGCTGGAGAACAAGGTCAATTCTTTGTTGACGAGAAATCTGTTGTAGCTGCTTGTAATCTAATTCACCCACAAACGACTGTTCAAACGCTGGGACGATTTGTGGTCTGTGTTCCGTAATTAAAGACATTGAACTTTGTAATCTGCAACAAATGGTGCTCTCGCAATCGGAAGTCAGAATATTCAGTACGGAAGAGCCAGAAGAAAATAATGGTATTCCTAACCCAGTTGTTGTTTGGGGATGTTTGAATGTCAACTTGGATTGTTACGGGGGATGGGTTCGTTATCCGACCGGTCTAAGAATGAAATATTCATATATCTTCTTCTTCTTCTCTTTCACCATTTACTTTTTTTATAGAAGTGTTGGTGGTAAAACGTAGTGATCTTGTGTGTTCTTGTTTTAAGGCACTTTGTAAGCTGATATTCATGTTCGTAAGGCTGTTCTTGATGCCGTCGCTCCATCTTTTGCGTGGTATTCCTCTTGCTTTGTACTCATTATACTTTTTCTGTGTGGCTCTCTGTGGTAGGCGATACCAGGGCATTCTTGTCAGGTGTCCAAACCATTTAATCTGTTGTTCTTTTATGAATTGCATAACTGGTTTCACATCCAGTCTCCTGATTTCTTCATTTCTAATTTTGTCTCTTATAGTTACACCTGCAGCTCTTCTAAGGCACCTCATCTCTGTCCTTATGATTTTCCGCTCATTAGCTGCGGTTATTTGCCATTCATATATGGATATGGATATTGTGGTATAAAACGTGGATGCCGCAATCTATGACATTGCTCCTGTCGTGATAGGGGTGCTGTTATTGACTATGTCCTATCCAGTTTTTTTCGTAGAGCTTGATATGTCTACCCGAGATTAATCTTTCGGGCTCCTCTGGATTCGTGGACTCTATCTGGTAGGTTCCTGACTGCTCGTCTGGTATCCTTATCACTGTATACAATTCCTACGAATACAGGTTGTGTAATTTATTGGTTCCCACATTTTGATCTATTCTTCACCGAACGATGCTGCCTATGGGTATGACTGTTCTGATTGGTTTAAGGCGATCCCATTTGCTTCTTATGTTGTGATTCGCCCTAACATGAGCGTGTCTTATTCTGTCTTTGTGAACGCTAGACCACTCGATATTGTCTTTATGTTGTTGTACGTTGATCATATCATCATCCACTATACTGAACGGTATCTTTGGCTGTCGTTCATACAACAGAAAATATGTAGACTTGTCGATGAATGTGGTGTTATGTTATAGATCAAAATCAGATCATTGATGTGATCGGACCACACTGTCACTGTTTTATGTCGTTCTTCGAGTGTTCTAAGCATCGATATCACGAATGTGGGCGTGGGTTCAGATCCCACTTCTGACACCATTATGTGGTAGAGTAAATAATATAACAAATACTATAACTTGTTTCGTCTGGTAGTAACCTGTATTTTACATATTTATACATTATTTATTACGGATATTATACATACATTGTCATTTTCTGTTCTCCGGCTTTTTCTTACTGTCGTTCGTTACCTACGTCATATCTAACTCCTCGTTCTGCTGCTTTTACGTGCACGCCTTTTGTGCGTTGCACACCAACGCGTGCACTCCTCCACTATATTGTGTCGTGTCGCGGTATTGTCATTACACGTAATTACAAAGTACTGTAGTTTACAAATTACAAAAACAATGACAAAATACAGCAACGTTTCGACCAACAAGGCCTTTATCAAGCAAACGAACAAACAGGAGTAACTTTGTAATTACGTGTTTTGCCAATCAAATAGTTTTACTGCAGTTCCATATATATATACTGGGTATTGTCATTGCATGTTCTTCTGTCATTGTCCTATCCTATCAGATATACATACATACATACATACATACATACATACATACATACATACATACATACATACATACATACATACATACATACATATACGTTCATCTGTTATAAGTATGTATGTTATGCAATGGCAGTTCGTGATCATTTTTGTTGGTGGGGCCAGACGCACATTTTCGGAAACATCGTGGTTTTGGGTTTGATTGTATTTTTGTATTTATTATTATTTGTATAGTCCGGGAAGTTATTCCTTCTTTACTATAATGATCTAGTACGGAGATGTTGCGCTATGGCGCCCGCGTTATGCATTTCTGGCGTCCCAAGTTACTGCGCTAGCTTTAACGTTAATCAGGACTTTAAGAGGGGGAAAATAAGCATTTCTAAATAACAGAATGTTTTTGTTTTTTTACTAGACTCCGAGAACATCATCTTCTCTCTATTGTATTCTTGTCTTCTTTTGTAACTAGTCTACTGCCACGAACTCCATCCTTTGCTTTTGCACTGAACAAAGCACCGACGTCATCTTTAAACGAATCTAAAGAGGGTTTTAAAGCCGAAGGATTGTCTTCATTGCATTAGGTTTTACCCTACATGGCTCGGTCCCTCACCGCAGAAATAGCACTTCATCTTCTTCTTCTTCTCTTCCACCATTTACTTCTTTATGGAAGTGTTGGGGTGAAACGTAGTGATCTTGTGTGTGCTTTTTTAACGGCACATTGTAAGCTGATATTCATGTTCGTAAGGCTGTTCTTGATGCCGTCGCTCCATCTTTTGCGTGGTCTTCCACTTGCCTTGTACTCATTATACTTTTTCTGTGTGGCTCTCTGTGGTAGGTGATACCAGGGCATTCTGGTCAGGTGTCCAAACCATTTAATCTGTTGTTCTTTTATGAATTGCATAAATGGTTTCACATTCAGCACTTCATTTGCCGAGAGTATTGCACAAAACACAAACTCCGTATCTCCAGCAATAACCCTAGGGGTCTGTGGGAAAAAATGAACTCGTGAACAGAACGGCGTGGTCCGGATTCAAACCCATGACATTCAACTCACAAGGCGTAACCACTTAACCACAGAGACCCTCGAAACTTATATCTTTAAACAACTAATATTAATTCTGCGGGATGGCAGAAAAAGCCACAGATTCCCCAGATTTACGGTGTTTGTGGCACCGAACCGAAGGGTTACGATGTCCATGGCACCGAGTCGAAGAGCTAAAAGTTCAAGTGCTTCTGGATCGGGGAAAAAAACCCAAAACAAACAACTAACATGCTCGTGCCGATTCTTTGATCTATCTGCCACCTTGTGATTGAAGCTTGAAGGAGTGGTGCATGGAGTTTCCGTTTAGAGTAGGAAGGAACAATGTGTTATTGATATTCGATCTGATTTATTATTTTACTTTTATATTATAACTTGATCTGTTCTAGCTGTGAAAGAAGTGCCACATTTGTTAATCAACTGTCATTAAAAATACTGACATACGGATGCGAGTAATGGACAATGAACACACAAATCGAAAAATCTCTGAGGGCCACAGAAATGTGGTTTTACAGAAGAATTATGAAAATCTCATGGACTGCTAAAATGATTAATGTTGAGGTGTTGAATGAGATCAAGACACAGAGAAGGCGTATCACCAATATAAGAAAGAGGCAGTCATAATTTTTCGGGCATGTGAGGAGGGGAGGTTTAGAACACATTGTGACAACCGGTAAAATCAGTGTAGACGAAACAGAGAAAGACAAAGAGAGAAAATTGTGGATAGCCTGACTTCATGGCACGGTAGAGTATCAACATCTGAGTTGATAGCAAACACCAACGACAGAGATTTGTGAAGATCCATGATCGTCTACGCCAGCCGGCACGGCACCTGATGATGATTATGATGTCATTAAAAATATGGCTAAGCGGCAACGGAACTACATTTTAAATTCTGAATGGAAGGATCTGTATTGTTTCATTGAATACAAAGGCAAATGTGTGTGTTTATTGTGTAACGGTAGCGTCGTATCTATTAGTTTAAAAAAAAAGTTATATAGAACGACTGAAAATAACTTTCCTACTTTCCAAATTTAGATCTATCAGTGGCGGTGTATGTGATCTTCTTTGTTTTGTCAACATCTTGAACTTCTTACTGTCGAAGTAGGTCACAGATTTAGTCAGTTTTTAACCCATGAACCAATTATAATGTTTATCAACAACACATTCGGTTCTGTTATACAACTGAACTTGGAAGTAGGGTCTGTGAAGTTTTCGAAAAGAATAATCTTGAAGAGTTGGAATTCGTAATCTGAAATCTGCAAGATGACATATATTTGAAATCCTCTCTTGCCATGTATGTCAATTTTTGGGCTTTGGTTGACAAGAATAAATATCTAATGATTAGTATAGTTTCTATGAAAATATATTGTTGCTTTGGTTCAACATAGCTATGTGACGTTTCATTTTCATATATGAACATTATCAAAGATAAAAACCGAACCTACCTGACGGACTCACCCTTAGATGATACACTAAGTCAATGGGTCGCGACCCCTTTGGGAGTCGAACGACTATTTCACAGGGGTCGCCTAAGACCATCGGAAAACACATATTTATCATAATTATAAATAAATATTTCACAATATATAATTACATATTGTTTTTGTGATTAATCACTATGCTTTAATTATGTTCAATTTGTAACAATGAAAATACATCCTACATATTAGATATTTACATTACGTCTCATAACAGTAGCAAAATTACAGTTATGAAGTAGCAACGAAAATAATTTTATGGTTGGGGTCACCACAATATGAGGAACTGTATTAAAGGGTCGCGGCATTAGGAAATTTGAGAACCACTGTACTAAGTGAAGCCTGTACCAATTACACACCAGAATTTCTTAAGCTTGCAGCGAATATGTTGTGCTAAATTTTCCACTAATTATATAAAATGTAATTACAATTTCGTTTAGTTAAATGTTGGGATTAAAACTCAGGATCACATTTTCATCTGTTATTACGATTTATTGTGTTAAGGCATCCAAACATTTCACAGGCAGCTAAGCAACAGATGATCAACAGCATTTTTATACCTACCTTGTGTTACCAGAGCCAAACATGGACATTGAGCAAAGCGCAGTCACAAAAAATAAATACATGTGAAATGCGCTGCCTGCGAAAAGTTACCAACAATACCAGAAAAGACAGTCACCAACATCAGCATAAGAAAGAAAGTTGGCACAGAACATTGCTTGAATTACATTGAGAAACATAGAATGAAGTGGTTTGGCGACTTAATAAGAATGCATCCAAACTCCACAGTATACAGTCTTCTACAACAGAACATCAGGAAAGAAGGCAAGAGGAAGACCACGGAAAAGATGGTTAGATGGCGTAGCAGAATCCTGTGATAGAGCAAAGATAACAATCACACAAGCCACCAGAACAGCGCAAGACAAAAACAGAAAACCACGACACTGGGCAACAACCCGGTAGTAGTGTGACGACAAAATAATAATAATAATAATTACGATTTATTAATAATACTATTAATATTGTTTTATTACTATTATTAGTTAATTGCATATCCTTTACAGGACTTTGCTAATCAACCCCAGCTTTTAACGCTGTTTGTGATTTTCTAGGCATTATTACGTTCAGTAGTTTGCCATTGCTTTCTGAACGGGTGGCGCCATCGGATTTTTGTAAAAACCCACGCGAAACAATTTCCAACCAAATTGTCCACAGCTTGATTCGAACTCAGAACGTCGGGGTTAATAGACCGAGTCACTATCCCTTAAGACACAGACGCAACCATTACTATTATTACTGTTTGTATTATTATTACAAACGTCATATAGCCCCGCGCATCCCCACCATCAGTCAAGTGATCCCCAGTCTACAGAAAGATTGTGAAACACTGATCTAGCATATAACTAAGGTACACAACTGAACTCATCAAGTTACAGTGTTACTTATAAAAGAGTTGAGCGCGCCTGTTCTTCTGGCTGGCAAACATATCGATGACTCTGTTGTTGAAGTTTCGAGTTTCACCAATTTTCTTCTTACGAATTGAACAAACAGCCAGTTAATTCAATCTTTCTTGGTTGATACTTTTCCTAAGGAATGCTATTATTCTTTTCAAGGGGCTGAAACATTGGTATGCATCAGCTGTTGAGACTGGAGTGGTTAGTGCAAGTTGCAGAGCTTTGTGTACTTCAGAAAACGAATGATGCATGAAAAAACTGTATAAATCAAAGACTGAATGAATATCTTTGAAAGTGTCATTGCGATCGATCACTGATAGTTCATTTTTCAATTTCTCTTGTTAATTTGTTACGGTCATAGAGCATTGACGTATATCACATAAGTGTTGGCCTTGTCAGTTTCGCCTATATACGCATTGCCACAACGTTTACAAGTGATGGCGTAGTTTATATTGCGGGACTCGCATGTAAAATCATCAATGCTAACTGCTTACAGTGGACCCTTATACAAGCTTTTCATAGCGTTAGTGTTGGCTGGTAATCGATAGCATACCAGAATATTCCACAGGGAGGTTCTGTGTATGTTTTCAAAAGCTCTACTCAAACCGATGAAATTTAGTATAATTGGAATTTAGAATTTACTAGTCAAGATTCTAGACAACTTCTTCTTCTTCTTCTTCTTTTCTCCCAAACCTGTTTGCTCTCACAGCGTCAGGTCAAGAAAAATTTATCCAATCTTGTTTGTCTCACAGCGTAAGGTCAAGAAAAAATGTCTCCCAAACTTGTTTGTCTCACAGCGTCAGGTCAAGAAGAGATTTCTCCAATCTTGTTTGCATCACAGCGTCAGGCCAAGAAGAGATTTCTCCAATCTTGTTTGTCTCACAGCGTCAGGTCAAGAAGAGATTTCTCCAATCTTGTTTGCCTCACAGCGTCAGGTCAAGAAGAGATTTCTCCAATCTTGTTTGCCTCACAGCGCCAGGCCAAGAAGAGATTTCTCCAATCTTGTTTGTCTCACAGCATCAGGTCAAGAAGAGATTTCTCCAATCTTGTTTGTCTCACAGCGTCAGGTCAAGAAGAAATTTCTCCAATCTTGTTTGTCTCACAGCGTCAGGTCAAGAAGAAATTTCTCCAATCTTGTTTGTCTCACAGCGTCAGGTCAAGAAGAGATTTCTCCAGTCTTGTTTGTCTGACAGCGTCAGGTCAAGAAGAGATTTCTCCAATCTTGTTTGTCTCACAGCGTCAGGTCAGAAGATTTCTCCAACCTTGTTTGCCTCACAGTGTCAGGTCAAGAAGAGATTTATCCATCTTGTTTGTCTCACAGCGTCAGGTCAAGAAGAGATTTCTCAATCTTGTTTGTCTCATAGGTCAGGTCAAGAAGAAATTTCTCAATCTTGTTTGTCTCCAGCGTCAGGTCAGAAGAGATTTCTCAAGTCTTGTTTGTCTGACAGGTCAGGTCAGAATAGATTTCTCCAATCTTGTTTGTCTCACAGCGTCAGGTCAAGAAGAGATTTCTCAACCTTGTTTGCCTCACAGCGTCAGGTCAAGAAGAGATTTCTCCAATCTTGTTTGTCTCACAGCGTCAGGTCAAGAAGAGATTTCTCCAATCTTGTTTGTCTCACAGCGTCAGGTCAAGAAGAGATTTCTCAAATCTTGTTTGTCTCACAGCGTCAGGTCAAGAAGAGATTTCTCCAATCTTGTTTGTCTCACAGCGTCAGGTCAAGAAGAGATTTCTCAGTCTTGTTTGTCTGACAGCGTCAGGTCAAGAATAGATTTCTCCAATCTTGTTTGTCTCACAGCGTCAGGTCAAGAAGAGATTTCTCCAATCTTGTTTGTCTCACAGCGTCAGAGTTAGTCTTAGTTCTGTCCATGTCAGTGATTAGATTTAGATAAGTTTTGTCTATGTTATTTAAGTTAGTCTTAGTTCTGTCCATGTCAGTGGTTAGAGACAGGCTCGGTTGTGTCAAAGTTATTAGAGTTAGTCTCTGTTGTGTCGGTGTCAGTGATTAGAGTCAGGCTCGGTTGTGTCAAAGCTATTAGAGTTGGTCTCTGTTGTGTCAGTGTCAGTGATTAGAGTCAGGCTCGGTTGTGTCAAATCTATTAGAGTTGGTCTCTGTTGTGTCAGTGTCAGTGATTAGAGTCAGGCTCGGTTGTGTCAAATCTATTAGTTAGTCTCTGTTGTGTCAGTGATTAGAGTTAGTCTCTGTTGTGTCAGTGTCAGTGATTAAAGTTAGTCACTGTTGTGTTAGTGTCAGTGATTAAAGTTAGTCTCTGTTGTGTCAGTGTCAGTGATTAGAGTTAGTCTCTGTTGTGTCAGTGTCAGTGATTAAAGTTAGTCTCTGTTGTGTCAGTGATTAGAGTTAGTCTCTGTTGTGTCAGTGATTAAAGTTAGTCTCTGTTGTGTCAGTGATTAGAGTTAGTCTCTGTTGTGTCAGTGTCAGTGATTAGAGTTAGTCTCTGTTGTGTCAGTGATTAGAGTTAGTCTGAGTTATGTCGATGTTATTAGAGTTAGTCTGAGTTATGTCGATGTTATTAGAGTTAGTCTGAGTTATGTCGATGTTATTAGAGTTAGTCTGAGTTATGTCGATGTTATTAGAGTTAGTCTGAGTTATGTCGATGTTATTAGAGATAGTCTGAGTTATGTCGATGTGATTAGAGTTAGTCTCAGTTATGTCGATGTTATTAGAGTTAGTCTGAGTTATGTCGATGTTATTAGAGTTAGTCTGAGTTATGTCGATGTTATTAGAGTTAGTCTGAGTTATGTCGATGTTATTAGAGTTAGTCTGAGTTATGTCGATGTGATTAGAGTTAGTCTGAGTTATGTCGATGTGATTAGAGTTAGTCTCAGTTATGTCGATGTTATTAGAGTTAGTCTGAGTTATGTCGATGTTATTAGAGTTAGTCTGAGTTATGTCGATGTTATTAGAGTTAGTCTGAGTTATGTCGATGTTATTAGAGTTAGTCTGAGTTATGTCGATGTGATTAGAGTTAGTCTGAGTTATGTCGATGTGATTAGAGTTAGGCTGAGTTATGTCGATGTGATTAGAGTTAGTCTGAGTTATGTCGATGTGATTAGAGTTAGTCTGAGTTATGTCGATGTGATTAGAGTTAGGCTGAGTTATGTCGACGTGATTAGAGTTAGTCTGAGTTATGTCGATGTTATTAGAGTTAGTCTCAGTTATGTCGATGTGATTAGAGTTAGTCTGAGTTATGTCGATGTGATTAGAGTTAGTCTCAGTTATGTCGATGTTATTAGAGTTAGTCTGAGTTATGTCGATGTTATTAGAGTTAGTCTGAGTTATGTCGATGTTATTAGAGTTAGTCTGAGTTATGTCGATGTTATTAGAGTTAGTCTGAGTTATGTCGATGTGATTAGAGTTAGTCTGAGTTATGTCGATGTGATTAGAGTTAGGCTGAGTTATGTCGATGTGATTAGAGTTAGTCTGAGTTATGTCGATGTGATTAGAGTTAGTCTGAGTTATGTCGATGTGATTAGAGTTAGGCTGAGTTATGTCGATGTGATTAGAGTTAGTCTGAGTTATGTCGATGTGATTAGAGTTAGTCTGAGTTATGTCGATGTGATTAGAGTTAGGCTGAGTTATGTCGATGTGATTAGAGTTAGGCTGAGTTATGTCGATGTGATTAGAGTTAGTCTGAGTTATGTCGATGTGATTAGAGTTAGTCTGAGTTATGTCGATGTGATTAGAGTTAGGCTCAGATCGATGTTAGTGACTTGAATTAGTTGTAAATGTGTTGATGTCATTGAATAGAATTATATACAGTTTGTGTCAGTCAGTGTTTAGCGTTATATACAGTTTGTGTCAGTCAGTGTTTAGCGCTATATACAGTTTGTGTCCGTCAGTGTTTAGCGTTATATACAGTTTGTGTCAGTCAGTGTTTAGCGTTATATACAGTTTGTGTCAGTCAGTGTTTAGCGTTATACACAGTTTGTGTCAGTCAGTGTTTAGCGTTATATACAGTTTGTGTCAGTCAGTGTTTAGCGTTATATACAGTTTGTGTCCGTCAGTGTTTAGCGTTATATACAGTTTGTGTCAGTCAGTGTTTAGCGCTATATACAGTTTGTGTCCGTCAGTGTTTAGCGTTATATACAGTTTGTGTCAGTCAGTGTTTAGCATTATATACAGTTTGTGTCAGTCAGTGTTTAGCATTATATACAGTTTGTGTCAGTCAGTGTTTAGCGTTATATACAGTTTGTGTCAGTCAGTGTTTAGCGTTATATACAGTTTGTGTCAGTCAGTGTTTAGCGTTATATACAGTTTGTGTCCGTCAGTGTTTAGCGTTATATACAGTTTGTGTCAGTCAGTGTTTAGCGTTATATACAGTTTGTGTCAGTCAGTGTTTAGCGTTATATACAGTTTGTGTCAGTCAGTGTTTAGCATTATATACAGTTTGTGTCAGTCAGTGTTTAGCATTATATACAGTTTGTGTCAGTCAGTGTTTAGCGTTATATACAGTTTGTGTCAGTCAGTGTTTAGCGTTATATACAGTTTGTGTCAGTCAGTGTTTAGCGTTATATACAGTTTGTGTCAGTCAGTGTTTAGCGTTATATACAGTTTGTGTCCGTCAGTGTTTAGCATTATATACAGTTTGTGTCAGTCAGTGTTTAGCGTTATATACAGTTTGTGTCAGTCAGTGTTTAGCGTTATATACAGTTTGTGTCAGTCAGTGTTTAGCGTTATACACAGTTTGTGTCAGTCAGTGTTTAGCGTTATATACAGTTTGTGTCAGTCAGTGTTTAGCGTTATATACAGTTTGTGTCAGTCAGTGTTTAGCATTATATACAGTTTGTGTCAGTCAGTGTTTAGCGTTATATACAGTTTGTGTCAGTCAGTGTTTAGCATTATATACAGTTTGTGTCAGTCAGTGTTTAGCATTATATACAGTTTGTGTCAGTCAGTGTTTAGCGTTATATACAGTTTGTGTCAGTCAGTGTTTAGCATTATATACAGTTTGTGTCCGTCAGTGTTTAGCGTTATATACAGTTTGTGTCCGTCAGTGTTTAGCGTTATATACAGTTTGTGTCCGTCAGTGTTTAGCGTTATATACAGTTTGTGTCCGTCAGTGTTTAGCATTATATACAGTTTGTGTCAGTCAGTGTTTAGCATTATATACAGTTTGTGTCCGTCAGTGTTTAGCATTATATACAGTTTGTGTCAGTCAGTGTTTAGCATTATATACAGTTTGTGTCAGTCAGTGTTTAGCATTATATACAGTTTGTGTCAGTCAGTGTTTAGCGTTATATACAGTTTGTGTCAGTCAGTGTTTAGCATTATATACAGTTTGTGTCCGTCAGTGTTTAGCGTTATATACAGTTTGTGTCCGTCAGTGTTTAGCATTATATACAGTTTGTGTCAGTCAGTGTTTAGCATTATATACAGTTTGTGTCAGTCAGTGTTTAGCGTTATATACAGTTTGTGTCCGTCAGTGTTTAGCGTTATATACAGTTTGTGTCCGTCAGTGTTTAGCATTATATACAGTTTGTGTCAGTCAGTGTTTAGCGTTATATACAGTTTGTGTCCGTCAGTGTTTAGCGTTATATACAGTTTGTGTCCGTCAGTGTTTAGCGTTATATACAGTTTGTGTCAGTCAGTGTTTAGCATTATATACAGTTTGTGTCAGTCAGTGTTTAGCGTTATATACAGTTTGTGTCAGACAGTGTTTAGCATTATATACAGTTTGTGTCCGTCAGTGTTTAGCGTTATATACAGTTTGTGTCAGTCAGTGTTTAGCGTTATATACAGTTTGTGTCCGTCAGTGTTTAGCGTTATATACAGTTTGTGTCAGTCAGTGTTTAGCGTTATATACAGTTTGTGTCCGTCAGTGTTTAGCGTTATATACAGTTTGTGTCAGTCAGTGTTTAGCGCTATATACAGTTTGTGTCAGTCAGTGTTTAGCGCTATATACAGTTTGTGTCAGTCAGTGTTTAGCGCTATATACAGTTTGTGTCAGTCAGTGTTTAGCGCTATATACAGTTTGTGTCAGTCAGTGTTTAGCGCTATATACAGTTTGTGTCAGTCAGTGTTTAGCGCTATATACAGTTTGTGTCAGTCAGTGTTTAGCGCTATATACAGTTTGTGTCAGTCAGTGTTTAGCGCTATATACAGTTTGTGTCAGTCAGTGTTTAGCGCTATATACAGTTTGTGTCAGTCAGTGTTTAGCATTATATACAGTTTGTGTCAGTCAGTGTTTAGCGCTATATACAGTTTGTGTCAGTCAGTGTTTAGCATTATATACAGTTTGTGTCAGTCAGTGTTTAGCATTATATACAGTTTGTGTCAGTCAGTGTTTAGCGCTATATACAGTTTGTGTCAGTCAGTGTTTAGCATTATATACAGTTTGTGTCAGTCAGTGTTTAGCGCTATATACAGTTTGTGTCAGTCAGTGTTTAGCATTATATACAGTTTGTGTCAGTCAGTGTTTAGCGCTATATACAGTTTGTGTCAGTCAGTGTTTAGCATTATATACAGTTTGTGTCAGTCAGTGTTTAGCATTATATACAGTTTGTGTCAGTCAGTGTTTAGCGTTATACACAGTTTGTGCCAGTCAGTGTTTAGCGTTATATACAGTTTGTGTCAGTCAGTGTTTAGCGTTATATACAGTTTGTGTCAGTCAGTGTTTAGCGTTATACACAGTTTGTGTCAGTCAGTGTTTAGCGTTATATACAGTTTGTGTCAGTCAGTGTTTAGCGTTATATACAGTTGTGTCGATATTATTAGAGTTAGGCTCAAGTCAGTGCCGGATTAAGCCAGCGCGAGGCCTGTAGCAAATTTTAGCGCGGGCCCTAGGTTTTGTATGATAATAAAATAAAACACAACTTTTACAAACAAACTTGTCTCGATTTAATGTGAGCAAATTTAGAGATAGCACTAGACAAATCAATTTCTCGAAGTAAATTACATTCAATGTTCATTAAGGTGAGGTTATTTAGACGATCTTGTCCCATCATGTTTCTTAACTCACTTTTTATACGCTTTAATGTTGAAAAAGAACGTTCTCCGCTGCAGTTAGTAATCATTAAAGACAAGTAAATTTGTAAAACTATTTCTACATTTGGGAAACACGACTCTAATGAATTTTCCATTATAAGTTTATAAAATTACAGTTCAAGGGCCTCATGCTTTTCGTTGCTAATAGCAGCAGCTACATTAGTTTTAGAAGTTCAGCGAACTGCACAAGTTCGTCGCCTAGGCTTTCTTCCAAATCCTCTTGGTAAGAGCTGACAATATTTGGAGTTCTTTTCAAGATCTCTTCTACTGTAAGAGATTTTAACTACTGAAGTATTCTAACACGCCAGTCACTCTATGGTACGCTTCCATGCGTTTAGCTAAGGCAGACAGCACATTATCAATTATGACAATAAACACATGCCTTTCAAATTTTTGTTTGGGTGTTTGATTTTCTACAACTTCATGGAGCGTAGTAGAGCCGCTGAAATCGTCGTACTTGGTATTTCGCTTGCCTCGTCTTGAAGTTTGTTGCTGATATTCTTCACAGTCAGTCAGAATTTTGGCTTTGGCCTCAATATTTGAAAATGTGGGCCGCATTGCTTGAACATACCCGTGTAACGATTCATAAAGAGCATATCCCGTGTTAAGGTCTTGATCAGGTGACTGTAATGAAGCGCTAGACGCTTCTAGAATTCCCTTCAATAAAATGGTAATTATTCCCATTTCCAACTTAATCATCAAAACTAGTGCCTATGTCATATTACGACGCTCTACCTTTTGATCCATGTTATTTGAGATGTCCTCCAAAACGTGTTTGATAATGGTAAAACCACATAAAAGTACCTTTGTCGCATCAGCTCGGGCAGATCACCTGGTTTCCGACAGTCTCTTCAAAGTCGGGAGTTTTGAACCTGTACCTTAGAGTGTTTTTGTAAGAATGCCCCATCGGTAGGTAGGTGTCTTTAATGAACTATGTCTTTGTTTTTGAAGTCTCTAAACCACTGAGACGATTAATGGTGGTTGAAACGGTTTTCCTGAATATTGAAAACACTGGTATCAATTCCTATACAGGGTCAATAGTTGTGCACCCGCCTGCTTGCTGAACATTGTCTGCATCACGATAGTTGTGCACCCGCCTGCTTGCTGAACATTGTCTGCATCACGATAGTTGTGCACCCGCCTGCTTGCTGAACATTGTCTGCATCACAATAGTTGTGCACCCGCCTGCTTGCTGAACATTGTCTGCATCACAATAGTTGTGCACCCGCCTGCTTGCTGAACATTGTCTGCATCACGATAGTTGTGCACCCGCCTGCTTGTTGAACATTGTCTGCATCACGATAGTTGTGCTCCCGCCTGCTTGCTGAACATTGTCTGCATCACAATAGTTGTGCACCCGCCTGCTTGCTGAACATTGTCTGCATCACGATAGTTGTGCACCCGCCTGCTTGCTGAACATTGTCTGCATCACGATAGTTGTGCTCCCGCCTGCTTGCTGAACATTGTCTGCATCACGATAGTTGTGCACCCGCCTGCTTGCTGAACATTGTCTGCATCACGATAGTTGTGCACCCGCCTGCTTGCTGAACATTGTCTGCATCACGATAGTTGTGCACCCGCCTGCTTGTTGAACATTGTCTGCATCACGATAGTTGTGCACCCGCCTGCTTGCTGAACATTGTCTGCATCACAATAGTTGTGCACCCGCCTGCTTGCTGAACATTGTCTGCATCACGATAGTTGTGCACCCGCCTGCTTGCTGAACATTGTCTGCATCACGATAGTTGTGCACCCGCCTGCTTGTTGAACATTGTCCGCATCACGATAGTTGTGCACCCGCCTGCTTGCTGAACATTGTCTGCATCACGATAGTTGTGCATCCGCCTGCTTGCTGAACATTGTGTGCATCACGATAGTTGTGCACCCGCCTGCTTGCTGAACATTGTGTGCATCACGAGAGTTGTGCACCCGCCTGCTTGCTGAACATTGTCCGCATCACGATAGTTGTGCACCCGCCTGCTTGCTGAACATTGTCCACATCACGATAGTTGTGCATCCGCCTGCTTGCTGAACATTGTCTGCATCACGATAGTTGTGCACCCGCCTGCTTGCTGAACATTGTCCGCATCACGATAGTTGTGCACCCGCCTGCTTGCTGAACAAGGACACTAAAATCGATGTTGAATCGATCAAGCGATTTAGGCAGTTTGGAGTTACCCGTTGTTCAAATCGAACTGGATGCCTGAGAGGCAGAGTGAGAGGTGTGTTTAATCAACGAGCCACAGGAACCATCAGTATGCATACTTTTCGATATCTGTTAGTGGAGACTGAACACCTATGGGTCTGCCCGAAGTGCGATGACGTCAGTTTAGTAACCAATAACAATAACAATTACAACCATGAAGGACCACAAATACTTCCATCAGAAGTTATCAACGCCATAAGACACACAAGAAAAGGTAAAACCCCAGGACCAGACAATATAAAAAGAGAAGGAATAGAAGCAACAGGCGAATTGGGTGTAGGCGTTTTAACAAATTATTGAATGATACCTACAACACCGGATATGTACCCAAAGATTTACTATAGTCCGTTCAACAACTCATGCTCACAGTCCAATGCGAATTGTAGCAAAACCATCTATTCCACAGTAGCGAAACTTTGCACACAATCTTAGAATTATACGACGCAAATTTCTGATGGAAGAAATTGCTATATGAAACCTGGATTTTGTAATATAACGGTTTCCTTTGATGTTGGCGGCATATTTGGCAAGTCTGATACAGCATTTTTAGTTTTACAGTAAAGCACACATATGACATTTGATGTCAAGTCTCATTCAAAGGCGTATTATCCCAGCTCATACATGGGGGCCAATGTTGATAATGCAATGGTGTCATGAAATAAGCAAGAAATGTAGACATAGTTGTAATATTGTTTTTTTTAAAATAATGTTGGAAATGCGCGTAAAACATTAATGACACTTTTTGCATTATAATAAATTTGCACTTCAAACTCATTATGTATGTTAAATCAATGACTGTCAACAATATAGAAGTCAACAATATTACAAAATAACTTCACACTAATTTCGATATACGCCTTTAACTAAATGTCCGTCTCGCACTAATGACGTCAATTCTTTACCAAGTTCAAGCCCGAGTCGTTATGGTGGCCGAAAAATGCAAGAACTTTTAAAAAACCGTGAATTTCGCCCTGAATGTTGCTATTTTTGTCATCAATGTATTAAATTGCTGTAAACATGAGTTTTCTTCAACCATGCCAACAAAGGCGTTAAATATATAGCACAAAGAAGGAAACTTCTAGATGGTATGATTGTTTGAATGGCAAAAATATTTTGTAGCGTCGGGAACATGTGTAGTTCATATGCAAGTTTTCAAGTTATTTCATCAAATGGTTACAAAGATACAAATTTTTATCTGTGGGCATGACAAGTTGAACGGACTACAATCCATTTTTATAGCACTACCAAAAAAAAAAAAAAAAAGGAACAATAGAATGCACAGAACACCGCACAATCAGCCGCATAACAAAATAACTTTTCAGCATTATCACGAGAAAGGTGAGAAACAAAAAACCAGACCAGAATTTAAGGAAGAAAGATGCGGCTTTGTTCAACACAGGGGAACAAACAACACAATATATACAATAAGAACAATAATGGAAAGATCAATAGAAATGAAGTTGGACTTATACCTATGTTTCATAGACTACTCAAAAGCTTACGATAAAGTAAAAAATGGAGACATAATTCGAATGTTAGAAAGTATAAACATTGATGGAAAATATCTGAGACTGATCAAGAATATATACTGGCAACAAAGTGCAGCCATAAGACTAGAGAATCAGATTGGAATCTATCAGGAGATACAATTAGGAGTAAGACAAGGATGCTTACTCTCACTAGACCTGTTCAACTTATACAGTGAAAACATCATGCGACATATAGAAGAACAGGCAGGAATAACAGTTGGTGGACAAAATATGAACAATCTAAGATACGCTGATGATACAATTCTCATAGCTACAAATGAACAAGATCTACAAGACTTGATAGACATACTAGTGAGAGAAAGTGAAAAGAAAGGATTAAGCATGAATATAAAGAAAACAGAGGTTATGGTTGTCTCCAAGAAACAGGAAACACCAAAATGTAATATCAAAGTAAATAACACAACACTAAAACAAGTCCATCGATTCAAGTATCTGGGAGCATTCCTAACGTCAGATGGAAGATGTACAACAGAGATTAGGAGTAGAATAGCTCAAGCGATAGCAGTTTTTATGACAATAAAGAACACACTATGCGTGAACTCACCATCAATGAAAATTCCATGGACAGCGAAGAAAACAAATTAGAAGGTTTAAAATCAGGCCTGCACACAAAGAAACCTTATCAAAGAATACGAATCAGACAATCAAGGCTCTTCAGGCATATAATGCGAAGAGAAGATTTAGAACATATGGTGACTGCAGGTACAATTAAGGGAAGGAGGGATCGTGGAAAACAGAGGGAGAAGATGTTGATGGTCTGACACCATGGTTCGACTAAAGATCGGCGTCAGAACTGATTACATACACCAAGCAAAGAGAGTTGCAGAGAGACATTATCGCCTACACCGGCAGGTATGACACTCGATTGATTGACACGGCACAGAACATATACAATCAGACAATACAATTTAGGGACGTAAGGAATTTATTGTATGATTCCATATGTTCTGTGCCGTGTAAAGTAATTTCTTCACTTTTGTTGTATCCTTTACTTAATGAAAGCCTTTTGGTCGAAACGTTGCTGTGTATTGTTTTTGTGTTTTGTAGAACTACAGTACTTTGCTTATACTAAGTTAGCCAGTTTAAAGGTTTTGTGACACAAAATATTGCAAACTATAGTCCGTTCAACTTGTCATACCCACAGATAAACCTTTGTATCTTTGTAGCCATTTGATGAAATAACTTGAAAACTTGCATGTGAGCTACACATGTTCCCGACGCTACAAAATATTTTTGCCATTCAAATAATCATACCATCTAAAAGTTGCCTTCTTTGTGCTATATATTTAACGCGTCCATTGGCATGGATGGTTGAAGGAAACTAATGTTTACAGCCATTTAATACATTGATAACAAAAATAGCAACATTCTGGACAAAATCCGCGGTTTTAAAAACTTTTTTTGCCTTTCCGCGCACCAAATCAAATCAGGGTTAACCGTGGTAAATAAATGACGTCATAAGTTTGACACGGACTTTTAGTTAAAGGCGAATATCGAAATTAGTGTGAGGCTTTTGGGTCATATTGTTGACTTCTCAAAACAGACATTGATATAACATTTCTAATTAGTTTGAAGTTAAAATGCAAAAAAGTGTCATTAATATTATACGCGCATTTCCACAAAGAGGAATATATGGGTCATCCGAACGACAATATACAAGAACCAGAAGAAAGAGCTATTTTTATTGTAGTGATACCTCTCTACCACATATGTTAACACACGCACATTGTACCAAAGAAGTAGTGATTTGAAAAGAACTCAAAGTAGCTCCGCCGTTGCCAATCCCAAGCCTGGACGTGAAAGGGGATGGCATTATGACATGGCAGCTAACTTTAACTGTAATATGTTATTTAAAAACAATAATATAACTAAGTCTACATTTCTTGTTTATTTCATGACTCTATTGAAAGTATCAACGTTGGCTCCCATGTATGAGCTGGGATGATACGCCTTTGCCTTAGACTTGTCATCAAGTGTCATATTTGTGCGTTCACTGTAAAAACTAAAATTTCGTTTCAGACTCGCCAAATATGCCGCCAAACATCAAAGGAAACAGTCATATTACAAAATCCAGGTTTCCTATTGCAATTTCGTCCATCAAACATTTGTGTCGGTATAATTTTAAGATTGGGTGCAAAGTTTTGCTACTGTAGAAATGATAGATTTTCTGCAATTCACATTGGACTGTGGGCATAAGTTGTTGAACGGACTATAGTACATTTGCACAGAAGAACGAGCGGTCAAATGCTGAATATCGTATGTTGACACTCTCTATGCACTTTTGCGGTAATGATCTTTCTTTGTCTTTTTCGCCTATCCCTATTGATTTTACCAGTTGTCCAAATGTGTTCTGAACATTCTTTTCTCATCATATGCCCCAAAACTTATTATGACTGCCTCTTTTTTACTTACTTACGTATTCCTCTCCGCTCCTCGTGAAGCTTAGGGCCTCAACAGTTGTTCGCCACTTTTCCCGGTCTCTGGCTGTTTTCTTTATGTTCTCCCAGGATAGTCGAGCACTCTTCAATTCCTTAAGAAAACTTCGTCTCCAGGTCTGTTTAGGGTGTGCTCTTTTGTTTTACTTCGGTTCCACTCAGGTACTTGTCTACTTTCTTAAATTGCTTATACGTTTTCTCCGTGCATAAAAGTAATGTGTAGGCAACATGTCCTTAATAAAGTAATGTTAGCTGTCCTTTAATAAAAGTAATGTGTAGCAACATGTCCCTTTTAATAAAAGTAATGTGTAGCAACATGTCCCTTTAATAAAAGTAATGTGTAGGCAACATGTCCCTTTAATAAAAGTAATGTACAACATGTCCTTTAATAAAAGTAATGTGTAGGCAACATGTCCTTTAATAAAAGTAATGTGTAGCAACATGTCCCTTTAATAAAAGTAATGTGTAGACAACATGTCCCTTTAATAAAAGTAATGTTAGGCAACATGTCCTTTTAATAAGTAATGTGTAGAGAAATGTCCTTTTAATAAAAGTAATGTGTAAACATGTCCCTTTAATAAAAGTAATGTGTAGCAACATGTCCCTTTTAATAAAAGTAATGTGTAAGCAACATGTCCCTTTTAATAAAAGTGCATGTATTTACAACATGTCTCCCTCTAATAAAAGTAATGTGTAGACAACATGTCTACTCTAATAGTAGTATATGTTTACACATCTTTATGTGTATGTCTAATGTGGAATAGTTGTGTGTTCATTTGTATGTTTACCAATACTTAAAGAGAGAGACGAGTACATCACTGACCTGTAAATGGAGCGAGGGTAATAGTGTCCTCGTCTCTTCAACAGAATCTTCATGATGGTATCTGCTATCTGTCAATGTATGTGGCCAGCTATCTGTCTTTAGTGGCGTATCTTCGATGCACGTGGCCAACTATCATATATCTGCTATCTGTCGATGCATGTCGGCAGCACATATCTGCATATGTCGATGCATGTGGCTGCTATCATATATCTGCTATCTGTCGATGCATGTCGGCTGCTATCATATATCTGCTATCTGTCGATGTATGTGGCCAGCTATCATATACAGGGCAGCATCTCGGTTGTGGTAAATGTCAGTGGTTCAAACATCAATGTCTACATACTTTCAGACAATAACTTTAAACCAGATAATTACTGTTCATATTACTGCCATTAAAAAAGATATATCCGATAAGAAACAGTTTTGTATTTCCGACAAAGCAGCGCAGTCCCTTTCAGCTTTTTGAAGCATCAGTGTCAGAGTACTTCCGCAATATTTCCTACGACGAATCCAAATTTTCTGACAGTTCTGAATTTGTTAGTACACAATTCCATCTGCGTTCACTAGGGAAAGGATTGTACAGAAAACCGATCCATACATCTGAGTGTGATTAAGTACATCGTGCAGTTAGATGGCTTAATAGAATCCTGTAAAAAAAAAAAAAGCAAAATATCTGTCACCAAAGCCATTAGAGAATAGCAAGGCAAAAACAGACAACTAAAACACTGTACAAATACCCGGTAGCTGTGTGACAACAAAAGAAAAAGAAGAAGGTGGCTTATTTGACAAATTCTACACATAATTGGATGTTATGGATAATTGGCCTGCGAAAAGTTACCAACAACACAAGAAAAGACAGAATCACCAACATCAGCATAAGAAAGAAAGTTGGCACAAAACCGTGCTTGAATTACATAGATAAACAAAGAATGAAGTGGTTTGGCCACTTAATAAGAATGCATCCAAACTCCACAGTATACAGAGTCTTCTACAACAGAACATCGGGAAAGAAGGCAAGAGAAGACCACGGAAAAGATGGTTAGATGGTGTGGCAGGATCCTGTGAAAGAGCAAAGATAACAATCACAAAGCCACCAGAACAGCGCAAGACAAAAACAGAAAACCACGACACTGGGCAACAACCCGGTAGCAGTGTGACGACAAAAGAAGAAGAAGATTGGATATCAGGTCGTCTTCACAATACCTTTGTTTTCAATAGACAACAGTATAGACATGCTAGTGGAAACTGGTGCACAGCTTCGGTTCTTTTTAACGTAACCAGGATACGGTCCGCTTCACAAAATGTCAATAAATAGTTATGCTTTATACTCGTATTTGACATTATTAAACATGAATTTTCTAAGTAAATATTTATACAAAAACTTTCAATGATTCAATCATTTCTTTTTTTCTTATATTTTAGTTTCAGTTATATTTTAACTGCTTTTAACTAGTTATATCATCATCAAATAGCTTGTACTTAGCAGAACTTTGCCACCCCAACAGTCCTTCGAAATTTCTCTCTCATAGGCCAGATGTCCCGCCTCTGCATCCATCGTATTCAAACCATCAGTTACATGCTGAATCCATCTTCTCCGTAGTGCTCCTCTTATTCTCTTTGCCGGTATGCCTCCTTCCACGATGGTCTTCTCCAGCCCATCGTGTCTTTTATATGTCCACAATATCTCCATTTTTTTCTTTTTTATTTGTATCTTTATTTGTAGTTAAACCTCTTCTTCTCTTCCACCATTTACTTCTTTATATAAGTGTTGGGTAGGGAAATGTAGTGATCTTGTGTGTGCTTGTCTTAAGGAACTTTGTAAGTTGTTATTCATTTTTGTAAGGTTGTTCTTGATGCTGTTGCTCCATATTTTGCGTGGTCTTCCTCTAGTTCTGTACTCGTTAAACTTTTATGTGTGGCTTTCTGTGGTAGGCGATACCAGGGCATTCTTATCAGGTGTCCAAACATTCTTTTATGAATTACATGACTGGTTTCAAATCCAGTCTTTTCTGATTTCTTCATTTCTAATTTTGTCTCTTATTGTCACACCTGCAGCTCTCCCAAGACACCTCATGTCCGTCGTTATGATCTTCCGCTCATTAGCTGCTGTTATTGGCCATGTTTGATACTTGTAACATAGTGTTAGCCAAACAAATCGTTCTTATGAGATTTGCTTCGCCCGAGTGGTTACCGGGGCCCAAACTTGGGGTGTAAAGAATAGAACCACTGTTACCTGCCACGCATGTCGTAAAAGGCTACTAAGGAGATTTGGCTGAAACCGGATGCGCGTATCCTAAACTTGTAGAAGTCTATACATTTAGGGACCTACCAAACCAATGTGCAACGTATACACGTTCTTGGCAAAGATCAAACATATCACAAAGTGTGATTAAAATTGATCGTAAAGAACGAACGCAAAGAAGAAGAAGAATTGTTTTAGTTTTTTCGCGGTATATCTTTATGTGTCAACAGTGGTGTTAACTGCTCCAGTACCTCCTGGTTAGCTTTTGTGCATCGATTGCTGATTTCCCTATCAATACTTCTGTCTGCAGAAAATTACCTAAGTATGAAAATGAAAATCGTGGCATATCCAAAGGACGTAGCCATCAACCACAGTAAACAAGTCGTTGATTTTCTAGGCACCATTTATACGTTCAGTAGTTTGCCATTGCTTTCTGAACGGGTGGCGCCATCGTCCTTTGTTAAAATCAACGGAAACAATTTGCAAGCAAACTGTCCGCAGCGTGATTCGAACTCAGAACGTCGGGGTTAATAGACCGAGTCACTAACCCCTAGGCCACAGACGCCACACCCCTAAGTATATACACTTGTTATAGTAATTAGTTACACAACACTAAAACATGTCAAGCGGTATGGAGAAATTACTTTCAGGCCCTATGCAACGTATAACGGTACGAGAGGAATTATTATTTTATTATTATACCGGAAAGCGAGGTCACGTGGTGCAGTTGTGGTCTGATTTTCCACAATTCTTTCCTGAGTCCGAAGACCCATAAGTTTATAGTTGGCTCTGAATTGATACAGCGATTTAATAAGCAGTTTGGAGTTGCCCGTTGTACAAGTAGAACTGGATACCTGAGGGGCAGAGTGAGGAGTGTGTTTAATTAAAGCCAACTATAAACTTATGGGCCTGCGGACTCTGGTAAAAATTATGGGAAATCAGACCACAACCGGTAGCTTGGCTTTCCAGAGAGAGAGAGAGAGAGAGAGAGAGAGAGAGAGAGAGAGAGAGAGAGAGAGAGAGAGAGAGAGAGAGAGAACAATTGCTGTCAGAACAATGTAACATTCACTGTTAAGAAAAATGTGTATGTTTTCAAGTTGTGTAGTTAAATGGTATTGAGGAAACGAATACTCCAGTGCTATATTTGATCCAATACTTATGTATGGAAGCGAATCATGGACAATGAACAAACAATCAATAAGATCATTGGAAGCCACAGAGATGTAGTTTTACAGAAGAATGCTGAAAATTCCATGGACAACGAAGAAAACAAATGAGGAGTTTTTTAATCAGGCCTGCACACAGAGAAACCTTATCAAAAGAATGAGAATCATACAATCAAGGTTCTTCAGGCATATAATGTCAAGAGGAGGTTTAAAACATTTGATAACAACAGGCAAAATTCAGGGAAGGAGAGATCGCGGAAGACAGAGGGAGAAGATGTTGTATGTTCTGACATCGTGGTTTGACAAAAGATCAACGTCTGAAATGATTACCTGCGCCAATAATATATATATATATATATATATATATATAAGAGAGAGAGAGAAAGTAGTGGAGACGTGATCGCCTACGCCGGCAGGTATGGCACTCGATTGATTGATTGAGTTGAACTGTCATTACTTAACCACAATCTAGCTTTGTGACAAAGTATAGTCTAGTAATAACTAATAAAAGGGGTCTAAACACGAAGGATTGAACACTTCATTGTGCCGCGTTTTACCCCATATGACTGTACGTTCTAGAAATCTCTTACTTATCCTGATACTCTGAGGCATAACATGATTGGAGAAAAGAAAGGAAAAAAAATGTAAACAAAATTACTGCAAGCCAGTTATTTGTATTTAAAACCTCAATTACACATTCTATGTATTTTTAATACATTTTAATAATGATTTGCCAAACAAACACACAGGACACACATTGAAAAGGCTGGTCGGAAGCATTGCAAGACATGCACTGTTTTGAAACCTGAAGGAACAGAAGAGAAGGGGAACTCTAGAAATACCTGGAGAAGTGAGCTGTCAACGGATATTAAAAGGATACAGAAGTGGGAAGAATTGGAAGAAACATGTAAAAACAAAGTACTGTAGTTTTACAAAATACAAAAATAATAACAGTTCACAGCAACGTTTCGACCAAAAAGTCCTTTATCAAGCAAAGGATAGAACAGAAGTGAAGAAATTCACTTCTTACATGGCACAGAATATATAAAATCAGACAATACATTCCTAACGGCCATAAAATAAAAATCTGTAACTAGAAACAAGTAACGACATGTGATAAAATAATTGGAAGGGATGTCAAGAGATAGGAAGGATTGTAAGAAGTTTGTTGAAGACCTGTGCTCCGTTGGAAGTTGAAAGTTGAATAAGAAAATTAACATTCAACATACATGCGTGTGACGTTTGAGCACAATTAAACATCAAATTCACACTGTTACAATATTGTTTCTACACTACACAACGGGTAACAGATGAATGAAAATCATGTCATTTTCTTTCTATAGAACTTAGCCATTAACCACAGAAAACGTGTCGTCGATTTCTCTAGGCACCACTTACATGTTCAGTAGTTTGTCATTACTTTCTTGTTTGTTTGTTTTATAGGGGATTAAAGCCTCTTTCACATGTAATTATTTTTGTGACTGCGCTTTGCTCAATGTCCATGTTTGGCTCTGGTAACACAAAGTAGGTATAAAAATACTGTTGATCATCTGTTGCTTAGCCTGTGAAATTTTTGGGTGCCTTAACAATGGGGCTAGCTGGTAGGTTACAGCATTTGCTTTTGTACTCTAGCCTCTATCTCTCTATCCAGTTTTCCGTCTTCTGTGAATATGCTTCCTAAGTATTTGAATTCTTTCACTTGGTTTATTTTAGTGCCATTGACATGGATGTCTAGATTATTCTGTTTTCTTCCCATATTCATTATTTCTGTTTTAGTGTTGTTGATAAATAACTACATGTGAAATGCGTTGCCTGCGAAACGTTACCAACAACACAAGAAAAGACAGAATCACCAACATCGGCATAAGAAAGAAAGTTGGCACAAAACCGTGCTTGAATTACATAGAGAAACAAAGAATGAAGTGGTTTGGCCACTTAATAAGAATGCATCCAAACTCCACATTATACAGTCTTCTACAACAGAACATCGAGAAAGAAGGCAAGAGGAAGACCACGGAAAAGATGGTTATATGGCGTAGCAGAATCCCGTGAAAGAGCAAAGATAACAATCACACAAGCCACCAGAACAGCGCAAGACAAAAACAGAAAACCACGACACTGGGCAACAACCCGGTAGCAGTGTAACGACACTGGCAACAACCCGGTAGCAGTGTGACGACACTGGGCAACAACCTGGTAGCAGTGTGACGACACTGGGCAACAACCTGGTAGCAGTGTGACGACAAAAGAAGAAGAATAAGAAGAAAGCCTCTTTAAGCCAAGGCACGCATCTTTCAACTTAAGGTGAACATTGTATTGGTTTTATCAGAACCTGTAGGCCAACAAAGATGAGAATTAAAAATTAACTCCTTTCGAAGAATCCAATTATTATAAATAACGATATTGCTTTCTGAACTGTGAGGTCTATTTTTGTATCGTTCGTAAAATTCTAAGGAAACTAATTTGCTTCCAAACTTGCCCGCCGCGTAGTTTGAACCAGGTAGCTTGGGTTTGGATCTAGCTGACTAACGCTTAAGCTACAGACGTTCACGTATAACAAAATAATAGAAGAAATATATGAACTGATTTTGATATCGGTGTAAATCAGAGAAGAGCTTGTTTTCAGTAATAATAAATATATTTTCTCTGTGGCTTAAGCCCTTGCCTTGCGAGTTGAATATCGTGTGTTCGAGTTCAGACCACGCCGTTCTGTTCATGAGTGCATCCCATAGAAATGTTGCCGTAGCTACGGAGTTCGTGTTTTGTGCAATACTCTCGGCAGGTGGCGTGCTATTTCTGCGGAGAGGAACCGAGCCATATGGGGTCAAACCCGGTGCAATGAAGTCGATCCTTCATCTTTAAAAAAAGTATTTTCGTTGGGATAAACATGACGTGAGAACTAAACTAAACATACCGTGAGAACTAAACTAAACATAACGTGAGAACTAAACTAAACATGACGTGAGAACTAAACTAAACATACCGTGAGAACTAAACTAAACATACCGTGAGAACTAAACTAAACATAACGTGAGAACTAAACTAAACATGACGTGAGAACTAAACTAAACATAACGTGAGAACTAAACTAAACATAACGTCAGAACTAAACTAAACATGACGTGAGAACTAAACATGACGTGAGAACTAAACTAAACATAACGTCAGAAACTAAACTAAACATACCGTGAGAACTAAACTAAACATGACGTGAGAACTAAACTAAACATGACGTGAGAACTAAACTAAACATGACGTGAGAACTAAACTAAACATGACGTGAGAACTAAACTAAACATGACGTGAAAACTAAACTAAACATGACGTGAGAACTAAACTAAACATGACGTGAAAACTAAACTAAACATGACGTGAGAACTAAACTAAACATACTGTAAGTACTAAACTAAACATGACGTGAGAACTAAACTAAACATGACGTGAGAACTAAACTAAACATGACGTGAAAACTAAACTAAATATGCTGTAAGTACTAAATTAAACATGACATGAGAACTCAACTAAACATGACGTTAGTACTAAACTAAACATGACGTGAGAACTAAACTAAACATGACGTGAGAACTAAACTAAACATGACGTGAGAACTAAACTAAACATGACGTTAGTACTAAACTAAACAGGACGTTAGTACTAAACTAAACTAATGTAAGAACTAAACTAAACATAACGTCAGAAACTAAACTAAACATACCGTGAGAACTAAACTAAACATGACGTGAAAACTAAACTAAACATGACGTGAGAACTAAACTAAACATGACGTGAGAACTAAACTAAACATGACGTGAGAACTAAACTAAACATGACGTGAAAACTAAACTAAACATGACGTGAAAACTAAACTAAACATGACGCTAGTACTAAACGAAACATATCTTGAATACTAAACTAAACATACCGTGAGTACTAAACTAAACATGACGTGAGTACTAAACTAAACATGACGTGAGTACTAAACTAAACATGACGTGAGTACTAAACTAAACTCAGACTACTAGACTAATAAACAAGTTCACTAACAACTACGCTACTGCGGCACCCTTTCATTTACACAGTTGCTACACACTTATTCACCTGTAAATGCACATATTCACTGTACGAAAAAAAGTTAGAAATTCCATTACTTGCAGAACTTTGAATTACAGACACTTTGGTAGTTTTAAATGCTATATTGCACGTAATCATATATATCGCTATATCATATAATAACCCAACGTACGGACTTTTGCAACTTACTTGAATGACGTGAATTGAAATTAGTTTACCAGATGTTGTTCACATTCACACAGTACCATAATCTTCTCATATAATCTCTTTCTCAATTCGCATAGTTTTTGTAATCTTATTTTTAATTAGTTACGCTTGTTTATTTCAGTGTTATGTTGGGGATTAAAACAACTTTAAGCCGAGTCAAACTAAGGACGGGCATTTTGTTGGTTATGTCAGAGCGCCTATAGACCAACAAACATGAACAATAAGATTTCACTTTTTTGGATAATCCAATTGTTAGTTTAGATTCTTGGATTTTAAAAACTTGGTTTATTCTAAGTAACCTGTCTTGTTTATGTGCCAGGTTTGGTACATTTATATCGATGTGTAAATTGCCTTTTTTCTTCTTCTTCGCGTTCGTTCTTTACGACCAATTTTAACCACTATTTGTGCCTGCGTGCCCAGCGTGTTCGTAGCGCGTTGGACTACGGGTGACTAGTCCTCTGTAAGTGCGGGTTCAACTCCGCGGACTGGCAAAAAGCTACAGGTTCCCCAGATTTACGGTGTTCGTGGCCCTGAACCGAAGGGTTACGATGTCCATGACACCGAGCCGAAGAGCTTTCAGCTCAAGTGCTTCTGGATCGGAAAAACCAAAAAACCCCACTATTTGTGATATGTTTGATCTTTGACAAGAACGTGTATACGTTGCACATTGGTTTGGTAGGCCCTAAACGTATAGACTTCTACACGTTTAGGACACGTGCATCCGATTTCATCCAAAATTTCCTTAGTCGCCTCCTACGACATGCGTGGCAGGTAACAGTGGTTCTATTCTTTACACCCCATATTTGGGTCTGGTAACCACTCGGGCGTTTCTTCTTCTAATTGATCCCTAACCGCAAGTGCCACAACGAGTGAACCCAGTACGGTTGAACCTGAAAACATCGAACGTCATCAATCTTTCGAATGAGAGCTTCTCGGTGTTTGTTTAAGTGTAATTTATTGTGCAATTTGATGTTATATGAAGGCTCCCACCTTTTGGCTGCGACCAAGTGAGAACTACAGTTTTGATCTTAACCAAAACATAACTCAAATGTTAGAAGCAGAATACAATCTTCGCTGTCATCATAGTAAATCCACTTAATTTACACAGTCATAAGTTAAGTAATTGCTTTGCAGAAACTAAAAGAATTAACTAATCTATGGAAGGGAACTGACATAAGAACAAAAATCAAGTGTTTAAGAGTCTGCTCTTTTCCTTTGGCGTGAGACATGACCTATTAACAAAGCGGCGGAGAAGATCATTAATGTCTTTGAATGCAAATGCTACAGAAGAGTACTTAGAATATCATGGTCAGAAAATATAACAAATGCTTCTGTTCTGCAACAGCTTGATATTAAGAGAGTTGGCTATTAAAGAACATAAAGTCAAGGAAAATTAAATATTTCGGACACATCAAACGACATAAGTGCATAGAGAAGATGATTTTGGAAGGAATAGTGCCTGGAAGAAGAATGAGAGGAAGACATAGAAGACGATGGGTGCAAGATATCATTGACAATCTGAGAATGACTGCTTTGACGCCGGTTAACTTGCACAGAACAGTGAGTTTTTCAGGACTGATGTCATGGGAGTCAAGTTCTAGAAGGGACAAGCTACTTGATGATGATGATGTTGTGAAAAGAAACAACTCTACAATTAACGAAAAAATGATCAATGTAGCTGAGGTCAAGGAAGTAATCCTTGATAAAAAATAACGCAGGGGTGATGACAACATTACTGCAGAAATGCTCAAAGTGGCAGATGATACAACAATTAGCCAGGTACAAGAACAATTTAATAAAATATGGAAAGAAGAAACTGTACCAGATCAATGGAAAAAGGGAATATTCATTAAGATCCCACAAAAAGGTGATTTTAAAAAATTGCAACAACTGGAGAGTGATGACCCTATTATCCGTAATGACCAAGACTTTTTGCAAAATCATTCTCAATAGAATCAATGGAGCAGTGGATACAACCCTGAGAGAAGAACAAGCTGGTTTTAGAACCAGTGAGATGTTACTTAGACCAAATAGTTATACTAAGACTAATTTTGGAGGAACATATTGAGAAGCAACAACCACTTATATTACATTTCATTGACGTTATAAAAAGCCTTTGATAGTCTACACAGAATCTCCTGTGGAATATTCTGAGATGCTATGGAATACCAGACAAAATTGTAAACATTATCAAGAGCCTCTATGATGGTTCACAGTGTGCAGTTTGCACTGATGGTGGACACAGCGATTGGTTTATTGATGAAACAAGAGTAAAGCAAGGCTGTATTCTATCTCGGCTATTGTATGGAGTTGCCATTGACTGGGTGATGCGAAAATATTGCAGGGGCGCGAAGCTGACATCGATTGGGTAAAAGTATTCAACTAGAAGATTTGGCTTTTGTAAATGATATTGCCTTATTAAGGCCCCATACGATTTGAATTCTCAGCTTTCTTATCTCTCAATAAAATTATGTGATACATTGCAGTTACTACTAGAATAGTCTAAAGAGAAAATGTATATATCTTTGGCATTAATAAATTGTCAGGTTGACATGGAAACAGCACCCATCTTGGATTGTAAACAACATCGTATGGTCTCCAAACCGAATGAAATAAATAACAATTGCATATGTTTTTGACCGCACAGCCTTAATGTACAAATATTCTTTGTACCTAACAACTTTAAATTGTTCTGTAACATGCAACTGATCTCTGGGGGTACAACGAATAAGATCTACCCAATTCACGGCCAAAAATAGTACCCACTGGTTCATAAAAAAAACTCAAATAAATGTATTTGCTTGAGAAAGGTGCATTTTATGTTGTTTAGTCCCTCAATATTAATAGATATATGTTAGGGCCAAATCTCATTTTGCTATCGTGAAAATTTCTTTCAATTTGGAAAGTGTACATTACCCACATTAACGAAATGTACAAATGGGAGAAAACTGCATTAAAAAATATAATGGGAATTCAGTCAAAATTGTCAGGGAAATCGTCCGTTACAGCATACAGTCATTGCCTAGCCTAATTAAATCTAAAATATCTGTTAGTACTCAGATCAAGCTTAACAACGATATATAATTCGATTTGGTTTATTGAACTACATACACTGTATCTAGGGACCAAGCAAAGACAATTGTAGACATTTTCTATAAAGAATTCTTAGAGGCTAGGGACGTTGAAAAATAATTTTGAAGCATATTTCGTGATCACAAATAAAAACACTTTGCGTAATTCGATTGTAGAGATGCAATACTAACATAATATAATGAATTTGAAAATCGATATCTGGAAGCTATACTGACCCGATCGTCTGTAATAACAACCTAGATATGCAAAGAAACAGATAACTTGTCATCTATAGCATCAACAGTTGGACTGCAGATAAGCTATGAAAAACAGATAACTTGTCATCTATAGCATCAACAGTTGGACTGCAGATAAGCTATGAAAAAACAGATAACTTGTCATCTATAGCATCAACAGTTGGACTGCAGATATGTTATGAAAAAACAGACAACTTGTCATCTATAGCATCAACAGTTGGACTGCAGATAAGCTATGAAAAAACAGACAACTTGTCATCTATAGCATCAACAGTTGGACTGCAGATAAGCTATGAAAAAACAGATAACTTGTCATCTATAGCATCAACAGTTGACTGCAGATATTTATGAAAAAACAAACAACTTGTCATCTATAGCATCAACAGTTGGACTGCAGATAAGTATGAAACAACAAATATAATGAAGACACCTATGGCAAGTAATGCAGATATCACACTGGAATCTAAAATGATAAAAATAACAGAGTAGTTCACCTATTTAGGTAGCAATTTTGATTGCACAGGAAATGTTAAAAATAAATTATGATACGAATTGACAAAGCAACATCAGCTTTTAAAAGTTTAAATAAAATATGGAACTGCAAGTTATATAGTATTAAAACTAAATTACGAATTTTCAATTCAAATGTTGTATCAATCCTAACATATGCTAGCGAGAGTTGGAAAATGATTAAAGATATAGAAAGCAAGTTGAATGAATTTGAAAATAGATGTCTGCCAAAAATAATGAACATAAAATGGAACGTATTCAGGAGAAGTGATGAAATCAGAGAAATGTCTGGTCAACCACTAGTGACAACTGTTATAAGAAGGATAATATGGCGATATGTTGGACACACCTTGAGGAGAAATGATCAATGAATATCAAAGCAGGCATTGAAGTGGGATGCAAAGGGTTCAAGAAAGAGAGGACGACCTAAGGAGACCCTGGAACAAACTTTGCTGGGAGAGGCAGGAAATATCGGTCTCAGTTCCATGGAGGAGATTGAGCGAGTTGGCTAGGATAGTGCGGTATGGAGAAATTACTTGCAGGCCTTATGCAACGTATAACGGTACGAGAGGAATTATTATTATTATAACATTGGTAAGAAACACTGTGCACAATTATAAATGTTATATATGTTAAATATAAATGTTTCAATAGCTTTAAACTTTCCCTCAGTCATTTATTTTATTATCGAACGCTTCTATATTTCATTGTATTAACCAGCGTACTGGCTTTGCGGCATCTTACAAAATATTACGGACCAGTATATCGGTATTGGAGGGCAAAGGGTTTAATAATGGTATAGCTATATGTTAAACATTTTTTTTTTTCCCGATCCAGAAGCACTTGAGTTTTCAGCTCTTCGGCTCGGTGCCATGGACATCGTAACCCTTCGGTTCAGTGCCACGAACACCGTAAATCTGGGAATCTGTGGCTTTTTCTGCCATCCGGCGGAATTGAACCCACACACAGAG
Source organism: Arion vulgaris (assembly GCA_020796225.1). Lineage (NCBI taxonomy): Eukaryota > Metazoa > Mollusca > Gastropoda > Stylommatophora > Arionidae > Arion > Arion vulgaris. The sequence continues at coordinate 24,220,350 of CM036758.1, read as the reverse complement.
GGATAGTCACCCGTAGTCCAACGCGCTACGAACACGCTGGGCGGACGGGCATGTTAAACATTAAGTTTGTACATTAGCAATAACAAGATTTTGCGATCACGTTGCGATCACGTTGCGATCACTTTGCGATCACTCACGGATTTTGATATCTCCCATCGATGGATTGAATTCAGTAGATAAAGGTAAGGTAACTACAGAAACACAAATATAACTATAGTGCGTTTCAAAACTCATGCCCATGTTTGACCATCTGTAAGTCCGAAGCCCTTTAACGTAAAGAGGTGATATTTTGCATGTGCTCTATTAATTGTCATGACATTGCAAGGAAATAATTGCAATGAAAACAAACAGCTGGTTTTCACTTTAGCTTATATGCTTTATGCAAAAAAAATCAAACATGAACGAGCCTTACATTTGTAACGCTTACAATAGCTTTACTGTTGTTATTGGTGCGTAATTTTTAAAAACCTCAATACCAACGTGTGTTTAGCATTTTCCCGTTTTTTACAGGAAGACCAAAAGTGCTTACCATTGAACGGACAAGTTACGTTTGGTTTTTCCGAAGGACATTTCAATAACCTCATTCCTTTCAGAGGTGAAACACGTAATCACAAAGTATTGTAGTTTTACAAATTACAAAAACAATGACAAAATACAGCAACGTCTCGACCAACAAGGCCTTTATCAAGCAAACGAACAACAGGAGTGACAACATTTAAAAAACAAATGGACGACCAAATACAAACGTTTCTAATGAAAATCTGGGAATAAAAAGAATAACGAATAAATGTAACACAAAAACACACATAAAACTAGAAATAGAACGGAAGAAAAACAATGAAAAATCTAGTAAATATATAACTTGAATACATGCAACATATACCCATATAGATTACAAGGCATGGGAAGAGAAAGTACTAAGAAGCATAGGAATGTACTACGTTGAGCCCACGTGGTCACAAGGTACCATACAAAGAAATCAACCGATTCTCCAGAGCAAATCGACTGCGATCATCCGAGGAACACGATCGGATGGCTGTGACCTGGACATCGTGAGCTCCTAAATGGCCAGTATCATTGAAACGGGTTGCTACAGGGTCACAGAGCATTGGCGTATGTCGCGCAAGTGTTGGGCGAATCGGTCACTGAGACTCTTGCCTGTCTCGCCGATATAAGCCTTTGTTACACCGCTTACAGATAATGGCATAGATAAGATTACGGGACTCGCATGTGAAACCATCGTCAATAATAAACGTGGCTAAAGGAAAGATACAGTACGCGTCTGTATCACATAAGCACACGTGTTGCAACGCCGACGGCCACACTGGACAGTGCCAAAATGAGTCTGGATATTGGACTTAAGGCGATTGTGTACCAACATATCCTTAAGACTTCTGTCCCGTCTGTAAGCCACCAAATGATAGTTGGGGAAGACAGAACGGGTCTCAGGATCTGACTTAAGGATCTGATATAAGGACTTTCAGAGATGTGCACATTGTAAGATCTTTACAATGAGCAGAAAGAGTAAATTTTGTGACACTGCAAAGCATTACAGTGAAGATGTATCAATTTTTTGTAGAGTAACTAAGGGTGGGAGCACTATTAACCCTGGGCAGAGGGACAATGTTCGTTTTGGTAGTAAATATACGTACATTCAATCGCTGGATCCAAGACTTTTCAAGTACATGTGCAATGCAACCAAAAACACAAGGTAGAAAGTCGTAGAAAGTTTTGATGGAGAGTTTATTCGAAGAGAATTGTGTAGAATGTTTGAGTTGATGAGTTTAAATAAACAGGGACATTAAGTAAATTAAAGATGGAGCTTAGAAAGAACAACGACATGTGTCAAAATCTAACATTATGGAGAGCTGTTGGGGTGGGGAGGGCGGTGGGGAGGAAAGAGGCAGTCTTCACATTTAGAAAATAAGCCGGTGGAAGAAACATTATCTGTAAGAAACCGCATCTAGTTGTGATGAGAAGCGAATATTTGAGTGAAGTTAGAAAAATGCGTTCACAAAACTATGACATTGTGTATTTAGAAGAAACATAGATTAATGCTCACAACACCAATGAATAAGAATGGCAGTCATCAGATAGAACGGTTAAGAAATTAGTACCAAATGGCAAAGGGCAGCGTTTTATAATTGCACATGCAGGCAGTAGATAAAATGGGCTGTTGAAGAATGATCAACTCTTATTTGTTTCGAAATCGGCCGATAATCGGGACTGCCACACAGAAATGAACGGCCACATATTTAGAGAGTGGATTGAAAAAATTGTACTTCCGATATTAGATAGGCCCTCTTGTCTGATAATGGACAATGCATCATACCACAATGTAGTGACACAAGAAGGCAAAGTTCGGACGTCGTCTAGTAAAAAAATATGCAATACAGATGTTTGCATGAGACTGTCATCAATGTACATATCTGGTCCTTTTCAAGACCACCACAATCATCCTGACCTCTTAACATGACTACTGTATCGAAATGAAGGTACAAGTTGAAGTAAAATAATGTCTTGTATGATTTCCACTCTCGCGAAAAATGTGGATACACCTATGACTTAATCAAAGGTGTTAAATTTGCTCTATTGCTGTAATTCTATGTGTGTACCAAAATAATTATTAGGTAGTCAAAGATCAAAGAAAAATTTCGCTTCAGTAAAACGGCACTACCTACATAAATTTAAATTATATATTCGTTATGTCATTGGAAATCTAACACCACAGGCACAATTACGTTGTATTTCATGCAAGGGTTATTGAGATATTAGAAGAAGTTTGTGGACACGAGATTTGAAACGTACTATAAAACATTGTATGCTGTGTCTACACATCGGCTCCGAAATATAGACATTACAAAACGAGCTTATAAATCGTATAAGAATAAACAGACAGGGCAGTGCCGGATTAGCTCTATAGCAGAAGAAGCAAATACTATGGGCCTTGCGTTTCTGGAGTCCCCGCGCCTAGAGCAAAAATGTTTAGCTTGTAAAACTATCAAACACATTTTGGACGACATCGCAAATAACATGGATCAAAAGGTAAAATGTCGTAATCAGGCGTACGGACTAGTTTCGAAGATAAGTAAGTTGGAAACGGGAATAATGTCCATTTTATGGAACGGAATTCTAGAACGTTTACAAGCGGAGAACTTTCTTTTTCGACATTAAAGCATATAAAAAGTGAGTTACGTAACATGATGGGACAAGATCGTCTAAATAACCTCATCTTAATGAACATTGAATGTAATTTACTTCGAGAAATTGATTTATCTAGTGTTATCTCTAAATTTTCACACATTCTTCTTCTTCTTCTTTGCGTTCGTTCTTTACGACCAATTTTAATCACTCTTTGTGATATGTTTGATCTTTGCCAAGAACGTGTATACGTTGCACATTGGTTTGTAGGCCCCTAAACGCATAGACTTCTACACGTTTAGGACACATGCATCCGATTTCAGCCGAACCTCCTAAGTCGCCTCTTACGACATGCGTGGCAGGTAACAGTGGTTCTATTCTGTTCACCCCAAATTTGGACCCCGGTAACCACTCGGACGTTTCACACATTAAATCGATACAAGTTTATTTGTAAAAGTTGTGTTTTATTTTATTATCATACACAATCTACGGCCTCGTGGTAACATTTGCTACAGGTCCAGCACTGGCTTAATCCGGCACTGACAAAGGTTTGAAAATAGTCGCGTTGCCCTATAGCTACCTGCAGGAATAAGCTGTATAAATTAGACTAATCCAGAGCTATGTGTTCGAAACTTATCACTGTCACACACACACACACACACACACATACTCACACAAGCCAACAGTGAAGTTTATAAGATCCACGTCTTACAGCCATAAAATTACTATGGGGAAAATTATCAGTATCAAAAAATTTAACTCATTATCATTAAATTGCTTATCCTGAGAAGAACCTTGTCACATTAGAAGTCCTTCGGAATTTCTCTTCGGAAAAATTAACTATCGCATTTGAAAACATGATGTGGTCGAATTCATTCATTGTTTTACTTCGTAAAATCATGTACAGATTAATCTGTAGTTTTCTTATTTGTTTAACGAAAGATATGAATGATTCCTAGTTTTGTAAATGATAACTGGACTTTTACCAAATGCCCAGAAAATGTGTACAAATAAATTAATAAACGGTAACGATTAGAATGGGCTAAAGTAAATTTAGAGATACGCTAGCAGTGAAACAGTTTAAGACGCATCCAGCGGCACATGGCTAAACGTAGCAGACAAACCGGCTCATGCTGCGGAATTTGGTAGTTACTGTGCTAAATATATACATAATAATAATAATAAAACTGAACAGAATGTAATTCTAAATATTAACTTCACATGTATAAATTCACTTTTGGCTTGATGAAGATGTCAGTGACAGAACAATTATATCCTAGATTTGGCAAAATTTTTCCAAAATCAGAAATCCCAAATTTTTTAGTTGGGTAATTGGAGAACCGACTGTACTGAAGATTGATCCCCTTTATGTTCTTGTGCGAACTGTTAAACTTTTTGCCAATGACTGGTGACGTGCAAACTGTTACAATTAGATTAGTAAACAGGTATTACGAACGAATTATACGTTGACATGCGCACTTTATCTGCGATCTTAGTTATTCGCTTAGTTTACCGTGAACCACACACTGGGTAGTCAGTTCAGGTCTGTCAGGTTTCCCCAAAGCTTAGTTTTTAGGTCGACTGGGCGAGGCGACACACATCTGACATATGTGATGTCATTGGTAGTTTTGTGTTTCACTACGTCTTCAGATTTCATTTGCTAGACAAAAACAAACCAAGACGTCTCCCGTAGGAAAGTATACAAACCTAAAATGCCTAGTCTGAAGTCAGTGAGAATCTATTACTATTCATCTACTGGATCAGATAATGACATAATTCGTCCCAAATATAGTGCAGTTTCCTCTCTAACTTTGACGTTTGGACATATTCATCCACTTAACTAACATACTAGTCCTTCGACTGTGCAGTATTTTCAACCTCAAATTATGTACCTGACCTTCAACCTTAATGTATGCACTATTTGAAAAATTTTTTCAACACAGCTGAACATTTTGAATAGTCTCTTTGTCACTGTACAAAGGTTGAAAGTGGTCTATGTGAATTGAATATTAACTTCGGTGTGAAAAATTACAGTCAAAGACACATTGACAAGTTAACAGTTCTATAATCATCTTAGCCAAGATTATAGGAAATTTGTCAAGTTATCATTATATAATTCTATCGAGAAGTTGTCCTTAGAAGTCCTATGAATATTTTCATTGGAAATTATAATCGATTTGAAAGATTGGTAGTTCATATGTTACTTTAATCGTACAGTTAATCGTAGTTTCATGTAGAAATTTGAATACCAGTTTTGTAATAGAATATTTGACAATGATAGAAAATTGTAAGAGTAATAATTTGAGTAAGTTAGAATTAATAATTATTTGATAGTTGGTAGTTATAGAGTATTCTGGTAAGTTGGTAATTATATAATATTTGATAAGTTGGTAGTATAGAATATTACATATAATAATTGATAAGTTGAACAGTTATTTAGAATATTGATAAGTTGGTAGTCATAAATATTTGATAAGTTGTTAGTTATAGAATATTTGACTAGTTGTAATTTATAGAATATTTGATAAGTTGGTATTATAGAATATTTGATGAAGTTGATTATGTTTAGAACTATTTGATAAGTTGTTATATTAATATTGAAAGTGAGATATAGAAGAATTAGTTGAGTGATTATAAATCATTTGTAAGTTTTAGTTAAGTATTTGATAAGTTGATAGTTTAGTAATATTTGTAAGTATGGAGATATAAATATTTGATAAGTTGGTAGTTTGAATATTTGACAAGTTGATTAGTTATAGAATATTTGATAAGTTGTTAGATATAGAATATTTGAAATGTTGTTAGTTATGAGAATCTATTGATAAGTTGATTAGTTATAGAATATTTGACAAGTTTTCAATTATAGAATATTTGAGTTTGGTAGTTATAGCAATATTTGCAAGTTGTTAAGTTATAGAATATTTGACTATGTTAATTATATGACTATTTGATAAGTTAGTAGTTATAGAATATTTGATAAGTTTGTTATAGAATATTTGATAAGTTGGTAATTATAGAATATTTGAAAGTTATTAGTTTAAATATTTGATAAGTTGTTAGTTATAGAATATTTGACAAGTTGTTAGTTATAGAATATTTGATAAGTTGTTAGTTATATAATATTTGATAAGTTGGTAGTTATAGAATATTTGATAAGTTGTTAGTTATAGAATATTTGATAAGTTGTTAGTTATAGAATATTTGAAAAGTTGTTAGTTATATAATATTTGATAAGTTGTTAGTTATAGAATATTTGATAAGTTGTTAGTTATAGAATATTTGATAAGTTGTTAGTTATATAATATTTGATAAGTTGTTAGTTATAGAATATTTGATAAGTTGTTAGTTATATAATATTTGATAAGTTGTTAGTTATAGAATATTTGATAAGTTGGTAGTTATAGAATATTTGATAAGTTGGTAGTTATAGAATATTTGATAAGTTGTTAGTTATAGAATATTTGATAAGTTGTTAGTTATAGAATATTTGATAAGTTGTTAGTTATAGAATATTTGAAAAGTTGTTAGTTATATAATATTTGACAAGTTGGTAGTTATAGAATATTTGATAAGTTGTTAGTTATAGAATATTTGATAAGTTGTTAGTTATAGAATATTTGATAAGTTGGTAGTTATAGAATATTTGATAAGTTGGTAGTTATAGAATATTTGATAAGTTGTTAGTTATAGAATATTTGAAAAGTTGTTAGTTATATAATATTTGACAAGTTGGTAGTTATAGAATATTTGATCAAGTTGTAGTTATAGAAATTTGATAAGTTGTTAGTTATAGAATATTTGATAAGTTGTTAGTTATATAATATTTGATAAGTTGTTAGTTATAGAATATTTGATAAGTTGTTAGTTATAGAATATTTGACAAGTTGTTAGTTATAGAATATTTGATAAGTTGTTAGTTATAGAATATTTGATAAGTTGTTAGTTATAGAATATTTGATAAGTTGTTAGTTATATAATATTTGATAAGTTGGTAGTTATAGAATATTTGATAAGTTGTTAGTTATAGAATATTTGATAAGTTGTTAGTTATAGAATATTTGATAAGTTGGTAGTTATAGAATATTTGATAAGTTGTTAGTTATAGAATATTTGATAAGTTGTTAGTTATAGAATATTTGATAAGTTGTTAGTTATAGAATATTTGATAAGTTGTTAGTTATATAATATTTGATAAGTTGTTAGTTATAGAATATTTGATAAGTTGGTAGTTATATAATATTTGATAAGTTGTTAGTTATAGAATATTTGATAAGTTGTTAGTTATATAATATTTGATAAGTTGTTAGTTATAGAATATTTGATAAGTTGTTAGTTATATAATATTTGATAAGTTGGTAGTTATATAATATTTGATAAGTTGTTAGTTATAGAATATTTGACAAGTTGTTAGTTATAGAATATTTGATAAGTTGTTAGTTATAGAATATTTGATAAGTTGTTAGTTATAGAATATTTGATAATTTGGGTTAGTTATAGAATATTTGATAAGTTGTTAGTATATAATATTTGACAAGTTGTAGTTATAGAATATTTGATAAGTTGTTAGTTATAGAATATTTGATAAGTTGGTAGTTATATACTATTTGATAAGTTGTTAGTTATAGAATATATGCCTACCTGTGAGGTTCCGGGGCCCACAAGGGAAGCAAAGAATAGTACCACTGCAACCTACAAGGCATGTCTTAAGAGGCGACTGATGTAGGACCTAGGAAAGCTACCCTAGTAAATAAAAGCATCGCATAAATCGGATGTTCTGGCCTAATGAAGGACATACTGGCACAACGTACAACCGCTCGTAGGCTAAGATCACATACAAATCATACAGAATGGTTTGTATGTGTTTGATATAACACTCTAAGATTTCCTGCAATTTTATACAATTTTACGAGTCCATGGTTATTTATTTATGAAAATTGTTTAAAATACTGATATTCTTTAGTCCGGATTCAATCCATGGTATGGCCAAAGTTGTTTTCTGTCTGGGGCATAATGAAAACATCATAACCTGAACAGTTTCGCAGAGACTGCACTAGCCATGAGGACATTAGATTCTACAGTCTCATGTTCTACAGTCTCATGTTCTACAGTCTCATGTTCTACAGTCTTATGTTCTACAGTCTCATGTTCTACAGTCTTATGTTCTACAGTCTTATGTTCTAGTCTCATGTTCTACAGTATTATGTTCTACAGTCTTATGTTCTACAGTCTTATGTTCTACAGTCTCATATTCTACAGTCTTATGTTCTACAGTCTCATGTTCTACAGTATTATGTTCTACAGTCTTATGTTCTACAGTCTTATGTTCTACAGTCTTATGTTCTACAGTCTCATATTCTACAGTCTTATGTTCTACAGTCTCATGTTCTACAGTATTATGTCTTAAGAGGCACTGATGTTAGACCTAGAAAGTACCTATAAATAAGCATCCAGAAATCATGTTCTACAGTATAGTCACAGTATTATGAAACTACAACGTCTTAGTAGATCCATACAAATCATACAATGGTTTATGTTTATGATTACATCTATAAGATTTCCTGAAATCTTATACATTCTACGAGTCCATGTTCTATTTATGAAATTCTTAAATACTCATATTCTTAGTCTGATTCAATCCATGGTATCAAAGTTGTTTTCTCGTCTGCAAATGAAACATATAACCTGACAGTCTTCATGAACTGCACTAGCCATAGCATTAGATTCTACAGTCTCATGTTCTACAGTCTCATGTTCTACAGTCTCATGTTCTACAGTCTCATGTTCTACAGTATTATGTTCTACAGTCTTATGTTCTACAGTCTCATGTTCTACAGTCTTATGTTCTAAGTCTCGATGTTCTACAGTCGTTATGTTCTACAGTCTCATGTTCTACAGTCTATGTTCTACAGTCTCATTTCTACAGTCTCATGTTCTACAGTCTCATGTTCTACAGTCTCATGTTCTACAGTCTCATGCTCTACAGTCTATGTTTCCGTCCTATGTTCAAAAGCGTCTCATGTTCTACATGTCTTAATGATTTTAACAGTATTTGTGTTTAACTGCATTTCTACATACTCATGTTTAAATGAATCTCATATAATTTCTTGTTCTTAACTGTAAAAAGCGTATCAGTAGTAATGACTGTTTTAAAACTGAATTTATAACATAATTTGTTTTTTAAACTGAATTTATAACATCATATGTTGTTTTTAAACTGAATTTGTTTCTATTTAACAATACTAGAAAGAGAGGTCACTGACGTTGTTGTCTTATTTCCTGGCATTGTTACCTGATTTCGCCGACTATTTGTTATATGAGGCCACGATTGAGCCCCAGCCAACTCTAGATAACTAGGCCAGACAACTACCTGGGGATTCCATGACCTAGATCAGAAAAGGGTGCTGGAAATTACAGATGTTTGATAGAACACTGCAAGCTTTTGTGCAATTTTACTAAATTCTGTGAGTCTATGGTTATTTATTGATGAAAATATTCATAATATTGATATTCCTTATTGTTAAACTTAACTTGTTGCAAAATATAACTTCAATTTAGCATTTTGTGTTGATTTTAAAATGAATTCGTATATATACACCAATACTGGAATGCCGGCCGGTGTGATGCTGACCACATCACCCATCGTGTACCGACGGTCAATGAAAATACAGGCCTAACACTGTATTGCCCTATATACCACAAGGTATGAAAGGGTTCCTTTTTTTTACTGGAATGCGAGGTCACGTGGAATAGTTGTGGTCTGATTTCCCATAATTCTTACCTGAGTCCGGAGGCCCATTAGTTTATAGTTGGCTCTGGTTGAGCATACTCTGAGAAAAAATGATCAAAGAATCACAAAGCAGGCATTGAAGTGGAAGGCAAATGTTTCAAGACAGAAAACTCCCTAGGGAAAACTTTGAAACTTACTGTACTAGAATACATGAGATATATCGCACTTAATTTCGTACAAAAGATTGAACGAATTTCTCACGATAATGCGGCATAGAAAAATTGTTTCAGTATTAAAGTATGAGAAAGATACAATAACTTATTCGTAACCGTCTGTAGAGACAAAACAGTCATATATATATATATATTAGTGGCGGCTCGTGATCATTTTTGTTGGTGGGGCCAGACACATTTTTCCGGATAAATCAAGGTGTTTGGTAGCGATATTTTAATTTATAAAATAATAAATACACGTAATACATTATTTTGGTGGAGCCCGGCCCCACTAGCCCTTAATGACGAGCCGCCACTGTATGCATATATAAATATATATACAAAGACTCAGTTCTAGCAACTAGGTATGAAACTGTGTGCCAATAGTACACACTTAACTGTTGCTTCCTCAAACACTTAATTGAAAAACTATACGTAGATAGCAAAATAACAGCTTCATCAACTTTTTAAACCAGGTGTGAAGATAAACAGAAGGTAACGATTTTGGAAGGGAAAACTTCAAGGTTCGGATTTCTACGTAAAGTTTAATTTTAAAAATATGTGAGGATTGTGTGTGGGTGTGTGTGTGTACGTGTGTGTGAGCTATCGTACCTCATTTGCTTTTGATGTATAATGGCGCGCAGGTAACGCATTTTCTAGTTTGGAATTTATGTTTACGGAGAGATTGGTAAGTTAGTCGGTGATGGAGAGATTAAGTTAGTCGGTGATGGAGAGATTAAGTTAGTCGGTGATGGAGAGATTAAGTTAGTCGGTGATGGAGAGATTAAGTTAGTCGGTGATGGAGAGATTGGTAAGTTAGTCGGTGATGGAGAGATTAAGTTAGTCGGTGATGGAGAGATTAAGTTAGTCTGTGATGGAGAGATTAAGTTAGTCGGTGATGGAGAGATTAAGTTAGTCGGTGATGGAGAGATTAAGTTAGTCGGTGATGGAGAGATTAAGTTAGTCGGTGATGGAGAGATTAAGTTAGTCGGTGATGGAGAGATTAAGTTAGTCGGTGATGGAGAGATTAAGTTAGTCGGTGATGGAGAGATTAAGTTAGTCGGTGATGGAGAGATTAAGTTAGTCGGTGATGGAGAGATTAAGTTAGTCGGTGATGGAGAGATTAAGTTAGTCGGTGATGGAGAGATTAAGTTAGTCGGTGATGGAGAGATTAGTTAGTCGGTGATGGAGAGATTAAGTTAGTCGGTGATGGAGAGATTGGTAAGTTAGTCGGTGATGGAGAGATTAAGTTAGTCGGTGATGGAGAGATTAAGTTAGTCGGTGATGGAGAGATTAAGTTAGTCGGTGATGGAGAGATTAAGATAGTCGGTGATGGAGAGATTAAGTTAGTCGGTGATGGAGAGATTAGTAAGTTAGTTGGTGATGGAGAGATTAGTGATGGAGAGATTAGTAAGTTAGTTGGTGATGGAGAGATTAGTAAGTTAGTTGGTGATGGAGAGATTAGTGATGGAGAGATTAGTAAGTTAGTTGGTGATGGAGAGATTAGTAAGTTAGTTGGTGATGGAGAGATTAGTAAGTTAGTTCGTGATGGATAGATTAGTGATGGAGAGATTAGTAAGTTAGTTGGTGATGGAGAGATTAGTAAGTTAGTTGGTGATGGAGAGATTAGTAAGTTAGTTGGTGATGGAGAGATTAGTGATGGAGAGATTAGTAAGTTAGTTGGTGATGGAGAGATTAGTGATGGAGAGATTAGTAAGTTAGTTGGTGATGGGGAGATTAGTAAGTTAGTTGGTGATGGAGAGATTAGTGATGGAGAGATTAGTAAGTTAGTTGGTGATGGAGAGATTAGTAAGTTAGTTGGTGATGGAGAGATTAGTAAGTTAGTTCGTGATGGATAGATTAGTGATGGAGAGATTAGTAAGTTAGTTGGTGATGGAGAGATTAGTAAGTTAGTTGGTGATGGAGAGATTAGTAAGTTAGTTGGTGATGGAGAGATTAGTGATGGAGAGATTAGTAAGTTAGTTGGTGATGGAGAGATTAGTGATGGAGAGATTAGTAAGTTAGTTGGTGATGGAGAGATTAGTAAGTTAGTTGGTGATGGAGAGATTAGTGATGGAGAGATTAGTAAGTTAGTTGGTGATGGAGAGATTAGTAAGTTAGTTGGTGATGGAGAGATTAGTAAGTTAGTTGGTGATGGAGAGATTAGTGATGGAGAGATTAGTAAGTTAGTTGGTGATGGAGAGATTAGTGATGGAGAGATTAGTAAGTTAGTCGGTGATGGAGAGATTAGTAAGTTAGTTGGTGATGGAGAGATTAGTAGGTTAGTTGGTGATGGAGAGATTAGTGATGGAAAGATTAGTAAGTTAGTTGATGATGGAGAGATTAGTAAGTTAGTTGGTGATGGATTGATTGACTGATTGATTGATTCAGTACTGGGATATAAACGTGACCGGCATGATGTTGACCACATCGTGTGCTGACGATCAATGAAAAAAATAAGGGCCTAACGCCGTATACCTTAATATATCTCCAGGTCTCTTGCATTCCCGCCTCCAGGTCTCTTGCGTTCCCGCCTCCAGGTCTCTTGCGTTCCCGCCTCCAGGTCTCTTGCGTTCCCGCCTCCAGGTCTCTTGCGTTCCCGCCTCCAGGTCTCTTGCGTTCCCGCCTCCTGGTCTCTTGCGTTCCCGCCTCCAGGTCTAAGGATGTGTTCTTTTACTTTCCCCCGTTTTTGCAGAAGCGTTATAAATAGAAAATGGGAACAGTTTTGGATATCTCGGTTTACTACTAACAAATGGTGGAAATGGGATGAAGGAAATTTAAAGAAGAACAAACATGGCTTTACAAAAAATTAAACAACTAAAAATAGTATGGAATGGGACTTCTTCTTCTTTGCGTTCGTTCTTTACGACCAATTTTAATCACTCTTTGTGATGTTTGCATTTGATCTTTGCCAAGAACGTGTATACGTTGCACATTGGTTCGTAGGCCCCTAAACGCATAGACTTCTACACGTTAAGGACATGTGCATCCGATTTCAGCCAAACCTCCTTAGCGCCTCTTATGACATGCATGGCAGGCAACAGTGGTTATATTCTTTACACCCCAAATTTGGGCCCCGGTAACTACTCGAGTGGGACTAGGACTGACATGAAAACAAAGCTAAGAATACTAAGAGTATGCATATTCCCAGTGGCAACGTGTTAAGTGTGAAGCATGGACATTTAACAAGTTGGTGAAAAAACATAAATGTGCTTTTGAATATAAGTGTTACAGAACAGTCCTCCATATACCATGGACAGAGAAGAGAATAAATAGATCTATCCAGAAAGAACTCACAATTAAAGAAAACTGGCTGATGCTACAAATAAGAATAAGAAAATTGAAGTATATTGGACATATAAAGAGACACGAACTGGTTGGGAAAACCATAATGGAAGGAGGCATACCAGCAAAGAGGAGAAGAAGAAGATCACAGAGAAAATGGATTAAGGATTAACTAATGGTTTGAGCATGACGGCTGCAGAGGAGAAAAAATTCCGAAGGACTGTTAAGGTGACAAAGTTCTGCTCAGGACAAGCTATTTGATGATGGTGAGATGAGCCAGAGCCAACTATAAACTTATGGGCCTTCGGACTCCGGTAAGAATTATGGGAAATCAGACCACAACTACACCCGTGATTCGTAATTCGCACCGCACGCGCACCACACGCACACACCGCACACGCACACGCACACACACACACACACACACACACACCGACACACACATGATATGAAATGAAAATCGTGACATATCCTTTACAGAACTACACAATTAACCACAGTGAACAAGTAGTCCATTTTCTATGTAGCACATAGACGTTGAATAGTTTGTCATTACTTTTTGAGCGGTAAGATCTATTTTTACCATTCGTAAAAATCCACGCCGAACAAATTTGCGTCCACACTGCCCGCCGTGGTGTTTGAACCAGGTTTTGATCGAGGTCACTACCGCTTAAGCTACGGACGTCCACCACACACGAACTACAAAAGTTAAATAAGTAAATGATAAAATATTAGTCTAGATAAATCAATAACGGTAAAAATAAAATATTTACCAAATTCAAATTCATTTAATAATATATTATTAATTTAATTAAAAGTACTGATCTTAGAGTATCTCAGCATCCATTTCTGTGAGCTCAGGGCAATTGTCACTTTTCAGCCCTGGAGTACACCCAAAACTACATTTATCAGAACTAAAATCCTTATTAGGACTACACACAGACTAAATCCGGCGCAAGAGGTTAACCAGCCTATATCCCATTCACAGAACATAGTCCTTCTCAGATCTCCACCTAGGCAGTACAAACCAACAGATCGACTTAGGGACCTCTATAAGACGCCAACCAGACAGAATGGGGCCCATCCTCCGTCCTGAATACCATCATCACACAGGTCCTCAGGACGTTAGTAAACCAGAAGAGGAGTCCGTTTTGATTATCATCAGCACACGGGACCTCAGGACGCTAGCCAACCAGCAAAGTAGTCCGCAAAGATTACCATCATCACACATGTCCTCAGGACGCTAGCCAACCAGCAGAGTAGTCCGCCAAGATTACCATTAGCACACAGGTCATCGGGACACTAGCCAAATAGCAGAGTAGTCCATCAAAAGTACCAACAACACGCCAGTCAGTCAGCAGCTTGAGAGAACTCCAACAACAGCGACAACCTAGAATCACACACACTCCTAGATCAGCACAAAGCCGTTCTCAGGATTACATTCAGGTTAATACAAGAAGTCCTTTTCGGAACTGTACACACTTACCAGAACACAATATTTAATAAACATACATTTTTAGGACTAGCTCCAGGCCACATGACCACACCAAGCAAAAAAGGCCGATATGCTCTGATATGTCCAAAAAAGACATCCGTCCTAGGTTAAAAGTAGCGTGCATCTACCACATATAGGCTTAAACCACTAAATAACAAATTAACAAACAAACACGCAATCGTAACATTTTTGATCATAGTCTATATAAGACAAAATTAGAAACGAAGAAATCAGAAGAAGACTGGATGTGAAACCAGTCATGCAATTCATAAAAGAACAACAGATTAAATTGTTTGGACACCTGACAAGAATGCCCTGGTACCACAGAGGGCCACACTGAGAAAGTAAAATGAGTACAGAGCAAGAGGAAGACCACGCAAAAGATGGGAGCGACGGCATCAAGAACAGCCTTACAAAAATGAATAACAGCTTACAAAGTGCATTAGAACAAGCACACACAGATCACTACACCCCTTCCAAACACTATTATAAGAAGTAAATGGTGCAGAAAAGAAGTCCATACAAGAAGCTGAGAGACACAATCCCGTCGTAGTCGAATAATTTCTTGCAGAATGTATTCGTCATTCTAAAACTGGTTCGAGACAGCGTCACTGTAGCACACAGCTACACATTATGTAAACATGAATTAGAGTGTAAAAATGTATATCAGAATTTGCTGTGTATTGACATTGTTTTGTATTTTGTCAAACTACAGTACTTTTGTTATTACGTGTTTCGCCATTCTACATAGTTTTACTGCAGTCTCTATCTATATTGATTTTATGTCAGAATAGAGAATCAGCAGCCAGGAGTTGATTGCAAAAAATATATTCATTTGCATAAGAAGCGTTCAGATTGCAATAACTGGAGAGGAATCACGTTGCTTTCAATCCCAAGTAAGATATTCTGCAAAATTGTCATAATGCGAATACAAGAAGCAGTAGACAAGTGTCTACGAATGGAGCAAGCAGGATTTAGGAAAGGAAGAGGAACAAATGAACACATATTTACCCTGCGTAACATTTTAGAACAATGTAGCGAGTGGCAAAGGACTATATATCAACTTCATAGATTTTGAAAAGGCATTCTCTCTCTTGCGTTCCCGAGCGTCCACAGAGACAGCCTATGGAAGATACTGAGACAATACGGCGTACCGCAGAAGCTTGTCAACATCATAGCCCTCTTCTATAAAGATTTCTCCTGCAACCTAAAGAATTCCAACAAAACATTCCCAGTAAAATCTGGTGTAAGACAGGGATGCGTAATGTCCTCTCTTTTGTTTAGTATTACAATTGACTGGGTGCTAAAAATGCCATAAAACAACAAGCACCAAGAGGAATAAGATGGACCCCTTTCGAGATGCTTGAGGACCTGGACTTTGCAGACGATATAGCCCTGGTGTCACACAAATATGAACATATACAAGAGAAAAGTACAATACTTCACGGCACGGCAAAGACAGTAGGCCTCAAAACAAACACAGGAAAAACAAAAATTATGACAAACAGTGAAATCCAACAACCAGTAATGTTAGAAGATGAAACACTGGAAAGGGTTGAGCAGTTTACATATCTTGGTAGCGTACTGACACTAAATGGTGGCACAGAGGAAGATATAAAATCACGTCTGAGTAAGGCCAGAACCGCTTTTGCCAGAATGAAACCAGTATGGAAGTCCAAAATCTACAATAGGACCACAAAGCTTAAACTCTATAAAAGCATTGTTTTGCCAGTTTTGCTCTACGGATCAGAGTGTTGGAGGATGACCAAGGAGATACTAGCAGGCTGTCAGTTTTCCACCACTCTTGTCTTCGCAGAATCTTGGAAATCTTTTGGCCAGTAAAAATATCCAATAACCAACTACTCCAAGACACAAGACAAGAGGCAATGAATGACATACTCAAAAAGAGAAGATGGAAATGGCTCGGACATGTTATGAGAATGAGACAAGAAATGCCTGCAAGGATAGCCCTCACTTGGACACCAGAGGAAAGAGAAAGAAAGGCAGACCACGGACAACATGGAGGCGCATGATGGAAGAGGAACTGGACACCGCATCTCTGACGTGGGGCTCTGCGCTGAAGGTTGCACGGACAGGAGAGCATGGAAAGTCCTTTCTGAAGCCCCATGTGTCACTAGGCATGACAGGATTAAGTAAGTAAGTAATAAGAAGCGTTATAACAACTTATCGCGTAGTGGGTGAGGAGATTAAAATATATTCACATACATAAGAAGCAGTGGCCGCTCGTGGTAAGTTTTCTTGGTGGAGCCAGATACAAATTTTCGGAAAATCATGGTTTTTGGAGTATTTACTATTATTTGTCTATTCCGGAAGTTATTCTCCCTTTCGATTATTGGTGGGGTCGGGCCCCACTGGCCCTCAATGATGAGCCGCCCATGATAATAAGCGTTGCAACAACTCATCGCGTAGTGGGTGAGTAGATTAAAATAATGAACAAATCCAGACTGACTTTCTCTCTCTCTCTCTCTTTGCCTTTTACCCCGGATTGGGGCATAGGCCCTCAACAAACTCATGCCAAGTCTTCCTATCTCTATCTATCTTCTGCAGCTCCCTCCAACTCTTCTTTATATTGTTGATCTCCGTCTCCAAATCTCGTCTCCATGTATTTCTCGGCCTCCCCTTCTTTCGCTGTCCCTGCGGGTTCAGGTAAAACCCTTGTTATATTCCCCTCCGGTTTTTGCAAAGTGTGTCCTATCCAGCGCCAGCGTCTTTTTTAACCTGTTCGTTCACTGGAATCTGTATTGTTCTCTCCATAAGTTCCTCATTTGTGACCCTATCATACCATCTTATTTCCTCTATTCTGTGCAGACACCAGTTGATGAATGTTTGCAATTTATGCGCTATTGTTTTGGTTGTTCTCCATGTTTCTGAGCCATACAGTAGAAGACTGACTTTAGCAAATCTAAAATTTAAATATATTTTATTGCAATACAACAGACGTAAAATAACAGCCTTAGTAACAATAAAAAACAAAACAAAAATTAAGTAAAACAAGGACTTAGCATTCAATCTCCCAATTGGTGTTGTACTAATGTCAAAAGACAAATTATACATTTTGTGATCACTTGATGTCGACTCAGAAGTCAACAATAGAATATTTCAAGACAGATTTGCATTTGAAAGAGTTCAGATCACAGTCGGAGAGCAGTAGAGAGATACCATTTGCCATAAAGCTGATAGTTTATCAGGTTAAAGCACTCCCCACTCTTATTTACATCACAAAGATATGTTTTTCCGATCCAGAAGCACATGAGCTTTCAGCTCTTTGGCTCGGTGCCATAGACATCGTGTTTCGGTTCGGTGCCACGAACACCGTAAATCTGGGGAACCTGTGACTTTTATGTCAACCCGCGGAATTGAACCGCACTCACAGGGAGCTTGTCACCAGTCGTTCGGTGCTACGAACACGCGGGCTAACACAGTTTATATCGGACATTCAAGAAATATAAGCCACTTACACATAAACAAGTTATCTCAGCAGATTGTTCACAATAAAATGGGAGCATGAAATACCGGATACCAAACTCCTCACCAGAACCAAAGCCCAAGAATCCACATTCTGTTACAGACGGTCCAGTGAGATAATCAGATCATGTTGCATGAATATCTTGCTGATAAACGCATCCCAAAACAACTGATAAACAACTTAGTTAGTTTGTTCCTTTCGTGCCAAAGGTGGCACATAGGGCAGAGGTTTTAGATCTCCATGTGATACGGTTCTTTGCTAGCAGTTGGAGATCTTGTATGGTTTACATCCCAATAGTTTACTTTCTTGTTGGATGGTTCTTCGAAGAGTGGTCTTTGGTCTTCCACGTTTTCTTTTCCAAACTGGTGACCACATAAGGACTTGTCGATTTAGTCTCTTTTCGTCTGATCTAAGAACATGACCTAAATATTTCCACCTTCGTTTCCTTATAATATTTGATACGGGTTGTTGGTGTGTTATATCTCTCACTGCGTTGTTAGAAACGAAATCACTCCATTTTACTTGTCATAATTTTCGTAGACATTTATTCTCAAAGCTGTCCAGTTTCTTATCAATTTTCTTTGTTGATTTCCAACTTTCACAACCGTAGGTCAGTACAGGAATCACACATGACCTAAATAATTTAACTTTTGTGATAAACAACTAGGTGACAGCAATTGGACGGTTGGTGGACAGAAAAAATACTGCTAAGATACTCTTAAAGTGACTCTAGAATGCATCTTCTTCTTCTTCTTTGAACGCTCCATATGGACCACTTGTTAAACCACTTTTTGTGATGTGTAGTGCGATTGTACGTTGTGTCAGCTATGCGTCTGCAAGTAGGTCAGCACATCCAAAGGTTGTAGTGTTAACTATTCTTTACTTCCCTTGCGTGACCCGGCAACACAAGGACGTAAAAATACATTGATATAGATATCACGTGACACCCGTGTGTTGCCAGGGGTCCACTAGGGAAGCAAAGAATAATAGCCGTCCATCGCAAGCGATGATGACAACAATCTCAGACGTGTACTGTTTCACCTCTCTGGTGTGTGCGGAGGTGACTGTACAGTCCAATCCTAGAACAGAATCCCCGACCACAGGTGGGGCATACATGATCAAGGTTAGACATGTGCGTGTTGGGTGCTCTGTCTTTTCGCGCTGCTCGTTTTCTCTGTGACTCAACAATACGATGATTCTCAGCTATTCGGTTCCTCTTTTGTTGTTACAGCGCCACATTTGGCGATCTTGCGCAAGGATTCCCAGCACGTATTGTCTATATCGAAGCATTTCAGAGACACTTTAAGAGTGTCTTTAAAGCGTTTTCTGTCCACCAGCTAAACGTCTGCCCCTTCAAGCTCGCCATACATCAACTGTTTTGGGATGCGTTTATCAGGCATTCGAGCAACGTGACGACCCATCTCAGTTGGGCCTTCTGCAACAGGGTGTTGACGCTTGGGATCTTTGCTCTTGTGAGGACTTCGCTGTCTGGAATTTTGTCCTGCCAGTGTATTTTTAGTATTCTGCGTAGACAGCTTGTGTGGAAATGGTTTAATTTTCTTGCGTGTCTGCTATACACTGTCCATGTCTAGCTTGCGTACAGCAGCGTTGTTAGCACTATGGCCTGGTAAACTTTCAGCTTTGTGACTATGCTTATCCCTTCCGTTCCCACACAGTGACACGTAACCTTTCGAACGCAGCACTGGCTTTGGATATCCTATTGTGGACCTCAGAATATATGTTTGCCGATCTGGATAGGAGGCTGCCAAGATAAGCAAAGTTGTCCGTTGACTGGAGACGCTGGTGTTTAATGTTGATGACTGGATCGTAATACTGTTCTCTAGGGGCGGGCTGGAACATGACCTCTGTTTTTGGTGTTAATGGTGAGGCCAAACCTATCACAGGCCATTGAGAATTTGTCCATGTAAGTCTGCATTTCTTCCTCAGAGTTGGTAGCGAGGGCACAGTCATCAGCAAACAACAGGTTTGAGATAGTTGATTCTTTTACCTTGGTGGAGGATTTTAACCTCCGAAGATTGAATAGGTTACCGTCTGTCCTGTATCTAATCTTTACCCCATGTTCGTCGCCTTCCCAAAAGACATCCATGAGCATGGCAGCAAACATCATGCTGAAGAGTGTTGGGGCCAGTACACAGCCCTGTTTGACGCCGTTGGTGACATGGAAGGCTTCCAACAGCTCCACTTCGTCAAGTACACGTGCCATCATGCCCTCGTGAAACTGTTGGACGATCTTGATGAATTTCCTTGGGCATCCAAATTTTTCCATGATCTTCCATAGACCCTCCCTGTTAACCGTGTCGAAAGCCTTTGTCAGATCGACAAAGACCATATAGAGGTTACGGTGCTGCTCTTGGCATTTCTCCTGTAGTTGGCGAGCAGCAAATATCATGTCTGCTGTTCCACGACCTGCTCTGAAGCCACATTGGGTCTCAGGGAGTAAGTCCTGTTCCAGGTGATCGATTAATCGATTGAGGAGGACTCTGGCCAGTATTTTGCCAGCGATTGACAGGAGGAGATCCCCTGTGGTTATCGCAGGCCTGGCGGTTTCCTTTCCGCTTGTACAGGTGGACAATAGTGGCATCCTTTAATTCCTGTGGCACACGTTCGTTGCACCAAATGGATGTAAATAACTCTGTCAATTTTAGCATCAACGTGGGCCCTCCTTCTTTGTAGACTTCGGTTGGTATTGAGTCCGCACCCGGTGCCTTCCCGCTGGACATCTGGCTTGTTGCCTTCTTGACCTCTGCTAAGGTAGGTGGAATCTAATAGTGTTCGCACGCTCCACGCGCCTATGGTGAGAGCTTTAAGCGTGTTCTTCATGTTGTGTGATTTGTGTTGTATGTAGTTGTCTGAAACTGTAGCTTGCGCTGTATTTGGATTATAGTGAGGAAAAGTTGCGCTATTCGTCAACCTCACTCTCTCGTCCAGGACTATCTGTATCCAGGGCAAGACAAGTCAAGACGACTGGAGATAGTGCCAGATGCAGTGGATGACCAGGGCTTTCTAAAGTGCCTCGCCGTGCTCTATGCGGTCCACACCGTTCTGCTGTGATCCGCCTTTCTAACCGTTGAGCCAACTAGTGGCCTCATCCGCGAAGTCAGCCGGATCCAGTCTTTGCATGCACAGGCAGACAGTGCCTAGATTACCGATGCTGCTAGACCCATCGGTTTCCCTCACCTGGTTTGACCACCGAATAGGCGATGTAACCGTTGTAGTCGCTGTGCATGTTACAGCTAAACTACAGGCAAGAGTTGTGTGTTGTAGTCACGTTACAACTATTGTTCCGGCCGCCCTGCTGTGTGTAAGTTTACATTTCCAGAAGCGGCGCGATGGAGGTAGGATAGACCTGTCCTGACATGTGTGTCTGTCCGAAAAATTACTGGACAATTCTCTTGTCCCAAGGTGTGCTGGTATTTTTTCATCAGCACATAACAGGAACCTTTGCAGACAACACACTGACGCTTTTAACAGGTTCCGTACGTGACCTTGCCCTTCCTTGACCTTCCTGGTGATGCGTGAAGTGTTTCTTTTGTTGGGTGGAATCGCGTGGTAGTTTTCAGCGCTTGGCGTTAATTGAAAATTTTTATCGATAACTGGTATCGACTAGAAACACGATCTTATTTTCTATTTACACTGTAGTAGAATATAATTGATGATGATAGTAACACAATTACACCTTGAGTTCTTTCACTGCTTATACACAACCGAATAATGATATAAATATATATGTACTCCGTTTCGAATTTACACAGATTAATTAATTTTTTTAAGAGTTCAAGAGCAAACAGTTAACACGCCCGCACACTGGGCGACCGGAAGTTCCAAGCAAAGAATAGTAGCACTGCGACATACAAAACATCTCGTAAGCGGCGACTGGAGTAGGAGCCTAGTGAAGCTACAGTAGTAAATTAAAAACGTCGCAGAAATCGGATGTGCTAGCTTACTTATAGACGCATAACTGGCACAACGTACAATCGCTCTTATGCTCGGATCACATACAAATCACAAAGAGTGGTTATCAAGTGTCAATATGGAGCATTCGAAGAGGAAGAAGAAAAAAAGAAGATATCACGTGCTGGGAATGCCGAGATCCTCAAATATGGCGATGCAACAACATCAGCTTTTAAAAGTCTGAATAAATATGGAACTGCAAGTTATATAGTATTAAAACTAAATTACGAATTTTCAATTCAAATGTTGTATCAATCCTAACATATGCCAGCAAGAGTTGGAAAATGACTAAAGATATAGAAAGCAAGTTGAATACATTTGAAAATAGATGTCTGCGAAAAATAATGAATATAAAATGGAACGAATTCAGGAGAAGTGATGAAATCAGAGACATGTCTGGTCAACCACTAGTGACAACTGTTATAAGAAAGAGAAGATGGAGATATGTTGGACACACCTTGAGGAGAAATGATCAACGAATATCAAAGCAGGCATTGAAGTGCGATGCAAAGGGTTCAAGAAAGAGAGGTCGACCTAAGGAGACCCTGAAGCGAACTTTGCTGAGAGAGGCAGGAAATATCGGTCTCAGTTCCATGGAGGAGATTGAGCGAGTTGCCCAGGATAGAGCAGTATGGAGAAATTACTTGCAGGCCCTATGTAACGTATAACGGTACGAGAGAATTATTATTATTAACAACACAAGAGGAACTCGCATGGCGGAGAATCGTTGTACTGTTGAGGTGCAGAGAAATCGAGCTGCGTGAATAGACACAACACCAACATGTACAACACTGATCATGTATGCCCTCGTGTGATAGAGGATTGCAGTCCTGGATTGTACTCTACAGTCACCTCTGATTATGCTATCAGTGCCAAGCTCGGACACTGATATCAAATGATAGAAGAAAACTAGTTACAACAGAGATGAAGTGTCTACGCAGAATGCTGGGAGTATCAAGAAGAGACCGGTTTAAAAATGACATCAGAAAAATAGTCGGTACAACACCAGTACTGAACATCATTAAGAAACAATAAATTAAATGGCTCAGCAACATAAGCAAATTACCAACAGACAGTACGCCTCAAAGAGCAATGTTACTCCAATACTATGGATATAAATCAAAAGGCCGGCAACGCAAAAGGAGTCAACAGTGACGACGAAAAACACTTTTTATGAAGTGCACACAAAAGCCCGTTCTATAAATCTTTTCTTATCCAGACGCCGTGAGGCAAAACAGGAATAGAGAAAAGAAGAAAGAAACACGAAAGACTAGATAGGTACAGCAACAGCAACAGCAACAGCAACAGCAACATACATCTGTCTGAGCGGCTTTCAATGAACGGCTAATATTGTTGTACGACAAGAACAAATATGGGACGGAATCTGACTTCTTCAACGGCTTGTGGTTAACGAATGAAGAAGAAGGTAGTGGCATCAGTTATCATAGGACTATCCTCATAGTACTTCGGACATGTCCATAGGTGCTTCGGTCTCCGCCTCAACAAATCCAGCAGCGTCCAGCGGCTGAACGCGGTTCGATATTGATTAATCAGTCTTTTCGCATAATTAGTATGTTGTTCTTTAGGTCTGTATCAATATTGACATCCATCTCTCTCAGTCTGGTCAGTGAGTGGGACTCGCAACCCTGAATCTATTCTGTTCGAAAAGTCTCTCTCAGAGCTTTAACCCTTTAGCTGCTAAGGACGTATATATACGTTTTCCCATTCACTTCTAAAGACGCATTAACATGTTTGTTATTATCTCTCCTCTGTGGGCTAAAGACGTGTTAATACGTTATACATTGCTGCTGCCACTGCTATAGGCGTAGATTTACGTTTGGGACCTAGAAACAAAGAGTAGCTATTTTTAGCTCAGTCTTCAGAAAGTATGTAGCAGTGAAAGGGTTAAGATAGTCATTTCGGTCAATTGCAGATCCCTCTGATACCGTAGCAATGGCAGCCAATCTATAAGCTCCTGTGAGCCCAGGGACAAAAATGAAGGTGATTTCTTTGATCCCTGTCTGTATTAATATCTTCACCCAGTTTTGTCTCACCATTCCTGTTTCGACTTTACGAATCATACTCATGGAGTCAGTATAAAAAAACGAACGAAGTCATGAGATGCCAACCACGTCACCGCCTCTGTAACCGACCGTGCCTCTATTGCCAAGCTATCTGTGGTTGTCGCATAGGCGCCCCACGTTCCTCTCCAATTATTTTTCCTCCTGAGCGTGCTGAAAAGGCACAAGCACAGCGTTTTTGGCGAGTGACTGAACGATCGATGTAAATTACTGCATTTGTTTCATTGACGTCGTCATTCAAGAGAGCCCCAACCTCGGCGTTGATTCTCTCTCTCTCTCTTTCTCTCATTGTCTTTTTACCCCGGATTGGGGCATTGGCCCTCAACAAACTCATGACGAGTCTTCCTATCTCTAGCTATCTCCTGCAGCTCCTCCAGTTCTTCTTTATATTGTTGATCTCCACCTCCAAATCTCGTCTCCATGTATTTCTCGGCCTCCTCTTCTTTCGCTGCCCCTGCGGGTTCCAGGCAAGGACCCTTCTTGTTATATTCCCTCCGGTTTTCGCAAAGTGTGTCCTATCCAGCGCCATCGTCTTTTTAAAACCTGTTCGTTCACTGGAATCTGTCTTGTTCTCTCCATAAGTTCCTTATTTGTGACCCTATCATAACATCTTATTCCCTCTATTCTGCGCAGACACCAGTTGATGAAATTATGCAATTTATGCGCTATTGTTTTAGTTGTTCTCCATGTTTCTGACTCATACAGTAGAACTGCTTTAACATTAGCGTTAAATATCCGAATTTTTGTTCTAGATTTGATTTCTTTAGACTACCAAATGTTTCCCAGTGCAATGAAAGCTCCTCTTGCCTTCTGTATTCTTATTTTAACATCTCTATCTGTTCCACCCTCTTTGTCTACGTTGCTGCCCAAATATGTGTATGATTCTACCTCTTGAAGTGGGATTTCACTCAGGAGATTGAGTTGTCGTTTGCTTGGTTTATTCTCAATATCTTTGTCTTTTCCTTATGAATGTTCAGCCCTAGTAGCTGGGACCTTAGATTCAATGTGTTTAGCTTATCCTGCATCTGATTTCGTGTATGTGACAGAAGGGCTATATCATCAGCGAAGTCCAGATCATCTAGTTGCTCTGTCAGAGTTCATTGGATGCCATTTCTAGTGTTAGTTACTGTGGTCTTCATAATCCATTCTATTGTCAGTAAGAACAACAAAGGTGATAGAAGACATCCCTGACGCAGTCCTGTTTCTATTCCAAAAGTGTCTGTTAGTTTACCTTCATGAAGAACTCTACATTTCATATCTGCATATGCTGCTTTTATTAGGTTAATAATTTTCTGTGGGATTCCATAATGCCTCGTTAATTTCCAAAGCCTTCTCATAATCCCCAAATCCAATATAAAGTGGGGATTTCCATTCAATACTTTGCGCTATTATTATGCGTAATGTGGCTATCTGGTCAGCACAGGATCTATTTGGTCAGAAGCCTGCCTGTTCATCTCCCGCGTTGATTAGTGATGGATTATTTTGTTCACAGTTTTTCTTAATGGATGCAATAGCTGTGAAAGCAGTCTGAAATTGGGGTGTCACAGCAATCCATTCCTCTCCTGATTCGATTCCGGAAAGTTCACATATTTTCATAAAGGGTACCTTCTGTCTGACTCAGCCATGATCTGCCTCCGAGTCTACATCATTTCTCCTTAATGGGTTTTTCATGGAGGGGATTGTCTTTGTTTGCTTTGATTTTAAGATAAGCCTGAACTCTCCAAGTCTCAATATCCTGTGAGCAATAGTGGGGAGGTCAGGAAGGAATAACATTGCCACTCCTGGTGTATCTTTGGTGCATCCTAGGTTGATGCGCATAGCCTCAATCTGAATTCTTTCCAGTCTCACAATTTGTGTAGGACTAATCGTTAGGATAGCGCACGCATTTCTATACATGATAGAACGATGCCTTGGTACAGGAGCACAAGAAGGCGTTGTTCAATGTTAGCAGCGGCCATGATTTTCAGAACGGATAGTGAATTGCGAGCCTTGGCAATAGCTTGGTCGATATGGTCCCTACAGCATAGACTGTGATCAAACTTTATACCCAGATAGCTCATAGATGCTTTCCGAATGATTGTGCCACCAGTGTGGTGCCGGAGCCCGCAATGGAAGCAAAGAATAGTACCACTACAACCTACAATGCATGTCGTAAAAGGTGACTGATGTAGGCCCTAAGGATGCTACCCTAGTAAAAAAAAGCAGCGCAGAAATCGGATGTGCTGGCCTACTTGTAGGCGCATAACGGACAGAGTGTATAATAGCTCTTAGGCTCAGATCGTATACAAATCACACAGAGTGGTTGACAAGTGGTCGATATGGAGCGTTCGAAGTAGAAGAATAATTGTGTGGACCGTTTATTAATAGATACTGACATTGATTTACGGAAGAGATAAAGGATTAAATAGAACATTCTCGACACACCTCGTGATCCCCCTTGACTCACCGATATATCTCATCCCACTCTCAGTGAATGTTACTTTGCAACATCTTGAGAACCTTTCTAGAAGGATAAAGGATTGATTGATTGGTAGGACTATCATCATTGCACTTTGGTGAGTAACCATGTGTGCTCCGATATCTTTCTTACACAGGAAGATCTCAGCTGCAGTGAATGAACTGCGTAGCACCGGCGAGGGTCTCCGATGTAATTTGGAGGTGGTGAAGATTTTTGTAGAATTGTTTCATTTGTAAAAAATGTGTATCCTTTTTTCGAATGAATTTTGCATGGGTTTGGCTTTCCAGCTTGCTCTTCTCGATTTTGAACTGATAATGGTTCTTTTACGTGCTCAAATTGAAGACGGTACCTACGTTTTATCGTCCGTCTCCGATAGAACTAGGAACTCGATCACACCTACACTGAGATCAGGGATCTCTGGAAAAATATCCCGACGACTTCGCGAGGGAGCGAACCGATTGCCTTTCTCACGAAAAGCGAGCACCTAAACTCTTCACTACTGAGACATCCTCCCCCACTGCCTCGTGACTCAGACGGATGAGACTGGCGGCAAATTTTGCTCGTGTTCTGTGTGAGCGAGACCAGGTTTTTTTTTTCATTCGGACTGTTCAAATTTTGACTTTCAGCTTACCTGGATCTACCTGGCGCAGTAGTAAGTTGATTTTATCATACATAGTTTGTACACGTTTTACTGTATGTCTATGTTGTGTATGTATATGAGTATGTATGTGAGTATCTATCTGCCTGTCTGTCTGTCTATCTCTCTCACTGTCTGCATGTCAATGTCTGTCTATATCTGGCTGTTTGTCTATGTCTGTATATATGTCTGTCTGTCTGTCTGTCTGTCTGTCTATCTGTCTCTCTATCTGTCTCTCCTCTTGTCTGTATGTCAATGTCTATCTATGTCTGAATGTCTGTCTATCTGTCTGTCTGCCTGTTTATCTATATGTCTATATATCTTCTGCCTGTCTGAATGTCGGCTGTTTGTAGGGCTGTCTACCTGGATGTCTGTATACATGTGTGCCTTCTTCTTTTTCATAATCCTGTGTCACCTCACAGCGTCATGATAAGAAAAGACTCCTAGAACGGGTTTTTGTGTGCACTTCATAAATAGTATTTTTCACTGCCTCTTTTATTTATGAGGTCAACAACGTGACATTGAATTAATCCACCCCACACGCCTAGGGTATTCAAATATGTCACAGTCTTGAGTATCGTGATCTCTTTCACACCTTCGACGGCATTATGACATTATTATCAAATCCGCTTATGACGATGATGGCTACGTGTATGTGTGCTGACTAGAAAGGTACTTTTATTTATCTATCACATGGGCGTGGCGGTTCCCCAGGTCGTGGGCTCCGGTAACATAAGACCGGCGAGCTCAAGTAAAAATTATAGGAACTAAGACTACATCATTCGCGTGACCTCGGATTTCATTTTGTTAGATAAACATAAATTCATTAAAAAAAATAATTAAACAGGAATTTAATTCCATTATACAAATTCATTGTTATTAGAATGCAGGAATTACAGCACAACATGAAACTAAACATACAAAAGACCGAGACCATGAAAATCAGAAGAACACCAAGCCAAGCAAACATACAGACAACATCAGAGTAAAGCGACTTTCTGAGTTAAAATATTTAGGTAGCATTTTCACAGAGGACGGAAAACTCAATAGAGAAATAGAGACAAAGAGTCAAAAAGCAAATGCAGTGGCCTACCAGCTGGCGTCGTTACTACAACACCCAAAGACCAAGATGAAGGTAAAACAACAGATGATAAAAAGTATTTTTCTACCAACACTTTGTTACCAGTGCCAAACTTGGTCTCTGGTCTCTGACAGTAACACACCACAGAAAGCTGGCCACATGAAAAATGAAATGCTTGAGGAAGGAGGTGGGGATCACCAGGAAAGATAAACTACGAAACGAGAACATTAGAAGCAGAGTGGGCATTACTTCATGCACCGAATACATTGAAAGACCAAAAATACAGTGGTTCGGACATTTAATGAGAATGGAATACAACCAACCACCAATAACAGCATACATAAAACAAGAGGTCAGGTACTAGAGCTAAGGAAGACCAAGAAAAAGATGGATAGACAATATACCACACTAAATAAACAAGGATCTAACATAATAAAGACAACTCTTGGAACGTAAATCTGGCCCTGGAACGGAAATTAAAGCTCTCACCCCTACGCATAGCGGCAAGAGTGGACAACCAATTCCATCATCCACCTGGGGAAAGAATAGACAAATACAGGAATTTTGGTTTTACTGTCTGAGCTAGTCGGACTTATATTGCCGAGGGCCATGCCCCGGTACATCAAACTTGTCCTATAACTTTGACGGAAGTGATCAAAACTTCATTATGTAGGCTGGCACACAACACATGTTAATTTATAGTAGATTGATTCAAATAAAGAAGGAGACTGGATGTGAAATCAGTCATGCAATTCAAAAATAACAACAGATGGTTTGGACATCTGACCAGAATGCCCTGGTATCGCCTACCACAGAGAGTCACACATAAAAAGTATAATGAGTACAAAGCAAGAGGAAGATCACGCTAAAGATGGAACGACGGAATCAAGAACAGCCTTACGAAAATGAATATCAGCTTACAAAGTGCCTTAAAACAAGGACACACAAGATCACTACGTTTCCCTCCCAACACTTCTATACAGAAGTAAATGATGGAAGAGAAGAAGATTCAAATAATTGATAAGATGTTTATAAGTCTTCTTCTTCTCTGCGTTCGTTCTTTACGACCAATTTTAATCACTCTTTGTGATATGTTTGATCTTTGCCAAGAACGTGCATACGTTGCACATTGGTTTAGTAGGCCCCTAACGCATAGTCTTCGACACGTTTAGGACACATGCATCCGATTTCAGCCAAACCTCCTTAGTCGCATCTTACATCATGCGTAGCAGGTAACAGTGGTTCTATTCTTGACACCCCAAATTTGGGCCCGGTAACCACTCGGGCGATGTTTATAAGTACAACAGTTCCCTTTCATACTAGAAATCTTATCAAGTCCAGATCCTAATTGTTGTGTGAGACTAGAATTCTCGTCACAGAAAGATTTTCGTTGTTCATGTTTGTTTGCAGTAGATATTAGATTAAAATATCTGTCGGGGTAGGCTTTTTCTTCTTCTTCCAATGTTTTCAGACATCGATTTGTATCAGTGGCGGCTCGTGATCATTTTTATTGGTGGTGCCAAGCAAAAATGTTTGTAAAAATCATGGTTTGTGTTAGGTTATATTTTAATGTCTAAAATAATAAATACACGTTACATATTATTTTTGGTGGGGCTCGCCCATAGGCCCTAATGACGAGCCGCCACTGATTTGTATACTTCTAAAGTAGTTGGTGGTCAACCGGAGTTCATGTACATCTCCATATAGCTTGTCTTGAACTGACATAACCATGTGTTTTCTCTCTGTTCAGTGTATGTTGGACATTCTTGCAGTATGTGTGTCTCTGTCAGCTTGCTGTGCCACATGTGAGGTTGTCAGAAGGGCCTATTTAATACTTGTTAAACAGATGATTTCTAAGAAACAAGAAAGAAAGATTACAACATGTGAAATGAGATGTCTACGAAAAGCTGTCAACGTTACAAGGCGAGATAGAGTGAGAAACGAGAATATCAGAAGCATCGTTGGTACTATACCATGCATACAGTACATCGAGAAGCAAAGACTCAAGTGGTTCGGCCATCTAATGAGAATGGAACCACATTTACTACCACCACGTGCCTATAATAATCGACATTCAGGGCGCAGAGCACGAGGCAGGCCAAGAACACGATGGATAGATAACATCTCAGAGTCCCTGCGAAGGCTTGGACTAACAACGTCAAGCGCAACACACCTGACACAAGATAGGAAACTAACTCTCCCAACAACGCTTCACGGCAAATGTGGTTAAGATAAGATAAGATAAGATAAACAGGTGATACCTTAACCTATTGTGCACTGTTCGTTGCAAAATAATATCACTCTGTTCTTCTCTATTGAGTTGGTAGTAGAATATGCATCATCTTTTTTCCATGACCTGAGTGATCTCTCACCCACTTGTTCTTGTAGACCACCGTTTCCCAAAGTGGGCGGTCCGTCCCCAGTGGGCGCTGAAGCGTTCTAAGGGGGCGCCAGTGGGTTCAGAAGAATGTAGGGGGAGGAGGTTAGGTGATTTGGGATCGGGGCTCCTTAAAGAAGAAATTAATAATAATATTTTTAAATAAATTATTTTCGTGATTTTGCGATTGAATAATCGTTTAAAATTTGAATTCTGCATTTAAATTCATCTTACGCCCTTCTTTCACGATCCATTTTTCATCAATTTTCTATTTCATATATATAATCATTTGAAAATTGACCATGTATAACAGAAATATATATCAATTTTATATGTCAAAGAGAAAATAGAGCATGTATATATGGGGGTTGGCAAACCGTTATAATGTGGAGGGGCGTTACAAAGTTTATGTTGTGCAAAGTGGGCGGTGCGTCGAAAAAGTTTTGGAATCTATGTTGAAGACCATTTATATCCGTACTTTTGCTTTCCCATGTCATACTGGTGTCTGTCTGTGGTTGCCTGACGCCTGCTTTTGACCAAAATGTTCACAGTCTCGTTGCCAGGTATATCGGATTGAGATGGTCTCCACTGTATTAACACTTTCGATGATATGTTGCATATTTGATACAGTGATGTCTGCAGTTCTTTTAAATTGTTATCTTCTTGAATTTTTAGAGCAGTCTTCTTTTCTTTGCGTTCGTTCTTTACAACCAATTTTAATCACTTTTGTGATATGTTTGATCTTTGCCAAGAACGTGTATATGTTGCACATTGGTTTGGTAGGTCCCTAAATGCATAGACTTCTACATGTTTAGGACATGTGCATCCGATTTCAGCCAAACCTCCTTAGTAGCCTCTTACGACATGCGTAGTAGGTAACAGTGGTTCTATTCTTTACACCCCAAATTTGGGCCCCGGTAACCACTCGGACGTTTAGAGCAGTAATTACCAACAGAGCATCAGCCAAAAATACTATGTTTTCTTGTACATGTTACCGGCGTAGGTGATCATGTGTCTGCCCAACTCTCTCTTTCTCCTTGATGCAGTTAATCTGTTCTGACGTCGATCTTTTGTCGACGATAGCTTGCTGAAGATAAGATAAGATATCGTCCAGGATGTAGACGATACAACGTCTTCTCCCTTTGTCTTCCATGATCTTTCCTTCCCTGAATTTTATCTGTTGTCACCAAATGTTTTCAGGAAGATTGAAACAGGATGGGCTAGGAGACATTGGATGGAGTCGCTGGGGAGGTCTAAGCTGACAAAGTTTTATTGTTGTGCCAGGGCATGCAGGTGTAAGGTAGAATGAATGTGCGGATAGGCTTGCAGGTATGGCTGCTGTATAAATCGAGCGAGCAATTTACCATGATGATATTATAAATTCCTTAAGGGAGAGAGGGCGTGTACATGATGCATGTCATAGTGATGAATCTACAACACTAACCAGACTGCAAGAACGTCAAGTCAAATGTGGTGTAGCTAGACAAGAACTCTATGCTGGTAGCCACAGAATAGTAAACCAACAAAGAACAGGTGTCGTTAGTCGCCACACGCTGAGGGAAATATTAAGGGGGAGATCGAAGCACTTATGGACTAATTGGCTCGACGTGCAGTGATGATGATCCGACGACTAAACTGAACTAAAACAAATGTTCTAAACCTTCTCTTTGCATTATATGCCTGAAAAACCTTGATTATCTGATTCTTATAATTTTGATAAGGTTTCCGTGTGCAGACCTGATTAAAAACCTCATCATTATATTCCTTCGCTGTCTATGGAATTTTCAGCATTCTTCTATAAAACCATATCTCTGTGGCTTCCAGTGATCTTATTTGTTCCGTGTCCATTGTCCATGATACGTTGCCATAGATAAGTATTGGTTCAATATAGCACTGGAGTACTCGTTTCCACAATGTTATTGGTAGTGAATTAACACAAATGTTTTAAAAAATTTCATGAGAGCTGCTTTTGATTGAGTTATTCTACCGCTAATCTTTGTTGTACATCTTCCATCTGATGTTTGAAATGTTTTCATATACTTGAATGGATGGACTTGTTTCAGTGTTTTATTGTAATATTGCAGTGCGGTGTTTCCTATTTCTTGGAGATAATACCTGTTTTTTTTCTATATATTCATGCTCCTTTCTTTTCACTTTATCTCACTAGTATGTCTATCAAGTCTTGTAGATCTTGTTCATTTGTAGCTATGAGAATTGTGTCATCAGCGTATCTTAGATTGTTCATATTTTGTCCACCGACTGTTATTCCTGCTTTTTCTTCTATATATCGCATGATGTTTTCACTGTATAAGTTGAACAGGTCTAGTGAGAGTACGCATCCTTGTTTTGTTTCTAATTGTATCTCCTGATAGATTCCAATTTGATTCTCTAGTCTTATGGCTGCGCTTTGTTGCCAGTATATATTCTTGATCAGTCTAAGATCTTACCCATCAATGTTTATACTTTCTAACATGCTAATTATTATGAGGACAATACTGACATCCAATAATTCGGACAACACTGACATCCAATAATTAGGTAACCACTGACATCCAATAATTAGGTAACCACTGATATCCGATAATTAGGACAGTACTGACATCCAATAACAATGTAACCACTGACATTCAATAATTAGGACAGTTCTGACATCCAATAACAATGTAACCACTGACATTCAATAATTAGGACAGTACTGACATCCAATAATTAGGATAATACTGACATCCAATAATTAGGTAACCACTGACATCCAATAATTAGGATAATACTGACATCTAATAATTAGGTAACCACTGACATTCAATAATTAGGACAATACTGACATCCAACAATTATGTAACCATTGACATTCAATAATTAGGATAATACTGACATCCAATAATTAGGTAACCACTGACATCCAATAATTAGGACAATACTGACATCCAATAATTAGGTAACCACTGACATCCAATAATTAGGATAATACTGACATTCAATAATTAAGACAATACTGACATCGAATATTTAGGTCAATACTGACATCAGATAATTAGGTCAATACTGACATCAAATATTTAGGTCAAATACTGACACCCAATAATTAGGTCAAATACTGACATCCAATAATTAGGACAACACTGACATCAAATAATTAGATCAAATACTAACAACTAATAATTAGGTAACCACTGACATCCAATAATTATTACGTTACGGACATCCAACAATGGCATGAACATGACTTCGTTAATTATTCCTGGTTGTAGTTCGCTAAAGATGATTGGTCAACGAGATACACGTTTATGATAACAGATCTTGTTTCAATGACGTCACCACACCATATGCACGTGCCATGGCTGGGAGTTCAGTGCGTGCTTTTGTTGATTACTTCCATGATCATGACGTCACAGTGCACACCTGTTCATGACATCATCGACGGAAATGTGCAGGATGAGAGATGGCTATCAGATGAGGTAGGTAGCTGTTCACTTTTGCATGCTCTTGTTAATAGCAGATGTTAGGTGTTTGTAACAAAGTGAAAAACTTTGCGAAGTGGATTACTTTTGTTCGTATTTGTCCCAGCGAGCAGCGCAACATCTTCAACCCAATTTTGTTTGTCCACATTTGTCCCAGCGAGCAGCGCATCGTCTTTAATCTGTCTTTATTTTGTACGCATTTGTCCTAGCGAGCAGCGCAAAGTCTTTAATCTATCTTTATTTTGTACGCATTTGTCCTAGCGAGCAGCGCAAAGTCTTTAATCTGTCTTAAGGCTGTCCTTATATGTCCTCGAGATACCATTGTGTCTTCATTTTGTCTTCGTACGTCTACTATGTAATGATGTCTTACCTACACATACGATGTAATTATGTCTTTCTTACACCTACTGTTTAATGATGTATTTCTTACACCTACTATGTAATTATATCTTCCCTACACATATGATGTAATTATTTATTGCCTACATCTACGATGTAATTATGTCGTGCCTAAGTTAATTGCATATCCTTTACATGACTTTGCAAATCAACCCCAGCTTTGTAACGCTGTTTGTGATTTTTCTAGGTATTATTACGTTCAGTAGTTTGACATTGCTTTCTCTACGGGTGGTGTCATCGTCCTTTTGTAAAAGTTCACGCTCAACAATTTACAACCAAACTGTCTGCAGCGTAAGTTGAACTCAGAACATCGGGGTTAATAGACCGAGTCACTATCTCTTAAGCCACAGACACCACCAGGTCGTGCCTACTGTGTAATTATACATCCTCAGAGTTTCTATGGGTTTGATAACATCGAGGACACACTGCAAGCCGACGGCCGTGACCTAACATCGAATGACCTTTGCCCTCCAGTACCCAGAAGACTACCTGTGGGAGGCTGTGATGTACAGCCTTGCAGCTCAGACCGGGAATGTGCGAACAAACAGTACAAATGTTGCTACAACGGATGTGTGTATACATGCCTACCGGAAGTCAAGCCACCATCTTGTAAGTTTATCAGACCACCACAACGAGACTAGTTACGCTAGACAGCAACTAAGCTAGATATAGAAAACAAAACTAGTTAAGCTATGTAAAGGAGACGAAACTAGACTGTAAAGGAGAGAAAAACTAGATTATGTAAAGGAGAGAAATACTAGATTATGTAAAGGAGAGAAAACTAGATTATGTAAAGGAAACTAGATTATGTAAGGGAGAGAAAACTAGATTATGTAAAGGCGAGAAAAAACTAGATTATAAAGGATACACAACTAGACTATGTAACAGGGACACCATTAGATTATGTAAAGAAGTAAAAAAAACTAGGCAATGTAAAGGAGAGAGAAACTAGACTGTATAAATGAAAAACTTAACTAGATTATAACAAAAAACGACATAGATTTAGTGAACAATTATTGACATTGTGTACACACATTATACTATGTTTTCTATTGTCAGATTTTGATTGGATCAGGGAGCCAATGAGACAGCACCAGTTTGGTAAGTTAATGAAGTGTTTAGTTGTGGGAATGGCTAGTTGTGGGAGTGGCTAGTTGTGGGAGTGTTTAGTTGTGGGAGTGTTTAGTTGTGGGAATGGTTAGTTGTGGGAGTGGTTAGTTGTGGGAGTGTTTAGTTGTGGGAGTGGAAAGTTGTGGGAGTGGTTAGTTGTGGAGTGGTTAGTTGTGGGAGTGGAAAGTTGTGGGAGTGGTTAGTTGTGGAGTGGTTAGTTGTAGGAATGCAAGTTAATGAAGTGCTTAGTTGTGGGAGTGCTTAGTTGTGGGAGTGGTAAGTTGTGGGAGTGGTTAGTTGTAGGAGTGGTAATTTAATGAAATCCATAGTGTGTTATTATGTCTACTGTTAGTCATTCGATTTCTAATCTGTCTACTGTTAGGCTTTTACTTGACTATCTAACTGGTTGTCTATCTGCTGTTAGTCTGTATACTACTGGTCTACTTATTGCCTGCTATTATTCTGTCCATTGTTTGGTTGTTTACTATTAATCTGTCTACTCTATCCTGCCTTCTCTTTGTCTGTCTACTTTCATTTGATCTATTATTAGTTTGTATGTTTGGTGCTATTCTGGTTATTTGTCTTGTTACGTTTAGCTTATCCACTGTCTGTCTACTGTTTGTCTATCTGTTATTACTATGTTTACAGTTATTCTGTTTGCCTAATGTTAGTATTTCTGGTAATAGTATGTTTTACTTTTAGTCTGACTATTTTAGTTAGTCTAGTTTTAATCTCTCTATTTTTAATTTTCTTCTTCACATTTCAAATTTTAACGGAGCTCAGGTCTTCAACAAACTTCTTCCATCTTGTCCTCTCCCCCTGCCATCCTTTCCAATTCTTTCCATGTTTTGTCTATCCTTTCAATATCAGCCTCCATCTCTCTTCTCTATATATGTCTTTCACTACTCCTCTTTTCCTGCGGGTTCCAAAACAATGCCTGTCTTGCAATGCTTCCGCTCGGTCTTCTCAATGTGTGTTCTATCCATCGTCAGCGTCTCTTCCTGAGCTCTTTCTCCATTGCTATATGCTTAGTACTTTCTCTGAGTTCCTCGTTTGTAACCTTATCATACCATCTCAGTCCCTCTATTCCACGTAACCATCCATTTATGAAGGTCTGTATTTTTCTGGTGGTTTCTTTTGTTGTCTTTCATGTTTCTGAGCCATAGAACAGCACTGATTTCACATTTGATTGAAAGATTCTCAGCTTTGTGCTTGTTTTGATCTCCTTTGACTTACATATCTTAAGATTTTAATCTGTCCAGTTTTAATGTATCTTCTTTTATCAGCACACTGTTTCCGAGTTGTTAACTTCGTGTCGTTGTTTTTATGTATTTGTCTTGCACTTCTCTGGTGACTTGTGTGATGGTTTTCTTACTCCCTTGGCAGAATGCAACTATGTTTTCTATCCACTTTTTCCTCGGTCTTTCTCTGGCCTTCCTTCCTGATATTCGGTTGTGGAAAGTTTCATAGACAGTTTGGTCTGTTCACATTCTTACTAAGTGGCCAAACCACTTCATTCTCTGTCTCGCTATATAGTTCAAGGAAGGTCTTGTTCCAACCTTTTCTCTGATGTGTGTATTCGTAACTCTGTCGATTCTTGTGTTGTTGGTGACTTTGCGGAGACATGTCATTTTGGTCATCTCATTTAATATATAGTTTGTTTAATTTTAATCTGTCTGCTTTCTCTCTCTCTCTCTCTCGATCCCCACCTAGACCGATGAACCAAATCTTTTCATGAATTCTACCGTTATTTTTAGGGACTCCGTCTCTCCGTACAGCTTCTCGTAAAGCTCTGTGCTATCGGGCCAGGTTTTGCTTCTTAGGCCTGATAACAATTGGCAGTCTTGCAGTATGTGCTCTGCCGTCATGTCCGCCTTTCACAGTGGCACAGGCTAGTTGTGCCAATTTTAAATTTGTTGAACATGTGGGCCTGTTATGGCCAGTACGGAGGCGGAATATAGCAATTTATTCGCTCGGATAGACCATAGTACCCACTCTGTTGTTGTACTGTGGGTAGTCTTTCGACCATTTTACTTTGTACTGCCAACCGATGGCTGTTGTCTGCTTTCAACGTGTAAATATTTTAAGCTGCTTTCAATGTGTAAATATTTTAAGCTGCTTTCAATGTGTAAATACTTTAAGCTGTTTTCAACGTGTAAATATTTTAAGCTGCTTTCAATGTGTAAATATTTTAAGCTGCTTTCAATGTGTAAATATTTTAAGCTGCTTTCAATGTGTAAATATTTTAAGCTGCTTTCAACGTGTAAATATTTTAAGCTGCTTTCAATGTGTAAATATTTTAAGCTGCTTTCAATGTGTAAATACTTTAAGCTGCTTTCAATGTGTAAATATTTTAAGCTGCTTTCAACGTGTAAATATTTTAAGCTGCTTTCAATGTGTAAATACTTTAAGCTGCTTTCAATGTGTAAATATTTTAAGCTGCTTTCAACGTGTAAATATTTTAAGCTGCTTTCAATGTGTAAATACTTTAAGCTGCTTTCAACGTGTAAATACTTTAAGCTGCTTTCAATGTGTAAATACTTTAAGCTGCTTTCAATGTGTAAATACTTTAAGCTGCTTTCAACGTGTAAATACTTTAAGCTGCTTTCAATGTGTAAATATTTTAAGCTGCTTTCAACGTGTAAATACTTTAAGCTGCTTTCAACGTGTAAATACTTTAAGCTGCTTTCAATGTGTAAATATTTTAAGCTGCTTTCAACGTGTAAATATTTTAAGCTGCTTTCAATGTGTAAATATTTTAAGCTGCTTTCAATGTGTAAATACTTTAAGCTGCTTTCAATGTGTAAATATTTTAAGCTGCTTTCAACGTGTAAATACTTTAAGCTGCTTTCAATGTGTAAATATTTTAAGCTGCTTTCAATGTGTAAATATTTTAAGATTTCTTTATATATCACATCTATAATCACTTAATGAGAACCATTTCCAGCTAGCATATTTAACACTGACACTTATCTTTTCTTGATCTCACAGGACAATCATGGCTAATTGCTGGTCCCAAATTACAACTAGACGGTAAGACTAGAATTTGTAATCATTACTTTACTGTGGAGGAACGTCAGGCAGAATAGATTAGAGAGCATCTATTCAGAAGACCCGTGTTCAATACGCGGTAAGGCCAATGAGATTTTTTCTGTCGGGGGCATAAAGAAAAATTCATAACTTGAACAATGTCGTGATGGCTGCATTAGCCATGCAAGCCATTCTCTCCCCACCCCTTCCATATATCCTACACCGCCCTAACAATGGTAACACAAGCAGGATATGAGGTTTTATTTTACTTTACTATGATTTCTGCTCAAGAGAAACGCTTGAGAAACAAAATGTATTTTTGTCGAATGAGTATAACCGACCGAGGAAGGGAACGATCACGCAAGGTCTCAACTTAGGTAGCCTGAAATTGTTTTTAAAAATATATATGTTTATATTTGTTGGTAACATGTAAACTTGCATAACTACAGTTAGGGTCGGCGTCGATAGTGAAGTTAGTGACTAGTTTATATTTGTTGGTTACATGCAGTGGCGGCTCGTCATTGAGGGCCAGTGGGGCCGGGCCCACCAAAAATAACGTGTAACGTATTTATTATTTTACAAATTATTTATTTATAATTATTACTTTTAAAGTGGTGCTGATTAGCTTTGAAAATTGAATATATAACGCTAAAATATCACATAGTCTGAAATTCAGCGTCTTTCCTCCTTAATTAGTATATAACTTCTCGAAATAGACAAATAATAGTAAATACTAAAATATAATCTAACCCAAAAACCATAATTTTTACCAAAATATTTGTCTGGCACCACCAACAAATATGATTACGAGCCGCCACTGGTTACATGTAAACTTGCATAACTACAGTTGGGGTCGGCGGTGTTAGTGAAGTTAGTAACTATCTGCGCTAATGAGCATGTGCCGTTTCTTCATCTTCTTCTTCAGCGATCTCGGTCATGCACTTAGTTTACTGTGGACTTCAAACTGGGCGGTCAGCTTCAGGTCTGTCAGGTTTCCCCAAAGCTTAGTTTTCAGGTCGACTGGGTGTGGTCATATGTCGCTTCTCATCTCACCCAGGAAAGGAGAGTCTTGCAGGATATGCTCTGGTGTCTGTTCCTCCTCCTGACACTGGCAGAGAGCTGTTTGACTTATTCCTAGTCTATATAAGTGTTTGTTGAGTCTGCAGTGTCCGGTGCGTAGGCGAAATATAATGACCTGGTCTGTTTTGCTTAGGTCTTTGAGGGAGTCTTTTCTATAATCATATCCAGTGTTTGTCTTCCAGTCTACTGCAGATTTTCTCTGTATGAGGGTTTTGACCTTTTGAAAAGACAGGGATTGGTAAATTTGCTCTTTGGCACTGCACTTCTTAGCTAAGACACCGACACATGTGCCGTTTAAATTCTGGGGTTACAAGTCAGCCCGGACCAAAAATTTCAAACCCTTAAACTTGGGGATCTAAATTCCAAGTACTTCTGAAGTCGGATTAAGTCTCTCCTAAATGGCGAGGGGCACTGGTGATAAGGAAAGCAAGCCTTCACGCAAAAGTCAGTCAGATACGTTATATTATGGACCATGACTATGTCTGAAATCATAACGGGCGAACGAAAAGAAATACATTGACATTGTCGCCTGAGTGGTTACCGGAGCCCAAATTTGGGGTGTCAAGAATAGAACCACTGTTACCTGCCACGCATGTCGTAAGAGGCGACTAAGTAGGTTTGGCAGAAATCGGATGTACATGTCCTAAACATGTAGAAGTATATGCGTTTAGGGGTCTACCAAACCAATGTGTAACGTATACACGTTCTTGACAAAGATCAAATCATATCACAAAGAGTGGTTAAAGTTGGTCGTAAAGAACGAACGCAAAGGAGAAGAAGAAGATTGTACTTGTTTTCAAAAGGGTCTAAAGCCAAAGGATTGACTTCACTGCACCGGGTTTCACACAATTGAGCTCTGTCCCTCTCGACAGAATTGGCACGCCACCTGCCGAGAGTATTGCACAAAGCACGAACTTCGTAGCTTCGGCAACAATCCTGAGAGTTCCTGGTAAAAAAATGCACTTGTGAACAGAACGACGCGGTCAAGATTGGAACCCACTACATTCGGAACGCAAGGCAAAAGCTTAACCATTTTATACATATTTAACCCTTTAGCTGCTATGGACGTATATATACGTTTTTCCCATTCACTGCTAAAGATGCATTAACATGTCTGTTATTATCTCTCCTCTGTGGGCTAAAGACGTATTAACACGTTATACATTGCTACTGTCACTGCTATATGCGTACATTCACGTTTGTGACCTAGAAACACAGAGTAGATATTTTTAGCTCAGCCTTCGGAAAGTATGTAGCAGTGAAAGGGTTAAAGTGTTTAAAAGCCGAAGGATTGACTTCATTGCACCGGGTTTTATCCCATCTGGCTCGGCCCCTCTCCGCAGAAATAGCACGCCACCTGCCGAGAGTATTGCACAAAGCACGAACTCCGTAGCTCTGACAACAATCCTAGGGGTCTCTGGAAAAAAACTGCACCCGTGAACAGAACGGTGCAGTCCAGATTCATGTGTCTGCGGAGTCGACTGTGCCCTGTGTTCTGAGGCGCAGAATAACAATATGTTATAATGTGGCTCATATTTTTGTACTCGTTCAATGTTGGTAATACTGGCTTTATGATTTATTTAATCATCGTTTCTTTTAGCGATAGGTAACGAGAGACACACAGGTAAATCAGATATTGCTGAACGCAAGTTATACAATTTCTGCGCGCAACACAGGTTTGTTTGCAAAAGTAATTTAGCCTAATGAGGTTGTCTATTTTTAGAAACCAGTGCTACATAACTGGTTAAAACACGCGCCTTGTCAAAACCATAACAGATAGATACTTTATTTTTTATAAATATACACGAAGTAATCTTACGCTCCGTCTGGTTTTTCTTTTTGTTTTCTTGACGCATGCCAAAATTTGTAACTAGCTGATGTATCAGTTTTATATATATATATATTGTTTCTATTTGTTGTCTGTTTCGGGTTTTTATTCCATCATTTGTGTTTCATGATATATATATATATATATATATATATATATATATATAATTTCTCTCGTACCGTTATACGTTACATAGGGCATGCAAACAATGTTTCCATATCGCTCTATCCTGTGCAACTTGCTCAATCTTCTTCATGGAACCGAGACCGATATTTCTTGCCTCTCTCAGGTTCGTCAAAGTTCGTTTCAGGGTCTTCTTAGGTCGTCCTCTCTTTCTTGAACCCTCTGCATCCCACTTCAATGCCAGCTTTGATATTCTTTGATCATTTCTTCTCAAGATGTGTCCAACATATCTCCATCTTCTCCTTATATAAATATACACATATTTGCACGAGTCTTCTGTAGAATAAACATTACTATATAGAAAATAATTAAAGAATAACAAAGCAGGTATTGAAGTGGAACGCAATGGATTCAAGAAAGAAAGGATGTCATAGAGAAACAATGAAAATAACTTTACTGAGTGAGGCCTGGAATATTGGACTCAGTACAATAGATCTTTTCTTCTTCTTCTTCTTCTGCTTCACCCCCTATGAATTCTTGCTTTAACTATAACGACTGGTATGTCTCTTCTGTGTTAACTATAACGACTGGTATGTCTCTTCTGTGTTAACTATAACGACTGGTATGGCGCTTCTGACTGATTTTTCTATGAAGACCTGCTTCTACCATTTGACTGGTGTCCCCGGCCATGCAGGCGGATCTTCACCAACTTCAGAGGTAAATAAAATAGATGGGATTGAACGAGTTGTTCAGGATAAAGCGGTAGGCTATAGAGAAATTGTTTGTATGTCTTATGTACCATACAACGGTACGAGAAGGATATATATATATACATACATAACTGATTTTAAAGAATACATCCAGAATAACTACCAGCTAGCCCCTTTGTTAAAGCGCCCAAAGATTTTACAGGCTGCTAAGCAACAGATGATCAACAGCATTTTACACCTACTTTGTGTTCTTCTTCTTCTTTTGTCGTCACACTGCTACCGGGTAGTTGCCCAGTGTCGTGGTTTTCTGTTTTGTCTTGCGCTGTTCTGGTGGCTTGTGTGATTGTTATCTTTGCTCTTTCACAGATTCTGCTACGCCATCTAACCATCTTTTCCGTGGTCTTCCTCTTGCCTTCTTTCCCGATGTTCTGTTGTAGAAGACTCTGTATACTGTAGAGTTTGGATGCATTCTTATTAGGTGGCCAAACCACTTCATTCTTTGTTTATCTATGTAATTCAAGCACGGTTTTGTGCCAACTTTCTTTCTTATGCTGATGTTGGTGATTCTGTCTTTTCTTGTGTTGTTGGTAACTTTTCTCAGCCAACGCATTTCACATGTAGTTATTTTTTTTGACTGCGCTTTGCTCAATGTCCATGTTTGGCTCTGGTAACACAAAGTAGGTATAAAATGCTGTTGATCATCTGTTGCTTAGCTGCCTGTGAAATTTTTGGGTGCCTTAACAATGGGGCTAGCTGGTAGGTTACAGCATTACTTTGTGTTACCAGAGCCAAACATGGACAATGAGCAAAGCGCAGTCACAAAAATAACTACATGTGAAATATGTTGCCTGCGCAGAGTCACCAACATCAGCATAAGAAAGAAAGTTGGCAGAGAACCATGCTTAAATTACATTGAGAAACAAAGAATGAAGTGGTTGCGCCACATAATAAGAATACATCCAAACTCCACAGTATACAGAGTCTTCTACAACAGAACATCGGGAAAGAAGGTAATAGGAAGACCACGGAAAAGATGGTTAGATGGCATAGCAGAATCCTGTGAAAGAGCAAAAATAACAATCACCCAAGCCACCAGAAAAGCGCAAGACTAAAACAGAAAACCACGACACTGGGCAACAACCCGGTAGCAGTGTGACGAAACTGGGCAACAACCCGGTAGCAGTGTAACGACACTGGGCAACAACCCGGTAGCAGTGTGACGACACTGGGCAACAACCCGGTAGCAGTGTGACGACACTGGGCAACAACCCAGTAGCAGTGTGACGACACTGGGCAACAACCCGGTAGCAGTGTGACGACACTGGGCAACAAACGAAGAAAGAACACATCTTCATATTTTCATACACCACAAAATCATATTTGTTAAAAATGAATGGTTGCATGGAGACTGGTAAACATTTGAAACTGCCATTTACGTGTACAAAACGAATACTGGCCATTTAACCAGATTTTGTCAAGTTACTGATACATTTTCTCGGTTATAATACTCGTATTATTCGTTAACAAATTCGTGAACATCTATACCGACCGATATAAAATCATCCACTTGACATAAATTATTGAGTTTTGTTTTACATTTTACTATTGATAATAGTCGCGACCTTTGTAAAATATTTTTTCACCCAAACCTTTAGTGCTATAAGATTTCACTTATTTGTTATTAGTAAAACAACAGCGACTTTTATTTTTTATATAGTAGAAGTTTAACAGTACGGTAGTCACGTATTCCTGTAATTACACATTTGCATGCTCCACATGCAATTTAGAGCCAGTGAAAATCGGGAATCCCGTGGAATTAATTATTTCACACTGTATCCGAACGATTGTCATCGGCGTATGCACATACCATTTATTTTCATTGATAGAAGTGGAAGGTATCATTTGCTCATCAGTATCAGAAATGAGTTTGAAGTGTAATAGGGATACGCCTTTGCAAACATTCGCCGCCATTATATGTATTACTGTAAATTCTAAACTTTGATTTTCATTTTGTTGTGCTTATGCAAAATTCTACAACAAAAAACGCCCTGTTCATCAACCAAATTACCTGCCAATTAGTTAAACATGAATTTGTAAGGTCGTGAGGTATACAAGACTGTCTGCAAAACATTACTCTTATGCATCCGGTTGATTTAGTTCAAATTAAACAGTGTGTTCACGAATTTTGGAATGAGCTATCAGGATCGTGCGGTATATTTTCTCAGCATGATGCAAGTTTTCGAAATGCCGCACCTTAAATGTTTTTTCTTTAAAATAACCTTC
Organism: Arion vulgaris; assembly: GCA_020796225.1. Taxonomy (NCBI): domain Eukaryota; kingdom Metazoa; phylum Mollusca; class Gastropoda; order Stylommatophora; family Arionidae; genus Arion; species Arion vulgaris. Next base: position 24,175,373 of record CM036758.1, on the reverse strand, counting down.
GATGGTGATTTTTTAAAAAGTTGCACACAATATCTTCTTCTTATTCTGCGTTCTCACTAGATTAGGATTTCAGATTCTCTAATAAAGGCAGCCGTCTGCCTCAGATTATCAGCGCCACGCCATACAGTTTGTCTTGGACGCTAGTGTTAGTGGGCCACCTCTTTCTTCTCAAGTCTGCACATTGTTTGCAGTTCTGTAGGATATAATTCTTATGATTTCTGCTTCCCGTGTCCCTCCGAAACCTGACCCCATGACAGCAGCCCTAGAAAAACTCTATATTATGTGCAAGATGACCGGCGTCAGCAGCAGGTTCATCTTTAACTTCTTTAACTCTTAGTGGACCAGGGCAAAAGTCATGTTTTTACAAGCGCTTTCACATTTTAATAACCAAACGCCACTTAACGTGGCGGAATGTAAAAACGCGTCCACTTTAAACGCCACTTAGCGTTCCGCTTGGTCCACTAAGAGTTAATTGTCATTAGTATTTCACATATATTCTTAATCTTAACCTTGCATTCTTCTGTTATTTCGGTGGCATCAATTCGTATTCCCTGTGGCAACATATGGATGCTAATAGTGGACCATAACATAACATAACATAACATAACATAACATAACAATTAAAGTAAAAAATGGAAGCCTTTGAAAGAAAGTGTTAGGGAAACGTTCTTAGAATATTATGAACAGAGAAGAGACATCCTACAAGACCTGCATATCAAGGAACATTGGCTCATAAGTAACATCATGTCCCGGAAGATTTTATTTGTTCATGTTAAACGTTACATTAGAAGGCATACTTCCTGAAGTACGAGGCAGGAGACGACCAAGACGAAGGTGGTAGTAGGACATCAAAGATATGCTGATCATGACGCTGGAAGAAGCAGGAGGGCTTGCAAGAGACAGGGCGTTTTTCAGGCGGGCTTTGATGAAAACGACGGTCCGCAAGGGACAAGCTACTTGACTTGGCAATTCGTATAGGCATTGTTTACGCAGCCGTTTATGTCGAATTTGTAATACTGCAGCATATAGTTGGTGGTCAGAGTTGCAATCAGGACTTGGAAAAGGTTTAGCGCGCATTACTCCCCCCACTCGATAACCGAAAGCGCATCCGTCCCCACTCGATAACCGAAAGCGCATCCATCCCCACTCGATAACCGAAAGCGCATCCATCCCCACTCGATATCTGTACCCCAGCCCGTTCGGCGGCAGGGCGCTCGTACCCCCAGCCCGTTCGGCGGCAGGGCGCTCGTACCCCCAGCCCGTTCGGCGGCAGCGCGCTCGTACCCCCAGCCCGTTCGGCGAGCAGCGCAGCCGTGCCACGCCTGCCAGCCCGTTCGGCGGCAGCGCGCTCGTACCCCAGCCCGTTCGGCGGCAGCGCGCCTGTACCCCAGCCCGTTCGGCGGCAGCGCCTCGTACCCCAGCCCGTTCGGCGGCAGCGCGCTCGTACCCCAGCCCGTTCGGCGGCAGCGCGCTCGTACCCCAGCCCGCTCGGCGGCAGCGCGCTCGTACCCCAGCCCGCTCGGCGGCAGCGCGCTCGTACCCCAGCCCGCTCGGCGGCAGCGCGCTCGTACCCCAGCCCGCTCGGCGGCAGCGCGCTCGACCCAGCCCGCTCGGCGGCAGCGCGCTGTACCCCAGCCCGCTCGGCGGCAGCGCGCCGTACCCCAGCCCGCTCGGCGGCAGCGCGCTGTACCCCAGCCCGCTCGGCGGCAGCGCGCTCGTACTCCCAGCCCGCTCGGCGGCAGCGCGCTCGTCCCCCAGCCCGCTCGGCGGCAGCGCGCTCGTACCCCAGCCCGCTCGGCGGCAGCGCGCTCGTACCCCAGCCCGCTCGGCGGCAGCGCGCTCGTACCCCAGCCCGCTCGGCGGCAGCGCGCTCGTACCCCAGCCCGCTCGGCGGCAGCGCGCTCGTACCCCAGCCCGCTCGGCGGCAGCGCGCTCGTACCCCAGCCCGCTCGGCGGCAGCGCGCTCGTACCCCAGCCCGCTCGGCGGCAGCGCGCTCGTACCCCAGCCCGCTCGGCGGCAGCGCGCTCGTACCCCAGCCCGCTCGGCGGCAGCGCGCTGCTACCCCAGCCCGCTCGGCGGCAGCGCGCTCGTACCCCAGCCCGCTCGGCGGCAGCGCGCTCGTACCCCAGCCCGCTCGGCGGCAGCGCGCTCGTACCCCAGCCCGCTCGGCGGCAGCGCGCTCGTACCCCCAGCCCGCTCGGCGGCAGCGCGCTCGTACCCCCAGCCCGCTCGGCGGCAGCGCGCTCGTACCCCCAGCCCGCTCGGCGGCAGCGCGCTCGTACCCCCAGCCCGCTCGGCGGCAGCGCGCTCGTACCCCCAGCCCGCTCGGCGGCAGCGCGCTCATACCCCCAGCCCGCTCGGCGGCAGCGCGCTCATACCCCCAGCCCGCTCGGCGGCAGCGCGCTCTACCCCAGCCGCTCGGCGGCAGCGCGCTCTACCCCAGCCCGCCGGCGGCAGCGCGCTCATACCCCAGCCCGCTCGGCGGCAGCGCGCTCTACCCCAGCCCGCTCGGCGGCAGCGCGCTCACCCCAGCCCGCTCGGCGGCAGCGCTCATACCCCAGCCCGCTCGGCGGCAGCGGCTCTACCCCAGCCCGCTCGGCGGCAGCGCCTATACCCCAGCCCGCTCGGCGGCAGCGCGCTCACCCCAGCCCGCTCGGCGGCAGCGCGCTCATACCCCCAGCCCGCTCGGCGGCAGCGCGCTCTACCCCAGCCCGCTCGGCGGCAGCGCGCTCTACCCCAGCCCGCTCGCGGCAGCGCCTCATACCCCAGCCCGCTCGGCGGCAGCGCGCTCATACCCCAGCCCGCTCGGCGGCAGCGCGCTTACTCAGCCGCTCGGCGGCAGCGCGTCAACCCAGCCCGTCGGCGGAGCGCGCTCACCCCAGCCCGCTCGGCGGCAGCGCGCTCATACCCCAGCCCGCTCGGCGGCAGCGCGCTCATACCCCAGCCCGCTCGGCGGCAGCGCGCTCATACCCCAGCCCGCTCGGCGGCGCGCTCATACCCCAGCCCGCTCGGCGGCAGCGCGCTCTACCCCAGCCCGCTCGGCGGCAGCGCGCTCATACCCCAGCCCGTCGGCGGCAGCGCCTACCCCAGCCCGCTCGGCGGCAGCGCGCTCAACCCAGCCGTCGGCGGCAGCGCCTCAACCCAGCCCGCTCGGCGGCAGCGCGCTCATACCCCAGCCGCTCGGCGGCAGCGCGCTCATACCCCAGCCCGCTCGGCGGCAGCGCGCTCATACCCCCAGCCCGCTCGGCGGCAGCGCGCTCATACGCAGGCCCGCTCGGCGGCAGCCGCATAGCCCCAGCGCTCGGCGGCAGCGCCTCAGTACCCCAGCCGCTCGCGGCAGCGCGCCGTACCCCAGCCCGCTCGGCGGCAGCGCGCTCTACCCCAGCCCGCTCGGCGGCAGCGCTCCCCAGCCCTCGGCGCAGCGCGCCTACCAGCCGTGCGGCGCGCGCTTACTCCAGCCCGCTCGGCGCGCGCGCTCACCACGCTCGGCGGCAGCGCGCTCGTACCCAGCCCGCTCGGCGGCAGCGCGCCTACCCAGCCCGCTCGGCGGCAGCGCGCTCTACCCCAGCCCGCTCGGCGGCAGCGCGCCAGCCCCAGCCCGCTCGGCGGCAGCGCGCTCTACCCCCAGCCCGCTGGCGGCAGCGCGCTCATACCCCAGCCCGCTCGGCGGCAGCGCGCTCATACCCAGCCCGCTCGGCGGCAGCGCGCTCATACCCCCAGCCCGCTCGGCGGCAGCGCGCCTACCAGCCCGCTCGGCGGCAGCGCGCTCATCCCAGCCGCTGGCGGCAGCGCCCATACCCCAGCCCGCTCGGCGGCAGCGCGCTCTACCCCAGCCCCTCGGCGGCAGCGCGCTCTACCCCAGCCCGCTGGCGGCAGCGCGCTCTACCAGCCCGCTCGGCGGCAGCGCGCTCATACCCAGCCCGCTCGGCGGCAGCGCGCTCTACAGCCCGCTCGGCGGCAGCGCCTGACCCCAGCCCGCTCGGCGGCAGCGCTCGTACCCCAGCCGCTCGGCGGCAGCGCGCTCTACCCAGCCCGCTCGGCGGCAGCGCGCTCTACCCCAGCCCGCTCGGCGGCAGCGCGCTCATACCCCAGCCCGCTCGGCGGCAGCGCGCTACCCCAGCCCGCTCGGCGGCAGCGCTCATACTCCCAGCCCGCTCGGCGGCAGCGCGCTACCCCAGCCTGCTGCGGCGGCGCTCATACCCCAGCCGCTCGGCGGCAGCGCGTCTACCCCAGCCCGCTCGGCGGCAGCGCGCTCATACCCCAGCCCGCTCGGCGGCAGCGCGCTCATACCCAGCCCGCTCGGCGGCAGCGCGCTCATACCCCAGCCCGCTCGGCGGCAGCGCGCTCATACCCAGCCCGCCGCGGCGCGGCTACCAGCCCGCTGCGGCAGCTACCCAGCCGCTCGGCGGCAGCGCGCTCATACCCCAGCCCGCTCGGCGGCAGCGCCTCATACCCCAGCCCGTGGCGGCAGCGCGCTCATACCCAGCCGCCGGCGGCAGGCGCTCATACCCCAGCCCGCTCGGCGGCAGCGCGCTCATACCCCAGCCCGCTCGGCGGCAGCGCGCTCATACCTCAGCCCGCTCGGCGGCAGCGCGCTCATACCCCCAGCCCGCTCGGCGGCAGCGCGCTCATACCCCCAGCCCGCTCGGCGGCAGCGCGCTCATACCCCAGCCGCTCGGCGGCAGCGCGCTCATACCCAGCCCGCTCGGCGGCAGCGCGCTCATACCCCAGCCGCTCGGCGGCAGCGCGCTCATCCCCAGCCCGCTCGGCGGCGCGCGCTCATACCCCAGCCCGCTCGGCGCAGCGCGCTCATACCCCAGCCCGCTCGGCGGCAGCGCGCTCATACCCCAGCCCGCTCGGCGGCGCGGCTCATACCCCAGCCCGCTCGGCGGCAGCGCGCTCATCCCCAGCCGCTCGGCGGCAGCGCGCCATCACCCCAGCCCGCTCGGCGGCAGCGCCTCATACCCCGCCCGCTGGGGGCAGCGCGCCTCATACCCCAGCCGCTCGGCGGCAGCGCGTCATACCCCAGCCCGCTCGGCGGCAGCGCGCTCATACCCCAGCCCGCTCGGCGGCAGCGCCTCATACCCCAGCCCGCTCGGCGGCAGCGCGCTCATACCGCTCGCGCGCCTCAGCCGCGCGGCAGCGCGCTCATACCCCAGCCCGTCGGCGGCAGCGCGCATCCCCAGCCGCTGGCGGCAGCGCCATACCCCAGCCCGCTCGGCGGCAGCGCGCTCATACCCCGGCAGCGCCCGGCCTCGGCGGCGCGCGCTCATACCCCCAGCCCGCTCGGCGGCAGGCGCTCATACCCCAGGCCCGCTCGGCGCGCGCGCTCATACCCCAGCCCGCTCGGCGGCAGCGCTCATACCCCAGCCGCCGGCGGCAGCGCGCTCATACCCCCAGCCCGCTCGGCGGCAGCGCGCTCATACCCCAGCCCGTCGGCGGCAGCGCGCTCATACCCCAGCCCGTTCGGCGGCAGCGCGCTCATACCCCCAGCCCGTTCGGCGGCAGCGCGCTCATACCCCCAGCCCGTTCGGCGGCAGCGCGCTCATACCCCAGCCCGTTCGGCGGCAGCGCGCTCATACCCCAGCCCGTTCGGCGGCAGCGCGCTCATACCCCAGCCCGTTCGGCGGCAGCGCGCTCATACCCCCAGCCCGTTCGGCGGCAGCGCGCTCATACCCCCTGCCCGTTCGGCCCCGGATCTGCGCGCGCATGTCTAAAATCGGTAGCTGCGCGCGCAGGTCTAAAATCGGTAGCTGCGCGCGCAGGTCTAAAATCGGTAGCTGCGCGCGCAGGTCTAAATCGGAGCTGCGCGCGCAGGTCAAAAATCGGCAGCTGCGCGCGCAGGTCTAAAATCGGCAGCTGCGCGCGCAGGTCTAAAATCGGCAGCTGCGCGCGCAGGTCTCAAATCGGAGCTGCGCGCGCAGGTCTCAATTCGGTAGCTGCGCGCGCAGGTCTCAAATCGGTAGCTGCGCGCGCAGGTCTCAAATCGGGAGCTGCGCGCGCAGGTCTCAAATCGGTAGCTGCGCGCGCAGGTCTCAAATCGGGAGCTGCGCGCGCAGGTCTCAAATCGGTAGCTGCGCGCGCAGGTCTCAAATCGGGAGCTGCGCGCGCAGGTCTCAAATCGGTAGCTGCGCGCGCAGGTCTCAATTCGGTAGCTGCGCGCGCAGGTCTCAAATCGGTAGCTGCGCGCGCAGGTCTCAAATCGGGAGCTGCGCGCGCAGGTCTCAAATCGGTAGCTGCGCGCGCAGGTCTCAAATCGGTAGGTGCGCGCGCAGGTCTCAAATCGGAAGGTGCGCGCCAGGTCTCAAATCGGTAGGTGCGCGCGCAGGTCTCAAATCGGTAGGTGCGCGCGCAGGTCTCAAATCGGTAGGTGCGCGCGCAGGTCTCAAATCGGTAGGTGCGCGCGCAGGTCTAAAATCGGCAGCTGCGCGCGCAGGTCTCAAATCGGCAGCTGCGCGCGCAGGTCTGAAATCGGCAGCTGCGCGCGCAGGTCTCAAATCGGTAGGTGCGCGCGCAGGTCTCAATCGGAGCTGCGCGCGCAGGTCTCAAATCGGTAGTTGCGCGCGCAGGTCTCAAATCGGTAGGTGCGCGCGCAGGTCTCAAATCGGTAGGTGCGCGCGCAGGTACGATTTATTATTTTTTTTATTTTTATTTAATTATATATAATTTTTTTAATCATGTTAAATTGTTAAATCATGACATGAAATTAACACTAAAAAAGAAATGAATATGGGAACATGAGAATATGGGAACATGAGAATATGGGAACATGAGAATATGGGAACTGAACATATATGTCAATACAATAAACCAAGTGCAATAACTCAAATACTTTGTAAGCAAAATCATAGAAGACTACACAGATAGAGGCTAGAGTGCAACAAACAAAAAACATGCTGTAACCTGCCAGCTAGTCTCGTTAAGACACTCAAAAATCTCACTGACAGTTGATCAACAGCATTTTCTTGCTGTTTTGTGCTACCAGAGCCAAACATAGACAATGAGTAAAACAGTCGCAAAAAAATAAAACCAGAAAAGACCAGAGTCACCAACATCAGCATAAGAAAGAACGTTTGGACGAAGTCTTGCTTAAATTATATATGAGAAACAAAGAATGAAGTGGTTCGATCAAACACTGTATACATATTCTTCTACAACAGAACATCAGGGCAGAAGGTGAAAGGGAAAACCAAGATAAAAAAAGACGATATGGCATAGCAGAATCCTGTCCAAAAAAAGCAAGACACACAAAAAAACACCATATTGACACTGGGCAAAACCGGTAAAAGTGTGATAACAAAAGAAGATGGACGGTCCACGATGGGTGACTGGGGTCTACATCGAGCTAGCCATCTGTACTTCTCAGAGTTGTTCTTATACCCAATTGAGGCTGGATTAACCTGAGTCATTTGCAATTTTAAAAAGTCTATGCCTAGGAATCGAAGCAAGATCACCCATCTAGAACATCATTGCACTAACATCTTAGCTACCATAGTTCGCTATGACTACAATAGTTGCAAATATTTTACACATTGACTATCAAAGCGAAAAACATGTGGTTGGATTATTTTTTCCCCACATTTTCCAGATTAAAAAATATATACGTGTAATTCAATTAACAAATTCTACCAAAATCTCCATCAGACATTGAATCCGAAATATATAGCTTTGTTGTTGAATATTATCCTTTGCTGTAGAATAAGTGATTAAGAAAAAACAAACAGATCAGTGATAGATGCAAGCGTCATACCAAATCTATGTATAGACACTGATCACAAAGTGATAGTTATTATAACTATTAGAACATACAAGAAGAATACCAGAGGGCAACACACGATTATAAGAAAGAGAAGATGGAGATATGTTGGGCACACCTTGAGGAGAAATGATCAACGAATATCAAAGCAGGTATTGAAGTGGGATGCAAAGGATTCAAGAAAGAGAGAACGACCTAAGGAGACCCTGAAACAAACTTTGCTGAGAGAGGCAAGAAATATTGGTCTCAGTTCCATGGAGGAGATTGAGCGAGTTACCCAGGATAGAGAGGTATGGAGAAATTACTTGCAGGCCCTATGTAACGTATAACGGTACGAGAGGAATCTATTATCAACACATGATTACAAAAGAGATAATCAAAGTCAATAAACAAGAAGATGTCAACACACAAGAGTTACATCTCCAAAGAATCATGGACAATTTTGCTAGACTACCTAAATAAAACAAGTTAGTAGAAGAATAATGGAGAGTATTTAAGAGAACCATATTAGAGGCGGCCAAAGAAACATGCGCAGCTGTCAAATACAGAGGCACAAGACAAAAAATGACAACTTGGTGGAATGACAAAGTAAAATTAGCAGTAAAAGAGACAAAAGTAGATACAACACATGGACAAAAAGCAAATAAGAAAAGGACCTTGCTGATTATATAACAGCAAGAACACAAAGTTATATAGAAAACTAAAATATAAGCATGGCAAGATTGAAATATTAAATTCAGACTACAAAAGTTCAACGAGAAAGTTATAAAAAAAATTAAAGCCATACGGGATAGAAAAGAACAATATGATCCAACGGAAATTATTTATGATGAAAATGGTCATGTTCTAAATGAACCAAAAATTATAATGAATAGACGGCGGCAATGCTTTAACAAACTTCTCAATCTACAACAAGAAAACCAATTCAACACTCAAGAAAACACAGTAAACGTAACTACAGAGCTAGAACAAGTATAACACTTTCAGCGATTAGAAATACTGTAAATATGGCCCCATCTAACAATACCAGGACCAGACAATATCCCTGCTGATCTAATCAAAGCAATTAAAGAAACAGCAATAAACTGGCTAACAGACTATCCAACAAAGTCTGATCACACAAGATACATCAGAAGTTTGGAGGAATACAACAATAATTCCCAACTGGAAGAAGAAAGATAGCAAAAGGGATTGTATGAAATATAAAGGAATAGCGCTACTGAGACAACGGAAACATATTTTCTAAAGTACTCGGAAAAAGACTGTGCCATATCGAGGCACAACTTAACGACTCATCATCAAATCTTAGCCACCCCAACAGTCCTCCGGAATTTCTCTCTCTCATAGGCCAGATGTCCGCCTCTTCAGCCGCCATGTTCAAACAGGCAATTACACCCTGAATCCATCTTAACTACTCACAAATCGGATTCTGGAAGATTATTAATCCGGAACATATTAACAGACTCCAGTTAATAGGCAATGAATACAATATGAGACTAAACAACATACAATGAATACAATATGAGACTAAACAACATACAATGAATCCAATACGAGAATAAACATCGACAAAATCGAAGTATATGACATTCGCTAGAGAGAAAAAGCAATACCAATATCTCCATCGACAAACGACCATTAGAACAAGTCGGGGACTTTACATACATGGGGAGCATTTTTTCATCAGGCAGAAGTATGGCTAGCGAAATGCAACATAGATGAAACAAAGCAAATCAAATAATATAGAACAGGTGGTGCTAGTTTTAAAATGCAAGTGTGTTCCCATGAACACAAAAGAGCATTTTTTAATAAATAAAACAAAATAATTTAGCGGGAAAGTTGGACATAATAGTAGTCTCTGCACTTGGTGCTCAGTCCCTTTCATCTAGCTAGAAGGGTCACTATTAAAGCACTTGCACAGTAGCTCAGATAATACATCCCATTTAATACAAGCAATACATGATGCTTGAAGGGGCAGAGTTTAATCACTAAGTCATGAAAATCTTCAACATGCAAACTCTTATGATATTTACTGTGGAAGACTGAGAACTTATAGGCCTGTCTGAAGTGCTCAAATGTTGGCTTTGGGAAAAATAACCAATCAGGTGGGGTGATTAGGAATTTCCCACCCATTTTCAGCTTGGTAGAGTAGGAAACTGACGTAGCTATGAATTGAACACAGAACAATGATGCTCAAATCCAGTTCACTGCTACTGTATTAACTAGACAATATAAATATTGAATAAATAACGAGGTTTTTATACATGAGCAATTAGAGCATCTTCCCGCTGCTTAACATGTGTTACTGAGGAAAGTTAGCCATCCCTTGGATACAGCAAGCAGTTGTTAGCCTTCCCTTGGATACAGCAAGCGGTTGTTAGCCATCCCTTGGATACAGCAAGCGGTTGTAAGCCCTCCCAAGCAAAGAGTGGCTGTTATGCTAGCATTGAGCAGGGCTTCCATGATAACTGGCAATTTTCTGGGAAAAAGAAAAGAAATGACATAAGTCTCCAACAATGGATACATCACCAAACAAAGTAGTTATGGATTGTAATGACATCCTTAACAATGCAACATATTGTAATAGTGTTACCACCAACAACAGCACAACCAGAAATATTACTTCGATTCCATCAACAACAATCACAAATGCTTCAATCTACACAACCATGTAGTTACCATTTGTTCAAGATGCAGTCAGTTTATGCAAATGGTCGCTAACAGCAAGTAATAAGCGGAAAACACAATAAGAGATGAAATGATTTAGAAGAGTTCCAGGAGTAACAATGAGAGATAAAGTTAGAAATGAGGAAATTAGAAGAAAACTTCAAATGAAACCAGTCATTCAATTTACAAAAGAACAACGACTTAGTCACCTGAAAAGAATTCTTTTAGTGTCTTCACCACAGATAGTCACATTGAAAAAAATATAAGGAGTACAAAGCAAGAGCAAGACAATGCAAAAGATAGAGTGAAAGGTACCAGTAGCAACTTTGTAGAAATTAATACTTTAGTTCGTTCCAAAATTCGTGAACGCACTAAGGTTTAATTTTACGAATCTACCTGATGCATAATAATAATTTTTTGCATGCAGTCTTATATACCTCACGACCTTACGAATTCATGTTTAACTAATTGCTAGGTAGCTTGGTTGATGCAAACATAGTTTTATTTAAAAAATATAATTTTGCATATGCACAACAAAATGATCAAAGTTTAGAATTTACGTAACACACAAAATGGCAGTGAATGTTGGTGCAAAGGCGTATCCATATTAAAAAAAAAAAAGTTAATTGCATACAATTTACAGGACTTTACGAATCAACCCCAGCTTTTTTAACGCTGTTTGTGATTTTCTAGGCATTATTACGTTCAGTAGTTTGCCATTGCTTTCTGAACGGGTGGTGCCATCGTCCTTTTGTAACAACGTCCACGCAAAACAATTTGCAACCAAACTGTGCTTCGAACTCAGAACGTCGGGGTTAATACACTGGGTCACTATCTCTTAAGCCACAGACGCCACATTATCACTATTACATGTTATAAAAAGCAATGTGACATAATTAACAAATGATACCTTCCACTTTTATTAATGAAAATAATAGTGTGTGCTTACGCCAATGACACTCTTTGGAATACATTGTGAACTTATTAATTTCACGGGATTCTCGATTTTTACTGGCGCTGAATTGTATGTGGAACCCGTAAATGCATAATATATAATAATAATAATAATAATTCCTCTCGTACCGTTATACGTCACATAGGGCCTGCAAGTAATTTCTCCATACCGCTCTATCCTGGGCAACTCGCTCAATCTCCTCTATGGAACTGAGACCGATATTTCCTGCCTCTCTCAGCAAAGTTCGTTTCAGGGTCTCCTTAGGTCGACCTCTCTTTCTTGAACCCTTTGCATCCCACTTCAATGCCTGCTTTGATATTCGTTGATCATTTCTCCTCAAGGTGTGCCCAACATATCTCCATCTTCTCTTTCTTATAACAGTTGTCACTAGTGGTTGACCAGACATGTCTCTGATTTCATCACTTCTCCTGAATTCGTTCCATTTTATATTCATTATTTTTCGCAGACATCTATTTTCAAATGCATTCAACTTGCTTTCTATATCTTTAGTCATTTTCCAACTCTCGCTAGCATATGTTAGGATTGATACAACATTTGAATTGAAAATTCGTAATTTAGTTTTAATACTATATAACTTGCAGTTCCATATTTTATTTAGACTTTTAAAAACTGATGTTTTGCCAATTCGTATCATAATTTCTTTTTAACATTTCCTGTGTAATCAAAATTGCTACCTAAATAGGTAAACTGCTGTTATTTTTATCATTTTAGATTCCAGTGTGATATCTGCATTACTTGCTATAGGTGTCTTCATTATATTTGTTTTTTCATAGCTTATCTGCAGTCCAACTTTTGATGCTATAGTTGACAAGTTGTCTGTTTTTCTTTGCATATCTTGGTTGTTTCTACTTAACAAGGCAATATCATCTGCAAAATCCAAATCTTCTAGTTGACTATTTTCTACCCAATCGATGCCAGTTTCGCCCTGCAACATTTTCGCATCACCCAATCAATGGCCACTCCAAACAATAGCGGAGATAGAATACAGCCTTGCTTTACTCCGGTTTCAACCATAAACCAGTAGCTGTGTCCACCATCAGTGCGAACTGCACACTGTGCACCATAATAGAGGCTCTTAATAATGTTTATTATTTTGTCTGGTATTCCATAGCATCTCAGAATATTCCACAGAGAGATTCTGTGTAAGACTAACAAAAGCCTTTTTTAAAAACAATGAAATTTAGTATGAGTGGTTGTTGCTTCTCAATATGTTCCTCCAAAATTAGTCGTAGGGTAATTATTTGGTCTAAGTAACATCTCACTGGTTCTAAAACCAGCTTGTTCTTCTCTCAGGGTTGTGTCCACTGCTCCTTTGATTCTATTAAGAATGATTTTGCAGAAAGTCTTGGTCATTACTGATAATAGGGTGATCAGTCTCCAGATGTTGCAACCTTTGAGATCACCTTTTTGGGGATCTTAACAATTATTCCCTTTTTCCATTGATCTGGAACAGTTTCTTCTTCCCATACTTTATTAAATAGTTCTTGCACCTGGCTAATAGTTGTATCATCAGCCGCTAAGAGCATTTCTGCAGTAATGTTGTCATCACCCGTTGCCTTATTGTTTATCAAGGAATGGATTGCCTCCTTGACCTCAACTACACTTATCATTTTTTTGTTAATTGGTAGGGAGCTGTTTCTTGCCTCTTCGTCAAACTTGAGTAGTACTGGTGGATCAGGTCTATTTAATATTTCTTCAAAATGTTCTGCCCATCTTTTCTTCTGCTCGGTATCTGATGTTAGAACTTTACCATCTTTACTCTTGATTGGGCCACCCTTTGAAACAAAAGTTCCAGTAAGTTGTTTTAGTGTGTTGTATAGCATTTTACTGTTTCAGGCTTAGCTGCCTTTTCCCCTTCTTCGGCCAGTCGATTGACATATGCTCTTTTATCTCTTCTAGCCGCTCTTTTCACTTCCTCGTCTTTTAGTCTATATTCCTCTTTAGCTTGGATTTGATCTGTTGCATCCTTAGTATTAAATATTGCTAGTTTCATCTTTCTTCTTTCTTGAATACATTTCCAGGTGTCATTACTTATCCAGGGTTTTCTGTCTTTCGTCTTTAATCCTGCGCTACTATTTGCTGCCCCCAATAGTGTGTCCTTTATATTAGTCCATTTGTCTTCAATGTTCTGTTCATTTTCACCATTGAGTAACTCGAACCTATTCTTAAGTTCGAGCTGATATTCCTCTTTTACTTCTTTATTTTGTAGCCTTTGACTGTCTATTCGCAGTTGTTCTTTTTAGTATGGTGAATTTTCAAATTCATTTTCAATTTACCTATGCATAAATTATGATCACTTCCTACATCTGCCCATCTGTATGCACGGATATACAGCAAAGATGTTCTAAATTGTGTATTTATGCACATATGGTCAATCTGATTCCTGGTCAAATATATAAGTAAACTTAACAACCGTACTGCTAAACTTCTTCATGTATACCAAGTCAACATAGTTGTTATTTTAGTGATAACATATAAGTAAAATATTACAACACTAAATATTTGAAAGGGGTAAAAAAAAACCCATGAAGGTCGTCACTGTTATCTATAAAAAAATGTAAAAAGCAATTTATGTCAAGTATAAGATTTTATATTAGTCGGTAAAGATGTTCACGAATTTTGGAACGAACTATAATTTACAAAGATCATTAAAAAAGGCGCACATAAGTTCCTTACACATTTTCCCAACACCTCAGTAAGGTAACAGTGAGGAAAGGAAGAAAAATGTTGAATAAAATAGAGATAATATTAGAGAACTCACCTGAAAGTCATTAGAGCCTGTGTCATCTTGAACTCTGCGAATAGCTTCCCGGGGGTTCTCTGTCTCAGAAGCAGAGAGATGTATCACATCTTTACGAGCACCAACATCAGCAATAACATCTTCAGCAGCACCTTTAATGTGATACAACATTATTATTATATATTTGTCCGCACATAGGCTACTACATATAACTAATGTAGTGCACATAATTCATCATTTTTATATGATACAGATACATAGACAAGGTACAAGCAGAATCATCAACAATAGCTTGCCCTGAGCAGAACTTTGCCACCTTAACAGTCCTGCAGAATCTCTTTCATAGTTGTTAATAAATTACAACGGTCTTGTCGCTCAAGCAGTAAGAAATGAGTTGCTACTAGATTACAACTATCTTGTCACTCAAGCAGTAAGAAATGAGTTGCTACTGGATTACAAATATCTTGTCACTCAAGAAGTAAGAAATGAGTTGCTACTGGATTACAACTATCTTGTCACTCAAGCAGTAAGAAATGAGTTGCTACTGGATTACAACTATCTTGTCACTCAAGCAGTAAGAAATGAGTTGCTATTGGATTACAACTATCTTGTCACTCAAGCAGTAAGAAATGAGTTGCTACTAGATTACAACTATCTTGTCACTCAAGCAGTAAGAAATGAGTTGCTACTGGATTACAAATATCTTGTCACTCAAGCAGTAAGAAATGAGTTGCTACTGGATTACAAATATCTTGTCACTCAAGCAGTAAGAAATGAGTTGCTACTGGATTACAACTATCTTGTCACTCAAGCAGTAAGAAATGAGTTGCTACTGGATTACAAATATCTTGTCACTCAAGCAGTAAGAAATGAGTTGCTACTGGATTACAACTATCTTGTCACTCAAGAAGTAAGAAATGAGTTGCTACTGGATTACAAATATCTTGTCACTCAAGCAGTAAGAAATGAGTTGCTACTGGATTACAAATATCTTGTCACTCAAGCAGTAAGAAATGAGTTGCTACTGGATTACAACTATCTTGTCACTCAAGCAGTAAGAAATGAGTTGCTACTGGATTACAACTATCTTGTCACTCAAGCAGTAAGAAATGAGTTGCTATTGGATTACAACTATCTTGTCACTCAAGCAGTAAGAAATGAGTTGCTACTAGATTACAACTATCTTGTCACTCAAGCAGTAAGAAATGAGTTGCTACTGGATTACAAATATCTTGTCACTCAAGCAGTAAGAAATGAGTTGCTACTGGATTACAAATATCTTGTCACTCAAGCAGTAAGAAATGAGTTGCTACTGGATTACAACTATCTTGTCACTCAAGCAGTAAGAAATGAGTTGCTACTGGATTACAAATATCTTGTCACTCAAGCAGTAAGAAATGAGTTGCTACTGGATTACAACTATCTTGTCACTCAAGAAGTAAGAAATGAGTTGCTACTGGATTACAAATATCTTGTCACTCAATCAGTAAGAAATGAGTTGCTACTGGATTACAAATATCTTGTCACTCAAGCAGTAAGAAATGAGTTGCTACTGGATTACAACTATCTTGTCACTCAAGAAGTAAGAAATGAGTTGCTACTGGATTACAAATATCTTGTCACTCAAGCAGTAAGAAATGAGTTGCTACTGGATTACAACTATCTTGTCACTCAAGCAGTAAGAAATGAGTTGCTACTGGATTACAACTATCTTGTCACTCAAGCAGTAAGAAATGAGTTGCTACTGGATTACAACTATATTGTCACTCAAGCAGTAAGAAATGAGTTGCTACTGGATTACAAATATCTTATCACTCAAGCAGTAAGAAATGAGTTGCTACTGGATTACAACTATCTTGTCACTCAAGCAGTAAGAAATGAGTTGCTACTGGATTACAACTATCTTGTCACTCAAGCAGTAAGAAATGAGTTGCTACTGGATTACAACTATATTGTCACTCAAGCAGTAAGAAATGAGTTGCTACTGGATTACAAATATCTTATCACTCAAGCAGTAAGAAATGAGTTGCTACTGGATTACAACTATCTTGTCACTCAAGCAGTAAGAAATGAGTTGCTACTGGATTACAACTATCTTGTCACTCAAGCAGTAAGAAATGAGTTGCTACTGTATTACAACTATCTTGTCACTCAAGCAGTAAGAAATGAGTTGCTACTGGATTACAACTATCTTGTCACTCAAGCAGTAAGAAATGAGTTGCTACTGGATTACAACTATCTTGTCACTCAAGCAGTAAGAAATGAGTTGCTACTGGATTACAACTATCTTGTCATTCAAGCAGCAAGAAATGAACTGTTGCTGGATTGTCTATTCCCAGGGGAAAGATGTAGTTGGCTGTCCACTCTTGCCGTTAAGCGTAGGGATGGGAGCTTTAATTTGCGTTCTAGTGCTAGATGAGTCGCCCTTGTTGTATTGTATCCGTGTTTATGTAGTGTGATCTTGATATTATCTATCCATCTTTTTCTTGGTATTCCCTTAGCTCTAATACCCGATCTTTTTTATTGTATGCTGTTATTGGTGGTTGGTTGTATTTCATTCTCATCAAATGTCCAAACCACTGTATTTGTTGTCTTTTCAATGTATTCGGTGCATGAAGTTATGCCCACTCTGCTTCTGATGTCCTCATTTCGTAGTCTGTCTTTCCTGGTGACTCCCACTGCCTTCCTCAAGCATTTCATTTCACACGTGGTGAGCTTTCTGTGATGTGTAGCTGTAAGAGACCATGTTTGGCACTAGTAACAAAGTGTTGGTAGAAAAATACTTTTTATCATCTGTCTTTTCACTTCTATCTTGATCTTTGGGTGTTGTAGTAATGGTGCCAGCTGGTAGGTCACTGCATTTGCTTTTGACACCTTGTCTCTATTTCTCTATCTAGTTTTCCGTCTTTTGTGAAAATGCTGCCTAAATATTTGAATTCAGAAACTAGCTTTACTCTGGTGTTATCTATTTGTATGTTTGCTTGGCTTGGTGTTCTGCTGACTTTCATAGTCCTTGGTCTTTTGTTTGTCGATTTTCATGTTGTACTTTCTACATGCTATTAGCAATGAATTCATGTAATGTTGTAGCTGATCATCTTCATAGATTAAATGTTGGCCGTCCGCAAAAAACAATTCGTTGATTTGGTTGTTTAATTGGTCGTCGTGATCATTGTCTATGTCAATAAGGTCTTTTTCGAACTGTGCCTCTTTCCCTATTCTTACTGGATTACAACATCCAAACGAGATTCTGGAGATTGATCAAAAGGGAGTTCTAGCAGTCTTCTTTCTGGCATTCTTTCACAAAATACATAATGGGTTTTCGTGATCATTATGGTACGTTGCGTACTGAAAACAGGTTTGGGCCTTCTGTGCCACAATTTTTTCACCTCAAGAAGGTCAAAGCATGGGAGATGATCGCTTACCTGTGCCCCGAGGACATTCTTTCGAGCCAAATCAAAGTCGGTCGTGGAGAGGGGTGCCTGATCGATGACACCATCTGTCTTCTCATGTGTGGGACGCTAATCGAGTTTGGCGTCCGTTATTCAAAATAGACAGGTCAAAGTTTAGTAGAGCATAACTCAAAGCGACGTCCTGTTTGTTCTCAGTAGCGTTGATCACTCTTTCGATCGACTGTTGAAATCACATGCTATGAAAAACTTTGCGCCAGTGATATCTGAGAGTTCAAGAAAATTCCAGTGTTCTGCAATATGGAGCTGATCCACATAGGCGTACACATTATAGACTCGCCATACCTGATCACGAAGTGTTATTTGAATCGCCTGTAATTCTACTCCATCTGGTAAGGGAAAAATATGTATCAAGACAGTTGTGGGAAAGACTATGCTTCATAAAGATAGCCTGTTCTTGTCCCTCACCAGATTCTCTGGCAGTGGAGTAGCACTTGAAGCCTGGACACTGGAGGACGATATTCTGATGCAAATTTGTTTCTTGAATCATGAAGATATCGAAATCATAAACCAGCTTCTGTAGAATTGGTGCCTGGTTTGCAGTTTGATAATACCAATAGCCGATTCGTAGAAACTTGAGGGCAGGTCAAATCTGTCTTCCTTCTAAACCGTCTCTGTCCAGCCCGCTTCTTACGTCCACTTCTCTTCTCTCCTCTACCTCTTCTTTTATGTGCATATTTGCCCGCCTGCCCAGCGTGTTCGTAGCGCGTTGGATGACGGTATGACAAGCCCCCTGTGAGTGCGGGTTCAATTCTGTGGGCTGACAGAAAAAGCCACAGGTTCTCCAGATTTACGGTGTTCGTGGCACCGAACTGAAGGGTTACGATGTCCATGGCACTGAGCCGAAGAGCTGAAAGCTCAAATGCTTCTGGATCGGAAAAAATATGCATATTTCATTCCTTGATTAGCAGGAGAACCATACGACAGTGCAAGAACTCTGTAGCACCCGCTAAAGCGCATTGAAAATATTACAACTTACAAAACAATATAGACTTGTAAACAAAGAGCATTCAACATTATATCTGATTAACAAGTGTAAATTTCATTTATGTAAAACCAAATACTATTTGCAGTGGCGGCTCGCGCTCATTTTTGTTGGTGGAGCCAGACACACATTTTCGGAAAAATCATGGTTTTAGGTTAGGTTATATTTTAATTTATAAAATAATAAATACACGTTACACATTATTTTTGGTGGGGCCCGGCCCAATGGCTCTTAATGACGACCCGCATCTGACTGTTCTTTTGTTTAAGTAAAATTAATTGTAAGAATAATTTATAACACTATTCAAGGATGAGAATATGAGACACGAGAATAAACATGACAAAATATAATTTTATCAATGGAGAGAAAATAGAAAATGTGAACAGTTTTGAATATCTCGGTTTACTGCTAACAACAGATGGAAATGTGAACAGTTTTGAATATCTCAGTTTACTGCTAACACGAGATGGAAATGTGAGCAGTTTTGAATATCTCAGTTTACTGCTAACACGAGATGGAAATGTGAACAGTTTTGAATATCTCAGTTTACTGCTAACAACAGATGGAAATGTGAACAGTTTTGAATATCTCAGTTTACTGCTAACAACAGATGGAAATGTGAACAGTTTTGAATATCTCGGTTTACTGCTAACAACAGATGGAAATGTGAACAGTTTTGAATATCTCGGTTTACTGCTAACAACAGATGGAAATGTGAACAGTTTTGAATATCTCAGTTTACTGCTAACACGAGATGGAAATGTGAACAGTTTTGAATATCTCAGTTTACTGCTAACAACAGATGGAAATGTGAACAGTTTTGAATATCTCAGTTTACTGCTAACACGAGATAGAAATGTGAACAGTTTTGAATATCTCGGTTTACTGCTAACACGAGATGGAAATGTGAACAGTTTTGAATATCTCAGTTTACTGCTAACACGAGATGGAAATGAGATGAAGGAAATTAGAAAAATAACTATGGCTTTACAAAAAAATTAAACTAAAAACAGTATGGAATGGAACTAATAGGAAAACAAAGATCAGAATACTCGCCCGAGAGGCTACCTGGGCCCACATTTGGGGTGTAAAGAATAGAACCACTGTTACCTGCCACGCATGTCGTAAGAGGCGACTAAGGAGGTTTGGCTGAAATCGGATGCACGTTTCCTAAACTTGTAGAAGTCTTTGCGTTTAGGGGCCTACCAAACCAATGTGCAACGTATACACGTTCTTGGCAAAGATCAAACATATCACAAAGAGTGATTAAAATTGGTCGTAAAGAACGAACGCAAAGAAGAAGAAGATGAGAATAATAAGAGCATGCATATTCCTAGTGGCAACATGTGGGTGTGAAACATGACCATCTAACAAGATAGTGGAAAAGCAAAGGCTGTGTGCTTTTGAATATAAGTGTTACAAAAGAGTCCTCCATATATCATGTACAGAGAAGAGAACAAATAGATCTATCCAGAAAGAACTCAAAATCAAAGAAAACTGGCTGATGCTACAAATAAGAAAATTAAAATATTTTGGACGTATAAAGAGACACGAAGGGCTGGGGAAGACCATCATGGAAGGAGGCATCCCGGTAAAGAGGAGAAGAGAATGGCACAGAGAAAATGGATTCAGGATGTAACTGATGGTTTGAGCATGACATCTGCAGAAGCAGGACATCTGCTGGTCTATGAGAAAGATAAATTCCGAAATATTGTTACGATGGCAAAGTTCTGCTCATGACAAGCTTTTTGATGATGATGATTTTAAATAGAACTTGGAGGACAATTTGAATTTTTGAACGTGCCACAATTAGCTTCAGAGTTCAAAGACTTGACCAGTTTGTTTGTTGAAACTACAGAAATATGTAGATTTGCAATGTTCAACGTTAACAATACTTCTGTTTATGTTGTATATTGTTCTGTACACTTCCTAGTTAGTTATTTCATAGGCAAATCTCCGTTGTACTTACATTTTCTTTGATATTCTTTATGATTCTGGCCAAGTGAACAAAGCATTTATAACCATCTTGCATCGTATATTGCCTTTACCCAGGTGGATGATGGAATTGGTTGACCACTCTTGCCGTTAAAGCGTAGTGGTGGGAGCTCCTTCAGAGCCAAATGAGTCGTCCTTGTGTTATATCCGTGTTTATCTAGTGTGGTCTTGTTCCTGCATTGTGATCTGTTAAAATAGAAATGAAAAAGTAATAACTCTAGAATATAATATTTCAAGAATAAATTTATTTAAAGAACTAATTTTAATTATAGTTTGGAGCACAATTGTTGACAAATAATACAATATTATCAGCTGACGAAAGACCAATTTTAAAACGATGTCTGGAAATTTAGAATAGCTTAAAACTGTCCAAGACAATGAATTATTATAACATTATTTTAAAATTGTAAATATATTTAACATATCTCAACATACCAAAATGTTATATATATATGTATGTATGTGTAAATCACAATAAAATAAATTTACACATATATTTCCGTTTCAGTATGAAATAACTTCATTGCAATCCGAACATGTCCATAAGACATGATAGGTATTCCGATCTTCGTAATATCTCCAACAGCATCCAGTTCGATTTTGATTGATGGGCCTACTCGTATATCTGTTGTGCTGGGGTCTTTTCTAGCCACTAATCTTTAATCCAAACTTTTGCAATCTAGCAGTTGACATGGATTAGTTTAATTGATAATCTTCTTTGCTGCCATACTCTATTGGCTGGTCCCCCTGATACGGTGGTAGACCTAGTCAACCTGTCTCATTGCCAAGGACACCTATGGATCCCGGAACGAAGATAAATGTAATTCTTCAAACTCTTGACGCAAATTGTTGTCAGTCCATTGCCTGTGCACCGAACTAGCCTCCACCTTTCGAATCATACTCAATGAATCACTCAGAATGCATGCATGAGTGTAGTTTTGTGACTCTGACTCGAGTATTGCATAAGTCATCGCCATTACTTCCAATGTTATGATACTTGTCATAGTAAATACATCACTGGCTTCCTTTACCATTCTGCTGAATGAGCTTGCAATGAAGGCCTTGCGGACCTGTGGTGGTGAACTACCGATCCATCCGTGTAAATCACGTCACTTTCATTGCAGTTTTCATTAATGATGGCCTTAACGTTTGCATCCTACACCGCGGGATTCCCCCCTTATCTCTCTCTCTCTCTGTGCAACTTTTGTCGAATTTAATGACCCCCGTGCGTTGCCGGGGCTCGCAAGGGGAGCAACAAATAGTAACACTGCGACAAGGCATGTCGTAAGAGTCGACTGAGGTAGGAACCTAGTGAAGCTACCCTAGTAAATAAAAAGCGTCGCAGAAATCGGATGTAGGCACATAACTTTCACAACGTACAATCCGCTCTTAGGCTAGGATCACTTACAAATCACAAATAGTGGTTTAACAAGTGATCGATATGACTATCACAGCTCACACAACATTGGGGAACTCTTAAATCAATTTATTTTTCCCAACAATCAGACTCCATTTAACATGCAATGAATTCAATCTGAGAATAAACTCCAAAACAAAAGTAATGACATTCGTTAGAGAAAACTCTACCAATATCTCCATCGACAAACATCAGTTAAAACAACTCGAAGACTTAACATAACTAGGAAGCATTTTTTTTTCCAGCAAATGGAAGAATAACTAACAAAATCCAAGATAGATTCAATAAAGTAAATCAAATCTTAGGACATATAGCGTCAATTTTGAAATGCAAACATGTCACCACGAATACTAAAAGAGCATTGTTCAACGCGATATTTCTCCTAACATTGTTCTATCAATGACATACCTAGCAAATGATAGAAGAAAACTAGTCACGACAGAGATGAAGTGTCTATGCAGAATATTGGTGCAGAATATTGGGAGTATCAACAAGAGGCCGGCTTAGAAATGAAGACATCAGGAAAAAGTGGGTACAGCATCAGTACTGAACTTCATCAAGAAACAACAAATTAAATGGTTCGTCCACATAAGCAGATTACCACCAGACAGTGCGTCTCAAAGAGCATTATTACTCTGATACAGTGGATACAAAACAAAAGGCACTCCTAGCAAAAGATGGACCTCGGAGATAGCAGAGGCGACGAAAAACACTATAAAGCGAACATAAAATCCCGTTCTAGAAATTTCTTATCCTGACGCTGTGAGCCAAAACATGATTAGAGATAAGAAATAGGAAAGCATACATA
This sequence comes from Arion vulgaris, assembly GCA_020796225.1. Taxonomy (NCBI): domain Eukaryota; kingdom Metazoa; phylum Mollusca; class Gastropoda; order Stylommatophora; family Arionidae; genus Arion; species Arion vulgaris. The sequence goes on along the minus strand of CM036758.1, from coordinate 24,152,561 downwards.
ACTGTCAGTTTTTTCATCTGGAACTACAATATATATATATTGTATATTACATAATCATAAAAATACAATAATTAGCTGAAGTATACAATCTTTCTTTCACAAAGAAAACAAGAGTAAATATGATCTTATACTAAATAAAAATATAGCTTATACTTACCAACAACTTTCTCACTGCCGTGGTCATCCGTTCATATCATAGACTGTCTCATTGCCGTGGTCATCCGTTCATATCATTGACTCAGGCCATATCCGAACACAGACCCGATCCTTTCTCAGACTGTCCCGCGCACTTTTCAAAAACTCGAACAGTCTAACCCAGGATCTTTGAATATCGCTCATCGCCGCCGGTATTTCCCATGATTCCTGTTGAGCTGTTTTCCACAACAACAGTCCCCGGTAACAGAAGGCTGAATAGCTTAGCCGACAAATCGTAAATCCCTGTTTAATTCCTGCTGACTTTTATATATGTTTGATAGAACACGGTACGTTTTTTTTGTAATTGTACTCAATTCTATGCGTTCATGATTATTTCTTGATGAAAAATGTTAATAATACTTCTTCTTCTTCTTTGCGATCGCTTTTTGATGATTATACCGTTAGACGCGTTCTTATGATGTAATCGACTGTAGTCTGGAGCTCATCTCTAGTGCCATGTAGTTTTGAATGTAGTGTTGTGTTATAGGGCCAGCATTCCTTTCTTGGGAGGACATACAGGGGGCAGTCTTGCAGGACATGTTCTGTGGTTTGTTCAGCGGAGCCACAGGGGCACAGAGGGTTGGGGACAATCGCAGCCTGTGGAGGTGTTTGTTCAGTCTGTTATGACCTATCCTGAGTCGGAAGATGATAGTCTGTCCTTGTCGGTCAAGTGTGTGGTAGTCATCATTGGATGGTGTAGGTTCTTTTCTAATGTCCATGATAGCTCTTTTTTTCAAAGTATGTGATTTCATTATCTATTTGTTCACATTCTGCTCCCTTTTAGCAAGTTTGTCTGCCTTCTCGTTACCTGGCACTCCGCAGTGTGATGGTACCCACTGAAGTGTAACTCTTTTGTTGGTAGAGATCTTGCTGAGCTCTTTTCTCAGGGATGGATGGTTACTCTGTAGGGCTTGCAAAACAGATAGCGCGTCTGTGAAAAATACCACTTGTTGGCAGTCAGAGTTGGAATTATTGATCATGATTGCGGCCTGTAGTAGTGCTGAGCCTCTGCAGTGTAGTTTGAACAAAATTTACCAGTTGGCATGTACTTTGTTTCAGTGTGATTGTTGGGATATGTAATATAGATACCAGCCCCTCCGTTCTTAATTGCATCTGTTGCAGATCCATCGGTGTAGACGTGGATCCATGATTTTTTAGGGTAGTTTTCTTGGATCATGCACATAGTGGCTGTTCTCTTCTGCAGGTCATTGTGTATTTCTCCAGTTGTGATTCCACTAATTGTTGTTATGATTTTTGCTGTATCGTTAACTTGTTCCCAGGGAACAGGGTTGAGACTAGGTATCAGCGGTGTTGTGTGCATTGGAAGGTCATCTTGGTACTGTCTTTTTAATCGCTTTCCCCGATGGACGAAGCTGCTGCGTTTTAGTCGTCCAAGTGCCAGATCATTTAATCTTGCTTTCATCGGATGCAAGGGCATACTGGTGTATTTCTCCATCTGGATCATATTCTTGGTTTCCCTTCTGTAAGCCAGGGCTTGTACTCCAGTGGTTTTCTGCATCTCTGTGATAGGAGTAGATTTCATGGCTCCGGTGATGATCCTGAGTGCTTGATTTTGCACTCTGTCCAATGTCTGCAGGTGTGTGTTAGCAGCTGTAGCCCATGCTGTTGAGCCGAACTCTAGGTGAGGTCTGATTGTTCCGCTGTAGACTTTCTTAAGTGTGTGTTCATTAGCTCCCCAGTTGGTACCTGCCAGTTTTCTGAGTATTCCAATTTTCGTCTGGCCTTTCCTTCTGTGTTTTCTATATGTTGTTCCATGTGAGTCGTTTATCAAATGTAATCCCTAGATAAGTTGGATTGCTTTCTTCTTGTATTGGAGTGGTTCCTAAGTGTATGTTGGCTGCTTTGTCCCTGGGGAGAGGGAGAACAGTGTTGTGGAGGTTTTGTCTGTGTTGATTGTAACGTACCATTTCTCTGCCCATTCCATAAGTTTATCTGCTGCTCACTGTATTCTACCGGTTGCAGATGTTGTGTGTTCGTCTGCGCACCATAGCACTAAATCATCTGCATATAGAGCGGCCTTCACTCCAGCTGGCAGATCCTTTACTAGGTCGTTGATGTAGACGAGGAAGAGAGTTGGAGACATAACTCCTCCCTGAGGTACCCCATGACGCAGTAAGACTTTTTTGCTCTGATGTCCATCGAGTGTGACTCTGGTTCTTCTATTGTGCAGGAACGATTGGATCCATCTTAGCATGTTGCCTTGGATTCCATTTCTTTTGAGCTTTGCCATAAGACCATCTTTCCACACCTTGTCGAAGGCCTGCTTGAAGTCTACCCATAGTGTTAGCACCTTTTTTTCTCTTGGAAGGCATCTTCAACGGACTGGGCTACATAGGTAACTTGGTCTTCTATGCTATGGCATTCCCTGAATCCTGCTTGTTCTGGAACCAAAGTTAATAATACTGATATTCCTTAGTGTTAAACTTAGCTTGTTACATAATACTGATATTTCTTCTTGTTAAACTTAACTTGTTACATAATACTGATATTCCTTAGTGTTAAACTTAACTTGTTACATAATACTGATATTCCTTAGTGTTAAACTTAACTTGTTACATAATACTGATATTCCTTCTTGTTAAACTTAACTTGTTACATAATACTGATATTTCTTCTTGTTAAACTTAACTTGTTACATAATACTGATATTCCTTCTTGTTAAACTTAACTTGTTACATAATACTGATATTTCTTAGAGTTAAACTTAACTTGTTACATAATACTGATATTTCTTAGAGTTAAACTTAACTTGTTACATAATACTGATATTTCTTAGAGTTAAACTTAACTTGTTACATAATACTGATATTTCTTAGAGTTAAACTTAACTTGTTACATAATACTGATATTTCTTAGAGTTAAACTTAACTTGTTACATAATACTGATATTCCTTCTTGTTAAACTTAACTTGTTACATAATACTGATATTTCTTCTTGTTAAACTTAACTTGTTACATAATACTGATATTTCTTAGAGTTAAACTTAACTTGTTACATAATACTGATATTTCTTAGAGTTAAACTTAACTTGTTACATAATACTGATATTTCTTAGAGTTAAACGTAACTTGTTACATAATACTGATATTTCTTAGAGTTAAATCAACTTGTTACATAATACTGATATTTCTTAGAGTTAAACTTAACTTGTTACATAATACTGATATTTCTTAGAGTTAAACTTAACTTGTTACATAATACTGATATTTCTTAGAGTTAAACTTAACTTGTTACATAATACTGATATTTCTTCTTGTTAAACTTAACTTGTTACATAATACTGATATTTCTTAGTGTTAAACTTAACTTGTTACATAATACTGATATTTCTTAGAGTTAAACTTAACTTGTTACATAATACTGATATTTCTTAGAGTTAAACTTAACTTGTTACATAATACTGATATTTCTTAGTGTTAAACTTAACTTGTTACATAATACTGATATTTCTTAGAGTTAAACTTAACTTGTTACATAATACTGATATTCCTTCTTGTTAAACTTAACTTGTTACATAATACTGATATTCATTCTTGTTAAACTTAACTTGTTACATAATACTGATATTCCTTCTTGTTAAACTTAACTTGTTACATAATACTGATATTTCTTAGAGTTAAACTTAACTTGTTACATAATACTGATATTTCTTAGAGTTAAACTTAACTTGTTACATAATACTGATATTTCTTAGTGTTAAACTTAACTTGTTACATAATACTGATATTTCTTAGAGTTAAACTTAACTTGTTACATAATACTGATATTCCTTCTTGTTAAACTTAACTTGTTACATAATACTGATATTCATTCTTGTTAAACTTAACTTGTTACATAATACTGATATTCCTTCTTGTTAAACTTAACTTGTTACATAATACTGATATTCCTTAGTGTTAAACTTAACTTGTTACATAATACTGATATTCCTTCTTGTTAAACTTAACTTGTTACATAATACTGATATTTCTTAGAGTTAAACTTAACTTGTTACATAATACTGATATTTCTTAGAGTTAAACTTAACTTGTTACATAATACTGATATTTCTTAGAGTTAAACTTAACTTGTTACATAATACTGATATTCCTTAGAGTTAAACTTAACTTGTTACATAATACTGATATTTCTTAGAGTTAAACTTAACTTGTTACATAATACTGATATTTCTTAGAGTTAAACTTAACTTGTTACATAATACTGATATTTCTTCTTGTTAAACTTAACTTGTTACATAATACTGATATTTCTTAGAGTTAAACTTAACTTGTTACATAATACTGATATTTCTTCTTGTTAAACTTAACTTGTTACATAATACTGATATTTCTTAGAGTTAAACTTAACTTGTTACATAATACTGATATTTCTTAGAGTTAAACTTAACTTGTTACATAATACTGATATTTCTTAGAGTTAAACTTAACTTGTTACATAATACTGATATTTCTTAGAGTTAAACTTAACTTGTTACATAATACTGATATTTCTTCTTGTTAAACTTAACTTGTTACATAATACTGATATTTCTTAGAGTTAAACTTAACTTGTTTCATAATACTGATATTTCTTCTTGTTAAACTTAACTTGTTACATAATACTGATATTTCTTCTTGTTAAACTTAACTTGTTACATAATACTGATATTTCTTAGAGTTAAACTTAACTTGTTTCATAATACTGATATTTCTTCTTGTTAAACTTAACTTGTTACATAATACTGATATTTCTTCTTGTTAAACTTAACTTGTTACATAATACTGATATTTCTTAGAGTTAAACTTAACTTGTTACATAATACTGATATTTCTTAGAGTTAAACTTAACTTGTTACATAATACTGATATTTCTTAGAGTTAAACTTAACTTGTTACATAATACTGATATTTCTTCTTGTTAAACTTAACTTGTTACATAATACTGATATTTCTTCTTGTTAAACTTAACTTGTTATATAATACTGATATTTCTTCTTGTTAAACTTAACTTGTTACATAATACTGATATTTCTTCTTGTTAAACTTAACTTGTTACATAATACTGATATTTCTTAGAGTTAAACTTAACTTGTTACATAATACTGATATTTCTTAGAGTTAAACTTAACTTGTTACATAATACTGATATTCCTTCTTGTTAAACTTAACTTGTTACATAATAATCTTGATTTAGCTTGTGTTGTTTTTCAAATCAATGAGTTTATATAAAACAACACTGAAATGCGAGGATCACGCGACAGTTGTGGTCTCATTTCCTAGAATTTTTACCTGAGCACTGTGGTCGTATGTTGTCTGAGGCCACGTCCACGACCTTACTTTGTTTACTAAGTTCAGGGGCCCCTAACATATTTCCTACCGTCCCTCAGTTACAGTAAATACTAAGTTCAGGGGCCCCTAACATATTTCCTACCGTCCCTACGTTACAGTAAATACTAAGTTCAGGGGCCCCTAACATATTTCCTACCGTCCCTACGTTACAGTAAATACTAAGTTCAGGGGCCCCTAACATATTTCCTACCGTCCCTACGTTACAGTAAATACTAAGTTCAGAGGCCCCTAACATATTTCCTACCGTCCCTACGTTACAGTAAATACTAAGTTCAGGGGCTCCTAACATATTTCCTACCGTCCCTACGTTACAGTAAATACTAAGTACAGGGGCCCCTAACATATTTCCTACCGTCCCTACGTTACAATAAATACTAAGTACAGGGGCCCCTAACATATTTCCTACCGTCCCTACGTTACAGTAAATACTAAGTACAGGGGCCCCTAACATATTTCCTACCGTCCCTACGTTACAGTAAATACTAAGTACAGGGGCCCCTAACATATTTCCTACCGTCCCTACGTTACAGTAAATACTAAGTACAGGGGCCCCTAACATATTTCCTACCGTCCCTACGTTACAGTAAATACTAAGTTCAGGGGCCCCTAACATATTTCCTACCGTCCCTACGTTACATTAAATACTAAGTTCAGGGCCCCTAACATATTTCCTACCGTCCCTACGTTACAGTAAATACTAAGTTCAGGGGCCCCTAACATATTTCCTACCGTCCCTACGTTACAGTAAATACTAAGTACAGGGGCCCCTAACATATTTCCTACCGTCCCTACGTTACAGTAAATACTAAGTTCAGGGGCCCCTAACATATTTCCTACCGTCCCTACGTTACAGTAAATACTAAGTACAGGGGTTTCGAATCCATTATCCACTGCCCCTAAGTTAAAGTGAATACTTTTACAAACGGAAATAACAGAAGTCTGCTTCAGGTTATACGAATCAGAAATGACCAAGTAGTAAAGCTGGTAACGGGCTGGATCACTGCAGACTGCTAAAAAAATAGGAATCGAAGAGGGGTGGTAATGCCTTAGGTAAATCGGATGTGTCGGGTACATGATATGGAGACTTCCTCAAGGACATCAACAGAACAAACCAGGTAATTATATTTCAGCTCCTTACAGGAAGCTACAGACTCAACATAATTACGGAAAGGAGTAAGGGAAACTTTCTTCATACCTCAAGGAATATCGGTGAATGCGGTGTTAGACACGTATTTCTTTTTGTTGAGTCAACAGCACGCAGAGACTCAACGTACACTTACATAAACTAGAATAAGTCAAACAGGCATCTGCCAGTGTCAACAAGCGGAACTGATACCGGAGCATGTCCTGCAAGACTGTCCTATTCTGGGTGAGCTGAGAAGGAGCATGTGGTCACACACAGTGGACCTGAAAAACCAAACTTTGTGGAAACCTGACAGACTTCAAGCTGCCTAGTTTGTGGTCCACAGTGAATTAAACGCATGACCAGATATCAGGACCGTGCGGTATATTTTCTCAGTATGATGCAAGTCTTCGAAATGACGCTTCTTAAATGTTTTTTTCTTTAAAATAACCTTCAATTGTGATTTTTTAAACTGCACAAAATGTACGAATACTCATTTCATTTTGAAAATATAACCAGCTTTAAGATAATGATATCAACTATCAACTATAACAATCTACTACAGTTTTACTCATCTAACTTTAACTTTAGCAAATTCTTAATTCGTGATGCGTAGTCTAGAGTGGCAGCCAATGTAGATTCAATAGAAATTAATGACAGATTTCTAGAATACGGAGCACTAGATAGAGAGATAGAGGCTAGAGTGCAAAAAACAAATGATGTAACCTACCAGATAACCCCATTGTTAAGGCACCCAAACATTTCACTGCCAGCTAAACAACAGATGATCAACAACATTTTCATACCTACTTTTGAGAGGAGACCTTTCTTCCACCAGTCTGCTGGCATCTCCCGTCTGTTCCACACCAAGTTCTACAGTACATGGAGCTGGTTTACCATCTCTCCTCCTCCTTCCTTCAGTGCTTCTGCTGAAATATTATCTACCCCTGCCGCCTTGCCATTTTTCAGGTTTTTCAAGACATTGCGGATTTCTTGTTTTGTGATCTCTCCTACATTTATGTCAAGCTGATCTCCTTGCATCAGGTCTGGTGGGTTTTGTGTGGAAGGTCTATTAACACTTCTTGGAAATGCTCTTTCCAGCGACCCAGTTGGTGTTCTATTTTAGTAAAAAGTTGTCCAGTCTTGTCTCTCACTGGCCTGTTCGGGTTATTTTCATCCACTCAACAATCTGGTTGCCTCATAGAATTCCTTGGGGCAGGACCGTGCGGTATATATTCTCAGTATGACGCGTCTTCGAAATGCCGCCCCTTAGATGTTTTTTTCCTTAAAATAATCTTTCGATTTGGCTGCATATGCCGTCCCCCTTACGGTACCGCCTGATACGGCCGCCTCTCTGTATCATAGCACGCCATGACCCTGTGAACTACAGTTACTAACGAGTCCAGGCAGTACTAAATATTCAAGTAACGGATAGTAACTATTTGCAAATCACTAATGTTTTTGTTTACTTTCAGCTGAACTCTGCAGTACAACACCAGCACTAGACGACTCTGATCCTCTGCTATGTCCCCATGGTTACGAGTGTAGCATTGATGTGGCCGGCAGACCAGCAGAAGGAATCCCTAACATAGGTCATTGTGTCAAGGTTGTTGAAGACGTTTCATTTGCATCAAGTAGGTAGAGCTGGGTGGCGTCTGTGGCTTAGGGGATAGTGACTCGGTCTACTAACCCCGACGTTCTGAGTTCGAATCACGCTGCGGACAGTTTGTTTGTATCAAGTAGGTAGCGCTGAAATCTATGTAACAAAATGGTGGGAATGTGAAGAATTTTCTTCATTGCACTAGGTTTCCTCATATGCATTGCACTAGGTTTCCTCATATGCATTGCACCAGGTTTCCACATATGCATTGCACTAGGTTTCCTCATGTATTGCACCAGGTTTCCACATATGTATTGCACCAGGTTTCCACATATGCATTGCACCAGGTTTCCACATATGCATTGCAACAGGTTTCCACATATGCGTTGCACCAGGTTTCCACATTTGCGTTGCACCAGGTTTCCACATATGCGTTGCACCTAGGGATTTTCAAATTTTTATTTTACATGTAATTCGCTCAAGATTCGAACCCACAATTTTCAGAACAAGAGACAAATGTTTTTAATTACTTGGCCAAAGACTCATAAGAAACATCTTGTAGGATATCAACTAACTCAATCATATTCCATATTCAATCATTCTGAGTATATCAGGTTTTGTTGTTCTAATTTCAACTTTCACAGTTCTTTCCAAAGTTTTATGTGATTGACCTCTTGTTGGTTAATCATCTTTGTTCTACATCATGAGATTTCTTGTGGTAGTACCGGGATGGCATATGAGGATGTGGCTAATTCAACCGAGATATGAGGATGTGACCAATTCAACCGAGATATGAGGATGTGATCAATTCAACCGAGATATGAGGATGTGACCAATTCAACTGAGATATGAGGATGTGACCAATTCAACTGAGATATGAGGATGTGGCTAATTCAACCGAGATATGAGGATGTGACCAATTCAACCGAGATATGAGGATGTGACCAATTCAACCGAGATATGAGGATGTGACCAATTCAACCGAGATATGAGGATGTGATCAATTCAACCGAGATATGAGGATGTGACCAATTCAACTGAGATATGAGGATGTGACCAATTCAACCGAGATATGAGGATGTGACCAATTCAACCGAGATATGAGGATGTGGCTAATTCAACTGAGATATGAGGATGTGACCAATTCAACTGAGATATGAGGATGTGACCAATTCAACCGAGATATGAGGATGTGACCAATTCAACTGAGATATGAGGATGTGACCAATTCAACTGAGATATGAGGATGTGACCAATTCAACTGAGATATGAGGATGTGACCAATTCAACCGAGATATGAGGATGTGACCAATTCAACTGAGATATGAGGATGTGACCAATTCAACCGAGATATGAGGATGTGATCAATTCAACCGAGATATGAGGATGTGATCAATTCAACCGAGATATAATGATGTGGCCAATTCAACTTCAACATCTAATTACCATTATGATGGGCATGTTACCTCGGGGGTCTCTGTGGCTAAGTGGTTAAGCCCTTTGCCTTGTGAGTCGAAGGTCGTGGGTTCGAATCCGGACCACGTCGTTCTATTCACGAATGCAGTTTTTTCCAGAGACCCTAGGATTGTTGCTGGAGCTACGGAGTTTGTGCTTTGTGCAATACTCTCGGCAGGTGGCGTGCCATTTCTGTGGAGAGGACCTAACCATATGGGTAAAACCCGGTGCAATGAAGTCAATCCTTCGGCTTTAAAACCCTTTTTTGTTACCTTAATTTTGCAACCTGTGTGTCAGTTCTGACATATGACAAATTCTATGTAACACCATCATCATCATCAGGTGCCATGCCGGCTGGCGTAGGCGATCATTGATCTCCACAAATCTCTGTCACGGGTGCTATCTTCTCACATGTGGTACCATGCTACAGTATAACTCACTAGATGTGGTAATGTAAAGTGGGAGTTTCTGTTTGTAAAAATTGTAACTGTAACCCATCTAGATAGATTTATGCAGTATTATGATTAAGACTTATAGTATTATGATTAAGACACTTATATAATAAAATGTCTGGTCAACCACTAGTAACAACTGTTATAAGAAAGAGAAGATGGAGATATGTTGGACACAAGTTGAGAAAAAATTATCAACGAATATCAAAGCAGGCATTGAAGTGGAATGCAAAGGGTTCAAGAACGAGAGGACGACCTAAGGAGACCCTGAAACGAACTTTGCCGAGCAAGAAATATCGGTCTCAGTTCCATAGAGGAGATTGAGCGAGTTGCCCAGGATAGAACGATATGGAGAAATTGCTTGCAGGCCCTATGTAATGTATAACGGTACAAGAGGAATTATTATTATTAAGACACTTATGCATGCAATCCTTGTGGTTGGCAAAAAGCCATCTTGATATTGACTAGACCTCATGGTAGAGAACCTTTCTTCTTCTTCTTCTTCTGCAATCAACTTTTGCTACGCGACTACTCCGGTATGTGTCATAAACAGGGCGGTGCGCTTGAGGTCTTCACCGGTTCCCCATAGTTTGTCTTGTAGTGTTGTTTCTGTTGGCCAGATCTCCAATCTCTCACTACTCAGACTAGGGCAGTCTTGCAGGATGTGCTCTGGGGACTGCTTTGGTGTTCCACAGGTGCAGGCTGCCGAGTCCCTGAGACCCATTCTGTGGAGGTGTGCTCTGAGACTGCAGTGTCCCGTTCTAAGTCTGAAGATTGTGGTCTGTGCTTTTCTGTTGAGTGTATTTATACTGTTGTGCTCTGGGTTGTATCCTCCATTTGTTTTCTCCAGATCATTTTCCTGGATTGTTTCAGGAGAGTCTTTGCTTCTGTAAAACTTTGTGTTGGGTGGTGTTGTGTTAGGCTCCCCCAGCCCTTGCGAGTTTGTCAGCCTTTTCGTTTCCTGGTATGCCACAGTGAGCTGGTATGGTAGAGAATCAATACTTGCAACGATCTGGTTACTGTGACTCATTGTAAAGGCGCAGTGACGCGATCTTCTTCTTCTTCTTCTTCTTCTCAAGTGTTAGGGCAGTCCTATTATATCTGCTGTCTGGGATAGTTAGAAAATCTACAGACAACCACAACTCTGCAAAGCTTTGTATATCAATAATGCATGATTTTGGATCAAAGGACAAGAGATTAAGTCAGTGGTTCTCAACCTTTTCCTACTGGTGCACCCCCCTCCATTTGAAGATGAAACAAGGCTCCCACAACCCCTTCCTTACTTTTTCGTCACCCCCTCCCGACTTAACTGTAATTTCCAAAGAAAAAAATGATTCTTATTCTGAGCTTTATAACAACACCCCTTCTCCCCACATCTAAACTCAATAAAATTGGCAGTGAGAAATGTAAACATTAAAAAAATTAACTTTTGAAGAACTGTTCCAGATATTGAAAACTACACTAAATGTTGCAAGAGAATATGGAAAACCCTTACTGAAACCTTACGTGTCACCTGACATGATATAAGTCAGTAATATCTATTTTTAGGAGTCTCTGTGACGTAGAGGTTAAGTGCTCGTATCTCGTGCCAATAGTACTTGGTTCGCTCCCTCGTGGAGCCATCGAGATACTTTTCCAGAAATCCCTGATCTCAGTGTAGGCGAGATCGAGTTCCTAGTCCTATCGAAGATGGACGATAAAACGAAGATTTCATGTTCATGATGAGCCCGTAAAGGAACTTCACAAACGAGAAGAGCAGGCTGGAAAGCCGCTGCCAGTGCAAAATTCATTAGATAGATTAAAATATAAAATTCCTATAAAATATTTTTACCATCTTCAAAATTACACCGGAGACTACAAAATTACATCGGAGACTACAAAATTACATCGGAGACCACAAAATTACATCGGAGACCACAAAATTACATCAGAGACTACAAAATTAAATCGGAGACTACAAAATTACACCGGAGACCACAAAATTACACCGGAGACCACAAAATTACACCGGAGACCACAAAATTACATCAGAGACCACAAAATTACATCAGAGACTACAAAATTACATCAGAGACTACAAAATTACATCAGGGACTAAAAATTACATCAGGGACTACAAATTACATCGGAGACTACAAAATTACATCGGAGACTACAAAATTACATCAGGTCTACAAAATTACATCGGAGACTACACAATTACATCGGAGACTACAAAATTACATCGGAGACTACAAAATTACATCGGAGACTACACAATTACATTGGAGACTACACAATTACATTTTAGACTACACAATTACATCAACGTAGTTTGTGCACTGCCACTGAGACCTTCTTGTATAAGAAAGAGATCGGAGAACACATGGTTGTTCCCCGAAGAGCAATGGTGATGGTTCTATCAATAAATCAATCTGTATTCTTGATTTCCAGTGTTATTTGGCGAGAATTTCAATCAAGTGCACACAACACCGGAAGAAAATGTTGCAGACTTGAAGGAAGACTCCGCATCCATGCATGCTTGTCGCTTAGAGGAGCAGAAGATCATACTCTCTGGTCACTCAGTAATCATTGGTGGCCGTAGTTGGTGAGTGGGATTATGTTAGTAATGTGTCACGCTTTATGCAAAGTCAAGTTTTCTTGTTGTGAGAGGTCAATGTGTGTTAGGGTTCTCTTGCTATCGTTCTTTTTGACTATTTTGATCATTCTTATTGTGATATATAAACAGCCTTTGCCAAGAACGTATTTTTACGTCACATCATTTAGCGCCATTTGGATATCTGGTGCTTATCCTTCGGCAACGTGTCCGATTTCAGCCAGCGTTTACTGGGTTCGCTCTCCGTCAGCCTTTGACAATCCCAGCCTACCTACAAGGCAGCAGGTTGTAAGGTTATCTAAGTATCAATGTATCAAGTGTCATGCCTGCCGGCGTAGGCGATCATGTCTCTCCACAACTCTCTCTCCTTGGTGCAGTTAGTCAGTTCTGACGTCAATCTTTTATCGAACCAAGATGTCAGACCATCCCACATCCTCTCCCTCTGTTTTCCACGATCTCTCATCCCCTGAATTTTACCTGTTGTCACCAAATGTTCTAAACCTACTCTTCGCATTCCTTTCCCGAAGAACCTTGATTGTCCGATTCTTATTCTTTTCATAAGATTTCTTTGTGTGCAGGACTGATTAAAAACCACATCATGTTTTTGCTGTCCATAGAATCTTCAGCATTCTTATGTAAAACCACATCTTTGTGGCTTCCAATAATCGTATTGATTGTTTGTTCATCCTAGGGAGTCTTTCTCCTTTGAACCCTTTGCCTCTCACTTCAATGCCTACGTTACAGCGAAGTTGATCATGTGCTGTGTTAGTGACAACATACCGGGGTCCGAGGCCAGCAATTGTTGGTATGCACACAGTTGGACTAAAGAAAATATAGTTATTTTACTTAGGGATCTACATTATAGGTACATCTGTAGTCAAAGTAAGGCTTGCCTGAATGGCGAATGATATAGATGATAAGGAAAGCAAGTCTTCAGCACAAAATTAGTTAGAGGTACCTTAACTATGCATGAATTCATAACAGATGAGAGACAAAAATAATCAATGTCTGCTTTGTTACTCTTTGATTCATTTTTATCAGAGTCTGTCTGTCCACCAAATCTCCATCTTCTCTTTCTTATAACAGTTGTTACTAGTCAATATAGTTATCATCATCATCAGGTGCCGGCTGGCGTAGACGATCATGGATCTCCACAAATCTCTATCTTTGGTGTTTGCTATCAATTCAGATTTTGACGCTCTACCATACCATGAAGTCAGGTCATCCAAAATTTTCTCTCTCTGTCTACCTCTACCCTCGATTTTACCAGTTGTTACAATGTGTTCTAAACCTCTCCTCCTCATCACATCTCTGAACAATGATAACTGCCTCTTTCTTATATTGATAACCAAGTTAAATTGTTTGTTTCTTTGTCTATTCAACAACAGCTTCTGTCAACAGACAAGACTAACATGTGAGGATTTGTTAGCCTCACACAACACATGACATCTCAACCTGTACTCACCACCTATGTCATCTCTCAACCTGCACCAACCACCCATCTTATCTCTCAACCTGCATCTATCATCCATGTGACCTCAACCTGCATCTCCATCAAACGTGTCATCTTCAGCCTGCAGTCACCAACACATTGACCTTTCACTCTGCTGCCAACACTCATATGATATTACAGCAGCCAGCATTACCTACCACAAGACACCCCACCCTACTTCAGCTAGCACACAACTCACAAGATAAAAGAAAATGAGCACCTTTTCGGACACCATGACAACAAAGATGTCAATTTTAACCAGTTTTTCAGAAGAGACCAAGACACAAGAAGAAACCGGTTTAGAAAGGAAGACCTCTCTGCCAGTGTCAGCAGGCAGAACAGACACCGGAGCATATCCTGCAAGAATGTCCTCTCCTGGGTGAGCTGAGAAGCAACATGTGGCCACACCTAGTCGATCTGAAAACAAGCTTTGGGGAAAACTGACAGACCTGAAGCTGAATGCCCAGTTTGTGGTCGACAGTAAATTAAGCGCAAGACCAGAGATCACTGAAGAAGAAGAAAGGAAGATATCAGGAAAAATCTGGGTACAACCTCAGTACAAAACTTCATCAAGAAACAATAAATTAAATGGTTCGGTCAAATAAACAGACTACCAATTGACAGTGCACCTCTAAGAGCAATGTTGATCAAATACAGTAGATACTGCCAGTGTGTTGCTGTGGGCTGCAAAGGGAGCAAAGAATAGTAACACTACGACCTACAAGGCATGTTGTAAGAGCGACTAAGGTAGGGGCTTAGGAAGCTACCTAGTAAATAAAAGCGTAGCAGAAATCGGATGTGCTGGTCTACTTGTAGGTGCATAACTGGCACAACGTGCAATCACTCTTTGGTTCAGATCACATACTGCTCGAGTGGTTAATGGGGTCCAAATTTAGAGTGTAAAGAATAGAACCACTGTTACCTGCCACGCATGTCATAGAAGCGACTAAGGAGGCTTGGCTGAAATCAGATGCATGTGTCCTAAACGTGTAGAAGTCTATGCGTTTGGGGGCTACAAACCAATGTGCAACATATACACATTCTTGGCAAAGATCAAACATATCACAAAGAGTGATTAAAATTGGTGCAAAGAATGAGCAAAGAAGAAGAGATTACATACAAATCACACAGAGTGGTTAACAAGTGATCGATATGGAGCGTTCGAAGACGAAAAAATACAGTGGATACAAGGCAAAAGATAACACAACAGGTGGACCACAGAGGCAGTGAATGACACTATGTACAAAACGCACACAAGAGCACATGCTAGAAATCTCTTCTTATCCTGATACTGTGAAACCAAACAGGATGAGATAAAGAAGAAGATCATGAGAAGAGAACTAATTGTAATACATGTTGTAAGTTCAATGTGATTTTCTCACAGTTTGTCCATTGCTGTTCTATGTCCTACAGTTGATTTTCTCACAGTTTGTCCATTGCTGTTCTATGTCCTACAGTTGATTTTCTCAGTTTGTCCATTGCTGTTCTATGTCCTACAGTTGATTTTCTCACAGTTTGTCCATTGCTGTTCTATGTCCTACAGTTGATTTTCTCACAGTTTGTCCATTGCTGTTCTATGTCCTACAGTTTATTTTTTGAATTTTAAAAACGTTACGCTGGCTTAAAAAAGAAAAAGTGACCATTGGTCAAGAGGTTGTGGAGGTCAATCTGTCAGGTATTATAAATACCAAAAATATAAACATATTTACAATAATAAATGAATGAGAAACACAATATATACAAGTTTCATATTGTTATTGCAACATTTAATGCATCAAAGAAATTGTGAAAATATAATCAAAATGCTCAGAACTGACACTACGGTGTAACCAAAAGTGCATGGCATAATTGTGTAACCAAAAGTGCTCAGAACTGACACTATTGTGTAACCAAAAGTGCATGACACTATTATGTAACCAAAAGTACTAGACACCATTGTGTAACCAAAAGTGCTCAGAACTGACACTACTGTGTAACTAAAAGTGATAGGCACCATTGTGTAACCAAAAGTGCTCAGAACTGACACTACTGTGTAACCAAAAGTGCTCAGAACTGACACTATTGTGTAACCAAAAGTGCTCAGAACTGACACTATTGTGTATCCAGAAGTTCTAGGCCCTATTATGTAACCAAAAGTGCTCAACATTACTGTGTAACCAAAAGTTCTCACAAGTCAGAGTTAAATGTGAAACACAGAGCACTATAAATGGACATCTGTCTCAGTTATGACACTCTCCTCTAATTTAGAAATATCTTTCTTCATTTTGAGAATTGCATCTTTAGACCTTTTCAGTTTCTCGTTGAGCTGGTCAATCTCACAACGAATCTTGCTGTGGGCGTTTGTGATCTTGTTCTGTGTTCTGTCTCTCTTGGATTCAACTGAAAATCAACAGAAACATGTCAGGAACTTATGCTATTTCACTCAAACATGAAACATATGGAACTGATCACTAAATTCTTTTAGTCCAGTACTTCAAATTTCCTACTGAATTATCAGGGGAAGAGAAATAACTCCACCCAGTAGTTCAAAGTTCCTACTGAATTATCAGTGGAAGAGAAATAACTCCACCCAGTAGTTCAAAGTTCCTACTGAATTATCAGGGGAAGAGAAATAACTCCACCCAGTAGTTCAAAGTTCCTACTGAATTATCAGTGGAAGAGAAATAACTCCACCCAGTAGTTCAAAGTTCCTACTGAATTATCAGTGGAAGAGAAATAACTCCACCCAGTAGTTCAAAGTTCCTACTGAATTATCAGGGGAAGAGAAATAACTCCACCCAGTAGTTCAAAGTTCCTACTGAATTATCAGGGGAAGAGAAATAACTCCACCCAGTAGTTCAAAGTTCCTACTGAATTATCAGTGGAAGAGAAATAGCTCCATCCAGTAGTTCAAAGTTCCTACTGAATTATCAGTGGAAGAGAAATAACTCCACCAAGTAGTTCAAAGTTCCTACTGAATTATCAGGGAAAATAACTCCACCAAGTAGTTCAAAGTTCCTACTGAATTATCAGGGGAAGAGAAATAACTCCACCCAGTAGTTCAAAGTTCCTACTGAATTATCAGGGGAAGAGAAATAACTCCACCAAGTAGTTCAAAGTTCCTACTGAATTATCAGGGGAAGAGAAATAACTCCACCAAGTAGTTCAAAGTTCCTACTGAATTATCAGTGGAAGAGAAATAACTCCACCCAGTAGTTCAAAGTTCCTACTGAATTATCAGTGGAAGAGAAATAACTCCACCCAGTAGTTCAAAGTTCCTACTGAATTATCAGTGGAAGAAATAACTCACCCAGTAGTTCAAAGTTCCTACTGAATTATCAGTGGAAGAGAAATAGCTCCACCCAGTAGTTCAAAGTTCCTACTGAATTATCAGTGGAAGAGAAATAGCTCCACCCAGTAGTTCAAAGTTCCTACTGAAATATCAGGGGAAGTGAAATAACTCCACCCAGTAGTTCAAAGTTCCTATTGAATTATCAAAACACGTAATTACAAAGTACTGTAGTTTTACAAATTACAAAAACAATGACAAAATACAGCAACGTTTCGACCAACAAGTCATTTATCAAGCAAACGAACAAACAGGAGTGACAAATTAAAATGAAACACAAATGGATGACCAAATACAAACGTATCTAAGGAAAATCTGGAATAAAACGAATAACGAAATAAATGTAACACAAAAACACACATAAAAACTAGAAATAGAACGGAAAAGAAACAATGAAACATCTAGTAAATATATAACTTGAATACATGCAACATATACCCAAATAGATTACAAAGCATGGGAAGAGAAAGTACTAAGAAGCATAAGAATGTAATATAACATGAATACATGCAACATATACCCATATAGATTACAAAGCATGGGAAGAGAAAGTACCAAGAAGCATAAGAATGTAATATGTTGCATGTATTCAAGTTACATATTTACTAGATGTTTCATTGTTTCTTTTCTATTTCTAGTTTTTATGTGTGTTTTGTGTTACATATATTTCGTTATTCGTTTTATTCAGATTTTCCTTAAAGCGTTTGTATTTGGTCATCCATTGTGTTTCATTATTGTCACTCCTGTTGTTCGTTTGCTGATAAAGGCTTGTTGGTCAATTGCTATTTGTCATTATTTTGTAATTTGTAAAACTACAGTACTTTGTGATTACGTGTTTTGCAATCAAATAGTTTTACTGCAGTTCCATATATATATACTGAATATTGAATTATCAGGAAGGAAATAACTCCATAGCAATGAGAACTATTTGTGGAAAAAACTTCATAACAAATACAATTTCCAATCTTATTCTGTGAACGCTCCCCATACATCACACATATAGCCGACACATATCACCTTAGAAGAGAAACTGTCTAGGGGATCTAAAATTCTGACGAAGACATGAGGCTATATCAGAAAACCTGGAATCTCAGTGGCAAAATGAGTGATGTTGCTAATGGAAGAAGTGTGTAGATATGTGTCCTTACTGAGAATGTAAATCGTCTACTTATTGACAGCTTCATATCAACCAGTTATCAAATATCTCTTTGTGATTTGATTGTGATCTGAGCCTAAGAGTGATTTTACATTGTTCACATTATGCGCCTACAAGTAGGCCAGCACATCCATTTTCTGTGATACTTTTTATTTACTAGGGTACCTTCCATAGACCCCTACCTTAGTTGCCTGCAAGGTGCTGCAACATATGGGCGCAATTTCAAATCAAGGATTGTGATATAAAGTCACACTGACAGTTAAATGGATGAGGTACTAATTTGTAAACATGTATGTTGTCAATGCCATGTAAGTTAGATGTGAAAAATTTTACAATTGAAGCCGACCGTGGGTTGCCGGAGCTCACAGGGGGACCAAATAATAGTAACACTGCAACCTACAACGCATGTTATAAGAGGCGACTGAGGTATGAGCGCAGGAAGCTACCTAGTAAATACAAAGCATCAGAAATCAGATGTGCTGGCCTACATGTAGGCGCATAACTGGCACAATCACTTCCTTCCTTCCTTTCGTTCGCTTGAAATATGTCTATATATTCAATGTTGTCTCTTGTATGAACTTCACTGTCTTTTGTAGCTCACACAGAGGTCCGTGTAGTTTTCTGTCAGAGTGTTGTTTCGTTAGGCCGGTGAGTTTGCCTCAGTGTATCATATTCAGGGCAGTCTTGAAGTATGTGCTCTGCAGTCTGGTTTGCCTGTCCACATGTACACATGGCTGAATTGCCAATCTTGAATTTTTATACATGTGGCTGCGGAGCCGATTGTGTCCTGTTCTAAGGCGCAGAATAACAACTTGTTCCAATCTGCTCATATTATAGTAATCGTCTTGTGTTGGTATTTGTGGCTTTCTCATTGATTTAATCATCCTTTTCTTTTGGTGGTAGGTAACTGGCACATCCGGCTGCTCTCCTGCAGCACCTTCCTTGTCCAATCGGTCTGCTGTTTCATTTCCTGGTATTCCACAGTGAGAGGGTATCCACTGCAAGAGCGACCCTGCGATGCTTGGACAATTTAGACAGTAGGGTCTGTAGACCTGGCAATTTTCTGGACTGAAGTGCTTGGAGTGCTGATTTTGCATCAGTCAAAATACAACAGGTTGAGGATCGAGTCTGGTATTCAACAGTTTTCAGTTGCCACCTTGATTGCCTGAATTTCTGCATCATAGTTGTGACAGAATTTCCCGTTGGTACTTTAATCGCATCTCTAGCGTTGTTTGGGTATTCTATGTACCCTCCTGCTCCTCCATTCTTCACTGCATTTTCTGCTGACCCATCCGTGTATACCCGGACCCAGAGGTCATGTGGGTATTCTTCATCAAGTAAACTAAGAGTGACTGTCTTGCGTTGTATGCTGTTCTGCTCATCCTTGTCGAATATTCCTTTCACTTCTGTCTGGATACATACTTCTGGTTCAGTCTCCTCTCTCCAAGGGTTTGCTCTGGCACAGACTTTAGGGAAATGCAAACTTTTGGTAGGTCTGAGGTTTGCCTATTCAGTATTTTGGCCTGGTGAATAAAGCTGCTTCTTTTCAGCTGCCCCAATGCTAGATTTTGGAATCTGTTTTACATTGGGTGGCTTGGCATACTCAGAAACTTTTCTGCCTGCCTCATCACTTTTGTGTCTCTGCGTTCTCTCAGTGCTTGTATTCCCCACTCTTTCCATCTCCACTATTGTTGTTGATTTCATTGCTCCTGTGATGACACGAAGCGCCTGGTTTTACCTTATCCAGTTCTCCTAATGTAGTATTTGAGCACAATCACTGTTAGGCTCAGATCACATACAAATCACAAAGAGTGGTTAACAAGTGGTCGATATGGAGCATTCAAAGAAGATACAAGAGATCAATCAAACATTAATTATAATATAAAAAGTATGTTTCACTTCAAGCTGTCAGTTTTATTGCTGGTAAATGTCCAAGTGAAAGTCAGCAAAGGAATCTCACTTACAGGGGTTGACTTTACATGTGAGGCAGTGGTTACTGGTTTCCGCACATGTTTCTTATGCAGTCCCAACCTTCACTTGAAACACAAACTACATGTTCACGTTCTGTCAAACATCCCAAATTGGTTAATCGTTAGCCTCTATGGCGAAGTGGTTAAGACATTTGCCTGCCACTCTGAAGGTTGTGAGTTTGAATCAGGATCGAGTCACATGTACAATTTTCATAAAATTCCTAGGATTGTTGCTAAAACTACAGAGTTTGTGCTTTGTGTAACGCTCTCGGCAGATGGCATGCTATTTCTATCGAGAAGGAAGGAACAATACGAGAAAACCCGATGCAATGAAGGCAATTCTTCGCCTTTAGACCCTTTTAAACAAAACTGAGAATGATTCAAGCTTATAAGAATGATGCTGGTGAAGAAGATGTTACTTACAATCTGTTTCATGTTTGTAAGGGCTAATTGACAAGGCTGGTGTGTTGGTAAGCATCGCATGTAGGACTGTGGTTGGGTCTTGGAAGATCTGTGTATGAGCATAGAAAGAAATTTTTCTGTTAGTAGAAGTCAGGACTTGTGGGTCACAGTTTTGTGTCTGCGATGTGATGTCTATAATTTCATTAATACACAAAGCTGTGATATATGGACAAAGGTCAGTGATATATGGACACAAATCATAGTGATATATGGACACAAGTCATAGTGATATATGGACACAAATCATAGTGATATATGGACACAAGTCATGGTGATATATGGACACAAGTCATAGTGATATATGGACACAAGTCATAGTGATATATGGACACAAGTCATAGTGATATATGGACACAAGTCATGGTGATATATGGACACAAGTCATGGTGATATATGGACTAAGTCATAGTGATATATGGACAAAGTCATAGTGATATATGGACACAAGTCATAGTGATATATGGACACAAGTCATGGTGATATATGGACACAAGTCATAGTGATATATGGACACAGTCATAGTGATATATGGACACAAGTCATGGTGATATATGGACACAAGTCATAGTGATATATGGACACAAGTCATGGTGATATATGGACACAAGTCATGGTGATATATGGACACAAATCATAGTGATATATGGACACAAGTCATGGTGATATATGGACACAAGTCATAGTGATATATGGACACAAGTCATGGTGATATGGACACAGTCATGGTGATATATGGACACAAGTCATAGTGATATATGGACACAAGTCATGGTGATATATGGACACAAGTCATGGTGATATATGGACACAAGTCATAGTGATATATGGACACAAGTCATAGTGATATATGGACACAAGTCATAGTGATATATGGACACAAGTCATAGTGATATATGGACACAAGTCATGGTGATATATGGACACAAGTCATAGTGATATATGGACACAAGTCATAGTGATATATGGACACAAATCATAGTGATATATGGACACAAGTCATGGTGATATATGGACACAAGTCATATTGATATATGGACACAAGTCATGGTGATATATGGACACAAGTCATGGTGATATATGGACACAAGTCATAGTGATATATGGACACAAGTCATAGTGATATATGGACACAAGTCATAGTGATATATGGACACAAGTCATGGTGATATATGGACACAAGTCATAGTGATATATGGACACAAGTCATGGTGATATATGGACACAAGTCATGGTGATATATGGACACAAGTCATAGTGATATATGGACACAAGTCATAGTGATATATGGACACAAGTCATAGTGATATATGGACACAAGTCATAGTGATATATGGACACAAGTCATGGTGATATATGGACACAAGTCATGTTGATATATGGACACAAGTCATGGTGATATATGGACACAAATCATGGTGATATATGGACACAAGTCATAGTGATATATGGACACAAGTCATGGTGATATATGGACACAAGTCATGGTGATATATGGACTAAGTCATAGTGATATATGGACACAAGTCATGGTGATATATGGACACAAGTCATAGTGATATATGGACACAAATCATGGTGATATATGGACACAAGTCATAGTGATATATGGACCAAATCATGGTGATATATGGACACAAGTCATGGTGATATATGGACACAAGTCATAGTGATATATGGACACAAGTCATGGTGATATATGGACACAAGTCATAGTGATATATGGACACAAGTCATGGTGATATATGGACACAAGTCATGGTGATATATGGACACAAGTCATGGTGATATATGGACACAAGTCATAGTGATATATGGACACAAGTCATGGTGATATATGGACACAAGTCATAGTGATATATGGACACAAGTCATGGTGATATATGGACACAAGTCATAGTGATATATGGACACAAGTCATAGTGATATATGGACACAAGTCATAGTGATATATGGACACAAGTCATAGTGATATATGGACACAAGTCATAGTGATATTGGACACAAGTCATAGTGATATATGGACACAAGTCATGGTGATATATGGACACAAATCATAGTGATATATGGACACAAGTCATAGTGAGATATGGACACAAGTCATGGTGATATATGGACACAAGTCATGGTGATATATGGACACAAGTCATGGTGATATATGGACACAAGTCATGGTGATATATGGACACAAGTCATGGTGATATATGGACACAAGTCATAGTGATATATGGACACAAATCATAGTGATATATGGACACAAGTCATAGTGAGATATGGACACAAGTCATAGTGATATATGGACACAAGTCATAGTGATATATGGACACAAGTCATTGTGATATATGGACACAAGTCATAGTGATATATGGACACAAGTCATAGTGATATATGGACAAAAGTCATGGTGATATATGGACACAAGTCATGGTGATATATGGACACAAGTCATAGTGATATATGGACTCAAGTCATGGTGATATATGGACACAAGTCATGGTGATATATGGACACAAGTCATGGTGATATATGGACACAAGTCATAGTGATATATGGACACAAATCATAGTGATATATGGACACAAGTCATGGTGATATATGGACACAAGTCATGGTGATATATGGACACAAGTCATAGTGATATATGGACACAAGTCATGGTGATATATGGACACAAGTCATAGTGATATATGGACACAAATCATAGTGATATATGGACACAAGTCATGGTGATATATGGACACAAATCATAGTGATATATGGACACAAGTCATGTGATATATGGACACAAGTCATGGTGATATATGGACAGAAGTCATAGTGATATATGGACACAAGTCATAGTGATATATGGACACAAGTCATGGTGATATATGGACACAAGTCATAGTGATATATGGACACAAATCATAGTGATATATGGACACAAATCATAGTGATATATGGACACAAGTCATGGTGATATATGGACACAAGTCATAGTGATATATGGACACAAGTCATGGTGATATATGGACACAAATCATAGTGATATATGGACACAGTCATGTGATATATGGACACAAATCATAGTGATATATGGACACAAGTCATGGTGATATATGGACACAAATCATAGTGATATATGGACACAAGTCATGGTGATATATGGACACAAATCATAGTGATATATGGACACAAGTCATAGTGATATATGGACACAAGTCATAGTGATATATGGACACAAGTCATAGTGATATATGGACACAAGTCATAGTGATATATGGACACAAGTCATGGTGATATATGGACACAAATCATAGTGATATATGGACACAAGTCATAGTGATATATGGACACAAGTCATAGTATATATGGACACAAATCATAGTGATATATGGACACAAGTCATGGTGATATATGGACACAAGTCATAGTGATATATGGACACAAATCATGGTGATATATGGACACAAGTCATAGTGATATATGGACACAAATCATAGTGATATATGGACACAAGTCATAGTGATATATGGACACAAGTCATGGTGATATATGGAACAAGTCATGGTGATATATGGACACAAGTCATGGTGATATATGGACACAAATCATAGTGATATATGGACACAAGTCATGGTGATATATGGACACAAGTCATGGTGATATATGGACACAAGTCATAGTGATATATGGACACAAGTCATGGTGATATATGGACACAAGTCATGGTGATATATGGACACAAGTCATAGTGATATATGGACACAAGTCATAGTGATATATGGACACAAGTCATGGTGATATATGGACACAGTCATAGTGATATATGGACACAAGTCATGGTGATATATGGACACAAGTCATAGTGATATATGGACACAAGTCATAGTGATATATGGACACAAATCATAGTGATATATGGACACAAGTCATGGTGATATATGGACAGAAGTCATAGTGATATATGGACACAAGTCATGGTGATATATGGACACAAGTCATGGTGATATATGGACACAAGTCATGATATATGGACACAAGTCATAGTGAGATATGGACACGTCAGTGATATATGGACACAAGTCATAGTGATATATGGACACAAGTCATAGTGATATATGGACACAAGTCATGGTGATATATGGACACAAGTCATGGTGATATATGGACCCAAGTCATAGTGATATATGGACACAAGTCATAGTGATATATGGACACAAGTCAGTGATATATGGACACAAGTCATGGTGATATATGGACACAAGTCATAGTGATATATGGACACAAATCCCTAGTGATATATGGACACAAGTCATAGTGATATATGGGAACAAGTCATGGTGATATATGGACACAAGTCATAGTGATATATGGACACAAGTCATGGTGATATATGGACACAAGTCATGTTGATATATGGACACAAGTCATAGTGATATATGGACACAAGTCATGGTGATATATGGACACAAATCATAGTGAGATATGAACACGTCAGTGATATATGGACACAAGTCATAGTGATATATGGACACAAGTCATAGTGATATATGGACACAAGTCAGTGATATATGGACACAAGTCATAGTGATATATGGACACAAGTCATAGTGATATATGGACACAAGTCATAGTGATATATGGACACAAGTCATGGTGATATATGGACACAAGTCATAGTGATATATGGACACAAGTCATGGTGATATATGGACCCAAGTCATGGTGATATATGGACCAAGTCATGTGATATATGGACACAAGTCATAGTGATATATGGACACAAGTCATGGTGATATATGGACACAAATCATGGTGATATATGGACACAAGTCATAGTGATATATGGACACAAATCATAGTGATATATGGACACAAATCATGGTGATATATGGACACAAGTCATGGTGATATATGGACACAAGTCATGGTGATATATGGACACAAGTCATGGTGATATATGGACACAAGTCATGGTGATATATGGACACAAGTTATAGTGATATATGGACACAAGTCATAGTGATATATGGACACAAGTCATAGTGATATATGGACACAAGTCATGGTGATATATGGACACAAGTCATAGTGATATATGGACACAAATCATGGTGATATATGGACACAAGTCATGGTGAGATATGGACACGTCAGTGAAAATGGACACAAGTCATAGTGATATGGACACAAGTCATAGTGAATATATGGACACAAATCATAGTGATATATGGACACAAGTCATGGTGATATATGGACACAAGTCATAGTGATATATGGACACAAGTCATGGTGATATATGGACACAAGTCATAGTGATATATGGACACAAGTCATGGTGAAATATGGACACAAGTCATGGTGATATATGGACACAAGTCATAGTGATATATGGACACAGTCATAGTGATATATGGACACAAGTCATAGTGATATATGGACACAAGTCATGGTGATATATGGACACAAGTCATAGTGATATATGGACACAAGTCATGGTGATATATGGACACAAGTCATGGTGATATATGGACACAAGTCATAGTGATATATGGACACAAGTCATAGTGATATATGGACACAAGTCATGTTGATATATGGACACAAGTCATGGTGATATATGGACACAAGTCATGGTGATATATGGACACAAGTCATGGTGATATATGGACACAGTCATGGTGATATATGGACACAAGTCATAGTGAGATATGGACACGTCAGTGATATATGGACACATGTCAGTGATACATGAACACGGGTCATAGTGATAAATGGACACGGGTCATAGTGATATATGGACACAAGTCATAGTGATATATGGACACAAGTCATGGTGATATATGGACACAAATCATAGTGATATATGGACACAAGTCATAGTGATATATGGACACGTCAGTGATATATGGACACAAGTCATGGTGATATATGGACACAAATCATAGTGATATATGGACACAAATCATAGTGATATATGGACACAAGTCATGGTGATATATGGACACAAGTCATAGTGATATATGGACACAAGTCATGGTGATATATGGACACAAGTCATAGTGATATATGGACACAAGTCATAGTGATATATGGACACAAGTCATAGTGATATATGGACACAGTCATAGTGAAAATGGACACAAGTCATGGTGATATATGGACACAGTCATAGTGATATATGGACACAAGTCATAGTGATATATGGACACAATTCATAGTGATATATGGACACAAATCATAGTGATATATGGACACAAGTCATGGTGATATATGGACACAAGTCATGGTGATATATGGACACAAGTCATGGTGATATATGGACACAAGTCATAGTGATATATGGACACAAGTCGAGTGATATATGGACACAAGTCATAGTGATATATGGACACAAGTCATAGTGATATATGGACACAAGTCATGGTGATATATGGACACAAGTCAAGGTGATATATGGACACAAGTCATAGTGATATATGGACACAAGTCATAGTGATATATGGACACAAGTCATGGTGATATATGGACACAAGTCATGGTGATATATGGACACAAGTCATGTTGATATATGGACACAAGTCATAGTGATATATGGACACAAGTCATAGTGATATATGGACACAAGTCATAGTGATATATGGACACAAGTCATAGTGATATATGGACACAAGTCATAGTGATATATGGACACAAGTCATAGTGATATATGGACACAAGTCATGGTGATATATGGACACAAGTCATAGTGATATATGGACCCAAGTCATAGTGATATATGGACACAAGTCATAGTGATATATGGACACAAGTCATAGTGATATATGGACACAAGTCATAGTGATATATGGACACAAGTCATAGTGTATATGGACACAAGTCATGGTGATATATGGACACAAGTCCTAGTGATATATGGACACAAGTCATAGTGATATATGGACATAAGTCAGTGATATATGGACACAGGACACAGTGATATATGAACATAGGACATAGTGATATATGGACACAGGTCAGTGATATATGGACACAGGTCAGTGATATATGGACACAGGTCAGTGATACATGAACATAGGACACAGTGATATATGGACACAGTGAGACATGGAGATAGTGAGTCATGGACACAGGTCACAGTGATACATGGACACAGTGATACATGGACACAGGTCAGTGATACATGGACACATGCCACACAGAAACATGGACACATGATACATGGACACAGTAGACATGGACACAGGTCAATTATACATGGACACGTGCCACAACGATAAATGGACACAAAGCATTATTGACAAAACAGATAAATACAAAACTGATGGAATCAATGAGAGAGTTGGTAAAATGGAAACATATTTACTATTTCATCATAGTACTCGACCACCAGTGATTTCTTGCCCAACATGACATCCGTCTCACTCTGAAACAGCTTGAGTAGGTGGTAGATGGTTACCTGCAACACAGTTATAGATGGGTGAGAGATATCACAGGTACTATATGCAGGACAGGTGTAGAGGACAGGTAGAGTTATAGATGGGTGAGAGATATCACAGATACTATATACAGGACAGGTATCAACAATGTGAAAGAAAAATGGATATTGATGACAGTAATAGAAAATATATAGAAGACATGTATGGAGCACAGATATGAAAGACAAGTAGAAAGCAGGTGTGGAAGATATGCAGGAGACAGGTATGTAAGATACTTAGGTGACAGGTATGGAAGAAAAAAGTAGAACAGGTATAGAAAACATATAGAGGAATGTATGGAAAACATATGGATGATAGATACGGAAAAACAGGCATTGTGGACAAGTTAGAATGACATATTGAGAGCTGACTTAGTGTAGTGGTTAGTGCACTTGCTTCATAGACAAATCGTCCGGGTTCAATTCCAACAGTAACTGTGAAATTTTTTCCGGACCGTAATGGTTCTCATGTTGACTTAGCCTCAATTTATGTACCAGAAAAACACTGGTAAATAAAGGTGTCCACATCACCCATCATGTGCCGATGGTCAAGAAAAATATAAGCTCCGTAATCCCCCATATATGATATATCAGGTTTGGTTACTTTCCTATACTTATTATGAATGACATTCCTCTTATCAGCTGTCCAGGTTAGCTCAAGCGATAGGACACTTCATCCTTACTTTGACTCAGCCACAACACGGAAAGCAACAATTACATAGAAACAAGATAACCAACTCTGAAGTACTTCCATCATGGGAAATCTCAGCGGTAGAAGACTAAGATGGTTATGACATGTGAAAAGAATGGACAATAGCCATATAACCACAACAAATGTTGTTCTGTGAACTTATGGAAGGGAAGAAGCTACAAGACAGACCACTGCTCAAATATAAAGATATCTGCAAGGCCTCAATGAAGAACTTTTCTATCGGTCCAAAAAAAATAGGAAAAACTAGCTGATGACAGTTGTGTGGAAAACAACATTATGCAAAGGTGCATAATCTTTTGAAAAGAGACTTATGGATGAGCTGAAAGACAAGAGAGACAAGTGTAAACTCAGAAGTCATAGTAAAACACTTGCCAATTGACTGTCTGTAAAGATGGAAATTGCCATATATGGATGACATGTAGAGGTGACATAAAGTAAGGATGAGAACTTGCCAGTATCACATAGAGCTTCAGTGTCACATAGAGCTTCAGTGTCACATACAGCTTAAGTGTCACATAGAGTTTCAGTGTCACATAGAGCTTCAGTGTCACATAGAGCTTCAGTGTCACATAGAGCTACAGTGTCACATAGAGCTACAGTGTCACATAGAGTTACAGTGTCACATAGAGCTTCAGTGTCACATAGAGCTACAGTGTCACATAGAGCTTCAGTGTCACATCGAGCTTCAGTTTTACATCGAGCTTCAGTGTCACATAGAGCTTCAGTGTCACATACAGCTTCAGTGTCACATAGAGCTTCAGTGTCACATACAGCTTCAGTGTCACATAGAGCTTCAGTGTCACATAGAGCATCAGTGTCACATAGAGCATCAGTGTCACATAGAGCATCAGTGTCACATAGAGCATCAGTGTCACATAGAGCTTCAGTGTCACATAGAGCATCAGTATCACATAGAGCTTCAGTGTCACATAGAGCTACAGTGTCACATAGAGCATCAGTGTCACATAGAGCTACAGTGTCACATAGAGCATAAGTGTCACATAGAGCTTCAGTGTCACATAGAGCTTCAGTGTCACATAGAGCTTCAGTGTCATGGAGTAAGTTTTAAAAAAAAGGGTTTGAAAGTCGAAGAATCGACTTCATTGCAATAGCTTTTACCCCATATGGCTCGGTCCCTCTCCGCAGAAATGGCACGCCACCTGCTGAGAATATTGCACAAAGCACGAACTCTGTAGCTCCAGCAACAATCCTAGGGGTCTCTGGAAAAAACTGCACTCGTGAAAAAAGTGGCACGGCCCGTTCAAACCCATGAAATTTGACTCATAAGGCAAAGGGCCACTTAGCCACAGAGACCCCCAAATAGAGTTGGTGCAGATATATAGTACTGAAAAAACTTACTGGTCGTTCTGTGGGGTCTGTGAAGTAAATTTTGATGATAATCTCAAACTCGCTCAGCCAGTTTCTGTGACTTCATATGGTGGTTTACTTACTACTGAAATAATGAAGAGTAGGGGAGGTGGATGTTAGTTCTAATGATCAAGTATGACTGCAGGTGTTTGTCTGTTTCTGTGATGTTGTAAGGTATTGCTAGTGTGTGTGTGTGTGTGTGTGTGATGCATATGTATGGTATGTGCATTTTGTGGAGATATGACAAGATAGAGATCCTACACTCCCCGTGATGTGAGGTATTGCTGGTGGGTTGTAGCACAAGACCAATCTAACTGCCTTCCTATGACCAATCAGATCTAATAGCATTACAGTATTTTTTTTTCCTGATCCAGAAGCACTTGAGCTTTCAGCTCTTCGTGCCATGGACATCGTAACCCTTCAGTTTGGTGCCACGAACGCCGTAAATCTGGAGAACCTGTAACTTTTCTGCAGCCCACGGAACTGAACTGCACTCACAGAGGGCTTGTCACCTGTCATCCAACATGCTACAAACATGCTGGGCCATGCTACAGTATAGCTCCATCAGGTGATCTATTTGGTTGTTATAATATTCTGGTATTCTGTCACAGGCTAGAGAGAGAGAGAGTAGCTCCAGATGTGGTACTTTAAAACCGTCTATACAAAAAGGAGGTCTGTGTGGCGTAGAGGTTAGGTACTCACCTCTCATTCCAAAGGTACTAGGTTCGCTCTCTCGTGGAACTATCAAAATATTTTCCCAGAGATCCCTGATCTTTGTCTAGTTGAGATCAAGTTCCTAGATGTATCTGAGACTGACAATAAAACATAGGCCCCATGTTCAAGTTGAGTATTTTAAAGAACCCTTGGCAGCTGAAAATCGAGAAGAGCAGACTGGAAAGCCGCTGCCCTAGCAAAATTCATTTCTAAAAAATAAAATTAATTCCTATAAAAAATATTTATAACCATTTACAAAATTACACTGGAGATCCTTGCCAGAGCTACGGAGTTTGTGTACTGCCGCTGAGATCTTCCTGTGTAAGAAAGATATAGGAGCACACATGGTTATTCACAAAAGTGCAATGACTATTGTCCTATCAATCAATCAATCAATCAATACAAATGTGTGCCCTGAAGGAGAATATGCATACACTTTGGAATAAATTAAATACACCTGTCCTACATGATTTAGGGACTTAAAGGAAGGGCAACTTACGTTCTCCGTGCAAACCCCACAGATCACAGGGACAGGTTCACTCGGCTGATACGATCAAATGCAAACAAACAACTAATATGTTTTGTGTGTATTTATTGTATATATGCAGTACAGTTAGTATTTGTGGCATGTGTATGTGATGTACAGAAAAATGACAAGACAACATCTAAAGACTTACCACGATTAGGATTTGGGTAACTGTCATGAAGTTTGAAGTTGATCTTCTTAACATAGACTGACATTTCCTGTAACATTAATTAGAATTTGTACAGAAAAAAGAAACTATTTGAATATTTTGTTGCTCTTTTTAGTAACAGATTTTCCTGTGTGGTGCCAGGGCCTGCAAGGAAGTAAAGAATAGTACCACTGCAACCTACAATGCATGTGTAAGAGGCTACTGATGTAGGCCCTAGGGATGCTACCCTAGTAAATAAAAAGCATTGCAGAAATCGGATGTGCTGGCCTACTTGTAGGCGCATAACTGGCACAGCGCACAATCACTCTTAGGCTCAGATCACATACAAATCACACAGAATGGTTGACATGTGGTCGATATGGAGTGTTCGAAGAAGAAGTAACAGATTAGGTACGTTACAGCAGCCCTTCAATGGTTCTCTGAGAGTCTGTGAGCTAGGGAAATTATCATGTCTGATTCTGAGTAAAGGGTCTAAAGCCAAAGGATTGACTTCATTGCACCAGGTTTTACCCCATATGGCTTGGTACCTCTCTGCAGAAATGGTACACCATATGCAAGAGTATTGCACAAAGTATGAATCTTGTAGCTCCAGCAACAATCCTAAGTGTCTCTGGAAAAAATACACTTGTGAACAGAATGGCATAGTCTGGATTCAAACCCACGACCTCTGGAATGCAAGGCAAGGGTTTAGCCACAGAACTCTTTCTGAGTTTAAGTCTTGAAAGATCCCAAATGATAGCTTTCGATATGACTGTGTAGTATATACAGATGCTCGTATAATCTTCAGTTTATTATATGGTTCCACTGCCCTAGATATGTTCCCAATAATGAAAGAGAAGCTTTTAGTAAAAGCACATAAACTCTAGGTGTTGGAGATGGATGAGGGAAACATACTGCAGCTGCTTAACTACAGCCTGTATAATGAGAACACAGCAATTGACAGTGTAACTGAATGAAGGAATTTGGAACAGCTTACATTCTCAGACTTATTCTGCTTACATTCTCAGACTTCTCTGACCTACCCTATCAGACCTTCTTTTGCCTACATTCTCAAACTTTTTTAGATTACACTATCAGACCTTCTCGTTTTTGTTTCTCTCAGTGAAATTCTGTGATATAATTATTTGGTTTTTTTTTTGCGCCTGCTTTTGCCCGTCTGTCTGTTGCCATATTTCCTGCAATTCCCTAGTGTCATGGAATCTACTGCAGTGATATTTTGGTGTTGGTAAGTAGTTTATTTAAATGTTCAATAGTGGTTCTTGTTAACCCTTTAGCTGCTAAGGACGTATATATACGTTTTCCCCATTCACTTCTAAAGACGCATTAACACATCTGTAATTATCTCTCCTCTGTGGGCTAATGACGCGTTAACACGTTATACATTGCTACTGTCACTGCTTTAGGCGTACATTCCCGTTTGTGGCCTAGAAACAAAGAGTAGTTATTTTTAGCTCAGCCTTCAGAAAGTATGTAGCAGCGAAAGGGTTAAGACACTATTATATAATTTTCACAAGCATTAGAGCATGCCTAGAATTCTTGTAAATCTCAATCCCTAATAAGATATGCCACCAAGAATCTTACATTTCCTAACATATTGCTTTTAACAGTAAATAACACAATGTAAACACATACAAGAGAAGACTGCATTAAAACTATGTGAAGGAGGCAAAATAGGTGAACACAAAGTAAAGTAGTTTTACAAAGTTACAATATACTGTGACATTTTGATCAAAAGGCCATCAAGTAACGGATACAAGTACATCATAAGCTACACGATGATGATCTCATACAACAGATGTCATAGTCGTTATATTTTGTTCCAGCACTTTACTTCATGTTCACATATTTCATTGGTGCTAACACACAACTTACTAACAGTAACAGTACTAACACATACCTCATTTCTGTATGGTTTCACAAAGACTGTCCACTGGTGAGTGTGTCCATCATCATCTCTCTTCTTACCAAAGTATCGGGAAATGTTACCATAGACAAGAGGCTTGACAACTGTCACATTCTGCAGAATGAGTTAGCAGAGGTTAAACTCTGACACAAGACATTTACACGCAACATCAATTGTATACATTTGTTGAATAGCGTAGGGCAGATCGTCTCTGGAGACTAACCGTTAACGTCAGGTCAACCTCCTTATATTTGGAAAGAGTGGTAAATATAAATGTGTTTAATGATCTCAGAAGTGTTTACTGCGTGTGTTTGTTTTTTTACTGACGCTCACGACAAACAAATTTGAACATAGTAGTCTAAAAGTCAACGACAACAGACAGGTATGAGTTAAGTAAAGTATACAGTATAGTCTTAGAAGTTAGTGAACTTAGTCTAAAAGTAAATAATAAAATACGGTTGTTTTGTTAAATTCAAACCTGAACAACATTTGCCATTTACTTAATCTTTTATCCACTTTCTTAAGCAGTGAATATACTATTTTAATTCCTGGTTGCTTAGTTATAGTCTTACTTTAAGTCTGCCACTGGTGTCTTGAACAGGTATAGGCACTGCCATGAACAAATTATGGGGTTTAAAAGAATTGTTGACTATTCCTCGACAGAGAAAACCAGAAAATGTACCGCCAAACTATCAATTAGAGTTACTTTCTCTTGGCATTTTAAAAACAAAAACCATTTTGACCAAAAATGAATATGTCGTAGTATGTACGAAACAATATATGCAACATTTTGTGGCGTCCGATGTTTATTGTCCATGCTCGACATTTGTTTTACTTCCTTAATGATCCAACGATTCGATCATTTCACTCTCCGCAATGGCATGTGTTTCTAAGTTGTTAATTTGAATGATTTAAAAACAGCATCGGTATGAGTGTAACAGTAAGGCATCAGAATTATGGATATACTCAGATAAGTATGGTTTTGTGTCCGCAGAAACTCTCAGATATGCTTTTACCTGTGCGACTTTGTGTCTCCTGGCTATCGTTGTCAATCCAAGGACATAGCACATTGCCTCACAAGAAGTGTCACGTGTGCAACCAGCGCCGGATTAGCCTAGTAGCAGAAGTAGCAAATGCTACGGGCCCCGCGCTTCTAGGGGCCCCACGCCTATGTGATAGATGAAAATGGAAAAATAACCAGATGTTATATAAAAACACGCAAGCTGTCTGAATTTTTAAATGTCGTGTGTGATGGTGCTGAATCTAACGAAATCGAAGAAGAAAATACAGAAGACGTGTCCCACTGTGTAGTAGATGAAAGCAGTGCTATAGAAGAATCATCATTACCAATACTACCATTAAGATCAGCAACTCTTCACGATTTAGCCACATTTTTCACAAGACAAACTGAAATCGAATGTACAGAAAGTCCTCCCAATTTAGCCATATCATCTTCCAGCCAAAGAGAGGCAGAAAGCACAGCACATGCTTCCAATGTAGCATCATCTTCTACAAGCCAAAAACACAACGAAAGTAAAATGTACTCCAACGATATTGGTGAATGGCCAAACTACTTCAATCGAGATTATTGGATTGTGAAAGAAAGTAGCGAAGTGCAACATATGAACAGTGATTTCATGTCTTAAAAAACCACAAAAAAACATACAATAAAGAAAACAATCCACGATTTTGTCGAAAGTCGTTTTTCACATACACGCATACACCAACAAACAAAACTCACGTGAGAGATTGGTTGTGTTATACAGAAACTAAAGGACAACTGTTCTGTTTTCAAAGTTATTGATTTAGGCTGTACCATAGAGTGACTGGTGTATTTGGAATACTCCGGCAGTTAAAATCTATTACAACAGAAGAGATCTTGAAAAGAACTCCAAATATTGTCAGCTCTTACCAAGAGGATTTGGAAGAAAGCCTAGGCGACGAACTTATGCAGTTCACTGAACTTCTTAAAATTAATGTAGCTGCTGCTATTAGCAACGAAAAGCATGAGGCTCTTGAACTGCAATTTTATAAACTTATAATGGAAAATTCATTATAGTCGTGTTTCCCAAATGTAGAAATAGTCTTACGAATTTACTTGTCTTTAATGATTACCAACTGCAGCGGAGAACGTTCTTTTTCAACATTAAAGCGTATAAAAAGGGAGTTAAGGAACATGATGGGACAAGATCGTCTAAATAAACTCACCTTAATGAACATTGAATGTAATTTACTTATAGAAATTGATTTGTCTAGTATTATCTCTAAATTTGCTCACATTAAATCGAGACAAGTGTGTTTCTAAAAGTTGTGTTTTATTTTATTATCATACAAAACCTAGGGCCCCGCGCTAAAATTTGCTACGGGCCCCGCGCTAGCCTAATCCGGCACTGTGTGCAACCAAGTATAAGCATCATCGCTTCATTTTGGATCCTTTCTAACTTATCCAACGATGTTCTGCTTACTGTTAGAAGACCAAGGCCATAGTCCACCACGCTCAGCACTAGTCCCTGATAAAGAAAGAGTAGCAGGCGTTGCTCAATATCCGCCCCGCCATAACTTTGAGAGCGGTTAGCCCTTTTCTTGCCTTTATGATTACGTTCTCAACATGGCTCTTAAATGACAGGCTTCTGTCAACTGTTATTCCAAGATACTTTAGTGTTTCGGTTCTGTCAATGTCTTTGTTACACATGCTGACAACCAGGGTAGGTGTCTTTACCAAATCATCCTCTGCACAAATCCATAAATGAGAACAAGGGAAGGCGATTGAAGAGAGGTCGATCCTGGATGGCCGAGGCAGAGGATGTTATTAAACAGGTCTGTACTCTAGATGAGCTGAGGCACGGTGACGAATGGATGCCTATATCAGAGGATATGACTGCTTACGCCAGGGTTATCAGCACACTTGGACGCCGCTGTAGAGAATGGGCCCCGGGCGTCGTCAATGCAGAAATTCTTGCACTCGTGGACCAGCACTCCCACCCAGGTGATATCATTATCTACACCGATGGCTCTGTCAAGCGTGTCACCAGATCATCGTGGGCTTACTCAGCACAACGAAACGGTCGCACACTTAATGAGGACTGCAGGGCTTTTGAGACAACGACATCGAGCATGACTATGGAGATCACCGCTGCCTCCAGGGCTCTGTCATGGGTGGCTGAGCAACAGGTTACCCATACGATCATCATATCAGACTCGATGAATATGTTTCAACTGATTGAATCTGGAAGTATGCGTGTGGAATGGGTGGACATCATTCGGAGATGACTTCTCAAGAAAATGACTTGGCTGTACACGCCTGGACATGCTGGAGTGCGGGGTAACGAGCGTGCTGACTTTCTTGCAAACAGTGCCCCGACTCAAGTGGGCAGAAGCATGGACAGAGCCGAAATCATCAATGCGGTACGCTCTCAATTGTGTGACATGGGCGGGTCTCAGACACTGGAACGAGTTCGAGAATTAGGCGTTAAGTTTGGACATGCCAGACAGTGTCGTCTTCGTGGTAGAGAGAGAAGATATAGTAATCAACTTCTCATGGGTACTGTGATCAAATGGACTTTGGGATGGCTGCTGCAACGGAGGACAGAGCACGAATGGGAATGCCCAATGTGCCATGACGTCGATCGCATAACATAACATAACATAACAAGTATGGTTTTACTTCCAAACTCCAGTGTCTTACAATGATACATGAATCCACTGCCTATAATCCGGGAGTTAAAGGTGTGTAAGAGGAACCTACTGCTGTGTCCTAGCCATTGCCTATTTGAGTAGGACACAACAGTTTGCTCACTCGATAACCCGACAAACTATTCGACAGTGAAGACATTTTATTAGTAAATCAGCATCTGATGGCTAATAAATATCTTTTCATCTTCTTTTCCTTAGCCGTTAACAAAAAAAAAAAAAAAAAAGTCAGAGACCACTAGGTATGTTGTTTCAATACTGTTGCCCCAAATCTGACCTACACTACACTATGTAAAGACAGTATTTCACAATATTCAAGACGACCGGGGAAACCGTTGAATTATTAACTCATAGTGAAGTCAATACATCATATCATAATACCAGTGGCGGCTCGACATTAAGTTGCAAGTGGGGCCAGGAACTTTTATTTTAACGTGATACTGATTAGCTTGACAGTTGAATATACCCTAAAATATCACATACAATTTGAAATTCAGCGTCGTTCCGCCCTAATTACTTTTACGCATTTTAAGGACACTATTGTTTTTATGACTTGTAGGAATGTAGTCTATTTAGACCATGATTTTTTAGAACAATTTATCTGTCCCCACCAGCAAAAATTATCACGAGTCGCACACCCGAGTGGTTACCGGGACCAAATTTGGGGTGTAAAGAATAGAACCACTGTTACCTGCCACGCATGTCGTAAGAGGCGACTAAGGAGGTTTGGCTGAAATCGGATGCATGTGTCCTAAACATGTAGAAATCTATGCGTTTAGGGGCCTCTCAAACAAATGTGCAACGTATACATGTTCTTGACAAAGATCAAACATATCACAAAGAGTGATTAAAATTGGTCGTAAAGAACGAACGTAAAGAAGGAAGATCACGAGTCGCCACTGCATAATACTATTTGTTGTATCATATTCAACTTGTAACTATTATCATTTAATTGTAATAATTTGTATGACTTCGTATAATTTGTCAAATTTAAATTATTGATTGTTTTGATTGATTAATTGTTTGATTGATAGGACCGTCATCATTGCACTTCGGAAGTAGCCATGCGTGCTCCGATCTCTTTCTT
The DNA here is from genome assembly GCA_020796225.1 of Arion vulgaris. Classification (NCBI taxonomy): domain Eukaryota; kingdom Metazoa; phylum Mollusca; class Gastropoda; order Stylommatophora; family Arionidae; genus Arion; species Arion vulgaris. Next base: position 24,113,758 of record CM036758.1, on the reverse strand, counting down.
ACACAAAAAGATCTCAGCTGCAGTGCACGAACTCCGTAGAACCGGCGAGGTCCCCGATTTTATTTTTAATCTTTACTAATGAATTTTGCCAGGGCAGCGGCTTTCGAGTCTGCTCTTCCCGACTTTTAACTGTCAATTGGGGGGACTGCCTAGAGTAGTTGATAGTAGCTCGGCCTGCTAGCTGTGAGACGCCTCATAGCTCGGGTTCGAACCTACTGTCCGGCACTTGTTCGAGTCCCCTGGTCTTACTCAGGACGATAACGTGAGTACCTCTGAAGTCGGAGAAAATCTGCCTGTATGGCGAGGAATACTAATTACGAGTACATTGAGCACACGGCTGTCAGTGTAATGTAATTTACAATGTGCACGCTGCTGCCATTGTAAGAAATTGGAAAAACGGATTTTCACGCAAAAATCAGTTTCAGAGATGAAACTTCGTCTGAGTTGAAAGCGGACGAAAGAAAAAAAACCAAAAAAACTGTCAATTGTTCTTTTTCGTGCTCAAATTAAACATGGAACCTACGTTTTATCGTCCGTCTCTGATAGGACTAGGAACTCGATCTCACCTACATTGAGATCAGGGATCTCTGGAAAAATATCCAGATGGCTCCACGAGGGAGCGAACCTGGTACCTTTGGCACGAGAGACGAGTACATAACCTCTACTCCCCAGAAATCCTTGTATTTAAATTATAATGACTATTCAACTAAAGTCATAACACTCGCCACAGACTCCTAGATGCTCGCTCTCCCACAGCAAATGTTAACAGGCATGCATACTGATGGCACCCACGGCTTGATGGCTAAACGCAATCCTTATTCTGTTCCTCAAGTATCCAGTTCTGCTTGTACATCATGCAATTCTAAGATCCTTATATCACTGGATAGATTCAATATCGTTTTTAGTGGTATCCATCAAGCGATCTATAATTGTTATAAGAAAGAGAAGATGGAGATATGTTGGGCACACCTTGAGGAGAAATGATCAACGAATATCAAAGCAGGCATTGAAGTGGGATGCAAAGGGTTCAAGAAAGAGAGGTCGACCTAAGGAGACCCTGAAACGAACATTGCTGAGAGAGGCAGGAAATATCGGTCTCAGTTCCATAGAGGACATTGAGCGAGTTGCCCACGATAGAGCGGTATGGAGAAATTACTTGCAGGCCATATGTAACGTATACCGGTACGAGAGGAATTATTATTATTATCAAGCGATCTCCGAAAAAACATAAGGATGTTTCCCCTTCCATCTTCAATTGTTTGACAATCAATGCAGCTGATGCAAACCTGTCTGCTTTCACGTTGTCTTGAACACCCGCATATCCAAGACAGAAGATCCATATAAGCCTTTAGAGGTTGAAAACCTCAATATGCGTAATTAACTCATACCGCAGCCTGCAGGTTTGGACCGTCCGAAACAGCTTCTGAGATTTAAACACAACCGCGGTCCCAGTAAACTATGTATCAGTTATTTGAAAAAACCAGTAACGACCTCAGTCTCCATCCTCATACTGAAAGTATTCGTCTTTTATCTCTTCCGTCCTTCTTGCCGATACTCTAGCCCGCGATATTTTAAAACAATATTACAGTCAGTATAGGACTATTTCAGCATTGCTTGTAATATATAGAAAAGTAATTGAAAAAGTGTAACGAGTACAGAGCAATGGGGAAAACCGCGAAAAAGATGGAGCGACGGCATAAAAAAGCCTTAAGAAAATGAATAACAGCTTACAAAGTGCATTGAAACAAGCATACACAAGATCACTTACACCCCAACACTTCTATAAAGAAGTAAATGATGGAAGAGAAGAAAAAAATTGTAATATGAATGTACCCAGAGTAGCTCAAGCGGTAGTGAGCTCGATCACAGGCCCAAGCATATCTGGTTCAAACCCCACGGTGGGCAAGTTTGGAAGCAAATTCGTTTCCGTGGAATTTTTACAAAAGGTAAAATAGACCTCACCGTTCAGAAAGCAATGGCAAACTACTGAACGTATAAGTGGTGCCTAGAAAATCAACGACTCTTTTACTGTGGTTGATGGCTACATCCTTTGGGATATGCCACGATTTTCACCCAGATGTAAACAAAAATGACAGAGTGAAAATATTAAGCTTCAATCCTCTCTACAATGATCTTGCCAGACACGCTAACAAGAAAATGCATCTGATTTTTGACTGCAACTCACAGACCCACCCATACGTATTTACAACATCATCATCCACTGTGTTACTTGCTATCAGATGCATAATTGCAGGTTCAGCTTTCATTTAGCCTCGATCTCTACAATACCTTCCAAGAGTAAGTAAGTAAAGGAACCCTTTCATACCTCGTGGTATATAGGGCAATACAGTGTTAGGCCTGTATTTTCATTGACCGTCGGCACACGATGGATGATGTGGTCAGCATCACGCCGGCCGCCTTTACTTTCCCAGAGCATGTCTGGTACCCAGTTGAGGTAAGGTCGGCCTGAGAGCCGTCGCGGTCGGAAAAAATTCCACGCGCACTGCGGAAGTTGAACCCAGACCACCAGCCTTGAGAAGCGAGTTCACCAACAACTACGCTACCACGGCTCTCTTAGAGTAATGAAACAATATTTTGCATTTGATACATTATACCGCTAGTTTACAGCGAATTTGCAATATTTGTGCGTTTTAGAGCTACAGATATGATTTTTATATGCGTATTGTTCAGTTTCTCTCTCTTTAGCCTTTGGCGTTCACATACATTTTTACAGGGTGGCAGTGAAGAGGTCATGGCGATGGGCAAAATGAATTCAACAGTTGTTTAATTGTTAGTTTATAATAATAATTCCTCTCGTACCGTTATACGTTACATAGGGCCTGCAGATAATTTCTCCATACCGCTCTATCCTGGGCAACTCGCCCAATCTCCTCTATGGAACTGAGACCGATATTTAATTGTTAGTTTACTACGTTGAAATGTAGATCAGATTCAGATCAGAATTCGATTGCGGGCTCCATGTATAGAAATATTAACTTCTTATCAATGTTTAAATTATAGAGAGAAACAGTCAGTCACAATGTTTTATTAAAAGTCATTTTCCAGGAAGGGGGACTAGCCTCCCACAACCCCTCTTGCCGTAACGTATGTACGCCCATGTCTTTAACCCGTGCCAGTCTAAAACTGACTAAACATGTGTTTATTTATTCTCCATAGATGTGTAACCTATATACGATAGCGCTATTCTGGGCTCTGAGCCATTATCTCTGCTTATATGTGTTTCGGAAAAGGATCACCGCCTCAGCTTTTGGGACAGATCGCTAACGTCTTGTATGTTCTTTCGACACTTGATTCTCCAAAATTCGCAAGTGTTTACTCATCTTTCTTGGAAAACCATTTCAGATAAGCAACACATACATAGATCATTTTCATCTTCAGCAGAAGTATGGACAGATCCGATATCATCAATGCGGTACGCTCTCATTTATGTGACATGGGCAAGTCCCAGACACTGGAACAAGTTCGAGAATTAGGAGTTAAGTTTGGACATGCCATACAGTTTCGTTTTCGTGGTAGAGAGAGAAGATATACTAATCAACTTCTCATGGGTACTGTGAGCAAATGGACTTTGGGAAGGCTGCTGCAGATGAGTGCAGAGCACGAATGGGAATGCCCAATGTGCCATGACGACGATCGCATAACATAACATATAATTTTCATCTTCCCATTGAATTAGGGGCTTCGACTCTGTTGTATTATTTTTCTGTCTGTAGTATGGAGTGACTGTAATGTTTTTCTCTCTGGAGTAGAGAGTGACTCTATTGTTTTTCTCTCTGGAGTAGAGAGTGACTGTATTGTTTCTCTCGGATAACGTTTTTTTCCCCCCACATTAAAGCGTATAAAAAGTGAGTTAAGGAACATGATGGGACAAGATCCTCTATATAACCTCACCTTAATGAACATTGAATGCAATTTACTTAGAGAAATTGATTTGTCTAGTGTTATCTCTAAATTTTCTCACATTAAATCGAGGAACGTTTGTTTGTAAAAGTTGTGTTTTATTTTATTATCATACAAAACCTAGGGCCTCTTGGTAACATTTGCTTCTGGCCGTGCGCTGGCTAAATCCGGCCCTGAATATATATATATAAAGGTAAAGGAACCCTTTCATACCTCGTGGTATATCGGGCAATACAGTGTTAGGCCTGTATCGTTCATTGATCGTCGGCACACGATGGGTGATGTGATCAGCATCACGCCGGCCGCCTTTACTTTCCCAGAGCATGTCTGGTACCCAATTAAGGCTGGGTCGACCTGAGAGCCGTTGTGGTCGGGAAAATTCCACGCCCACTGCGGGAGTTGAGCCGACCACCAGTATATATATATATATATACAGTGGCGGCTCGTCATTAAGGGCCAGTGGGTCCCACCAAAAATAAGGTGTAACGTGTATTTATTATTTTATACATTAAAATATAACCTAACTGAAACCATTATTTTTCCGAAAATTTCTGTCTGGCCCCACCAACAAAAATGATCACGAGCCGCCACTGTATATATATATATATATATATATATATATATATATATATATATATATATATATAAATATATATATATATATATATATATATATATATAGATAGATAGAAGAGAGAGAGAGAGAGAGAGATGGTCATCCACTGCATTTGGTACAATCACAATCTCGAGTTGCATCAATTTGTCTTGCCACTGAATGCAGATAATCCTGGAGGAGAGATGAAAAGAGATTGACAACTAGCACTTCTTCTTCAGTTTATTCCAGATCACTTATTCCTTCAAATTTTCCAAATGCAATTTGGCCTCATCATTCAAATACACACACTGAAATCCCACTTCTAGCAACTGCAATGTATGCAATAAGTAGTCATCATCAACCATGCTGATCAAACAACATCCTATTATAACTGCGACATATATCTGGCAGTGTCCAAAAGAGAGTTCCATCAGATAGATACCAACATGGACGTCCATACGTTAGGTAAGTGCTACCCCTTGGAAAATTTGATACAAACGTTTTATGCGAATCTGGTCTTCTACATTTCCACCTAGTAAACTACCAACTGGGTGGCGTCTGTGGCTTAGGGGATAGTGACCTGGTCTATTAACCCCGACGTTCTGAGTTCGAATCACGCTGCTAACAGTTTGGTTGAAAATTGTTTTGCATGAATTTTTACAAAAGGACGATAGCACCACCCGTTCAGAAAGCAATGGCAAACTACTAAACATAATAATGTCTAGAAAAATGTTTTTATTGTGCCACTCCCTGGATAAAGTTTTGTGGACGCCCATAGATACCAATGATTATCCCTAAGATCATGTTGACAATCACACATTGCTGTAATTGGTAACAAATGTTCCAGAGAGAAGAATTCTTGACATATACTTCTAAACTGCTTTTATTGTTACCACATTGAACAGTGAGGGTTGATGAAAATCTCTACCAAGTACTAATGTTTTCCATGGGCATGAATCTACACTCTCATTAATTCTCACAGCAACTAACTGATGATTTATAATGAATATGACAACAACAATTATGCTTCATCAGTAATATCTCTCTCTCTCGCCTGTGATATCTCTAGTGCTTAGGGCGGCAAGAAATGTACACCATTGTGATATCTCTAGTGCTTAGGATGGCAAGAAATGTACACCATTGTGATATCTCTAGTGCTTAGGGCGGCAAGAAATACACACCATTCTTCTATATTCTTGACCATCCTCTATATTTTGTTCCAACTACGAATTTCTTTCAATTCTTGTTCTACTGTTCTCCCCAGGTTGTTTTGTGTCTTCGTCGCTTTGAGTCTTCCACATTTTCATTTACCCTCTAGTGTCCATCTCAGCGCAGTTTTCATAAGAGAGTTAGTCTTGATGCGTATCACATGTCTGATCCATCTGAAAATTGTCACACTATGGTACAGCTGCAATCTTATGCGGAGATGTTACATAAGCTACTGTATGAGTAATCTACCCTGGGCCGTGCCATGCTATGATACAGAGGGACGGCTGCATCAGGCGGAACCATAAGGGGGGCGGCATAAACAGCAAAATCAAAATTACAATTGAAGATTATTTTAAGTAAAAAACATTTAAGGGGCGCATTTCGAAGACTTGCATCATACTGAGAAAATATACCGTAAAACCCTGAATCTACCACTGAAACCTTGAGCTTGCTGAAAAGGAATGCATACCTATAAGGGTACCTTGGATAGAGAGACATAGATTCTAACCAACTTTCAATTTAAAAGTTCATAATTTATTGATATATAAATATACAAAAATGAACGATTCATGAAAAAAAAAGAAATAATTTTTATTGATTGATAGGAACATCATCACTGCACTTCAGCAAATAACCATGTGTGTGCTCCACTCTATTTCTTACACATGAAGATCTCAACGACTGTGCACAGATTCTACAGCACCGGTGAGGGTCCCCAATTATACATTTAAAGATGGTGACAAAATTATAGAAATATGTTAATATTTTTAATGAATTTGGAGGAGTCTCTGTGACATGGAGGCAAGGTGCTGGCCTCATGCTCCAAAAGTTTTATGAGTAACTATACCAAAAAAACACATTCTACAGATTTCTCTACATCTGACAAAGAAGAAAAAAGTACGCTCAAATCATTAATAGTTACATGAAATAAAATATATAGACAATTTTGTTTACACATTCATCTACATTATTATCCACATCGTTGTGGTACTCTACTGAAAGGGGAAGAATAAATCCCAACAATAATTTGGACAAAATAATTGAAGCAAAAGTTTTGCAATGCAACTCACAGTGGAGTAATTTTATGTGTGTAATACAACAGTGAGCGTCTCTAGCTCAAGCAGTAGTGAGCTCGATCACAAACCCAAGCGTACCTGGTTCAAACCCCACGGTAGGAAAGTTTGGAAGCAAATTCGTTTCCGCAGTATTTTTACAAAAGGTAAAAATAGACCTCACCATTCAGAAAGCAATGACAAACTACTGAACCTATAAGTGGTGTGTAGAAAATCAGCGACTAGTTTACTGTGGTTGATGGCTATGTCTTGTAAAGGATATGCCACGTAAAAAAAAAATACAACACTAAATGGAGTAATTTTTTGCAATACAAAACTGCATACACTAATATTCCATTTTGTTGCTGTTGCTGGTTGTTTATTAGAGATTCTGTGACAGTAGGACACACTATTAAATATTTGTCTTGTCAGAATCAGATCTGCACCCTTATGTCTGTTAGAATCAGATCTGTACCCTTATATCTGTCAGAATCAGATCTGCACCCTTATGTCTGTTAGAATTAGATCTGCACCCTTATATCTGTTAGAATTAGATCTGCACCCTTATGTCTGTCAGAATTAGATCTACACTCCCTTTTCCTTTCCTAGTCAGAATCAGTTCTAATATCTATCAGCATCTAATATATTCTATCCGAAACAGATCTATTACATATCTGAATAATTTATTTTCTTTCAGAACTAGAGCGATCTATTCCCTGTCAAAACTAAATCTATTTGCTGTCAGATATACACCTATTCCTTGTCAGAATCAAATCTATCCACTATCAGAAGTCTGATCTGTTATCTCATTATGAAGTAACAAGCTACCAGTTAACAGCTTCTACTTTCTTTCCATCTTTCTTCTTCATAGCCTTCTCCCTTGCACCAGATAGATCATACTGGAAACCCTCTTTAGTTGCTGCCACTTCTCTCTTTTTCACTGTCTTCAGAACGCGGTTCTCAAGTTCATCTCTTGTAAATGGTCGAACTTCTTCCTCTTCTTCATCACTGCCTTCACTCTCGTACTCATCTCTGAGGGAATATCAGAAAATGCATACAGTGTTCATTATTATTGTGTCATAACATCTACATCATGTAATATGTACAACATACAAGATTTTCATTAGGTAATATGTACATTATATAAAATCTACATTAGGTAATATGTACATTATATAAGATTTTCATTAGGTAATATGTACATTATATAAGATTTTCATTAGGTAATATGTACATTATATAAGATTTTCATTAGGTAATATGTACATTATATAATATTTTCATTAGGTAATATGTACATTATATAATATTTTCATTAGGTAATATGTACATCATATAAGATTTTCATTAGGTAATATGTACATCATATAAGATTTTCATTAGGTAATATGTACATCATATTAGATTTTCATTAGGTAATATGTACATTATATAAGATTTTCATTAGGTAATATGTACATTATATAAGATTTTCATTAGGTAATATGTACATTATATAAGATTTTCATTAGGTAATATGTACATTATATAAGATCTACATTAGGTAATATATATATATCATACAAAATCTATATTACATAAAATCTACAACATCTACATCATACAAAATCTAATATCACATAAAATCTACATCATACAAAATCTACATCATACAACCTCTGCATCATACAACATACAAGAGCTTCATTAAGTAATATGTGCATTCTATAACTATTACATCATACAATATCTACATACATAAAAAACTACATCATACAACATCTACATCATACAATATCACATAATACAACATCTACATCATACAATATCTACATACATAAAAAACTACATCATGCAACATCTACACCATACAATATCTACACCATGCAACATCATCTACATCATACAACATCTACATCATACAACAGCTACATCATACAACATCTACATCATACAATAGCTATATCATACAACATCTACATCATATAACAGCTACATCATACAACATTTACATCATGCAACATCTATATCAAGACTGACCCGACAGCAGGTGGAACAACTGGATGAGGTTGCTGAGGAGGTGAAGGTCCTTCTCCTAACAAGCTAAGGCTCCTGGGTTCATGTTTCTCCTGGTCCTAGGAAAAGAAGTTCATTGTTATAGCTCAACAGATCTGACATATTGTGAAAGGGACTGGAGCCTCTATGGACATGTCCAGGGTGCAATGAAGATATTCCAAACTGATTGATTGATTGATTGGACCATTATCATTGCACTTTGGTGAGTGACCATGTGTGCTCCGATCTCTTTCTTACACAGGAAGATCTCAGCTGCAGTGCATTAACTCTGTTGTACTGGCGTGGGTCCCCCAATGTAATTTTGAAGATAGTGAAGATATTTTAGTAGGTGCTTTTATTTGTAATCTTTTCGAATTAATTTTGCCGGGCAGCGCTTTCCAGCCAGCTCTTCTCGATTTTGAACTGTCAAGGATTCTTTTACGTGCTCAAATTGAACATAAGACCAACATTTTATCGCCCGTCTCCGATAGGACTAGGAACTCGATTTCACCTACAATGAGATCAGCGATCTCTGGATAAATATCCAGATTGCTCTATGAGGGAACGAACCTGCTACTTTTGCCATGAAAGACAAGCACCTAACCTCTACGTCACAGAGACCACTCCTCTCACTCAATCTATTCCAAACTGAAACATCTGAGAAGTTTATCATTAGAAGGATTGCTAGAAGAACCAACAGCTGTCCGAATGATTTAGATGAAGGAAAAAAGGAAAAGCTGAAAGGATGTGTGACTAGATGAAGAAAGAGTAGACTGAATGATTAAATGTAGCAAAAGAACTCCAAGTCAAATGTGGTGTAGCTAGACAAGAGTCAATGAGTTAAGTTTGGACATGCCAGACAGTGTCGTCTTTGTGGTAGAGAGAAGATATACTAATCAACGTCTCCGTGGTAGGATGGAGCAAGCATGGGAATGCCCAATGTGCCATGACGTCGATCGAATAACATGACATAACATACAATATCAGATTACGCTTCATTTCATAGGAGACAAACCGAAAAATTTGCGAGACAAACAAAGAAGAAGAAGACTACTTCTAAATCAACATATTTTCGCGTAATGAGCTTTACAGTACAGCAGCATGGTTACTATATGATTTCATCTTTGCATTATCAGTTATATGAGGACTATTGTCATAACACTGTGGTCATATCCGTAGACATGGATGTTCACAGGTTAAAGCAAAGGAAGGCGCCGGGGAGGGGGTGTGCAAGCATCTCCATCTGGAAAATACATTTTTTAAAACACAGTTTTATGCGAATCTGGTATTCTCCATTTCCATGTAAACCGCCAACTAAATTAAAAAAATTCATTCCGCCATCCCCAGGAAAAATGTATGTGGACACCATGTCCATAGGTACTCTGACCCCCCTCAACAAATCCAGAAACGTCCAGCAGAGACTACATCAGTTCAATTTGGATTAATCATTATTGTTATATATTTAGTTTTATAGCAAAATTTTCGAATGAACCTGTACTACATGTGTAGGAGCCTATGAACCGAGGTGCAACATATTTCCGCTCTTAATACAAACCAGAGATATCACAAAGAGTGGTAAACTTAGTTGAAAATAACAAACGCAAAGAAGTAGAATACATTCAGTTTACCTTTGCATTACAATATGCTTGTATAGCCAATAGTTCATTTGTTTTCTGTTCTATGATGCCCAAGTACTGAATCATATTTGTGTCTGTGACAGTAGTCGCAGCTCCTAGCATGCTGTCAATGACTGATCTGTTACAGTTGATCTTGTTGAACAGTGAGTCAATACCTGCAGAGAGAAACAATATAATTGTTTATCTTAATAATTGAGCTGAGAAGCGGCATATGGCCATACCCAGTCAACCTAAAAACTAAGCTTTAGTCAAACTTAACAGACCTAAAGCTGACAGCCCAGTTTGTGGTCTGCAGTAAACTAAGCACATGACCAGAGATTCCTAAAGAAGAAGATCTTAATGATGTTTGTGCCAGCTTGTAATGTTAAATTGATTAGATGTTTTACTGATTTAATCTTTTTGATTTCATGTTTACCATCTTCAAAATGAGATCAGGGACTATCTCCGGTGCTAAGGAGTATGCACTTCCGAAAGTTTTTCTATTTAAGAAAGAGATTGGGGCACACACGGTTATTCACCAAAGTACAATGATGATGGTCATATCAATTAATAAAACCCAAACCCCAAAAGGTGCATAATGAAATCAGATGTGCTGGTTCAAAAGGTCCCGATATTGCAGCTTTGCTGTAAACATAAAGTGCACTAATACTCAAATGGTTCAAATTATCAAAAATTCATCAAAAAAATTGGTTTACAAAGTAATCATACTAGAACACATGAAGAAGAAGATTACATCACTTAAATAGCTCTGAGGTAAGAGTATGGCTGGAGACACTGATAATAAGGAAAGCAGGCCTTCAAGCAAAAATCAGTGAGAAGCGCCCTACCAGTCACCCTGATTATGCCTGAATTCATAGCAGGTGAATGCAGATGAAAAATCACTTTAACATCTGCTCTAGAAGACTAAGAATCTATAAGGCTTCCTGGTTCAACAATCAACAAGGCATTGAAATCTTACGAGATAACTGTCTATATATAGATGTCAGAAACAATAGTTTTACACACTCAGAAAAATAATACTATAATAAACATAAAATTAACAAAAGTGAATTTCTTTACTTGATTTTAGCTGGTCCAGAATTTTAGAGACCTCTCTATGTTTTTGCCCATACTCGTCTGCTTGTTGTGCAGCTTTGGTTTGTCTCAGTTCCAGACCTTTCAGGATTTGTTTTCTTTGAATTTCCAACTCAATGCCTTGTTTTTTAAAGTTCTCAATCTCCTTCTGGATCTAATAAAAAAATAAAACTGTAGTTACTGCATGTAATACCGCTTTTTAAGATGGTGTAGGACAGGAGGAACAAGAGCCTGTCGAATTTAATAGTTAATGTAGTCGTCGCAAACTGTACAGGTTAGGATTTTTTCTTTATGCCCTGACAGAAAAAAAATCTTTGACCAATCCGGGGATTGAACCACGGTCTCCTGAATGGAAGCCAATGCTCTAATCCATTCAACTAGATGCTGCACTGGATACAATAAACAGGGAAAAAAATGATAATATATTAACTCAGCTAAATTATGGTGTTAAAGGGTTAATGTGATATCTACTGCGAACAAAATAAACACAACAACTTTTATGGGATAAAAATGATGGTGTCCCAAAACAATTGCCCTTAGAACTCGGTGAGATGAAAGGGTTATTAAAAGTTAGTGATGCACACTTGTTATTTGTATGTATTGTCAGTTATCATAATTTGATAGTGTCATGTCATTGAGTAATGTCTACTTGTCATGTTTATGTGTTTTAAATGTAACAATTATAACTATAAACACAATGATCACAAAAAGCACCTCTCCCTCGATGATGAAATTAGTAGTTCTGTTAGGAAGGCATCCACTGTTATGTTCAAAGTAGTAAAGCGTGTATGGGAAAATAGAGCAATCATACAAAACACCAAGATGCAAGTATATAAGGGGTGTTTTCTCAGCACTCTGCTGTATGGTAGTGAGACGTGGACCATATGTGCCAGACAAGAACATCGCCTCAACAACTTCCACATGCGCTGTTCAGGCGAATTTAAACATCAGATGGCAAGACCACATCTCCATCATAAAAATCCTAGACAGTGCTGACATTCCTAGCATGCACACTCTTCTGAGTTAGCGACGTCTGAGACATGTGTGTCATATGAGCGATGATAGAATCCCAAAGGGCATTTTATATGGTCAACTCGCAACGGATACTAGACAGCATGGGTGCCCATTTTTATTCGTTGTTGCCACCGGCAAGCGTGATCTAACTTCATGCGGTATAGAGAAAGAAAATTGGGAGCGGTTGCCCAAAGACAGGCAGCATGGTGAGCAGTAGTGAGAGATGGCTCAGAAAGAAACAAAAATCACATATGGAGACAAACGAGAGCGCAAAGGCAAAGAGACTATCCTATGTATCGGCTCCAATTTGACCTGCAGTTTGAACTGTGGCAAGAATTGCCACTCCAGAATAGGCCATTACAGTCACAACAGATGTAATGATTCAGCATAGAACAAACTACATGATGCAAAAACCTATTGTCTCCTGAGACAATGAAGCTAATGATTACAACTATAAACAAAACCATCACTACTAAATCACAACCACAAACTAAATAATCATAAAATGATTACAACCAACACAACTATAAACACAACACTCACATCATAAATACAAACAATAATTGCAACTAAGAACAGAACATACGTAATGTATATACAAACATGCACATCTATGAACATACAACATAACCAGCACAACTATAAATGCAACAATGGGAGACAAACAGAAAAATGAAACCTTACTTCAATAATGTCCTCATTCAACTTGTCAATCTCATTGTTCTGCTCGTTGACATAGTTGAACAAAGCAAAGTTGGTATCCTCCACTTTAATGAAATCCTTGACCAGCACATCAATGTCTTCCTGTCCAGTCAAATCCCTGATCCTCATAAAAGCCTCCTCATATGTTTCCACTGAGTCTTCCTGGCTTTCCTTCTTTTTCTCTAGTTCCACAGCTGCTAGGGCAGAGTCATCAAATACAGTCACATTATTTCACATTGTTACATTCAATTATTCTTCCTCTACAAATGCTCCACATTGACCACTTGTTAAATCAATCTTTGTGATTTGTACGTAATGTGAGCTTAAGAGCGATTGTACGTTGTGCCAGTTATGCACCTACAAATAGGCCAGTAGACACTTTTTATTTACCAGGGTAGCTTCCCTAAGTCCCTACCTCAGTCGTCTCTTACGACATGTCTTGTAGGTCGCAGTTTTACTATTCTTTGCTCCCTTTATGAGCCCCGGAAACACACAGGCGTTCATTGATTCACATTGTTACATTGGTTAATAGACTTAGATCTGATGAGACAAAAGCAGAATGTGTATCAACACTCTAGTCTAGAATATCCTTCACTGTCACATGGATAAGATAAAGATTAATCTTTCAATATCATAGCAAATGTGTCTGCATCAGTCTTAAACTGTCATATTAATTGAGTCAGTATGTCTGCATCAGTCTTAAACTGTCATAGTAACTGAGTCAGTATGTCTGTATCAGTCTTAAACTGTCATAGTAATTGAGTCAGTATATCTGCATCAGTCTTAAACTGTCATAGTAATTGAGTCAGTATGTCTGCATCAGTCTTAAACTGTCATAGTAACTGAGTCAGTATGTCTGTATCAGTCTTAAACTGTCATAGTAATTGAGTCAGTATATCTGCATCAGTCTTAAACTGTCATAGTAATTGAGTCAGTATATCTGCATCAGTCTTAAACTGTCATAGTAACTGAGTCAGTATGTCTGCATCAGTCTTAAACTGTCATAGTAACTGAGTCAGTATGTCTGTATCAGTCTTAAACTGTCATAGTAATTGAGTCAGTATATCTGCATCAGTCTTAAACTGTCATAGTAATTGAGTCAGTATATCTGCATCAGTCTTAAACTGTCATAGTAACTGAGTCAGTATGTCTGCATCAGTCTTAAACTGTCATAGTAACTGAGTCAGTATGTCTGTATCAGTCTTAAACTGTCATAGTAACTGAGTCAGTATGTCTGTATCAGTCTTAAACTGTCATAGTAACTGAGTCAGTATGTCTGCATCAGTCTTAAACTGTCATAGTAACTGAGTCAGTATGTCTGTATCAGTCTTAAACTGTCATAGTAATTGAGTCAGTATGTCTGTATCAGTCTTAAACTGTCATAGTAATTGAGTCAGTATGTCTGCATCAGTCTTAAACTGTCATAGTAACTGAGTCAGTATGTCTGCATCAGTCTTAAACTGTCATAGTAATTGAGTCAGTATGTCTGTATCAGTCTTAAACTGTCATAGTAACTGAGTCAGTATGTCTGCATCAGTCTTAAACTGTCATAGTAACTGAGTCAGTATGTCTGTATCAGTCTTAAACTGTCATAGTAATTGAGTCAGTATGTCTGCATCAGTCTTAAACTGTCATAGTAATTGAGTCAGTATGTCTGCATCAGTCTTAAACTGTCATAGTAATTGAGTCAGTATGTCTGTATCAGTCTTAAACTGTCATAGTAATTGAGTCAGTATGTCTGCATCAGTCTTAAACTGTCATAGTAATTGAGTCAGTATGTCTGCATCAGTCTTAAACTGTCATAGTAATTGAGTCAGTATATCTGCATCAGTCTTAAACTGTCATAGTAATTGAGTCAGTATATCTGCATCAGTCTTAAACTGTCATAGTAATTGAGTCAGTATATCTGCATCAGTCTTAAACTGTCATAGTAATTGAGTCAGTATATCTGCATCAGTCTTAAACTGTCATAGTAATTGAGTCAGTATGTCTGTATCAGTCTTAAACTGTCATAGTAATTGAGTCAGTATGTCTGTATCAGTCTTAAACTGTCATAGTAATTGAGTCAGTATGTCTGCATCAGTCTTAAACTGTCATAGTAATTGAGTCAGTATGTCTGCATCAGTCTTAAACTGTCATAGTAATTGAGTCAGTATGTCTGTATCAGTCTTAAACTGTCATAGTAATTGAGTCAGTATGTCTGTATCAGTCTTAAACTGTCATAGTAATTGAGTCAGTATGTCTGCATCAGTCTTAAACTGTCATAGTAATTGAGTCAGTATGTCTGCATCAGTCTTAAACTGTCATAGTAATTGAGTCAGTATATCTGCATCAGTCTTAAACTGTCATAGTAATTGAGTCAGTATGTCTGCATCAGTCTTAAACTGTCATAGTAACTGAGTCAGTATGTCTGTATCAGTCTTAAACTGTCATAGTAATTGAGTCAGTATGTCTGCATCAGTCTTAAACTGTCATAGTAATTGAGTCAGTATGTCTGCGTCAGTCTTAAACTGTCATAGTAATTGAGTCAGTATGTCTGCATCAGTCTTAAACTGTCATAGTAATTGAGTCAGTATGTCTGCATCAGTCTTAAACTGTCATAGTAATTGAGTCAGTATGTCTGCATCAGTCTTAAACTGTCATAGTAACTGAGTCAGTATGTCTGTATCAGTCTTAAACTGTCATAGTAACTGAGTCAGTATGTCTGTATCAGTCTTAAACTGTCATAGTAACTGAGTCAGTATGTCTGCATCAGTCTTAAACTGTCATAGTAATTGAGTCAGTATGTCTGCATCAGTCTTAAACTGTCATAGTAATTGAGTCAGTATATCTGCATCAGTCTTAAACTGTCATAGTAATTGAGTCAGTATATCTGCATCAGTCTTAAACTGTCATAGTAATTGAGTCAGTATATCTGCATCAGTCTTAAACTGTCATAGTAATTGAGTCAGTATGTCTGTATCAGTCTTAAACTGTCATAGTAATTGAGTCAGTATATCTGCATCAGTCTTAAACTGTCATAGTAATTGAGTCAGTATATCTGCATCAGTCTTAAACTGTCATAGTAATTGAGTCAGTATATCTGCATCAGTCTTAAACTGTCATAGTAATTGAGTCAGTATCAATCTTATAATATAACAGTAAACAATAGAAAACTCTCATAGGAACTCACATATACATATCTCACAAAGAAATTAGATAAATATTTAACACACACACTAGCTAAGTCTCATACACACACTAGCTAAATCTCTCACACACACTAGCTAAGTCTTACACACAAACTAGCTAAGTCTTACACACAAACTAGTTAAGTCTCACACAAACTATATCTTTATTTGTTTGTTCACGTTCGTTCATTACTATCGACCAGTTTAATCAATCTTTGTGATATGTTTGGCCTTTTCCAAGAATTTGTATGGCAGGGGACACTGACAATAAAGAAAGCAGGCCTTCACGTAAAAATCAGTCAGAAGCACCATACCAGACTACTTCTGAATTTTCGCTGGTGAGCATAGAAAAGAAGAAACCAAGAATTACTAAATGTTGCACCTCCATCTGAAGGGCAGAAGCATTCAAAATTTTTGGCCTACAGAAATGTTTGGGTCTTTCTCCCTTGATAGTCCCTTACACTTTCCTATTACATCATGTGTACAGCACTATTAAATGATCATTTTTACACCATATATTTGGGTTTGTGTTTGATCTGCGCCTCAAAACATGTTTACACTTTGCATTCCTTTCTGACTGGGAGAGATTGTTCCGGATTAGAAAACATTGCATCTGTTTTGGGACAAGTATCTTTGGACCTTTTAGGTTTGTCTTTGCTGACGTACCCAATTTCCATCTTTTATGGAAAACCACTCTTTTGATCATCCTTAGCATTTTTGCATCCTGAGGTGTGATCTGTGCCACAAAGTATGTTTGTCACTTTATGACTTTGTTTAGGTTGTTCCGGTTTAGGAACTTCCATAACTACTTTGGGATGTTTTGTTGTCACCAGGCAATTTGGAGTTTCTACTTTGTATTTTCTCTATGAAAGAAGCAGAAACATTGAGTTACAGGTGAGTACAGGTGTTCATGGAGGTCGGTTTCATCAGGTGCTAGAACACAACTTTTATTTTTGCGCTCTGCCGACAACACTCACCCCAGTTCTTCGGGAGGACAGCCCTTTCATACCCAGGAGAGTAACTTTTTGTTACGCGCACAGTCATCTTAACCAACTCTGGTTCTGCCAGGGAGGGCAGTTGTGTTAGACTCTAGAACATGATTTTTAATTTTGCACTCAGCCAACTTTGCCAGCCCTGTTACCTGCGCTTTGCTTCTAGTACATAGTTAACTGCAATCTCCCCTTGCGTCAACCTGACACAGACAGAATGTCAGGGACGTGCTTCAGTTTTGATACAAATGTTAACTTTGCGTGCTGGGAATTGACGTTTACGACTTTGCTCAATTTAGTGGTCAATTGTAATTTGGTTTATAATGATTCTTTGGATGTTGGTCAGGAGAAAAGTGTAGAAGAAAACCTCTCTGAGGTTCTGTTCATCTTTATTGCGAACATATCTCATATTATTTGTGATTGCATCCACACTACTACCACACAACACTGAAGCTCTCCCTCGATCTCCACTCACTTAGTCAGACAAGAGCCGTTGTCTGCTTCCAGGCCCATCACGAGAAGGTGGGGTAGGATCTTGGTCAGTGCCAGCTTAACTATAAAAACTACATAAACATGACAAACTGAATAAGAAATAGTCAAATGCTTAGTCTAAAGAATCTGTAAAAAATGCTTTCATTTTCACAGGACCATAAAAGTATTACCCAACTTTCAATACACTTACCTTTACGCTGTCTCCAGACCACAAGCTGTGGATCCTCCTGTCTATCCTGTCCCTTAATACTCATAAACTCCTTCAGTTTGCGGTCATGGTCAATGACGCGCACAAGTTCCTTCATCTCAGCATTGTGTTGCTGGAGATCTTTGTCTGACTTCTCTTGCAGCATGACCATCTTAGCTTGGGCATCATCTCTGACAAGAGATTTTACAGAAACAGTTTTACTCAAATCACAGAAGCAATCAAGTTACAAGACTGCTCTCAAAAACAAATCACAATCTTATACAATCAAGCTAATCATTTTACAATAAAGCCAAAAAATTATAATCTCAGAAAGTCAAGTCATGAGATCCTACAATCAAGTAAAAAGATTCTATAGTTACATTCTAAGACTCTATGGACAAGTTACCAGACTCTAGTCTTGGAGAGAGTCAATTGATAAAACTCACATGTATGGATAAAATCACTCGTGTCAAATTCAGATAATCTATATATATATAAGAATGAGTTGAATGCAATTTTATATGTGTCTGATTCCAGTGTTTCAAGATATCTGGACATCATATGAACTTGAAATTTGGCAAGAGGGTAGCTTTCATAGATGGGAAGACGTAAAAATTATAAAACTGGACTATTGGTTCATCTCTATATCTAAATTCCAACTTAATGAATGGGCATGAAAACTTGAAAACCAAAAAAGGGGAATCCCTGTTTTCAGTTGCTGGTCACATGTTAAATTGATGATGATGAATATTTTTATAACGTATTTTAACACATTTGCTAAGAGGAGCATGTGGCTTAATTGATAAGTGCACATTCTACCATGCAGTAGACCATGCATTCGATTCACGCTCAAGCCAAAAATCTCAAGGACAGCGAAACATGGACAAAGATCAAACCACAGTCACAAAAAAAAACTTCAAGTGAAATGTGATGCCTACGAAAATTACCAATAACACCAGAAAAGACAGTCACCAACATCAGCATAAGAAATAAAGTTGGGGCAGAACTTTAAGAATTATATTGAGAAACAAAGAATGATGTGGTTCTGCCACTTAATAATGATGCAGCCAACTTCACTGTATGTAGAGTATTCTATAGCAGAACGTCAGGAAAAAAGGGCGAGAGGAGACCACTAAAAAGGTGGTTAGATGGCATAGCGGAATCCTGTCAACAAGCAAAAATAACTATCACCCAAGACACTAGTGCAGTGCAAGATAAAAACAGAACAGCCATGACAATGGGCAACAACCTGGTAACAGTGTGACTACAAAAGAAGAAGAAGAAGAGAGCCTGATGATGGTTCTATTAATCAATAAATAAATATACAATCCTAAGAGTGAATTGATTTAACTCAAATGTCAAGATTGTCCTTCTATATGGAGCGGAGACATGAAGAACAACTAAGGGGAACCCGAAAAAGTTGCAGAGATTCTTCAATAGATGTCTGCGCAGGATAGGATACTCCATCTGCGATTGTGTGACAGGACCACAAACAGGGAACCATGGGAAATAGAGCGGGACAACAGCAGGTGGAACAACAGATAAGGTGGTGATGGATAGGACACATGCTGAGGAAACCCCTTAACAGCATCATGAGACATGCTATCCGATGGAACCAACAGGGCAATAGAGGGAAGGGAAGACACAGGAACAGCTGAAGACGGGAGTTGGAGACAGAATGCAAGAAAATGGGGAGAGAGTGGAAAGATCTGGAAAAGATGGCCTTGGATAGGCAGGCTTGGAAGATCTTGATTGCGAACGTATGCCTCCCTAGGGGCAAAAGGTGAAAAACAGTGAATCAAACATATAAATATAATAGCACATACATATAAAAATGTTACAGCCATGGACATATATAAATACAACAGTCACATAGACATATATAATTTACATATATAAATACAACAGTCACATAGACATATATAATTTACATATATAAATACAACAGTCACATAGACATATATAATTTACATATATAAATACAACAGTCACATAGACATATATAATTTACATATATAAATACAACAGTCACATAGACATATATAATTTATAATTTACATATATAAAGTGTAATCCTATACACAATATTCATAAATGACCATGACAGTAGAGACTCAACATTTATTAGACACTAACCGAGATTCATATGCAGCTGTAGAAGACTCTATGACTTCTGCCATGTCTTTCCTCATATTTTTCAGTTCTTTCTCTAACTTTCTATACAGACTTTCAAATTTGTGATGCTCATTACGGTAGCTCTCAATATCATCACGGAGTCTGGCATTTTGTCCAAGGTACTCATTAAATCTTTTCTTAGCCTATAAAATAATAAATTTAGGGGCATCATAGTTTGAGTAAGTAACAAGATCCAACAGGCTTAGAACAGAAATATCTTGTAACTAATCAACAAAATCAGAAAACCACGACACTGGGCAATAACCCGGTAGCGGTGTGATGACAAAAGAAGAAGAATCAACAAAGTATTATCAATAAGGAATGTACAAGGATACAAACTCAACTTAAATAATGGAGGTCTCTGTGACTCTTCTTCTTCTTTGCGTTCGTTCTTTACAACCAATTTTAATCACTCTTTGTGATATGTTTGATCTTTGCCAAGAACGTGTATACGTTGCACATTGGTTTGGTAGGCCACTAAACACATAGACTTCTACACGCTTAGGACACATGCATCCGATTTCAGCCAAACCTCCTTAGTCGCCTCTTACGACATGCGTGGAAGGTAACAGTGGTTCTATTCTTGACACCCCAAATTTGGGCCCTGGTAACCACTCGGGCGGTTATCTGTGACTAAATGGTTAAACCTTTGCAGTACGATACGAAGGTTTATAGGTTCACATCCAGATGCTGTTCTGATCACAAGTGCATTTTTTCCAGACAGCCACTAGGATTGTTGCAGGAGCTACAGAGTTCAAGCTTTGTGCACAAAAGATACTGGAAGTAGTTGCCCTGTCTGCTCTATCATTATCACAAGCACCAGCAATTCAAGAACAGTAGATTCATAAAAGATAATGGGAATTTGAAACATTGTTTGATATAATCTAATCAATTCTAATCTCACAACATCAGATCTTACAAAGATTTCAGTAAGTAAATAACATGAGCTCAAATATACAACAGGATGTTAAATTTTTTCCACATGTAACAGGTCTCAGACCAACCCAGCTTTAACTGGGTATCAGAAAAGCACTGGGAAGTAAAGCCAGCTTGCATGCTGTTGACCACATCCCATATTGTGAGTCAATAAAAAATATGAGCCTAACACTGTATTATTGTGACAACTGGTAAAATCGAGGGTAGATGAAACAGAGAAAGGCAGAGAGAGAAAATTGTGGATGGCCTGACTTCGTGGCACGGTAGAGCGTCAACATCTGAGTTGATAGCAAACACCAAAGATAGAAATTTGGGGAGATCCATGATCGCCTACACTAGCCGGCACGGCACCTGGTGATGAACACTGTATTAACCAATATACCTCATGGTATGAAACAAGGTTACTTAACTACATGATTCAAAGTATAAAATAGTTTAATAACGTGAAGTTTAGCTGACTTACTTGATCAAGGCGATTCTCCAGGACATGCTGTATTTTCTGTGACTCTGTTGTATGCTGGGTACCTGTGTTTACACCTCCCACATTCTTGTGGTGTTCTTTAATCTTTCTCTCCCATTCTCTGATTTTTGCATCCAGTTCTTTCTGCATACCCTCTTGTTCTTTCATCTCCTCCTCGTTTTTATCTAAAAACATACATATTGTCCACTGTCATACAGTTCATGTTTATTGTATCTATCCTTAACTATTGAATTGCTTGTATCTATCCTTAACTCTTAGTGGACCAGGGCAAAAGTCACGTTTTACAAGCGCTTTCACGTTTTGATAACCAAACGCCACTTAGCGTGGCGGAATGTAAAACGCGTCCACTTCACACGCCACTTAGCGTGGCGCTTGGTCCACTAAGAGTTAACTATTGAATTGCTTGTATCTATCCTTAACTGTTGAATTGCTTGTATCTATCCTTAACTGTTGAATTGCTTGTATCTATCCTTAACTATTGAATTGCTTGTATCTATCCTTAACTGTTGAATTGCTTGTATCTATCCTTAACTGTTGAATTCCTTGTATCTATCCTTAACTATTGAATTCCTTGTATCTATTCGTAATTGTTAAATTGCTTGTATCTATCCATAGCTGTTGAATTGCTTGTATCTATAACTCTTGAATTGCTCATGTGTATTACATCTACTATCAAATGCTAGAAGAAGTGTTTACTGTGTATCTGTTATATAGTTCATATAATGTATGCAACAAATGAAACATGCTAATCTTGTACTAAAACATATAAACAGATTCTACATATAATGATGGATGTGTGGGTAGATGGATTGATTCATCCCTCACATCCATTCTTATACTCACACATCCATGCATCTACTCAAACCTCCATCCATCAACTAGACTTCCATCTTTCCACGTACACATACAACCATTCTTCCACTCACACATATATCTATCCTTCTGCTCACACTACCCACACATTCACTATTTACCTTTGGCTTCAAGTAGTGTAACTAATGTCTCTGTATTTTCCTCATCCTTGACCTGATTTGATCTTGACTCTGCCAATCTTAATTCTTCGAGTAACTCTTTTTTTTCTCTAAGCAACAAGTTCATCTCCTGCCTTTAGGGGGGAAAAAGGTCTCATTACATAGGGATGATCATCAAAAACATACCATAACATCTCATTACATGGGAATGATCATCAAAAACATACCTTAACATCTCATTACATGGGTGTGATCATCAAAAACATACCATAACATGGGTATGATCATCAAAAGCATACTATAACATGGGTATGATCATCAAAAGCATACTATAACATGGGTATGATCATCAAAATCATACCTCAACATCTCATTACATGGGAAGGATCATCAAAAGCATACCTTAACATGGGGATGATCATCAAAAACATACCATAACATGGGGATGATCATCAAAAACATACCTTAACATCTCATTACATGGGTATGGTCATCAAAAACATACCATAACATCTCAATAAATTACTTCTACTTGTACTAATGTCAACATAATATATTGCAAATGAACTCTTATGTCTATAAAAATTTGCTTATTTTTATCCTTTGTAATTATTCCCTCTCCATCTCTAATTTGCCAAGGACTTTTTTATTTGTGTGTTCCTGTGTCCATGCAATATGCCAAATCTTACTGTAAAGCCACATCTTAAAGGCTAAAATTGTGTCTTCTAATTGCTGGGCCTCAGGACACAGAGGCAGACCAAGAAGAAGATGGCTACAAGATATTAAAGAAACCATGAATATGACCATCGACGAAGTGGGGAACTAGCTAGAGACAGTGATTTTCAGATGCGCTGCAAAGAGAGCAACGTCCTATAAAGGATATGCACCTTGATGATGAGGTAAATGAATGTACTTTTATCTCAAGCTAACCGAGTGTGAAAGAATAAATTAAGAACAGGTTGCAATTAGAATGTAAAAATGAAACATATCATGGCACAGTCTGTGGTATATGGTCAACCAGCACAGAAAAATTGGCGCAAACTGCTGCATTTTGTAGTAAATGTGTTAATCTTGTATTGTTGAGAGTAGTTTTTGTTATAGCCTACGTAACTTTTCATGAAATGAATGCACTCTCGATAGTTTGTGTCTAAAACACACTAACACAATACTGATCTAATAGTAAATATCCAATATGTTAAAAGACTTGACATCTCTATTTTAAATTTCATTGACAATCAAAGACCTCTGACCTTTGTTTACGAATCATATTCTGAGATTCCTCAGTATAGAAAGATCTATCTTCCTCCATGTTACGAAAACTTCTTTGCAGATTGACCAGCTCCTGTTCCTGCAAGCCCTCAATGTCGGCATCACTGGTGTCTGACCGAGCAGAGCGTGGCTGTGGCATTGTTTACAAGTTTTTGATTTCACCTTAAAAATAAATGAATAACGTTTGAATGATGCAAAACTGATGAATTTGAATTCTAGCATACCTGAAAAAGCTACTATTGATGAGTTGGAAATCAGAATATGAGTAGCATTCTCAAAATATTGTTATACATTAGCGAATGGTGGGAAATCGACACCAGCATTTACACATAAATTAGAGACTTGTTAAAGTAAATGTCTTAAAACAATCCTGCAAATATTTTTGCCAGAAAAGCTCACAAATAAGAAGCTAAGGAAGAAAACTAATTGCAGATCATTAAATAACCTCAATCAGAAGAAGATGGCTTGAACATGTGTGTAGATGATATTCTGAATTCCTTAAGGGAGAGAGGATGTGTAAGTACTTCAAGTAATAGTGATGAATCTATAACGCTAACCAGACTGTAAGAATACCAAGTGAAATGTGGTGTAGCTAGACAAGAGCAATGTACTGCCAGCCAAAGAAAACTAATAAATTGACAAGGAACCGGTGTCGTTAGTTGCCACATGCTGAGAGATATACTAAGGAGGGGATCAGAGCACTTATGGACTAATGGGTTCGATGTGCAATAATGATGATCCAGCGACTAAACTAAATTTGTGTAGATGTCAAAAAGCTCTTAGGTACAGACAGTTTTCTGATGGACAGCAGAAGGAAAGAGCAGACCAGAGTAAAACTAGAGAAGGACTGTGGAGAAGTGAAAGATGGTGACTGACATGGAATACAGTTGGATTACGGATACAAATATTAAGTGAGTCTTGCATTCATTCTTCTGATCTTTAATAATTATGTTTAAGACATATTAATCTTTGATTTGTGTCATTGTAATATGATTGTGCTTGCATTATGGTTTTTAAACTAGATTTTCATCTTTTTTTTTTTGTGTACATTATTCACTGTTCATCTGTAAACATTAACTTATTCATTTGATCATATTCTCAGTTTGATTAAATTTAAAAATATTAAGCAGCTGGGTTGTGTGAAAGTTTTGCTTCTGTTAATATATACAAACATAATGATACATAAGCCGGACAGGTCAAAGGAGAGAGGTCAGACTAAATGTGGCCTCCTGGTCGTCCAGGTTGGGGGTTATGCGATGGGCGAACTACTCATTCATTTAAAAAGAACACAGTTACAGAAACCCAAAACAAATTGTTCAAAACTAACTCGAATCCCGGAAGGACTAGGACTCCATGCTGGAGACAGATGACGCGCAGCAGCCATACCTTCAAGGAAGAGTGATCAACTGTCCTGGGAGACCATAAAGAGAACAGTCAGAGACTGAGAAGAGTGGCAAACAACTGTTGAGGCCCTATTCTCCATGAGGAGTGGAGAGGAATAAGCCAAGTCAAATGTATAAATACTTGTTTTTATTTGCTGAACTTAAATTTAAAAAAATAAACAACCGATTTTGCTCTGCAAAATAAAATATCAATCAAATTGTAGGTAATTGTGTAGGTTACAAAATGTGAATGCTAAACTGTAATAATGAAATTATTTATTTTAGAGTTCATGAGTTAACAGGGCAAGTTCCTTCCATCGATACATTATTACACTGATAGAATACTTTTATTAAAACTAAACAACCAACCATGAAATTTGAATAGTACTTTGTGCTTGGAAAAGGTGTGTGTGTTAGGATACATCATACAGTGTTGTCAGTGAGATAAATAAGATAGATAACACCTGATATTATTTAACAGTCTACACAATTTTCAAGACAATACTCAGTAAGCATCACACATCCATTGATCATTACTAAATGTTGTATTTGTTTACTGTGAGTGTGATACTATTTTTGTTAATTAGGCTACAGTTTCGCTTCATGTCCAACTAATTTCTCAAATTAAAACAGCAGTGCTGTTGTATTAAAATACTAAAATAAGCAATAAAGTAGTTTTGCAAAGTGTAGCAACAAACTAAATTATAAAGATGACGTACAGTTGTTACTTTTGTGAAACTTGATAAATATTAACTAAGTTAATTAATATAATTATATAATAATTATAATCACTTCGAGTTTTCACTCTTTCGTCTTTAACTTTAATGATATATATATTTTATTTAGTCTTTCTGCACTCTACTCCATAATCAAAACTTGGTTATGATGAGTGGAATGAATTAGAAATAACAACAGCTACAATGATACAACAAAATATATATTAAATAATGTTATGTCACAAATAAGAATTACAACTCGCGAAAACAGAAATGGTTTCTCCTGATCGAAATAAACAAGCATGTCGTCTAGACGACAAGGGCAAGTAACTGTCTTTGTGTTTACCATTCATGATTCCTGAACAAAAAAGGGTAAACATTTAATAGCTTCTTTCTTTTATGAATTCTTATTTCTCTGTACACGTTGATACTTCCATAGTATCATGCAGTATTTTCTTATTGCTATGGAGTCTAATCGGGAACACGTACGCTGTCTACGAGGTAGAGAGAGAGATAGATAGATAGAGAGAGAGAGAGAGAAGATGTACCACCGATATTGCATGGGTACAGTATGCGTGGAAACAATGAGATTACTGATAAATTGGAGAACAGGCACGTACGGAATTGTCCAATTTGCAAGGATGTCGAATGGGAGAGCTGAACTGTTCATTTTAGCAGTCTGGACAAGTCCATTGGTGCTCAGTTTCATCTACAGTTGTCGAAGGATGTGCGCGATAGTAGTTCATGTTTTGTATGAACTCATATTTTGTCCTCTTATCCATCTCCAACACCTGCGTCGACTTTTGCATTGAGGTCTCCCATAACAATTATAACATCATGATATGGTGATTTGTCTAACTCTGCTTGCAGATTTTCATAGTTCTAATCTTTCTCTGCATCTTCACTATCATTATTTGGTGCGTATCATTGTAGAGTGGTGATGTTGGTATGTCTACCATTTAGTCTGATCTTATTCCGGCTGCTGCTGTTGGGTTTCCATTCAAACAAGCATTTACCCATGCCTTTTCTTAGGATGACAGCTACTCCTTCGTGGTGATGGTCATCATTTCACTCGCTAATTCCCCAGATATGTAAATTATATCTTCTAATTTCTGCTGTTATAGTGGCTACTTCTTCTTTTGCCTGTCCACCTACTCTTGCAAATTCCCCAGATATGTAAATTATATCTTATAATTTCTGCTGTTATAGTGCTACTTCTTCTTTTGCCTGTCCACCTACTCTTGCCAATTCCCCAGATATGTAAATTATATCTTATAATTTCTGCTGTTATAGTGCTACTTCTTCTTTTGCCTGTCCACCTACTCTTGCTAATTCCTCAAATATGTAAATTATATCTTCTAATTTCAGCTGTTATCTGAAAGAGTTTTCCAGATTCATAAATTCTTCTTCTCTTCTTCTTCTCTTCCATCATTTACTTCTTTCCGTCCTCGTGAAAGTAGCTTCCTTTCGACTTTCACCATTTCCAGTCATATAAGTCAATGACTCTGGCAGTCCTTCATGCCTGTGTATAAGTTGCATGTTTGTTGCTGTTTCCACTCTATTAGTCCTTCTTACCTGTGTATAAGTTGCATGTTTGTTGCTGTTTCCACTCTATTAGTCCTTCATGCATGTGTATAAGTTGCATGTTTGTTGCTGTTTCCACTCTGGTAGTCCTTCATACCTGTGTATAAGTTGCATGTTTGTTGCTGTTTCCACTCTGGTAGTCCTTCATGCCTGTGTATAAGTTGCGTGTTTGTTGCTGTTTCCACTCTGGTAGTCCTTTATGCCTTTGTATAAGTTTTGTGTTTGTTGCTGTTTCCGTAACGTTTAAAGTATTTTTTATAGGATGTGATTGTTAGTTCCAAGCCAACCCCCAAACCTGGAAGACCAGGAAGCCATATTTAGTCTGGCCCCTCCTCAGTGATTTCCTGACCCCCAGAGTCCCTCGCCATTCATGCGATCCTCACTCCGTCTTCAGATGTACATCTTCTTTGGCTCAGTTGCTGTTGATAGTATGAGTGACGGGAAGCTGAAATTGCTTACCAAAATTTGCTTTTCTTTTTCCTTAAATACAAAATCTGATCAGGACTTTACGATTCAGATGAATATTCAGAATCCTCATATGAACTTGACATTGAGAGCGTCTATAGCTTAAACGGTAGTCAGCTCGATCACAACCCAAGCGTACCTGGTTCAAACTCCCTGAAGGCAGTTTGGAAGAAAATTCGTTGCCGTGGGGTTTTAATGAAAGGTAAAAAATAGTCCTCACCGTTCAGAAAGCAATGGCAAACTACTGAACATATAAGTGGTGCCTAGAAAAACGAACTACTCGTTTATGGTGGTTGGTGGCTACCTCCTGTAAAGGATATGCCACGATTTTCATTTTTTCATATGACCTGACTCATGTTCACTGCTATGACGATTTTCAATTAATTATAAATGGTAAGGGACGGATTAGCGTAATGCATAAACGTTCGCTTATCGACTCGGACACAAGAAGATTGTAGTTTCATTGCCGCACTCGACGTTACCTAAGTGAGGAAAGGAATTGACGAACCTACCTCCTGCACACTAGAGTCTAGAAATGTGAAGTGACTTCTTACCCTAAGGTCTGAAAAAAGCTACGGGAAATTTAATTTTATTGTTATAAAGGGTTGAGTATCTATCGCCACGAGTGAAGATATGTCGATTTTAGTCGTTTCCTGGCCTGTCATCTCGGACGACAACTTCAATTACCAATCAGATTTAGCATCTTGCTACAGCATAACTCAACAGATGTAGTACGATATTTAACATCTTGCTACAGCATAACTCAACAGATGTAGTACGATATTTAACATCTTGCTACAGCATAACTCAACAGATGTAGTACGATATTCAACATCTTGCTACAGCATAACTCAACAGATGTAGTACGATATTTAACATCTTGCTACAGCATAACTCAACAGATGTAGGTACGATATTCAACATCGTGCTACAGCATAACTCAACAGATGTAGTACGATATTTAACATCTTGCTACATCATAACTCAACAGATGTAGTACGATATTTAACATCTTGCTACAGCATAACTCAACAGATGTAGTACGATATTTAACATCTTGCTACATCATAACTCAACAGTTGTAGTACGATAAAGTGAAGTTTTTTTCCTTAATTTTCAAAAATTTTATCAACAGTTCATCTGTACTATTTTATGTCATGTTGGGCAATATGCATGCATTCTTTGTGGTTGTAAAGAAGTCAGGATGATGACTAAACCTGATGATTAAGAACCAATATGATGTTTGTTGTTGTTAGCGGTCGTTCTTATCAAGCAAGTTAACCATTCTTCGTGATTGATTTGGGTTGGATTGATTGATTGATTGATTGATAGGACCATCATCTCTTCATTCAAAACAGAACTCGACAGCTTTCTCTGTGGGAAATAAGAAACACAAATAGGAAATATGTTCTACTTTATGGTTGTGAACATCCAAACCCCATACATTTCAGCAACAGATGTCACCATTACATTGATTGATTGATTGATTGATAGGACTATCACCGTTTCACTTCGATGAGTATATGTAATCCGATCTCTTTTTCACACAGGGATATCACAGCTGTGCATGAACTCCGTTGCACAGGCGAAGGTCCCGATGTAATTTTGAAGATGAAGAATATATTTTGTAGGACATTGTATTTTTAATCTACTCCAATGAATTGTATGGAAATTGTATGAGTACGTCGAACCCATTTAAGCCCCTACGGCATGTAGGACATAAGTAAAGGTAAGTAAAGGAACCCTTTCATACCTCGTGGTATATAGGGCAATACAGTGTTAGGCCTATATTTTTCATTGACCGTCGGCACACGATGGGTGATGTGGTCAGCATCACGCCGGCCGCCTTTACTTTCCCAGAGCATGTCTGGTACCCAGTTGAGGCTGGGTCGACCTGAGAGCCGTCGCGGTCGGGAAAAATTCCACGCCCACTGCGGAGTTGAACCCGGACCACCAGCCTTGAGAAGCGATTTCGATAACAACTACGCTACCGCGGCTCTCGTGTAGGACATACTCATCCAAATTTTGCTTAAAGTGTTTGCATATTAGCCAACATACCACGTTTATAAATTTATACAGACGGGTAACTGTAAACTGATATAAACAGAAACAAAACCCACTTTAAATAACCACATCTGGAGTTATACTGCAGCATGGTATCATATCGTATTGGTCATAGATAGGTCGTTAGAAATTACTCCTGTCAAGAACCAATATGTGAGGATATCTGGCAACTGGCACGCATTGTGAAGTCGCAGTACCTTAAGACATGATGGCACTCTTGATTTAAGCATTTGGACACATATCTACAGTAGAATTCGGCTTGACCAGAAGACACGTTAGTGGCGGAGAATGAGCACAGGAAACCTTACTATTATTGAGGAGCACAGAAAGCCTACTAGTTTCTTAGTTCTAGTGAAGTCCAATTACCATCAGACGGTACATCTCAAAGAGCAATGTTACTCCGATGCAATGGATACAAAGCAAAACGCCGTCCACGTAAAAGGTGGACCTCAGAGATAACAGAGGCGACGAAAGACACTCCTTATGAAGCGCACATAAAAGCCCGTTCTAGAAATCTCTCTTTATCCTGACGTTGTGAGGCAAAAGTGGACTGGAGAAAATGAAAGAAGAAAAAATGTGATCTAATTTTGCTCTTGTCAATGACAATTAAAACATTAACAGACACCACTGATTTATCAATAGTATATACTCGTACAACGTAAATACTGCATCGAATTCTGCTCAAGAGCAAGAGTCAAAGTGTTGCTGAATCAATGGCGAAGAATGATTGATTGATTGATTGATAGGACCATCATTGTTGCACTTCGATGACTAACAATGTGTGCTTCGATCGATTTCTTACACATACAGATCTCAGCTGTAGTGCACGAACTCCATCGCACCGGCGAAGGTCCCGGCGTAATTTAGAAGATGGTGACAATATTTTGAAGACATTAACATTTTTAATCTGTCTAATGAATTTTGTCTGGGCAGCGGCTTTCCAGCCTGCAGACGAAGAAATGCAGTGGAGACTGCCTCGCTATGGCATACCAGGAAATTAAACAGCAGACCGGCTTGTCAATGAAGCTGCTGAAGTAGATCAGTAAGATGTACCAGCTATCAGAAGACAAGGAGGATTAAATCAATTATAAAATTACATTTACTAGTTAACACACATTTACATTCCTCTCGGACCGTTATAAGGCCAGCACGTCCTTTCTCCCCACCTTATACGCACGGTCATTCAACAGATACCATCACACTACAACATAAACGATAACGAGGAAGTCGACAGTCTAGCAAAAGAAGGAGGGCGACTACCGCAGAATGATCATGAGATTAGCTATGAGGAGGCCAGGGCAACCATCGGTTTGGCAGTACAATAAAAAATGGTCGAAAGACCACCCACAACACAACATCAGTGGTCTGTTAATATGGTCTGTCCCGTGGTGAACAAGTTGCCATATTCCGCCTCCGTACCGGCCATAACATACTCCGAGCCCACATGTTTAACAAATTTAAAATCGGCACAACTAGCCTGTGCCACTGTGAAAAGACGGACATAACGCAAGAGCACATACTGCAAGACTGCCAGCTGTTAGCAGCCTTGAGAAAAGAAAATTGGCCCGATAACACAGAGCTTCGCGAGAAGCTGTACGGAGAGACGAAGTCTCTAAAAACAGCAGTAAAATTCATGATTAAATTTGGTTCATCAGTCTAAGCGGAGATCGCGAGAGAGAGAGAGAGAGAGAGGGAGAGATTTTTCCATACCGCTCTGTCCTGGGCAACTTGCTCAATATCTTCAATGGGATTGAGTCCAATATTTCTCACCTCTCTCAGAAAAGTTCGTTTCAGGGTTTCCCTAGGGCATCCTCGCCTTCTTGAACCCTTTGCCTCAAACTTCAATGCTTCTAATACATGACGACTATCACAATATGAGCAGATTAGAACAAGCTGTCACTCTGCGCATCAGAACTGGACAAAATAGACTCCTCAGCCCCCATTTATACAAAATTAAAGATTGGTAATTTAATCATGTTTACATGGTGACAGGCATCATAATCTGAAGAACAATGGAGTTAATCCCTTACCTTTAGGACCTTTAGATGGGAGATCACTGTGTGTAAGTGATGGGAGAGCATTGTGTAAAGGTGATGGGAGAGCATTGTGTAAAGGTGATGGGAGAGCATTGTGTAAAAGTGATGGGAGAGCATTGTGTAAAGGTGATGGGAGAGCATTGTGTGTAAGTGATGGGAGAGCATTGTGTAAAGGTGATGGGAGAGCATTGTGTAAAGGTGATGGGAGAGCATTGTGTAAAGGGGATGGGAGAGCATTGTGTAAAGGTGATGGGAGAGCATTGTGTAAAGGTGATGGGAGAGCATTGTGTAAAGGTGATGTGAGAGCATTGTGTATAAGTGATGGGAGAGCATTGTGTATAAGTGATGGGAGAACATTGTGTAAAGGTGATGGGAGAACATTGTGTAAAGGTGATGGGAGAACATTGTGTAAAGGTGATGGGAGAACATTGTGTAAAGGTGATGGGAGAACATTGTGTAAAGGTGATGGAAAAGTATTATGTATAGGCAATGGGAGAGCACTGTATGTAACTGATGGGAATACATTGTATATAGGCGATAGGAGAGCATTGTATAAGTAATGGGAGAGAATTGTGTATAGGCAATGGGAGATCATTATGTGTAGGTAATGGGAGAGCAGTGACGTTTGTGGCCTAGGGGTTAGTGACTCTGTCTATTAACCCCGACGTTCTGAGTTCGAATCACGCTGTGGACAGTTTGCTTGCAAATTGTTTCCGTTGATTTTAACAAAGGACGATGGCGCCACCCGTTCAGAAAGCAATGGCAAACTACTGAACGTATAAGTGGTGCCTAGAAAATCAACGACTTGTTTACTGTGGTTGATGGCTACGTCCTTTGGGATATGCCACGATTTTCAATGGGAGAGCATTGTGTGTAGGTAATG
The DNA here is from genome assembly GCA_020796225.1 of Arion vulgaris. Lineage (NCBI taxonomy): Eukaryota > Metazoa > Mollusca > Gastropoda > Stylommatophora > Arionidae > Arion > Arion vulgaris. The sequence goes on along the minus strand of CM036758.1, from coordinate 24,080,720 downwards.
ATGCAACCTTGTGTGCATGTAGTGAGCTATGCAACACTGTTATACGTACTCAACACTCACACAGACACACATATATATCCCTATTGTTCCAGCTCGCTCAAACTATAAACACCAGGTTTGCTTCCATTTTGATAATGTCCTAATTTCAATAAATGTGTATGTGACTTTTACTGTGAAGTGTAATCCCTAACTTATGGACAGAAAAAAAAACACTGATGTCCTGAAAGAACTAAATGTTAAAGAGAATTGGCTGATAAACAACATACTATACAGAAAAATTACATACTTTGGTCACATCAAGCGTCACGATGGCCTGGAAAGAACAATACTAGAGGGCAGGGTCCCAGGACGCAGAGGCAGACCAAGAAGAAGATGGCTACAAGATATTAAAGAAACCATGAACATGACCATTGACGAAGTGGGTGAACTGGCAAGAGACAGAGTGAATTTCAGATGTGCTGCAAAGAGAGCAACGTCCTATAAAGGATACGCACCTTGATGATGAATCCCTAACTTTGTACACAAGTATATGGCTCGTTTTTAAAAAATCATCTTTATACTAGAGTTTGTCACTTTATTTCTACTATATAACTTTGATGATTGATAGTGCCATCGTCATTGCACTTTGGTGACTAACCATGTGTGCTCTGATCTCTTTCTTACACAGGAAGATATCAGCTGCAGTGCACGAATTCAGTAGCACCGGCGAGGGTCCCCGATGTAATTTTGAAAATGGTGCGGATATTTTTGTAGGAATTTTATTTTTTAAATCTTTTCTAATGAATTTTGCCGGAGCAGTATCTTTCTCGATTCTGAACTGCCAAGAGTTCTTTTACGTGCTCAACTTGGACACGGTACCTACGTTTTGTCGTCCTTCTCCGATAGGACTAGGAACTCGATCTCACCTACACTGAGATCAGGGATCTCTAGAAAAAAATCCAGATGTCTCCGCGAGGGAGCTAACCTGGTATCTTTGGCACGAGACACGAGCACCTAACCTCTCCGCCACAGAGACCCCACTATATAACTTTGTACACAAGTTTGTGACTCCATTTATAAGCCCTAAGTGTGTACACAAGTTTGTGACTCCATTTATAAACCCTAAGTGTGTACACAAGTTTGTGACTCCATTTATAAGCCCTAAGTGTGTACACAAGTTTGTGACTCCATTTATAAGCCCTAAGTGTGTACACAAGTTTGTGACTCCATTTATAAGCCCTAAGTGTGTACACAAGTTTGTGACTCCATTTATAAGCCCTAAGTGTGTACACAAGTTTGTGACTCCATTTATAAGCCCTAAGTGTGTACACAAGTTTGTGACTCCATTTATAAACCCTAAGTGTGTACACAAGTTTGTGACTCCATTTATAAGCCCTAAGTGTGTACATAATTTTGTGACTCCATTTATAAGCCCTAAGTGTGTATACAGGTTGGTGACTCCATTTATAAGCCCTAAGTGTGTATACAAGTTTGTGACTCCATTTATAAGCCCTAAGGTTGTGTACAAGTTTGTGACTCCATTTATAAACCCTAAGTGTGTACACAAGTTTGTGACTCCATTTATAAGCCTTAAGTGTGTACACAAGTTTATGATTCCATTTATAAGCCCTAAGTGTGTACATAAGTTTGTGACTTCATTTATGATGATCGTCCATCACGGTTGATGATGACCACACAAATTTTCATCCAAGGGAATGTAGTTGTGCTATGTTTGTATGTGTGTGCGTAGATGACTAGAGAGCCCGATACGGGCTTGAAATGTTCTTGTACAGTGTGGGCAAGGTATACTTGCACTTGTGGGAAGTTTTACTGCCTTTCTGTTTTGACGTTTTTGTTCCATCCGTGCGGTTCTACCTGCCTCGCAGGCCGAGGAACTGTGTTGAAGAAGTGTGAGCCTGCACAAGTTTGTAACTCCATTTATAGACTCTAACTGTATTCACATGGAGACGATATTTATCTAGATTTTAGCTGAAGACACTTACGTACAACAACATAGAAACATATACAACATGGGACCACTTACATACAACAACATAGAAACACACATACAACATGGAAGCACTTATATACAACAACTTAGAGACAAAGCAAAGTATTAGAAAACAACTGCTATGCACTTCTTTATTACAAGATATAAATTCATATTTTTAATACAAGACTTAACTTAATCATATTAGCTATTCATCAAGAGACAGACATTAACTTGTCATAGGAACTTGTCGAAATAAATGATATAGACTTGTCTAGAGAAATTGCTTAGAGGATTACTTGTTTAGTCACTGAAATTGGCTTGGTTAGAGAACGTGCTTAGAGAGACTTACATTTCTAGGCAGAATTGTGACACCCGGTAAAATAGAGGGGAGACGAGACAGAGGAAGACAGAAAGAAAATTTTGTGGATAGCCTGACTTCATGACATGTAAGAACGTCAACATCTGAGATGATAGTAAATATCAGGGACAGAGATTGGTAGAGATCCATGATCGTCTACGTTAGCTGGCATGGCACTTGATGATGACTTGTCAAACCATTAAACGTTAATATAAAAAAAAGTTGGTCTAAAGATGGGCATTAACTTGTCTATAAGTAAAAATAACAATCATCAAGTGAAACCAGGAAGAACTTACACAGAAATAAACTAGAAAACAAGTCACATAACGCTTGCAATCAGCAATACGGTGTTTTCTGACAAATATCAGTTCTTGGAGGTACCAATTACTTGTTTGCTACCAAATGCTGGTATAAAAATAATATTTGACAATGCTGGTCATTAAAATTTGAACATAATGCTGTGTTTGTTTGTCAACAGTAATTGACATCTGTCAAAACGTTACAGATGTGACAGTTTTCATAAAGTTTTGATGTTGCTATGCTGCAGTAATGTTGTTAGAAGGTAGGTTTTGATGTTGCTATGCTGCAGTAATGTTGTTAGAAGGTAAGTTTTGATGTTGCTATTGTATAGTCATGTTGTAAGATGGTAAGCCTTAGTGTTGCTATGCGGCAGTAATGCTGTCAGGTGGTAAGCTATGATGTTGCTATGCTGAATTAATGCTGTTAGGTGGCAAAAATGTGATGTTGCTATGCTGCAGTATTGTTGTCAGGTGGCAAGATTTGATGTTGTTTTGCTGCAGTATTGTTGTCAGGTAGCAACTTTTGATGTTGCTATGCTGAAATAATGTTATCAGATGGTAAATTGTAACGTTGCTATGCTGCAATAGTGTTTTAACAGGTGGTAAAGTTGGTTATCCTATAGTGCAGTGATTTTATTGTACATTCTGTACAGGCAGACTTAAGCTTCCTCCTCTCCCTCCTCTTCCTCAAACTCTCCTTCCTCTTCAGCTGTGGCATCCTGGTACTGTTGGTACTCGGATACAAGGTCATTCATGTTTGACTCAGCTTCTGTGAACTCCATTTCATCCATACCTCCCTGTGTACCAATGAAGGAAAGCCTTGCGACGGAACATAGCTGTGAATTGCTCAGACACTCTCTTGAAGAGTTCCTGAATAGCGGTACTGTTACCAATGAATGTTGCACTCATCTGGTGAAGAAATGATCAATATGAGAATTGTTAAACAAACGTTAAGACACATAAAAGACATATTTGAGTAAATTAATAGTAGTTTTCTTGAGTAATGACTAACTATAATATTAACATATGCCAGCTAGAGTTGGACAATGACTAAAGATATAGAAAGCAAGTTGAATGCATTTGAAAATAGGTGTCTGCAAAAAACATAAAATGGAATGAATTCAGGAGAACTAATGAAATCAGAGAAATGTCTGGTCAAGCGCTAGTAACAATTGTTACAAGAAGGTGAAGATGGAGATTTGTTGGACACACCTTGAGAAAAAAATGATCACAGAATATCAAAGCAGGCATTGAAGTGGGTTGCAAGGGGTTCAAGAAAGAGATAACGACCTATGGAGACCCTGAAACGAACTTTGCTGAGAGAGGCAAGAAATATCGGTCTCAGTTCCATGGATGAAATTGAGCGAGTTGCCCAAGATAGAGCGGTACGGAGAAATTACTTCCAAGCTGTATGTAATGTTAAACGGTACGGATGAATATATATATATTGGTGAATATGATGTCACGCCCGTATTTTTCTTTGATTCTTAGGGCACACGATGAGGGATGTGATGAAGATCACATCAGCCGTCTTTCCTTCATAGTGTTTCTCTGATTGTAGCCGGGTGGACTTGAGAACCCCTAGGGTCGGAACGCAAGCTAGGATATCGTAAACATGATACTAACATTGAGAGTGTTGCCGGGGACCGCAAGGGGAGCAAAGAATAGTAACCTTGCGACCTACAAGGCATGTCGTAAGAGGCGACCGATGTAGGGGCCTAGGGAAGCTACCCTAGTAAATAAAAATCGTTGCAGAAATAGGATGTGCATAACTTGTAGGTATATAACTGGCACAATGTACAATCGTTCTTAGGCTCAGATCACATCAAAACCACAAAGAGTGGTTTAACAAGTGGTCGATATGGAGCATACGAAGAAGAAGTTTAACCTTAAGAACATAAACTAAGATATCACAAACATAAACTAAGATATCACAAACATAAACTAAGATATCACAAACATAAACTAAGATATCACAAACATGATACCAACCTTGAGACCACGAGGTGGAATATCACAAACATAAACTAAGATATCACAAACATGATACCAACCTTGAGACCACGAGGTGGAATATTGCAAACATAAACTAAGATATCACAAACATGATACCAACCTTGAGACCACGAGGTGGAATATCGCAAACATAAACTAAGATATCACAAACATGATACCAACCTTGAGACCACGAGGTGGAATATCACAAACAGCAGTCTTAACATTGTTTGGAATCCACTCCACAAAGTAAGATGAGTTCTTATTCTGAACGTTCAACATTTGTTCATCCACCTCCTTCATTGACATACGACCACGGAACACAGCAGCCACAGTGAGGTAACGCCCATGACGGGGATCACATGCAGCCATCATGTTCTTGGCGTCAAACATCTGCTGTGTCAGTTCTGGTACTGTTAGTGCTCTGTTTTATACAACAACAAAAATGTTATACATGTAAACACTAATCAAAGTAGTAGATTAAAGACAGCACTTCAAGACACCATGTTTGTAATCGTTGATAGCGTCACACTGACATCTTTTCTTTCTTTCTTTTCTCAAATCCGGTTTTGCCTCACAGCGTCAGGATAAGAAGAGATTTCTTGAACGAGGACTTTGTGTGCGCTTCATAAACGGTGTCTTTCGTCGTTTCTTTATCTCTGAGGTCCACCTTTTGCGTGGCCGGCCTTTCGCTTTGTATCTATTGTATCGAAGGAACATTGCTCTTTGAGGTGCACTGTCTGTTGGTAATCTACTTTTGCTTTGTATCCATTGTATCGAAGGAACATTGCTCTTTGAGGTGCACTGTCTGTTGGTAATCAGTTTATGTGGCCGAACCATTTACATTATTGTTTCTTGATGAAGTCAAACTGACAACTGCTATCTTTAAACACATTTAACACATTATCTACCATATGCCGCAGTCTACACCCGTTTTGAAACAAAAATTAATTCAGCAACATTATACATTTTTGTCAATTCGGACATGGGCGTCCATACATTAAGACAAGAGGGGGGCAAATGTCCCATCCCCCTGGATAATAGTGTGGGTTTATTTTGTCTTTTGGAAAATTGTTAATTATTTTTCTCACTATTATCACCTGCATTTCATATGACAGTTGACAATATGTGATTGACAGTTGATAACTAGGTATGGTTTAAACATTTATAAGAAATTGATATTTATATCAATTGAGCTCCTAATCGAAATCTGTTTGGAATCTGATCTTCATTTCCGCTCAGCAAACTACCAACTAAAATGTTTGTTATTTATTTTGTGCCCTCCTCTTTCCCCCCTCTGAAAAACGTATGTGGACGCCCAAGAATGTGGGTATCGATGTGTTAGCCCTGTCACATAAAAGTGTAGGCAGGGGGGGCTCTCTGTGACTAAGTGGTTAAGCTCTTTGCCTTGCGAGCCGTGGGTCGTGGGTTCGAATCCGGACCGCGTCGTTCTGTTCACGAGTGCAGTTTTTTCCAGAGACCCTCGGATTGTTGCTGGAGCTACGGAGTTCGTACTGTGTGCAGTACTCTCGGGAGGTGGCGTGCCATTTATGCGGAGAGGTACCGAGCCATCTGGGTAAAACTCGTTGCAATGAAGTCAATCCTTCGGCTTAAAAACACCTTTAGTGTAGTAAAAACATTTTTTAAGAAACATTGAGACCTACCGATATTGCTGGCTACCTCTGGATGTTAAAGGAGCAAAGCCAGGCATGAAGAAATGTAGACGTGGGAAGGGCACCATGTTGACTGCCAGTTTTCTTAAATCAGCATTTAACTGACCTGGGAATCTGAGACATGTAGTGACACCAGACATTGTGGCACTGACCAAGTGGTTGAGGTCACCGTATGTAGGGGTTGTCAGTTTAAGGGTTCTGAAGCAGATATCATAGAGAGCTTCGTTGTCAATGCAATATGTTTCATCTGTATTCTCTACCAGTTGGTGTACAGACAGTGTTGCGTTGTATGGTTCGACAACTGTGTCAGAAACCTGCAGATACAAAAATTAAAAGTCATAAAAGGAAATGGCTTTGCAGTATACACAGACAATGTTGTGTTGTATGGTTCAACAAATGTGTCAGAAACCTGCAAATGCTAGAATTCGTAGTTGCAAAAGGTGCACTATATTTCGCTTGTGGCCTCTATCAGCTGATTCATTCTTTGTCGATTTTATCAGTTGGGCCAAATAGCAGCTATCTAGAGTTGCAGAAACAGTGTTAGAAACAGTGTCAGAAACAGTGTCAGAAAAAGTGTCAGTAACGATGTGGAAATTAGTCAGACATACTTTAGAGGAAGGCACAACTATACGAACAACCAACAACAAAGAAATTAGACAGACATATTTTAGTGTTGGCACAACTACATGAACAACCAACAACAAAGAAATTAGACATACATACTTTAGGGGAAGGCACAACTGAGAATGTCAACATCATCCGGTCTGGGTACTCCTCACGAATCTTGCTGATCATAAGACAACCCATTCCTGAACCAGTTCCTCCACCCAAAGAGTGTGTCATCTGGAATCCTGAAACAAGAGAGACAATTATTGTTCCCATCATGAAAAATATACCAACTGTGACATACCAGTGACATACCAACTGTGACATACCAGTGACATACCAACTGTGATATACCAGTGACATAGTTCATAGTTCATAAGTACGGTTCCAACTTCGCTGCAACGGGTCACCCCATAATCGCTCCGCTCCTGTGCCAATGAATATCACACGAAATGCTAACACCTGTGAAAGTTTCCTGTGTGAACTAATTCCAGAATGAAACAGCCGCGTACCGCCACAAAAATCAACCTGCACCGCATAATATGCATATGGCCGTCGCGAATGTAGCAACACAAAACTGTTCATCACTTGAATAGCAATTCTTGTCGAAGGGGACATCAATCACGGCAAAATCCAGCTTTCTGCACTCGCAATATAACTGCATACGGCAGATTCAGCTTGTTCGTCATAACCGCTGTCCGCCATTTTCTGAATACACACAACAAACGCACGGTTGACACAGCAAAAGCATTCCATGTAACAGTCACAGCTCACAGCGTTGCTCAAGCACTAACTCAGTAGCTCGGCAAACGAAACCGGAAAATACCCGACCAAACATGGCGGGAATGCGCTAGCAAAGTCGTGTTCAGAATCAAACCGTTCTGACTCTGAATGGCCCTCCCGCATTCCGCCATTGTTGGCCAGATTTTCCACCACCAGATTTTCCACCAGTGACATACCAACTGTGACATACCAGTGACATACCAACTGTCCGTACTGCTCAAACACTTCTATCATTCATGAGATACCGACCAAGAGACAAGCAGGTTTATATGTAAGTATCTTTTGCTTTACATCATTAGTTAGTATTATGTTTAAGTTAATTAAGTGTTGTGTACATATTTGTTCTTGATAAAGGTCTAGCACCGAAACGTTGAGTGTTGTTTATTTTCATATTTTATAATTAATTTTTCACTACTTATGTTCGCCCAAGTGGTTACCGGGGCCCAAATTTGGGGGTAAAGAATAGAACCACTGTTACCTGCCATGCATGTCGTAAGAGGCGTCTAAGGAGGTTTGGCTGAAATCGGATGCATGTGTCCTAAACGTGTAGAAGTCTATGCGTTTAGGGGCCTACCAAACCAATGTGCAACGTATACACGTTCTTGACAAAGATCAAATATATCACAAAGAGTGATTAAAATTGGTCGTCAAGAACGAACGCAAAGCAGAAGACTACTTATGTAATACTGCCTATACGTGTCTTTGTTTAATCGCCTATTTGCTCAGTATTACCGCAGCCACCCAAATGATTTTCTCCAGATCTGATTTGATCCGGTCTGACCACTTCAGATTTGTTGATTTTCGTACATCGCATGCTCAAACACCCAAACATAGACATGGCAGTCAAGTGACAACTGGTAAGTTGCATATTTATAACAACTCTCTTTTTTCAATGTCAAACATGATCCCTAACTAAATCACAAGAAAGAAAGAACACAACATGTGCAATGAGCTGTTTAAGAAAAGCTGTCAATGTTACAAGACAGGCTAGATTGAGAAATGAGAACATTAGAAAGGTCGTTGAAATTACAATATGCATCCAACATATTAGAAGATAACAAATGAAATGGTTCGGTCACCTAATAAGAATGAAACCAGAACTATGCTCTAAACGAGAAGCTGTGCGGAGGGACGGAGTCCCTAGAAACAACAGCAGAATTTATGTGGAAATCTGGTACGTCAGTCTAAGTAGTGATCGCGAGAGAGGGAGAGAAATCAGATCTATTACCATCTCGCGCCTATAGCAACCGGCAACCCGGACGCAGAACCTGAGGAAGACCAAGAACCCGATGGATAGATAATATCACAGATATCCTGAGACACCAAAGACTAACAACTACAGATGCAACAAGCCTGGCACAGGATAGAGAACTGAAACTCCCCACGCAGCTTTACATCACATATGGGTAAGATAAAACAAGACATAAAAAAAATCAAGAAAATGAGTTATATAAGATGGAAGAAAAATTACATCACAAAGATAAGACTATGTTTCAACAAAGTTTACAACGTGCATCATCCTGTGCCATGCCGATAAGCGTAGGCTGGAATGGTTTGCAATCTCATACGATCACCCGAGTGCATGATTAGGTCTGTGTTCTTGTCTTTGTCTCGACCATGCAATATGGTCAGACTATTCATGTATTTATCTCTTTAGCTTTCTCTTGTTCTTTTTTCATCAAGTTTTCCAATTGTCACAAAGTTTTCAATATTATTTCCTTCATTACATGCCCAAAAAAATCTTGACTTCCTATATCTGGTTTTTACAGATTAATTTGCGAATTTCATTTTTTTCTTGAAAGACTAATCCATTTTTTTCTGTCTGTTTATGATATACTTAGCATTTCCCGCAGAAACCACAACACCACTGCCATTATATGTTTCTCAGTGTGTCTGCTTATTGTCCATGTTTCACATGCATACAGCTGCATAGGTTTTATATATAATTTCTACACTCTCTTTCTCATTGCAATTTGCAGTTTTTTTATAATATCTTAATATTTTTTATTGAAACATTGCAAACAGCTCTTCTGTGTATGTCTGAAACATTCAAAACAGCTTACATATGTAGGTCTAAAACATTGCAAACAGCTTTCACATATCTGCTTAAAACATTGTAAACAGCTCCCATATGTATGTCTAAAGCATTGCAAACAGCTTACATATGTCTGCTTAAAACATTAGAAACAGCTTATATATGTATGTCTGAAATATTCCAAACAACTTACATAGGTATGTCTGAAACTAACTTTCCAAACAGCTTACATATGTATGTCTAAAACATTGCACACAGCTTACATATATATGTCTGAAACATTGCAAACAGCTTATACGTGTCTGTCTGAAACATTGCAAACAGTTTACATATGTATATCTGAAACATTGCAAACAGCTTACATTTGTATGTCTGAAACATTGCAAACAGCTTATATGTGTCTGTCTGAAACATTGCAAACAGCTTACATATGTATGTATGAAACATTGCAAACAGCTTATACGTGTATGTCTGAAACATTGCAAACAGCTTATATGTGTATGTCTGAAACATTGCAAACAGCTTATACGTGTATGTCTGAAACATTGCAAACAGCTTATATGTGTCTGTCTGAAACATTGCAAACAGCTTACATATGTATGTCTGAAACATTGCAAACAGCTTATACGTGTATGTCTGAAACATTGCAAACAGCTTATATGTGTCTGTCTGAAACATTGCAAACAGCTTACATATGTATGTCTGAAACATTGCAAACAGCTTATATGTGTCTGTCTGAAACATTGCAAACAGCTTACATATGTATGTCTGAAACATTGCAAACCGCTTACATATGTATATCTGAAACATTGCAAACAGCTTATACGTGTTTGTCTGAAACATTGCAAACAGCTTACCCTGAAGACAATCACAACCCTCTGCTTCCTTTCTGACAACATCAAGAACGGAATCAACCAACTCAGCTCCTTCTGTGTAGTGACCCTTTGCCCAGTTGTTTCCAGCGCCTGACTGTCCAAACACAAAGTTATCTGGGCGGAAGATCTGCCCAAAGGGGCCTGAACGCACACTGTCCATTGTGCCAGGCTCAAGATCAACGAGCACTGCGCGAGGCACATACTTTCCTCCTGTAGCCTCATTGTAGTAAACGTTGATCCTCTCTAACTGGAGATCACTGTCGCCGTGGTAGGTGCCGGTTGGGTCTATACCATGCTCGTCAGAGATCACTTCCCAGAACTGTGGAAGTACAAGTTTACTATAAGCTTGACAAAATAGATCACAGTATCAAAATACCTAAGATCAGTGGCGGCTCGTGATAATTTTTGTTGGTAGGGTCGGATAAATGTTTTCGGAAAAATCATGGTTTGGGGTTAGGTTATATATGACTTTAGGTGGGGCTCGGCCCCCCTGGCCCTTAATGACGAGCCGTCACTGACTAAGATTCGTAAATGCCACGTCAATTTTTTCGTCTGTAAACATCAAACATTATCTCATACACATGACATAAACATGCACTAACATCTATCAACGTGACACCAAGCACCACATAACATAAATCAACGTGACGTCAAGCATTCCCAAGCATCTATCAACGTGACACCAATCATCCACTATCATCTATCAAAGTGACGCCGAGCATCCACTAGCATCTATGAACTTGACACCAAGCAAACAATAACGTCTATAAACGTGGTACATAACATCAACTAACATCTATCTACGTGACACTGAACATCCAATAACATCTTAAAAATGCGACACCAAATATCATCAAACATCTATCAACGTGACATCAAACATCCCGAAACATATATCCATGTGACATCAAACATGACCTTTTCCCTTTAATCTAAATGAGACCAAGAGGACCTTGACATTGAATGATGACAATGATAATGATGTACGTCTCATGTTTTCATACTATCGATACCACTACTAGCTATAGAATTCTCTTTGCGTTATCATTTCCGTTCCCAACGGAGCATGGAACAACAACTTATCATTAACATTTATATTAGTTTTAACAACATGCTAAAGTTGCTCCCAACAACTAACTTATTGAAACTTATACAACTTTATTGATACTTATACAACTTTATGATATTTATACAACTTGATTTATATTTATACAACTTGATTGATATTTATACAACTTGATTCAAACTTATTCAACTTGATTCAAACTTATATAACTTGATACTTATACAAATTTATTGATACATGTACAACTTGTTACTTATACAACTTGCAGAGCAAAGTGGGGCATACAGGACAACTACTTCTAGTATGAGGATGGAGGTTGAGGTCGTTACTGCTGCCCTCCATTGGATTTCTGGGACTTCATTTACTGGGGCAGTTGTTGTATCTGACTCTCAGTCGATGCTTCACAAGATCCAGAAGGGCAGGTTTCGGTATGAGTGGATGTCGTCTATAGAAGTTTCTAACCTCCAGCGGCTTACGTGGATATACTGTCCTGGGCATGCGGGTGTTTACGGTAATGAGAGAGCGGACAGGCTTGCATCAACAGCATCGATTGTTGGGGAGTTGAAGATGGATAAGGGGATATTCTTCGGTCTCTTCGCGACTGTCTGTTGGATGAGGACACTAAAATCGATGTTGAATCGATCAACCGATTTAGGCAGTTTGGAGTTACCCGTTGTTCAAGTCGAACTGGATGCCTGAGAGGCAGAGTGAGAGGTGTGTTTAATCAGCGAGCCACAGGAACCATCAGTATGCATACTCTTCGATATCTGTTGGGGAGACTGAGCACCTATGGGTCTGCCCAGAGTGCAATGACGTCAGTTTAGTAACCAATAACAACTTGATTCTTATACACTATTATTGACACATGTACAACTTCATACTTATACAACTTGATACTTGTACAACTTGATTGATAATTATACAACTTTATTGAAACTTATACAACTTTATTGAAACTTATACAACTTTATTGAAACTTATACAACTTTATTGAAACTTATACAACTTAACTTGATTGATACTTATACAACTTGATTGATACTTATACAACTTGATTGAAACTTATACAACTTGATTGAAACTTATACAACTTTATTGAAACTTATACAACTTTATTGAAACTTATACAACTTTATTGAAACTTATACAACTTTATTGAAACTTATACAACTTAACTTGATTGATACTTATACAACTTGATTGAAACTTATACAACTTGATTGCTACTTATACAACTTGATACTTATACAACTTGATACTTATACAACTTGATACTTATACAACTTGATACTTATACAACTTGATACTTATACAACTTGATACTTATACAACTTGATACTTATACAACTTGATACTTATACAACTTTACTGAAACTTATACAACTTGATTGAAACTTATACAACTTTATTTTTCTATATAAAACTTGATTGCTACTTATACAACTTGAAACTTATACAACTTGATACATACAACTTGAAACTTATACAACTTGATACATACAACTTGAAACTTATACAACTTGATACATACAACTTGAAACTTATACAACTTGAAACTTATACAACTTGAAACTTATACAACTTAAAACTTATACAACTTGAAACTTATACAATTTTATTATTCTATATACAACTTGATTAAAAGCTTATGTTTTCATTGTTCTTTAGCCAACCATAACTTGTGAATGTAAGGTTATGGCAGCAACAACACTATCATGTGCCATATTTTACTATTTCCTAAATTAATAATTAAGACATATATAACTAACGGAGAGAAAGTGTAAAAGACAGAATTTCATCAGAAGAGACAGAAAGAGAGATAGATGGACAGTATAAATGCAGATGTACCTTAGCTCCGATCTGGTTCCCGCATTGACCAGCTTGAAGATGAACGATCTCTCTCATGTTGTAGTGTCTAGTGTGTTAGTTCAGCTTCTCCTTAGACTGGATTTCACTGTGTACAACTGTCGCTAAAGGTGACACCCGCTTAAATATGCCGGCCCAGAATGCCTTACGGTGTTGTGTTCAGCGATATGGTTGCTACTAGCAACCTGTCAACAGAGATCCGAGTCAGCGCGCTGGCATTACAGGTCGTAACGGGTCTACACTTAAGTAAAGGGTTTGTTTACTGGTTGTCACGTCCTTTGTGTTTGGTACTGGGTTGTCAACTCCCGCCAACTAATAACACAAATCTGAACACGCTGATTAGTTCACGTCGGCATAAGGGACATTATCCCGCGGTAACTAAGTCACCTGGTGTTATTTATAGAACGTAAAATTTGTTAGCTTCTGTTGTTAACAAAAAGCAAGACGGGTACCGGGTACACAAAGTTGCCAGTGAAGGCATTCTATGTTGTATGTGGAAATATGTGATTGTATAGCAACTATAGTTCGTTCCAAAATTCGTGATCATCTTTACCGACCGATATAAAATCATCCACTTGACATAAATTCTTGATTTTTACATTTTATATAGGTAACAGTGACGACGTTCCAAAAGTATTTTTGCCCACCCAAAACTTTAGTTATGTAAGATTTGAATTATATGTTATTACTAAGTTAACAGCGATGTTGATTTGGTATGATTTTAGAATGTTAACGGTACGAAAGTGAAGTATTGACGTCAAGATGCCAATGTGCGCTCAACGTGCAATTCAGCAGTAGTTAAAATCGAGAATCCCGTGAAATTAATCATTTCACACTGTATGTGAAAGATTGTCATTGGCGTGTTACAAACCATTTATTTGCATTACTTAAAGCGGAAGGTACTATTTTATTATCAGTATTAGAAATGAGTGAGATAAAAACGCTGTAGCGTAGTTGTTAGTGAACTCGCTTCGCAAGGCTGGTGGTCTGGGTTCAGCTCCCGCAATGTGCGTGGAATTTTCCCGACCGCGACGGCTCTCAGGTCGACCCAGCCTCAACTGGGTACCAGACATGCTCTGGGAAAGTAAAGGCGGCCGGCGTGATGCTAACCACATCACCCATCGTGTGCCGACGGTCAATGAAAAATACAGGCCTAACACTGTATTGACCCATATACCACGAGGTATGAAAGGGTTCCTTTACTTACTTACTTATTAGAAATGAGTTGGAAGTGTAAATTCACTACCATGCAGAAGGTGACTTCACAACTGTATAGCTACTTCTGCAGAGAAGCCAGACGTGGTGGTTTATATCACAACTTACAAGACCCGAAGAGGAGAACACAACATGCTCTTGGTATAAGTAGAATGTCATTTTGCCGTTGGATAGAACAGGACTGTAGTGATGAACGTAAGGAACACAGAAAAGGCCGAAAACGGAAAACTGACGATTTCGATAAAGATGTTATTGTGAGATTCATACAATGTTTAAGGCCAATGATGTGGTTACACTACGTAAATTGAAATCACGTCTGCGAATTCAATGTGATATTGATATATCTAAAACCGCCTTATGGAGAGTTGTTAGGTGCAGCGGTTTCACTTTTCGGAAATCTAGTACAGGTCGGAATATAGTTTGTGATTAACGCATCTGATAGCTGCACGATGCAAATATCTGCGGAGAATACGGAAGCTTAGGACGGAAGGTTACGATATTGTATATCTGGACGAATCGTGGGTAAATGCTCACCATACGTTTGATAAAGAATGGCAATCACTAGACAGAACTAAGAAAAGGAAATTCCAAGCAACAAGGGGCAACGCATTGTGATAGGTCATGCAGGCAGCAAAGCAAATGGTCTTGTCAGTGGTGCAGAACTTCTTTTCCAAGCACTGTCTACAGATGGTAGGGACTACCACACCGAAATGAACGGATTTATTTTCAGGGATTGGTTAGCGAACACACTTCTGCCTGCTCTGGATAGGCCGTCGTGTATTGTAATGGACAATGTCTCCTATCATAATGTAGTGAGTGGCGCATGCAGACAAAATTCCCACCTCATCAAGCACAAAACAAGACATCCTGGCGTGGCTTGCAAAAGAAAATATATCGTTTTGTTGCAACAATTTCAAAACTGAGTTGTTGCAACTGGTGAGACAGACTAAGAAGTCACAGATTTTTATAACCGATAAAGTCATTGCTGAGCACGGCCACACTTCTCTTCGATTACCACCTTACCATTCACATCTCAATCCCATTGAACTTGGGCTGCAGTCAAAGGTCAAGTTGCAGCAGTAAACAAGATTTTCAAACTTCGTGATGTAAAAGTTCTAATACGTGATGCTCTCGCAAAAATAGATATAGAATACTGGAACAAATATGAAGAACATGTTTTCCGAGAAGAAGAGGCGTATTGGCAACGAGATGGTTTGCATTTTCCCAGCCCGCAGCAGTAGTCAATCTCTTCGACTCTTCAGACTCCGAATCTAATAGCTAACATCCCATTTGCTTTCACCTTCACCAATTGCCTCACAATACCAGGGACTGGCAACAACTACCAAAGGTACGTCAATTTGATCGCTAAAGATAATATCAACATAAAAAACACCCATGAAGAAAAAACTAACCATGTCACATTGCTTTTTATAATATGTAATAGGGTTACGCCTTTGCAAACATTCGCCACCATTTTGTGTATTACTGTAAATTCTAAACTTTGATTATCATTTTGTTGTGCTTATGCAAAATTATATTACAAAAAACGTTTTTTGCATCAACTAAGCTACCTACCAATTAGTTAAACATGGATTCGTAACATCGTGAGGTATATAAGACTACATGCAAAAAATTACTTGTATCCATCAGATAGATTTCGTACAAATTAAACCTTAATCTGATCACGAAGTTTGTATGGAACGAACTATACTATGTTGGGGCGTAGTTCTATGTTGTATATGATATATATATGATTGTATGGCAACTAGTATGTTGGGGTGTTGTTCTATGTTGTATGTGGAAATATGTGATTGTATGGCAACTATTATGTTGGAGGGGGCATATTTGTATGTGGAAATATGTGATTGTATGGCAACTAGTATGTTGGGGCGTAGTTCTATGTTGTATGTGGAAATATGTGATTGTATGGCAACTAGTATGTTTGGGAGTAGTTTTATGTTATATGTGGAAATATGTGATTGTATATGGCAACTCTGCCAATGTCGGTTCCAAGCCCGGATGAAAAAGGAGGAGGACTTGTGCGTGAGGCCAACTACCTCATCATAAGAAATTTAAAGAGTTACAGAAACTTGCAAGAAAGGACGCCATACCGGTAAACCGACCAGCCAGGTGGTGTACGCTGCACCTAGTGCATTAAAGACGGTTGCTGATGAAAGCCGCTTTGCGGAAGTCAGTAACCCGACTCGTACATTACTTGGCTAAAAAAAACACACTAAAATTGAATTTTGGAATGTGAGAACGATGACCATGGCTACAATATCAGCCAAATTGCAGAAGAAATGAAGAGATACGAGCTGGACATATTGTGGTTAAGTGAGGAGAGATGTCTTGGACCAGATAGAAGAGTAGTGATGATAGTTAAATCAGTAAAATAAGAAGTCAGCAATGGAAAGATTGACAAGAATCATACAGTTTTTATGAGTAAATTTCTTCTCCTTCTTTCTTCTTCAAACGCTCCATATCGATTACGTGTTAACCACTCTTTGTAATTTGTATGTGATCTGAGCCTACGGGCGATTGTTCGCTATGCCAGTTATGCGCCTACAAGTAGGCCAGCATATCCGATTTCTGCGACGCTTTTATTTACCAGGGTAGCTTTCCTAAGCCACCACCTCAGTCGCCTCTTACGATATGCCTCGTAGGTCGCAGTGTTAATATTCTTTGCTCCCCTTGAGAGTCCCGGCAACACACAGGCAGACACAATCATCGATTTATATCGAAATAATTGCCGAAACAGTTATCGATAAAAGAAAGCAAAGCAGATCGATACAATAATTGATAAATTTATTGGTGCAAAAATCAATACATAGAGCGATACTGAGATCGATACAAAGATCAATAACTGTTTTTTTTATTGTTGACTTTGACCCGCGATTTGGCCGCCTTGGAGATCCTCATTCCGTTCTTAGTTCAAACCACGCCTTTTTTTATTTGTCTAAAGGTGACTATGGCAGGGGCGTATTCTCAATGCGTCAGTTCATGACTTACTGCAGATTTTAGTTGAAAATGATCTCAGTTTAGGTTTGAAAGAAGTGTTCAAACTGGTAGAATTTACCATGACTATTCCAGCAACCACTGTGTCTGTTGAAAGGTTGTTTTCAGCATTAACCCTTTCGCTGCTACATACTTTCCGAAGACTGAGCTAAAAATATATACTCTTTGTTTCTAGGTCACAAACGTGAATGTACGCCTATAGCAGTGACAGTAGCAATGTATAACGTGTTAACACGTCTTTAGCACACAGAGGAGAGATAATAAGAGACGTGTTAATGCGTCTTCAGAAGTGAATGTGAAAAACGTATATATACGTCCTTAGCAGCTAAAGGGTTAGAGCGAATCCACAGTTGCTGCAGATCTACGCAAGGTCCAGATAGACTCTCCAATCTTAACTGTGTGTCGATTGAAAAGGAACTATTAAGCAAGGTTAGAAAGAGGAATACATTTTACGAAGTCGTCACAGAGAAGTTTCTGTAAACTGAAAGAAAGATAGATTTGATCTTCAAGTGAAACATATAAGTGGAAATATGCACTATTTAAACATATATATTTCCCAAGTTTTTCTTCTTCAAACACTCTATACCGACAACTTGTTAACCAATCTTTGTGATTTGTATATGATCCGAGCCTAAGAGCGATTGTACTTTTGCCAGTTATGCACCTATAATTAGGCCAGCACATTCGATTTCTGCGACGTTTTTTATTTACCAGGGTAGCTTCCCTAGGCTCCTACCTCAGTCGACTCTTACGACATGCCTGTAGGTCACAGTATTACTATTATTTTGTTCCCCTTGATAGTTCCAGTAACACACGGGTGTTTCCAAATTCAATAACTATCGTTGCACATAGTTGAATATAGTTAGCTTTTCAAAGAAAAGGGAAATGAGGATATGAGCGGCACATATTCATTGTAAGTAGCAGCACAACTATCTCGCATTATCAGGCTACGCCACTGGACTGTGGTTCCGCCCATGCAGAACCTTGAGTTTGAGAATAAGCCAGATCACCGTTCAACATTTTTCCTGACTGACATGTCACAACCAGTTAAGACTAGTGACACAAATTCTTTTTGATATTCTTTACCTGGTGGTAGAGAGCAGTAGTAGCGTAGTTGTTAGTGAACTCGCCTCTTAGGTTACTGGTTGCGGTTCAATTCAATTAAGGATTTTTAAAGCCGAAAGATTGACTTCATTGCACCGGGTTTTACCCTATACGGCTCGGTCCCTCTCCGCAGAACTGGCACGCCACCTCCCGAGAGTATTGCAGAAAGCACGAACTCCGTAGCTCCAGCAACAATCCTAGGGGTCTCTGGAAAAACTGCACTCGTGAACAGAACGACGCGGTCTGGATTCGAACCCACGACCTTCGACTCACAAGGTAAAGGACTTTACCACTTAGCCACATAGGTTCAATTCCATAGTGGGCGTGTCATTTTTATTCTGCCTGTAACGGCTATCAGATCGACCCAGCCTCAATTGTGTACCATGGAAAGCTCTGGGATGTCTCTTCTTCTTCTTTGCGTTCGCTCTTTACAACCAATTTTAATCACTCTTTGTGATATGTTTGATCTTTGCCAAGAACGTGTATACGTTGCACATTGGTTTGGTAGGCCCCTAGCCGCACAGACTTCTGCATGTCTAGGACACGTGCATCCGATTTCAACCAATCTCTGGGTAGTAAAGGCGGCTGGTGTGACGTTGACAACATCACCTATCGTGTTCCAAAGGTCAACGAAAAAATACGAGTTTCACATCGTATTACCATATATACCTTGTGGTATAACATGGGTTTCATTTACTTCTTTATGACATGACAGGTAAACATTAGGACATATGATAAGAGAATTCAATCAAACGTTTGTCTTCCCCATTTAATTCTAATAATAATTACTGTTCTTGTTGCTCAGCCACATTCTATAATCTATAGTTTAGTCTCTTTGTACCTTCTTTACATGTTATTTATATCTTGATTTACATTATGTTGGTGGCGTCTGTGGCTTATGGGATAGTGGCTCGGTCTATTAACCCCGACGTTCTGAGTTCGAATAACGCTGCGGACAGTCTGGTTGCAAATTGTTTCGCGTGGATTTTTACAAAAGGACACCACCCGTTCAGAAAGCAATGGCAAACTACTGAACGTAATAATGCCTAGAAAAATCACAAACAGCGTTAAAAGCTGGG
This sequence comes from Arion vulgaris, assembly GCA_020796225.1. Classification (NCBI taxonomy): domain Eukaryota; kingdom Metazoa; phylum Mollusca; class Gastropoda; order Stylommatophora; family Arionidae; genus Arion; species Arion vulgaris. The sequence continues at coordinate 24,060,779 of CM036758.1, read as the reverse complement.
GTTCATTCACAAAGTCCTGTAAAGGATATGCAATTAATTTTAGACCTTAGTTTATCAAAACTGATATGACGTGCTTCTCTTTTTTATATATACTCTATTTTCTGTTTATTGAATAGTCACTTTTCCCTGGTCGTTATGGGCATCCATATGTTAACACAGGAGGTCCATCCTCCCCTCAAATATGGTTTTGACAAAGAGTTTTACGCGAAGCTTGTATTTTCAATTTCCAAGTAGTAAACTACTAACAACAATTTACGAAACACGTAAGAACAAAGTAATTTAGTTTTACAAAATACAAAAACATTGACGATATTTTGTATTTTGTAAAACTAAAGTACTCTGTTTTTACGCGTTTCGCTACTTTACTAAGTTTGACTAAGCTCCTCCTTTTTCAACACAAATTTGCTAACTCATTTTGCCACCCCTTTGAAATATTTATGTCAACGCCTATGCTTGTTGTGTTGTTGTATGATGATTGAAAATGAAAATCGTGGCATATCCCAAAGGACGTAGCCATCAACCACAGTAAACAAGTCGTTGATTTTCTAGGCACCACTTATACGTTCAGTAGTTTGCCATTGCTTTCTGAACGGGTGGCGCCATCGTCCTTTGTTAAAATCAACGGAAACAATTTGCAAGCAAACTGTCCGCAGCGTGATTCGAACTCAGAACGTCGGGGTTAATAGACAGAGTCACTAACCCCTAGGCCACAGACGTATGATGATTATCTTTGTTTAATGTAAGTCTTCTAGTAGATTGTGTTCTTTATCATCAGTAATACGGTTTCACCATCATATTTCTGTTGATATTAATCTTTCTCTGTGTGTATGATACATATTATCCTTGTATGTTTAGCATATAGTCATTATTTTTATATGCTTGTTGTATGATAGTTCACTTTGTTCGTATATTCGTTCTGTTTATGTGTTATTCAATCAATTTCCTTGTCATGTGTATATCACTTTTAGGTGTGTAATTTTTAATCCGTTTTCTTTGTGTATTGTTTAATCCGTTTTCTTTGTGTAGTGTTTAATCCGTTTTCTTTGTGTAGTGTTTAATCCGTTTTCTTTGTGTATTGTTTAATCCGTTTTCTTTATGTATTGTTTAATCCGTTTTCTTTGTGTAGTGTTTAATCCGTTTTCTTTGTGTAGTGTTTAATCCGTTTTCTTTGTGTAGTGTTTAATCCGTTTTCTTTGTGTAATGTTTAATCCGTTTTCTTTGTGTAATGTTTAATCCGTTTTCTTTGTGTAATGTTTAATCCGTTTTCTTTGTGTAATGTTTAATCCGTTTTCTTTGTGTATTGTTTAATCCGTTTTCTTTGTGTAATGTTTAATCCGTTTTCTTTGTGTATTGTTTAATCCGTTTTCTTTGTGTATTGTTTAATCCGTTTTCTTTGTGTAATGTTTAATCCGTTTTCTTTGTGTATTGTTTAATCCGTTTTCTTTGTGTAGTGTTTAATCCGTTTTCTTTGTGTAATGTTTAATCCGTTTTCTTTGTGTAGTGTTTAATCCGTTTTCTTTGTGTATTGTTTAATCCGTTTTCTTTGTGTAATGTTTAATCCGTTTTCTTTGTGTGTTGTATAATTCCTGTATTATTGTATTGTAAGATTTCTCTATCTCTGTGTGTGATATGTACATACCGTGTCAGACCGATAAAAACAAATTTTAAAATATTCGATTACAAATGTTGTTCATATATTTCTTGATATTTTCAAGTCACATTTATTTGATACAGACGATACTAAACATGAGGTTAATCTTATAATACATAAATCAATATCTCCTTCAACGAACTATCGTTTCTGCATGTAATACATCTTCTTATCTCCTTACGTGATACAAATAATGTACTCCATTGTCTTTTGTGAGCGTCTGTCTTCTTTCTTTCTGTTGTCTTTCTCTGCTTTTTTGCCGTTAGGCGTAGCAGGTTTAACTGATGATCGGTTTCGAGATAGTGCACACTCGGTCGCTTGATATGGTGTGGTATTGTGGAGTTTTAAGATGTTTGTAACTCCATCAATCCATCTTTTTCTTGGTCTGCCCTGTCCTCTTGATGATTCCATTTTCAGGTTGTACGCTCTTGCAACTGGTGTATTCGGGTTCATTCTGACCAAGTGGCCAAACCATTTGAGTCTCTGTACAATATCTAGAGCAGATTCTTGTGAACAATTAAATCCCCTATCGGTTTGCTGGAGCTGTCGTAGGTTCATCCTTAATGAACACATGAGCGTCTGTGGCTAAGCGATAAGAAGCTCGATCACAATCCAAGAGTATCTGGTTCAAACCCCGCGGTGTGCAGTTTAGAAACAAAGTTGTTCCCGTGGATTTTACTAGAGGTAAAAATAGACCTCAACGCTTAGATAGCGATGTGAAACTACTGAAAGTATAAGTTGTGCCTAGAAAATCGACAACTCGTTTACTATTGTTCATGGCGACGTCCTATAGAGGATATGCCACGAGTTTCATTCATTGTGTTTTACGTTCATATACTTGATCTGGTTAGATGAGTTCATTGTACCTCATCAGTTGTTGATACAGACAGATTATCTGATGAACACATATGTATGTCAGTATGAGTTCAACTGTAAATATGTGTGAACATGCATATGTTAGTTTAAGTACATCTGTAAGTTCGTGAGAGCCCACGTGTATGCCATTGTGAGCATATATATATATATATATAAGTTCCTGTGAGTACTTCTGTGAGTACACCTGGTTATCAGAGTGAGTACACCTGTATGTCAGAGTGAGTACACCTGTATGTCAGAGTGAAATACTATTAAGTCCGTGTGATCGCTCATGCATGTCAGTATGCGGACACCTGTATGTCCGTGTGATCGCTCATGCATGTCAGTATAAGGACACTTGTATGTCCGTGTGAACGCTCATGTATGTCAGTATAAGGACAGCTGTATGTCAGTGTGAGCACACCTGTATGTTCAAATACGTATGAACACATACGTAACTAGGTGTGAGGATACATGTAAGTATATATAAAAACACCTTTTTAAACCTATATGTCCGTGTCAAGACAGCTGTAAGTTTGTGCAGTCACTCCTGTACGTACGTGCTAACACACCATAGTCTTGGAAGTACACACGTAATTCTGTGCGAATACACCTGTAAGCCTGTGTAAGCACACCTGTAGGTGCCTGTGATCACACCTGCATGTTATTATGAGCGCATCTTTAGACGGCAAATACAACAGGTAACTTGAAGTGCAGGTCAGGTTTAGCCATGTGCTGCATCCGTGTGGTGCCGGGTCCCGCAAGAGAAGCAAATAATAGCAACACTGGGACCTACATGGCATGTCGTAAGAGGCGACTGAGGTAGGACCTAGGAAGCCACCTAGTAAATAAAAAGCATAGCAGAAATCGGATGTGCTAGTCTACTTGTAGGCGCATAACTGGCACAACGTAAGTTGCTCTTAGGCTCAGATCACATACAAATCACACAGAGTGGTTAACGAGTGGTTGATATGGAGCGTTTGAAGAAGAAGAAGACATGTCTTGGCTGCTTCACAATTCAACTTTGACCTGATTTGGCGTCAATGATGACATTTCAAATAATATGATGCCATTTGATGTACTATTTGCACATAATATTATACAATTTCATGAACTAATATTTAGACGATACTATGACATTGCCATGTGCTGTGAACAAAAGTGAAATCCTTCACTTCTGTTGTATCCTTTGCTTGATAAAGGCCTTGTGGACGAAACGTTGCTGTGTATTGCCATTGTTTTTGTATTTTGTAAAACTGCATTACTTTGTTTTTATATGTTTCGCCATTGTTACATAGTTTTACTGCAGTCTTTCCATTGTTACATAGTTTTACTGCAGTCTTTCCATTGTTACATAGTTTTACTGCAGTCTTCCCATTGTTACATAGTTTTACTGCAGTCTTCCCATTGTTACATAGTTTTACTGCAGTCTTTCCATTGTTACATAGTTTTACTGCAGTCTTTCCATTGTTACATAGTTTTACTGCAGTCTTCCCATTGTTACATAGTTTTACTGCAGTCTTCCCATTGTTACATAGTTTTACTGCAGTCTTCCCATTGTTACATAGTTTTACTGCAGTCTTTATTTATATCAAAAATGACATTGCCAAACACCATTATGACGTCAGATCCGATTTAAGAACGTCATAAGACAACGAGTGTGTAGAGATGACGTCAAAACTCTGTAGAGGGTTGTGATGGCGCAGATGATCCGACTGAAGCAGTCCGAGCATGTTGGTATGGTCTCGAGACTTGAGCCTAAGTGAGATCAATGCATCGTCAGTCTGGCATTTATCAAAACCTCCTAAAAACAAAAGAAAAAAACGATATTTGAGAAAAAGATAATGACATATAGACATGCAGAAACCTGTCATGATATTTTGTAGAAATAATAACAATATAGATGAGACTGCAGTAAAACTATGTCGAATGGCGAAACACGTAATAACAAAGTACTGTAGTTTTACAGATTACAAAAACAATGACAATATACAGCAACGTTTCGACCAACATGGCCTTTATCAAGCAAACAAACAACAGGAGTGACGAGTTTTTTGTGTTACATTTATTTCGTTATTCGTTTTGTCCCCCATATTTTCATTAGAAACGTTTGAATGTCTCCGTATGTAGTCGTCCATATGTTCGTGTTGCTTTTTTAATTCGTCACTCCTGTTGTATCGTTTGCTTGATAAAGACCTTGTTGGTCGAAACGTTGCTGTATATTGTCATTGTTTTTGTAATTTGTAAAACTACAGTACTTTGTTATTACGTGTTTCGCCGTATTGTTTTGATGTTATGATGTTTTTTTTTCCTTTGTGCGCGTTTTAATTTGGTGTGCATTTACTTTTGGTGTGCATTTATCTGAGCGCATCTTTTCTCTGGACTCACATTTTTACATGGCTGCACATTTGATCTTTGTGTCCACTTGTACTTGGTGTATATTTACTCTTGGTGCATATTTTCTGTGGGTGTACATGTTCTTTTGTGTCTTTTTCATAGCACACATTTTTTTCTTGATGTTCTCTCTCTCTCTCTCTCTCGATCACTGTCCAGATCGATGTACCAGATTTCCCATAAATTATATTCTTGTAGAAATCTGATTCATGCAGCCTTAGCATTGGTGTGTTTTACGTCATATCTTCAGCACCATTTGGAGCCCTGGTGCTTATCCTTCGGCTATGTGTCCGGTTTCAGCCAGCGTTTACTCGGTTCGCTCTCCGTTCTGTAGCCATCTGGTGTTTTTACGGTGTGGGGTAGCTAGCCCCACGACCAACCTCATCAGTCGCCTCTTACGACATGCGTGGAAGGTAACAGTGATAATATTCTTTACACTCCAATTTGGGCCCCGGTAACCACTTGGGTGTCTTGATGTTCTATTTCTCTCGCTTTACCTTTTCTCCTGATGCACATTTTCTGTTGGTCCACATTTTTTCTTAGTTCACTTTTTTTCACATGGCTCACTTGTATATCGTTGTGGGCTTTTTTTTCTTCTCTTTGCACCTTTCTCTTTGTTTACTGTTTCTTTTGTTCCTAGTTTCTCCTGATGCACATTTTCTCTTGGTATACATATTCTTGTGGTTACCCTTTTCTCCAGTTTACCCTTTTCTCCAGTTTACCCTTTTCTCCTGTTTACCCTTTTCTCCTGTTTACCCTTTTCTCCAGTTTACCCTTTTCTCCAGTTTACCCTTTTCTCCTGTTTAACCTTTTCTCCAGTTTACCCTTTTCTCCTGTTTACCCTTTTCTCCAGTTTACCATTTTCTCCTGTTTAACCTTTTCTCCAGTTTACCCTTTTCTCCTGTTTAACCTTTTCTCCTGTTTAACCTTTTCTCCTGTTTACCCTTTTCTCCAGTTTAACCTTTTCTCCAGTTTACCCTTTTCTCATGTTTAACCTTTTCTCCAGTTTACCCTTTTCTCCAGTTTAACCTTTTCTCCAGTTTACCCTTTTCTCCAGTTTACCCTTTTCTCCAGTTTAACCTTTTCTCCAGTTTAACCTTTTCTCCAGTTTACCCTTTTCTCCTGTTTAACCTTTTCTCCAGTTTACCCTTTTCTCCAGTTTAACCTTTTCTCCAGTTTACCCTTTTCTCCAGTTTAACCTTTTCTCCAGTTTAACCTTTTCTCCAGTTTAACCTTTTCTCCAGTTTACCCTTTTCTCCTGTTTAACCTTTTCTCCAGTTTAACCTTTTCTCCAGTTTACCCTTTTCTCCAGTTTACCCTTTTCTCCTGTTTAACCTTTTCTCCTGTTTACCCTTTTCTCCAGTTTAACCTTTTCTCCAGTTTACCCTTTTCTCATGTTTAACCTTTTCTCCAGTTTACCCTTTTCTCCAGTTTAACCTTTTCTCCAGTTTACCCTTTTCTCCAGTTTACCCTTTTCTCCAGTTTAACCTTTTCTCCAGTTTAACCTTTTCTCCAGTTTACCCTTTTCTCCTGTTTAACCTTTTCTCCAGTTTACCCTTTTCTCCTGTTTAACCTTTTCTCCTGTTTACCCTTTTCTCCAGTTTAACCTTTTCTCCAGTTTACCCTTTTCTCATGTTTAACCTTTTCTCCAGTTTACCCTTTTCTCCTGTTTAACCTTTTCTCCAGTTTACCCTTTTCTCCAGTTTAACCTTTTCTCCAGTTTAACCTTTTCTCCAGTTTACCCTTTTCTCCAGTTTACCCTTTTCTCCAGTTTAACTTTTTCTCCAGTTTACCCTTTTCTCCTGTTTACCCTTTTCTCCAGTTTACCCTTTTCTCCTGTTTACCCTTTTCTCCAGTTTAACTTTTTCTCCAGTTTACCCTTTTCTCCTGTTTACCCTTTTCTCCTGTTGTACGGTATCTTTTGTTTATCAGTAGTGAGCGTCTGTAACTCAACCGGTAGTGAGCTCGATCGCTAACCCAAGCGTACCTGGTTCAAACCCCACTGTTTGGCAAATTTGGAAGCAAATATGTTTCTGTGGGATTTTTACAAAAGGTTAAAATAGATCTCACCGTTCAGAAAGCAGTGGCAAACTACTGAACGTATAAGTGGTGCCTAGAAAATCAACGACTCGTTTACTGTGGTTGATGTAAAGGATATGCAACGATTTTATTTTATTATTAATCAGTGCCAAAGTGGTTAAGCAGTTTCCTTGCGCTCTGAAGGTCGTAGGTTCGAATCTGGGCAGCACTGTTCTGCTCACGAAGTGCATTTTTCCCCAGAGATCTCTACGATTGTTGCTGGTGTTACAGAGTTCGTACTTTGTGCAATACTCTTTGGACGTGCGCTGTCTGTGGAGAGGGACTGAGTCATATCAAACAGTGCAATGCCGTCAATTCGTCGTCTTTAGACCCTAAGTTCTGGTAGTATCTTCTCTTTTGATTCCGTTTCACACTTGGTACTCTAGCTAGGCATGTATTTGCTATTTGTTAATAGTTAATAACGCTTGATTGCATTTAGTAACGTATATTTCAATGAAAATGTCATTAATAAATTGAAGAGAGAGAAAGAGAGAGAGAGAGATTTAATTATGTATAATAGGCAATGTGACCTGTTGTGTTTGCCATGAGAGGGGGAAGATAGATAGATAGAGAGAGAAAGTGTGGAAGGGAGAGTTACAGAATGAGACAGAGATAAAGATAGAGAGATATAGAAAGAGAGATTCAATTTGTATGATAGGCAGTATGACCTGTGCTTGTCATGAGAGAGTTCCTTGTATCGTACTGGTAACTGGGAGCTGGTAGATGACCACTCATGCTGGGTGACCACGTGTTTGGGTAGCTCGCATTAGACAAGTTTGTATAGGTGGGTATCTGAAACATTAGATACATGTTAGGTGGGGTTTTCAGAACATTCAACAAGTTTTGGTGGGGTTTTGAGAACATTCAACAAGTTTTGGTGAGTTTTGAGAACATTGAATAAGTTTAGGTGGGTTTTGAGAATATTCAGCAAGTTTAGGTGGGGTTTTAGAACATTCAGCAAGCTTATGTGGGTTTTGTGAATATTCAATAAGTTTAGGTGGGTTTTGAGAACATTGAACAAGTTTAGGTGGGTTTTGAGAACATTGAATAAGTTTAGGTGGGTTTTGAGAATATTCAACAAGTTTAGGTGGGGTTTTGAGAATATTCAATAAGTTTAGGTGGGTTTTGAGAATATTCAACAAGTTTAGGTGGGTATTTTAACTCAATTCATACTAACTACCACACTGACTTACATATAGGAACCAAACATATCACCAACCACTATAGTGGCATATCGCATACTTTTTAGTTTTCATGATATATATAAGTAGTAGAACAAATATATACACAGATCAAATATTGGGAGATAAATATTAATGTGATACTATCTACAAACAATGTACAAACTCTGATGTACGTCTACAAACAATGTACAAACTCTGATGTACGTCTACAAACAATGTACAAACGCTGATGTCAAAAAAAAACCAATAGGCTTTGTTTGGTTATTCTATATGCACTATTTTCGTGGATAGGGAAAACAAATTACAAAGATAGACTAATTATTCTGTGTCTAGTTATAACGAAGCGTTTGAGAAAGTCACTCCTCAGTCAGCCATTTATTTAGAATGGTTCGCTAGTTGTGTACGTAAGGACGCTCGTATTGCTAGGCTAGGCGATGGGTGTCGTAAGAAATGAGGGTAAGTGGTTCGAATCCTGTGTTTGTCTATTTGTTTTTTCGGAAGCTCTTAATACCTGTACATGATTTATTTGTTGATCATAATCTTTGCTTCCGTTGCTTCCTCTGTGGTTCTTGCAAAAAAAAAACTCCTTGTTCTCAAGATAGATAGTCGCTTAAGATGCTTCTAGGGAATGTGTCTCAGAAGAATTCTCCGAATCCTTTTTCCGAACCAGAGAATACCAAATACTGAGATCACCCGACGTACATTCATCAATAATATGAACGAAGAAATAAAACGTAGGAGATGGAAGTGGTTGGGACATACACTCAGAATGCAGAGGAACAGACACCCACATGTGGCTTTGAAATGGAATTCGGGAGGCAAGATATGTAAGATGCGACCTAGCAAGACATGGAGACGAACTGTAGACAGAGAACGAGAAGAGGTGGGGAAAGACTTAGAATAAACTATCGTGGCAGATTGCTCAAGACAGATCTGGTTGCTGGTAATTTGTTGATGTCTTATGCTTCAATGGGAGTTGAGAGGAAGAATGTACACTATTACTTGAATACTATCTCTATTGTTGTTTAGCTCAAGTGGTAGTGAGCTCGACCACACAACCCAAGCGCACCTGGTTCAAACCCCACGATAGGCAAGTTTGGAAGCAAATTAGTTTCCGTGGGATTTTTACAAAAGGTAAAAATAGACCTCACCGTTCAGAAAACAATGGCAAACTACTGAACGTATAAGTGGTGCCTAGAATATCAAGGACTCGTTTACTGTGGTTGATGGCTACGTCCTGTAAAGGATACGTTTTTAATTTCATTGTTGTTTGGATATTTTATCGACACTCATACTGTGGGGATGAGGTGGGTTGGGAGGAGTAATGTAGTCTCTGTGGCTTAACACGTAATCACAAAGTACTGTAGTTTTACAAATTACAAAACAATGACAATATATAGCATCGTTTCGACAACAAGGCCTTTATCAAGCAAACGAACAACATGAGTTCTCTTGATAAAGGCCTTTTTGGTCGAAACGTTGCAGTATATTGTCATTGTTTTTGTAATTTGTAAAACTACAGTACTTTGTTATTACGTGTTTCGACAATCAAATAGTCTGACTCCCGTCTCCATCTATATCTCTGTGGCGTAGAGGTTAGGTACTCCCCTCTCGCTCTGGGGGTACTCGGTTCGCACACTCGTGCAGTCATCAGGATATTTTTCCATGATCACAGTGTAGGTGAGATCGAGTTTCTAGTCTTATCGGAGATGGACGATAAAACGTAGGTCCTGTGTTTAAGTTGAGTACATAAAATAACTATTAGCAGTTCAAAATCGAGAACAGCAGGCTATACAACCGCTGTCAGGGCAAAATTCATTGGAAATATTAAACAGTGGCGGCTCGTTATCATTTTTGTTGGTGGGGGCAAGACATAAAGTTTTGGAAAATTCATGGTTTCGATTTGGATATATTTTAATGTATAAAATAATAAATGCACGTTACATCTTATTTTTGTGGGCCAGGCCCCACTGGCCCTTAATGACGAGCCGCTACTGGTATTAAACAATTAATTTCCTACCAAATATTTTCACAATCTTCTAAATTACATCGGGATCTTCGTGGGTGGTACGGAGTTCGTGCCCTGCCTCTGAGATCTTCCTGTGTAAGAAAGTAATCGAAGCACCTAACCTGGTTACTCAATAAATTGCAATGATGATGCCCCATCAATCAATCAATCAATCATTCAATCTTTAACCCTTTCACTCCATAATCTGCTTTTCATGTCCGAGCTCATTTATAATGCAATATTTATTGAATTAGCCAATATAAAGGTTTTGCGTCATCTTAGAATATATTGTGAGCCTGTATATCCGTTCAGCAGAGCGGATGGGTTAATACTATCTATATTGTTACTTGGATATTATATGTACACTTTTTCTTCTTCCTTCTTTACTGCAATTTATATTTCCCTTTCTGTCATTCTCCAACATTCAGCGCTATATATCAGAATCTATAGAAGAACACAGCTCTGGTATATTCTTTGTTTGTGGCTTTATAATAAAAAAACTTGTATTTATGTTTGTCGCCATGTGACCAGTCTTAGATTTTCCGGCACCGCCCCCCTGTGGACCTATCTGCTCTGTGCGAATAAATCTCATTGTTAAAGATCTGCAACTCAATTTTCTTTACCGCATTAACACTCCAGAGTTATCCTCTTAACTGGTAGGTGGGCGTGCCGAAACGACCTGGGAACATGAAAGAACTGTCTACGGATTCCCAGTGCGGTCATATTTTTGCCATCAGAAAACTAATCAGACTATAAAGTCTAGCGGTTTTAATCAATTTGAAATCGAAATTTGTAACATTTTGTAGCAAAGAAAGTCATTTTGGCATGCGTCAACATGTTTTGTGGGATCATAGTTGCGTGTGTGGTCACGTTTGATGTGATTACATTAATGTGGTCACGTCTAGTGTGGTAACGTATTGGGTGGTCACGTCTCTTCTTCTTCTTCGAGTTCGTTCTTTACGACCAACTTTAATCTTCTTCTTCTGCGTTCTCGCTAGATTGGGATTTCGGATTCTCTAACAAAGGCAGCCGTCTGCCTCAGATCATCAGCCACGCCATACAGTTTGTCTTGGACGCTGGTGTAAGTGGGCCACTTCTTTCTTGTCAGGTCTGCATACTGGGGGCAGTTCTGTAGGATATGTTCTGTTGTCATACTTGCTAAGCCACAGGGACACAGGTCGTTGGTGCCTATCTTGAATTTGGTGTACAGGTGGTGTCTCATTCTGTTGTGACCCGTCCGAAGGCGAAGTATAGCTGTCTGGTCCCTTCTGGACAGTTGGTAATATCCATCATTCTTGTTGTGTTTTAGGTGTTCTTTATCCCACTTTGCCCTGTAGTGCCCTTTGGCGATGGTTTTGCTTCTTCATAGCTAACCAGGTTGTTTTCTTGGGGCATTCCTGCTCCTCTTTAGCCAGTCTGTCAGCATCTTCATTCCCTTGATCTTGCAGTGTGAGGGTATCCACTGGATTACTACCCTCTCCGATTACTTTAATCACTCTTTGTGATATGTTTGATCTTTGCCAAGAACGTGTATACGTTGCACATTGGTTTGGTAGGCCCCTAAACGCATAGACTTCTACATGTTTAGGACACGTGCATCCGATTTAAACTAACCCTCCTTAGTCGCCTCTTACGACATACGTGGCAGGTAACAGTGGTTCTATTCTTTGCACCCCATATTTGGGCCCCGGTAACCATTCGGGCGGGTGGTCGTGTCTAATAATAATAGCCGTTCATCGCAAACGATGATGACAACAGTATCAGACGTGTGCTGTTACCCCTCTCTGGTGTTTCCAGAGTTGACTGTAGAGTCCAATCCTAGAACACAATCCCCACCACAGGTGGGGCATACGTGATCAAGGTTAGACATGTAGATGTTGTGTGTTTCTGTCTTTTTGCGCAGTTCATTTTCTCTGGGCCACAACGGTACTATGATTGTCAGCTATGCGGGTTCCTCTTGTGTTGTTACAGAGCCACATTTGGCGAGCCTTGTAGTAGTGTGTTGTTGTCTGAAACTGTAGCTTGTGTTGTATTTAGATTAAAGTGAGAAAAAGTTGCGCTATTTGTCAACCTCACTCTCTCGTCCAGGACTATCTGTATCTAGGAGCAAGACAAGTCGAGACGACTGGAGATAGTACCAGATGCAGTGGATGACCAGGGCTTTCTACTTGTCTAGCCTTCCTCTATGCGGTCCACACCGCTCTGCTGTGATTCGCCCTTCTGACCGTTGGGCCAGCTAGATTCCTCATCCACCAAGTCAGCCGGATCCAGTCTTTGCATGCATAGGTAGTGTGATAACATATTGTGCGGTCACTTTTTATGTGATTAAAGTTGATATGGTCACGTCTAGTGTTGTAACGTACTGTGTAGTCATGTTTTCTGTGGGACAGTTTTATGTGATTTATGTGATGAAATGGCATGCCATTTCTAAAGAGAAGGACGGAGCCGTATGGGTAAACCCGGTGCAATAAAGTCAATCCTTCATCATTGGACCCTTTAGACAACATACAGATCAACTATAAAGTATCGTTATCGATGACAACATAACATGTTATTACCATATGACGTTAAGGCTATAAACGAACAGTATGAACTACAGCCATCCTTTTCTTACCTGTGTGGAGTGTGACAAGTAGCTGTCCACAAAACCATTGTAAGTCACATCTGGCTTAAAAGCTGGCGCGTGTGGGTAGGCCTGGTGTAAAGATGTCAACTGAGGTCTATGCTGCCAAAAGGAATCTGAAATGAAAACGAAGGATGTCTTTCAGATTGCAACTATCCAGTATGCGATGTTTTGTTTGTTGATATATATCTATATATCTCTAGTATCGTCGTATCATATATGTATGGATGGGGACAGTCAAATGCTAACGGAGAGCGAACCCAGTAAACGCTGATTGAAATCGGACACGTCGCCGAAGGACAAGCACTAGAACTCCAAATGGTACTGAAGATTGTGACGTAAAACACGTTCTTGGCAAATGCTGTTTAGATATCACAATAAGAATGATAAAAATGGCCGAAAAAGAACAATCGAGAGAGAGAGAGAGAGAGAGAGAGAGAGAGAGAGAGAGAGAGATTGCAACTATCAAGTATGGCAACTATCATGATGTTTTGTTTGTTGATATATATATATATATATATATATATATATATATATATATATATATATATATATATATCCATCATCACTATCATTGGCCTCTTTATCTCAGGAGACAATATGTCTTACGTCATGTAGTATGTTCTGCCCTGAATCATAACGTTTCTTGTGGCTGTAATGGCCTATTCTGGAGTGGCAATCCTTGCCACAGTTGCTGCAGGTAAAACTAGAGACTGGAGCTGATACATAGGATGTTCTCTCTGCGCTCTGTGCTCTCTTTTGCCTCCACGTGGGATTTTGTTTTTCTTCTTTTCTTTTTGAGCCGCCTCTCACTTCCACTCGCCATGCTATATATATCCCTGTATGATCGTATCATATATGTATGTCCATTGTGGACACGTTTGTGGATATATATCCACTATGGTCAAGTGTTTTTGTGGATATGTATGGTCAGGTATAAAGTTAATTATATGTCCTTTACAAGACTTTGCGAACCAACCCCAGCTTTTTAACACTGTGATTTTTCTAGGCATTATTACGTGCAGTAGTTTGTCACTGCTTTCTGAACGGGTGGTGTCATCGTCCTTTGTAAAAATCCACGCGAAACAATTTGCAACCAAACTGTCCGAAGCGTGATTTAAACTCTGAACGTCGGGATTAATAGACGGAGTCACTATCCCCTAGGCCACATACGCCACACGTGGTCAGGTATAATATATATATATATATATATATATATATATATATATATATATATAAATAGTCAACTAGAAGATTTGGATTTTGCAGATGATATTGCCTTGTTAAGTAGAAACAACTAAGATATGCAAAGAAAAACAGACAACTTGTCATCTATAGCATCAAAAGTTGGACTGCAGATAAGCTATGAAAAAACAAATATAATGAAGACACCTATGGCAAGTAATGCAGATATCACACTGGAATCTAAAATGATAAAAATAACAGAGCAGTTCAACCTATTTAGGTAGAAATTTTGATTGCACAGGAAATGTTAAAAAGAAATTATGATACGAATTGGCAAAGCAACATCAGCTTTTAAAAGTTTAAATAAAATATGGAAGTTATATAGTATTAAAACTAAATTACGAATTTTCAATTCAAATGTTGTATCAATCCTAACATATGCCAGCGAGAGTTGGAAAATTACTAAAGATATAGAAAGCAAGTTGAATGCATTTGAAAATAGATGTCTGCGAAAAATAATAAATATAAAATGGAACGAATTCAAAAGAAGTGATGAAATCAGAGAAATGTCTGGTCAACCACTAGTGACAACTGTTATAAGAAAGAGAAGATGGAGATATGTTGGGCACACCTTGAGGAGAAATGATCAACGAATATCAAAGCAGGCATTGAAGTGGGATGCAAAGTATTCAAGAAAGAGAGGTCGACCTAAAGAGACACTGAAACGAACTTTGCTGAGAGAGGCAGGAATTATCGGTCTCAGTTCCATGGAGGAGATCGTGCGAGTTGCCCAGGATAGAGCGGTATGGAGAAATTACTTGCAGGCCCTATGTAACATATAACGGTACAAGAGGAATTATTATTATTATATATGTATGGAGTATTGTTAAGCTTGTCATTCAAGACGTCAGATCTGACGCACTACCTGCTACAGTATACCTGCAGTATGACAGTAGACGGTACTATCTGCTATTGTCAAACCTACTGTCTTGTGAGGGGCACGGGAGAGCGAAAGGTTAGAAAATCAAACCATGAGAAAAAATTCAAACTGCCTTGTGTGCCAGCACGGTTATGCAGAAAGCCAGAGGAATAAGCCTGGACCACAAATCTGGAGGGACCCTAAGACAGTTGATGATTAGGAATCTTCTGGCATCCCCTGCAAACTCTGGATAATTCCAAACGTAAGAACTTTGCTTTTCATTTGGATAAAAAACTGTAGGGTAAAGAGGGGGTAAAATAAGCAAGTCACATTCCTATATTATCTGTCCTTGCTAGGCAAGAACAGATACACTTTCTAATGACCGTCTGTGAAGTCAAAAAACCTTCACATGTATATATTCTGTCAAGTTCATCATCCAATCGCTTAAAATTGGTGAAGAGAAATAGCTGAACTAAGGCATGTTAAATGTACAGACAGAGCTACTGTCAACATCGCAAAAAGGGATTAAGAAATTAATAAGGGAAGTGCAAAACAAAAGCAAAAAAACGAAATCTTGATCTCAATGTGACAGAAACAAAACTGATACAAAACTGAAATAATGATTTCCATTGTGATGGAGTTTGCTAGAGGTATGAAATGAAAATCGTAGCATATCCTTTACAGGACGTAGCCATCAACGACAGTAAACGATTCGTTGATTTTCTAGGCACTACTGGCATGTTCAGTAGTTTGCCATTGCTTTCTGAACGGTGAGGTCTATTTTTACCTTTTGTAAAATCCCACGGAAACCACCATGTGGTTTGAACCAGGTACGCTTGGGTTTGTGATCGAGCACACTACCGCTTGAGCTACAGACACTCACTCTGATTATTGGGGAAAATAATATTTTACATTGACATGGAGCCTGCTCATGGTATATGCCAACCTGCGGAAGGAAGGGAGGGGGGAAATAATGATCTCCGTTGTGATTGAGGCTGCTGAAGATAACATGTCTGCTGTGAGATAACATAACGCTTTTACATTGCAAACTTGTGCTTATTATTGAACACAACTAACGAATCAAAAGTTGAGCGTCTGTAACTTAAGTCTTTGTGACCTCGATCACGTCCCAGGCGTACCTGGTTCAAACTCTGCGGCGGGAAAGTTTGGAAGCAAATTAGTACCTTTGGATTTTTACGAACCGTGAAAACAGACTTCACCGTTCAGAAAGCAATGGCAAACTACTGAACGTATAAGTGGTGACTAGAAAATCGACGACTTGTTTACTGTGGATAAAGGTGTCGCTCTGTAAAGGATATGCCAGGATTTTCATTTCAAGAAAACAAACCAAGAATATGTTCACACACACATCTGTCCTAAAATCTGTTAATATTACAGTCACGTGAGTCTATGATATATCTTAACGGTACATGGATATATTCCCAAAGACACTCCGGCCTAAATAGAGTCTTTATGGCGAATTGGTTAAGACGTTTGCCTGTCGTTCTGAATGTTGGGGTTCGAATCCTGAGAGAGTCAATGCTATCATAGGATTGTTTCTGGAGCTACGGATTCGTTTTGCGTGCAACACTCTCGGCAAATGGCGTGCTATTTCTGCCAACAGGAACGGGTCCATAATGGGGTAAAACCTAGTGCGAGGAAGTCAATTAATCGCCTTTGTACCATTTATATTCATAAATTAAAATAGTATTCACACCTTTACGGACATCTTACCTGTCTGTGTGGCTAGGCCGTAGTTAGGGTCACTGAACATAAATTAAAATAGTATTCACACCTTTACGGACATCTTACCTGTCTGTGTGGCTAGGCCGTAGTTAGGGTCACTGAACATAAATTAAAATAGTATTCACACCTTTACGGACATCTTACCTGTCTGTGTGGCTAGGCCGTAGTTAGGGTCACTGAACATAAATTAAAATAGTATTCACACCTTTACGGACATCTTACCTGTCTGTGTGGCTAGGCCGTAGTTAGGGTCACTGAACATAAATTAAAATAGTATTCACACCTTTACGGACATCTTACCTGTCTGTGTGGCTAGGCCGTAGTTAGGGTCACTGAACATAAATTAAAATAGTATTCACACCTTTACGGACATCTTACCTGTCTGTGTGGCTAGGCCGTAGTTAGGGTCACTGAACATAAATTAAAATAGTATTCACACCTTTACGGACATCTTACCTGTCTGTGTGGCTAGGCCGTAGTTAGGGTCACTGAACATAAATTAAAATAGTATTCACACCTTTACGGACATCTTACCTGTCTGTGTGGCTAGGCCGTAGTTAGGGTCACTGAACATAAATTAAAATAGTATTCACACCTTTACGGACATCTTACCTGTCTGTGTGGCTAGGCCGTAGTTAGGGTCACTGAACATAAATGCTGAGGTTGGTACAGATGATGGTTGAGAAGGCGGTATATGGTGTGAAATTGTTACAGCCGATACTTGTGGTTGTTGTAATGATGGTTGCGAGTGAAGATTGATCGTTGGTGTTGGAGGTTGCTGAAGATGCATGAAGCTGTTAATGGTGGACAGTTGACTACTACCAACTTGTTTCCTCCATCGAGCTCGTCTATTGCTGAACCATACCTGGAGATAACAACAGAGATGCAGGAGTTAGAGGTAATGAACGTGCTGATAGATTGGCTTGCTTGGCTACATTATCAGAGGGAGCTGTCATGGATCGAAATGACATTCTTCACGCATTGAGAGAGTCTTTCCGAACAGAAGAGTTTCAGAGCTGTGAATCCCATACGCTTACCAGATTGAGAGAGATGGGTGTCAATATTGGTGAAGCCCGAAAAGAACTACATACTAAATATGCAAAGAGATTGATTAATCAACATCGAACTGGCGTGTTGGGCCGCTGGACTCTTCTGGATTTGCTGAGGTGGAGATCGGAGCACCTATGGACATGTCCGGAGTGCTATGATGATAGTCCTCATATAACTGATAACACATAAGATGGAAGGGACATTCTAGAAGAAAATGCAACAAACAATATAGACAAAAAAAGATTCTTCTTCTTCAGCGATCTCTGGTCAAAGCGCTTAATTTACTGTGGACCACAAACTGGGCAGTCAGCTTCAGGTCTGTCAGGTTTCCTTCTTCAGCGATCTCTGGTCAAACGCTTAATTTACTGTGGACCACAAACTGGGCAGTCAACTTCAGGTCTGTCAGGTTTTCCCAAAGTTTAGTTTTCATTTCGACTGGGTGTGGCCACATGTTGCTTCTCATGCTCAGCTCACCCAGAAGAGGACAGTCTTGCAGGATATGCTCCGGTAAACTAAAGATTCATTGATAGGATCACCACCATTGCACTTCGGTGAGTAACCATGTGTGCTCCGATATATTTTTCCCACAGGAAGATCTCAGCGGTAGTGCAAGAACCCCATAGCACCAGGTGGGGGTGGGAAGGGGAGGGGATGGGGGTCCCCAAGACCACCATTGAATAATTTGTATCAGAATGGACATGTGACTCACAGACATTTATCTAATAGAAGCTGACTGGGGGATCTAAAATCATGATGAAGACATCAGGCTATATAAGAAAACCTGGAATCTCAATGGAAAAATGAGTGATGATGCTACCAGAAGAAGAAGTGTGTAGATATGTGTCCTTACTAAGAATGTATATCTTCTTTTTCTTCCAACGATTCATATGACCAAATGTTAAAACAATCTTTCGGATCTATATGTCATCTGAGACTAAGAGCGGTTGAATGTTGTGCTAGTTAAGCGCCTGCCTACAAGTAGCCCAGCACATTCGATTTCTGAGACGCTATTTTATTTATTAGGGTAACTTCACTAGGCCCTACCTTAGTCGCCTCTTACTCTCTCTCTCTCTCGCGATCACCGCTTAGACTGATGTACCAGATTTCCCATAAATTCTATTCTTGTGGAAATCTGATTCATGTAGCCTTAGCATTGGTGTGTTTTACGTCACATCTTCAGCACCATCTGGAGTTCAGGTGCTTATCTTTCGGCGATGTGTCCGGTTTCAGCCAGCGTTTACTCGGTTCGCTCTCCATTCTGTAACCATCTGGTGTTTTTACGGTGTGAGCTAGCTAGCCCCACGCCTACCTCCTTAGCCGCCTCTTACGACATGCGTGGCAGGTAATAGTGGTTCTATTCGTTACACCCCAATTTGGGCCCCAGGTAACCACTCGTAACGCCTCTTACGACATGCCTTGTATGTCGCAGTGTTACTATTCTTTTCTCCCCTTGCGATCCCCAGCAGATACGGGCAAGAATGTATATTACACAAACTGACCTGTACCCTGGCTTCGGTGAGTTTAGTTCTCTGAGCTAGTTCCTCACGAGTGTAAATGTCTGGATAGTGTGTTCTCTCGAAGGCACGCTCAAGATCTTCTAACTGCTCACTTGTGAATGAAGTTCGACTGCGTCTCTGTTTCCGCTTTAGCTCAAGGCCTGGTTCTGACTCGCAGTCTGACAAATCTTGGGAACAGAATATAACCACGGTTAAGAAAGTGATAGTTGGTGGAGGTTTTGTGTGTGATTGAGTTATGAAATATAAGGAAAGATTGATACAGGAATCATACGGAATTAATAGTACTAATTTAGATAAGGAGGTATGCAATGAAGGATATAATAGATATATACAATCACATATAGATTTAACATAGACATACAATCACATATAGATTTAACATAGACATACAATCACATATAGATTTAACATAGACATACAATCACATATAGATTTAACATAGACATACAATCACATATAGATTTAACATAGATATACAATCACATATAGATTTAACATAGATATACAATCACATATAGATTTAACATAGACATACAATCACATATAGATTTAACATAGATATACAATCACATATATATTTAACATAGATATACAATCACATATAGATTTAACATAGATATACAATCACATATAGATTTAACATAGATATGCAATCACGAATATAACATAGACATACAATCACATATAGATTTAACATAGATATACAATCACATATATATATAACATAGATTTACAATCACATATAGATTTAACATAGATATACAATCACATATAGATTTAACATAGATATACAATCACATATAGATATAACATAGACATACAATCACATATAGATTTAACATAGACATACAATCACATATAGATATAACATAGACATACAATCACATATAGATTTAACATAGACATACAACCACATATAGATATAACATAGACATACAATCACGGATATAATACAGAGACACAATCGTATATATATGAAGAGAAAGAGAGAGAGAGAGAGAGAGAGAGAGCAAGCTATAAGTTGAAAATGAAAATCGTGGCATATCCCAAAGGACGTAGCCATCAACCACAGTAAGCTATAAGTTAGAGACATAAAATCGTATATATATGAAGAGAGAGAGAGAGAGAGCAAGCTATAAGTTAGAGACATACAATCGTAAATAATCACAGATATAATATAAAGATACAAAGTCTCTAATGTTATATGGACATACAATCATAAATAAATATAGTTCTACAATCTCAAATTAAATATTGCAACACGGCATCGTTGTGTTGTTTTCTTCGTTGCACTGTCCTGTTTGTACTTCTGCTCTGTTTGTCTGTACTTCTGCTCTGTTTGTCTGTACTTCTGCTCTGTTTGTCTGTGTTTCTGCTCTGTTTGTCTGTGTTTCTGCTCTGTTTGTCTGTGTTTCGGCTCTGTTTGTCTGTGCTTCTGCTCCGTTTGTACGTGCTTCTGCTCTGTTTGTCTGTGCTTCTGCTCTGTTTGTCTATATTTCTGATCTGTTTGTCTCTACTTCTACTCTGTCTGTCTGTACTTCTGCTCTCTTTGTCTGTGTTTCTGCTCTGTTTGTCTGTGCTTCTGCTCTGTTTGTCTATATTTCTGATCTGTTTGTCTCTACTTCTACTCTGTCTGTCTGTACTTCTGCTCTTTTTGTCTGTGTTTCTGCTCTGTTTGTCTGTGCTTCTGCTCTGTTTGTCTGTGTTTCTGCTCCATTTGTCTGTGTTTCTGCTATCTTTGTCTATGTTTCTGCTCTGTGTTTTTTATCATTGCTATGTATGTTTGTAACATGGCTCTGTCTAGACATAACACCACTCTGTATATTTGTGTAAGATTGTTCCGTTACTCGGTATGTGACTATTTCGTTTCTTCTGCGTCTTACTTTTCTGATCTTTATTGTGGTCTGTACCTTTACTCTCAACAAAGTGCAAGAACTCAAATGCTTAGGAAGCATATTCACAGAAGATGGAAGACTAAACTAGAAGCTAGAGTACGTGAAGCTATTATGTAACTTACCAGCTAGCCCCATTGTGAAAGCATCCACAAATCCCCTGACGGTTAAACAACAGATGATCAACAGCATTTTAATACCTACTTTTATTTTTTTTCCGATCCAGAAGCACTTGAGCTTTTCAGCTCTTCGGCTCGGTGCCATGGACATCGTAACCCTTCGGTTCGGTGCCACGAACACCGTAAATCTGGGGAATCTGTGGCTTTTTCTGCCATCCCGCGGAATTGAACCCGCACACACAGAGGGATAGTCACCCGTAGTCCAACGCGCTACGAACACGCTGGGCAGACGGGCTCATACCTACTTGTGCTACCAGAGCCAAGCATGGACAGTGAGCAAAGCCCAGTCACAAAAAATGACTACATGTGAAATGCGGTGCCTGCGAAAAGTTACCAACAACACTAGAAAAGACAGAGTCACCAACATCAGCGTAAGAAAGAAAGTTGGCACAGAACCTTGCTTGAATTACATTGAAAACAAAGAATGAAGTGGTTTGGCCACTTAATAAGAACGTACCCAAACTGCACAGTATACAATCTTCTACAACTGAACATCCGGAAAGAAGGCAAGAGGAAGACCACGAGAAAGAAGGTTAGATGGCAAAGCAGAAACCTGTCAAAGCGAAAAATTAACTATCACCCAAGCCACCAGAACAGCGCAAGATAAAAACCGAAAACTACGACACTGGGCAACAAACCCTGTAGCAGTGGGACAAAAAAAAAGAAAAAAAAGTCTTTATTCTATTTGTCTGTCTGCAGAAATATTCAATCTACCTACCATTTTTTCCCTCTGAAATTAAACTGGATAATCTTGTCTGCACTATCGCTCTTGACAACTCGCGATTTCACACAAACATTCACATTGTTGTTAAGTGCACTCAACTTTCAATCATTTTTGAAACCTCTAACCTCCAACCCCGCTGCTTCTGGAACCAAAAACCCATTAATCCCAACCTGTACTCCAAGTTCACAGAAACACTAATAAAGAAGCACGCTTTCTCAAGGAAGAAGAAAGCATAGAATGAAGTTGTCACTCCTACAGAGTTCCCGCCGAGAGTTGTAAAAATTGGCCCTCGCGCTTGACTCGGGCTATCATCTATGAAATAGCAGATTACACATCAGGGGTCCAAACAACAGCTCGGATCACGTGATTCTGTTATCGACCCCTGGTGAGTCGGATACGCGGAAAACGGCCTATAACTCTTTTCGCTTGAAAAATCCAAGTAATTTTTGTCTGAAGTGATGAAGAGGAGGAGCTGGTTTCAATCCTCGTCTCTGAGATTACGACCAATGGTTAGTTACAGAACGCTCTCACTTCGACACGCTCCGCCTATTTTTTTCAATGGCTAATAAATAACAGGCATTCCGCCGTACATCGTGCACTCAGTCACTGATAGCAGAGCGGAGACACAAACACGCAGAGGGACGTGAGGAAGATAAAGAATGAGGAAGAGAGTCAAAGGGTGGAATAATAAAGTACAAATTATTAGTGTGAAAAACCAGACTAGGGAACGTGTGAGGATTAAGCTCCGGGTTGACACTCAGACTAGAAAGTGTCTGTCACAGCAAGTTAGAGACAATTTCTCAGTTCCTGCTGTGAGAGTCTTCGAGCGTCTCTAGAATTGATAGGCTGATTAATTGTCTGACACGGGAGCTGAGCAGTTTGTCCTAGCTATGGTGCATTTACTTGTATTTCTATATAGCACTTTCTCAATGGAGTGATTTCGTTTTTAACAACACAGTGAGAGATAGAACACACCAACAACCCGTATCAAATATTATAAGGAAACGAAGGTGGAAATATTTAGGTCATGTTCTTAGATCAGACGAAAAGAGACTAAATCGACAAGTCCTTATGTGGTCACCAGTTGGGAAAAGAAAACGTGGAAGACTTAAGACCACTCTTCGAAGAACAATCCATCAAGAAAGTTAACTATTGGGATGTAAAACCATACAAGATCTCCAACTGCTAGCAAAGAACCGTATCACATGGAGATCTAAAACCTCTGCTCTATGTGCCGCCTTTGGCACGAAAGGAACACACTAACTAACTTTCTCAATTCAGTGGCAACGTATGGGTGCGAAGCATGGACATTCATTTAACAAGGCAGTGGGAAAAAACCATATATGTGCGTTTGAATATAAGTGTTACAGAAGAGTTATCCGTATATGGTAGACAGAGAAGAGAACAAATAGATCTACTGTGGCGTAGAGGTTACGTGCTCGTCTCTAGTTCCAAAGGTACTCGGTTCGCTCCCTCGTGAAGCCATCGGGATATTTTCCATAGAACCCTGATCTCAGTGTAGGTGAGATCGAGTTTCTAGTCCTTTCGGAAACGGATGATAAAACGTAGGCCCCGTGTTTAAGTTGAGCGCATAAAAGAACCCCTGGCAGCTCAAAAATTCGAGAAGAGCAGGCTGGAAAGCCGCTGCCCGGGTAAAGTTCATCAGGAAAATTAAAAATAAAATTTCTACAAAATATCTTCACTATTTTCTAAGTTATATTGGGGACCCTCGCCAGTGCTACGGAGTTCGTGCACTGACGCTGAAATCTTCATGTGTAATAAAGAGATCGGAGCACACATGGTTACCGAAGTGCAATGATGATGGTCCTATCAACCAATCAATCTCACAGCAGCAACGTATGGATGTAAAGCATGGACATTTAACAAAGTGTTGGAAAAACATATGTGTGCTTTTGAATATAAGTGTTATAGAAGAGTCTTTCGTATATGGTAGACAGAGAAGGCAACAAATAGATCTACACAGAAAGAACACACCATTTTAAGAAAAAAAACTAGCCGATGCTACAGAACTAGGAATGAGATAATTGAAGTATATAAAAAGACATGAAGGGCTGGAGAAGACCAATATGGAAAGAGGGCTTACTTGCAAAAGAGTAGAAGATCACTGAGAAGATGGATTCAGGATATACATGATGGTTTTAGCACGACGGCTGCAGAGGCATGTGGGATAGAGAGAGAAATAACGAAGGACTGTTAGGATGACAAAGTTCTGCTCAGGACAAGCTACATGATAATTTTCTCAAATATTTCTGTACAGTACATTCTCTATTGTTTCTATCGAAAAATGTTACCTGATCTCACCTGTTTTAGTTATAATTTTACCTGATCTCACCTGTTTTAGTTATTTGATCTCACGTATTCTAAGTTTAAAATTTACCTAATCTCACCCGTTTTAGTTATTTGATCTCACGTATTCTAAGTTTAAATTTTACCTGATCTCACCTGTTTTAGTTATTTGATCTCACATATTCTAAGTTTAAATTTTACCTGATCTCACCTGTTTTAGTTATTTGATCTCACGTATTCTAAGTTTAAATTTTACCTGATCTCACCTGTTGTATTAATTTTATTCTAATCTGATCTTCCTTGTCCTGCTTACCTCAGTACTACTTCACCGTGATCAAATGTTATTTCACATAGACACACAACTTGAACACTTAACCCAACATGCCAACTCACCGTCTTTGTCACAGGTGATATCAGAGACAGTCATGGCACGTGTCGATTCACCTGAATTAGTTGACCTACGGAAACAGTCGGCATCCTCAGTGTCTCTAGAACATCGTGACCTCAGAACTCGTGAGATGGAGCTCACACTTGGTACTGTGGACCTGTCACACACTCCATCCTGGGGGAAAGAGTAGAGAGTGACGTTATATGAGGTTGGTGATCTGAGCCTAAGAACGATTGTACGCTGTGCCAGTTATGCGCCTACAAATAGGCCAGCCCATCCGATTTCTGCGCTGCTTTTTATTTACTAGGGTAGCATCCCTAGGTCCTATATCAGTCGCCTCTTACGACATGCATTGTAGGTTGCAGTGATACTATTCTTTGCTTCCTTTGAGGACCCCGGCACCACAAGGGTGAGACCCTGGTAGAAGAGACAAAGATGGCGTTGCGCGCAATTTACCGCATAAATTATATATGCCCAGTTTGTTCCAATACTTTACTTCAATGTTTTGTTCTTGTTGGTACATTTAACAGTCAGTCAGCACTTATAATCGCCCGAGTGGTTACCGGGGCCCAAATTTGGGATGTAAAGAATAGAACCACTGTTACCTGCCATGCATGTCGTAAGAGGCGACTAAGGATGTTTGGCTGAAATCGGATGCACGTGTCCTAAACATGTAGAAGTCTATATGTTTAGGGGCCTACCAAACCAATGTGCAACGTATACACGTTCTTGTCAAAGATCAAACATATCACAAAGAGTGATTAAAATTGGTCGCAAAGAACGAACGCAAAGAAGAAGGAGCACTTATAATAGCCAACATATACCTTATGAACACTAGAAGACGTACTCACGTTGTGTTGTCCCACCTTGAGAAGCTTATCACGGATCTCCCAACTGAAGGCTCCAGGGTTTTCCCGTTTGTAATCCTCGATTCGACCTTCTACCTCCGGGGTGGCAACTCTAGGTTTGCTGCCACCTATCACCCCAGGTCGGATGCTGCCAGTTTCTTGATAGCGCTGCAGGATTTTTGAGACACACCTGGCAATGTATTTGTTACCGCCATCGTCAATGATTACTGACACGATCAATGATTACTGATATGATCAATGATTACTGACACGGTCAATGATTACTGACACGGTCAATGATTACTGACACGGTCAATGATTACTGACACGGTCAATGATTACTGATATTGTCAATGATTACTGACACGGTCAATGATTACTGACACGGTCAATGATTACTGATATTGTCAATGATTACTGATATGATCAATGATTACTGACACGGTCAATGATTACTGATATGATCAATGATTACTGACACGGTCAATGATTACTGATATGATCAATGATTACTGATATTGTCAATGATTACTGATACGGTCAATGATTACTGACACGGTCAATGATTACTGACACGGTCAATGATTACTGATATGATCAATGATTACTGACACGGTCAATGATTACTGATATGATCAATGATTACTGACACGGTCAATGATTGCTGATATGATCAATGATTACTGATATTGTCAATGATTACTGATATTGTCAATGATTACTGACACGGTCAATGATTACTGATATGATCAATGATTACTGACACGGTCAATGATTACTGACACGGTCAATGATTACTGATATGATCAATGATTACTGACACGGTCAATGATTACTGATATGATCAATGATTACTGATATGATCAATGATTACTGACACGATCAATGATTACTGATATGATCAATGATTACTGATATTGTCAATGATTACTGACACGGTCAATGATTACTGATATGATCAATGATTACTGACACGGTCAATGATTACTGATATGATCAATGATTACTGACACGGTCAATGATTACTGATATTGTCAATGATTACTGACACGGTCAATGATTACTGATATGATCAATGATTACTGATATGATCAATGATTACTGATATGATCAATGATTACTGATATTGTCAATGATTACTGAAACGGTAAATGATTACTGACACGGTCAATGATTACTGATATGATCAATGATTACTGACACGGTCAATGATTACTGATATGATCAATGATTACTGACACGGTCAATGATTACTGACACGGTCAATGATTACTGATATGATCAATGATTACTGACACGGTCAATGATTACTGACACGGTCAATGATTACTGATATTGTCAATGATTACTGACACGGTCAATGATTACTGATATGATCAATGATTACTGATATTGTCAATGATTACTGATATTGTCAATGATTACTGATATTGTCAATGATTACTGACACGGTCAATGATTACTGACACGGTCAATGATTACTGACACGGTCAATGATTACTGACACGGTCAATGATTACTGATATTGTCAATGATTACTGACACGGTCAATGATTACTGATATGGTCAATGACTACTGACGTGGTCAATGATCACTGACAATTACTTCTTCCATGTGTGTATATTACTGCTACCTGCTTGTGTGTCTGTTAGTTAGTCTTTCCTCTTGGGCCTGTGGGCGGCGCATAGGGTAGAGGTCATAGTTCTCC
Organism: Arion vulgaris; assembly: GCA_020796225.1. Taxonomy (NCBI): domain Eukaryota; kingdom Metazoa; phylum Mollusca; class Gastropoda; order Stylommatophora; family Arionidae; genus Arion; species Arion vulgaris. The sequence goes on along the minus strand of CM036758.1, from coordinate 24,033,521 downwards.
ATGTCTCGCGGTTCGTTGCTATCTGTTTTAAGTCTTTAATGTTTACTAGGCCCATCGTTGAGCCTTCTCTGGTGATGGTTCTACGCAGAGTCTCTCTTGGTCTTCCTCGTTTTCTTTTTCCCTCTGGTGTCCATATGAGGGATTGGTAAGAGAGTCTTCTCTCATCCATTCTAATTGTGTGGCCGATGTAGTTCCAGCGGCGCTTTCTTATAAAATTTGATACATTTTCTGGCTTGGTCTCTTGTCTTATTTGTGTATTGGGTCTGAAATCTGACCATTTGAGGTTCAGTATTCTTCTAAGACATTTATTCTCAAAGTTATCTAATTTTGTCTGTCTTGTGTGTCTGTGCGTGTTTACTATACGTGTAGCAGCGACATATGTGGTTGTTAGGTTTTTTTTTTTTTTTCCCGATCCAGAAGCACTTGAGCTGAAAGCTCTTCGGTTCGATGTCATGGACATCGTAACCCTTCGGTTCGGTGCCACGAACACCGTAAATCTGGAGAACATGTAGCTTTTCTGCCAGTCCACGAAGTTGAACCCGCACTTACAGAGGACTAGTCACCCGTAGTCAAACGCGCTACGAACACGCTGGGCACGAGGGCGTTTATTTTGTTTTCTTCTACTCATATGTGTGTTACTGGTTGGAGTGTGTGTGTGTATATGGTTGCTATATATGTTTTACGGGGAAAACACGAGAGAACACCCAGTAGATACATCAATCAACACAGAACGGGAGTTGTTAGCGTGAACACACTGAGATACATGTTTATGAAGATATCGCAACAATTATGGACATGTCCAATGTGCAATGAAGATGATCCTAAAATGAACAATATGTCTGATTGCTATATGTGTGTGCTTGTGTATGTTTGATTGCTATGTGTGTGTATTATGTTTGATTGTTATGTGTTTGTGTCTGTCTGTTTGATTGCTATGTGTTTGTCTATTATGTTTGATTGCTATGTGTTTGTGCGATTGATATATGTTGGCTTAGCTGCCATACATATGTGTATGAATGTACTTGTGTGTTACACATAAAACTAATTAAACACATTGAGAGAAGGAGGTTACCGTGTGATACACGAAGCTGTCTACTAATAACGCAAGGGCGAACACCCTGCGCCGCCATTTCTACAATTTTGAGCCTCACGTGGTTGGGCAGTGGTCGTCCATTGATGAACACACCTCCAAGTTGGTTCATACGGCCTTGACCTGGGAGAGAAAAAGTGGACAGGAAATATTTATTTGACTTGCAACAAATCCATGATCATAATATTAGCAACAACAAAGAATGTATCACCAGTGCCGGATTAGGCTAGCGCGGGGCCCGTAGCAAATTTTAGCGCGGGCCCTAGGTTTTGTATGATAATAAAATAAAACACAACTTTTACAAACAAACTTGTCTCGATTTAATGTGAGCAAATTTAGAGATAGCACTAGACAAATTAATTTCTCTAAGTAAATTACATTCAATGTTCATTAAGGTGAGGTTATTTTTATATTCTTGTCCCATCATGTTTCTGAACTCACTTTTTATACGCTCGAATACGCTTTTATATGTCGAAAAAGAACTTTCTTCGCTGCAGCTAGTAATCATTAAAAACAAGTAAATTCGTAAGACTATTTCTATATTTGGGAAACACGACTCTAATGAATTTTCCATTATAAGTTTATAAAATTGCAGTTCAAGAGCCTCATGCTTTTCGTTGCTAATAGCAGCAGCTACATTAGTTTTAAGAAGTTCAGTGAACTGCATACGTTCGTCGCCTAGGCTTTCTTCCAAATCCTCTTGGTAAGAGCTGACAATATTTGGAGTTCTTTTCAAGATCTCTTCTACTGTAATAGATTTTAACTGCCGGAGTATTCCAAATACACCATTCACTCTATGGTACAGCCTAAATCAATAACTTTGCAAACAAAACAGAACAGTTGTCCTTTAGTATCTGTATAACACAACCAATCTCTCACGTGAGTTTTGTTTGTTGGTGTATGCGTGTATGTGAAAAACGACTTTCGACAAAATCGTGGATTGTTTTCTTTATTGTATGTTTTTTTTTAAGACAAGAAATCACTGTTCATATGTTGCACTTCGCTAATTTCTTTCACAATCCAATAGTCTCGATTGAAATTGTTTGGCCATTCACCAATATCGTTGGAGTACATTTTACTTTCGTAGTGTTTTTGGCTTGTAGAAGATGTTGCTACATTAGAAGCATGTGCTGTGCTTTCTGACTCTCTTTGGCTTGAAGATGATATGGCTAAATTGGGAGGACTTTCTGTACATTCGATTTCAGTTTGTCTTGTGAAAAATGTGGCTAAATCGTGAAGAGTTACTGATCTTAATGGTAGTATTGGTAATGATGATTCTTCTATAGCACTGCTTTCATCCACTACACAGTGGGACACGTCTTCTGTATTTTCTGCTTCGATTTCTTTGGATTCGGCACCATCACATACGACATTAAAAAAATCAGACAGAATGCGTGTTTTTGAAATAACATCTGGTTATTTTTTCCATTTTCATCTCTGTCACATAGGCGCGGGCCCCCTAGAAGCGCGGGCCCGTAGCATTTGCTACTTCTGCTACTAGGCTAATCCGGCACTGTGTATCACACTTCTATCTTAATATTAGCAACAACAGAGAATGTATTTCACTTTTATCTTAATATTAGCAACAACAGAGAATGTATCTCCCTTCTATCTTAATATTAGCAACAACAGAAAATTTATCACTTCTATCTTAACCCTTTAGCTGCTACGCACGTATATATCCGGTGTTCCCGTAGACTGTTAAAGCCGTATAAATGCTATAGTCTGTCCATTAATTCGTGAGCACGTTTGAAATTGATTTTCTCGAAAACTACCTGTTGGATCTCAGTGATTTTTGCATGCAGCCTTAGAATATCCATGACGCTAAAATAAAGCTAACCAGTAGTCCATAGATGCTACGGATTTTGCACATCGGCGAATTCCTTTGATCTTTTATGACAATTGCAAATACGGGGCTCAAATTTTAGATTTTACAGTATCCCTAGAATTTGTCCATGTCAATTCTATTCATAGGTGTATCTCCATATTAACTTGATAGGTCAAGTAATTAAGTGTGTTGCCCTTTATGTGCAATCGTGAACTTGGATACAATATGCAACAGTTAGTCCTCCCCTTCGGTCACCATTAGACCCCAGGGTGTCTTAACTTCACCACAAATTGTATGATGGTAGACGCATTTGGATATGGAAATGTATACGTTGCTATTTCTCAGTCTGTAATCAAAATATGATTTGTATCATCCCGAATCTGACGATTCCATGAGGTTGATAATTGTTACTGGCTGGACAAATTGTAATCCATCTCGGTGCCAGTACTCGTCTTCCTCTCGGAGCACATGTTCAACACACTTATTCCAGAACTGCATGTCTATCATTGAGAAGGACTCACGTGTCAGAACTTCAACATCACACATTTTAAACGTCCTGTTCTGTTCGGCAACTTGCCCTTTTACTTTAGCCCAGACAAGCTCTATCGGATTGAGGTGAGCATGATATGGAGGTAGTCGCAAAGACGTGTGGCCGTATTCCGCAATGATTTTGTCAATATGAAACACTTTTGTCTTATTTGTCATCCTCACCAGGTGCAACAACTCGGGTTTCAAATATGTATCATCGAAGCTGACATTTTCCTTAGCAAGCCAAGTCCTAATTTGATCTTTTGTATTTGATGCAGTTGGTACTTTGTCTTCCGCTGATATTGCGTTGTGGTAGGATGCATTATCCATTACCAAGCATGATGGTCTGTTTAGAATTGGAAGTAGATCTTTCTCCATCCAGTGCCTGAAAATATGTCCATTCATTTCTGTGTGGTAGTCCCTACCGTCGGTACTTTTGATTGGAAAATAAGTCCAGCGTCATGGACAAGACCTTCTTCACTGCTTCCTGCATGTGTTAGTATAATACGCTGGCCTTTGCTGCTTGGTATTTTTCTTTTCTGTTCACCGTCTACTGATTGCCATTCTTTAGCATTGGTGTGGTGAGCACTGACCCAGGATTCGTCCAAATATACAATATCATAGCCTTGCCTCCGCCGCCGATCTGCCTCAGGTATTTACTTCGGGCAGCAATTAAATGTGGCTTTTCACAAATAATATTCCTGCCGCCTATAGTTTTTCTGAAGGTGAAGCTGGCGGCTCTTACAATTTTTCATAGAGTACTTTAAGAAATGTCTATGCTGCAATCTGATTGCAGTTTTAATTTCAGTTTCCTGAGAGTAACAAGTTGATTTGTCGCAAACATTTTCAAGAGCTCCCGTCTTATGACATCTGTGTCAAAGTCGTCAATTGTTCTTTTCCGTCCTTGCTTGACATTAGTGCACTTTGTGTCCTGTTTAATCCATCGGGAAAAGGATTCTCTATTCAGACCAAGCGCCAGTTGCGCTCGTTTCTCAGGTTTATGAATATCGCAATATAGATGACCTCTCTTAGATTCCTTACGGAAGTGTTGGTATAGTAAAACTGTAACCTTCTGCATTGTTATAAATGTGCACTTCAGACTCATTAGGAATGTGATATCAATGTCAGTTTTGATAAGCCAACAAATATGATACAATAGCTTCATAAAAATAGCGAGATACGTCTATAACTATATAACGGTATCCCAATTATAACGTCATATGCTTTCCGCTTTCAAAGTCGACTGGGTTAGGTGCACGGGAATTCGTGAAACTCATAATGTATTTTTAGAACAACGCGTCTGTGTACCGTAGATCTGTTACTATTGTGTACAATCCGGTGAGGTTGATTTTAATATAACCTGAAGAAGAAATATTTCAAACTACATCAAATTTTCTTGGAAAAAATATTTCTCTAGCGTCATGGATATTCTAAGGCTGCTTGAAAAAATCACTGAGATCCAACAGGTAGTTTTCGAGAAAATCAATTTCAAACGTGCTCACGAATTAATGGACAGACTTATACCTAAATAGGTGAACTGCTCTGTTATTTTTATCATTTTAGATTTTAGATATATGACTGTAGTTATACAAAGTACAAAAACAATATAACGTATATAAAAGAAATCTAAGTGGTTATATCAGAGCGAACGAAGAAAAAGAGCAGAATATGACGGAAACATAATTGTTCAAATGACCATCAAACGGATAGAAAGAAACATTGAAGAAAGTGTCAACGATTTATCTAAACAACAAAACAACGAAATGAAGGGCACATGGTTCTCTCTGATAGCTGGAGTAGAAGAAAAGAAGCAAGTGATTGTATTTACAAATTGTGTATGGTTAAGGGGGGATTCGGTAGTGTGGGGATCAGAAGCTATTTTCGTTGCTTTCACATTAATATAAAACTTGTATAACCATTTTGGAAAGATTATGACTTAGAAAAGTAGAAAAAAATGAGTAAAAAAAAATGTCAATGCGTTGCTATGGAAACAATACAAAATGGACGCCAAAAACAAAATTTCAAATCCCTAAGGCTCTGAATCTAATGAATGTAAATGAATTTTGTTTTCACTCTAAGGTGTGCAATTGTAATATACAAAATATTGCACATGCTTTTAAGGATATATTAAATATTTAATTTTTATACATTTTTGGCAAAATTCCCTCAAAATTCTGTCAAAATACCTGTTTTTGGGGGGTGTGTTTACCCAAAAATTCGACAAAAGAACTAGGCAGAAAAAGTCTACAAGAAATGTATTTATCAAGAAGTTTGAATGATCATACAATACTACAGTTGAACGAAAAGAAGGAGGACAAGAGAATATTTGAATGTCAAGTTATTAAGAAAATAGAATATTCGAATATCATATAATTATGACAATAGAATATTCGAATATCAAATAATTATGACAATAGAATATTCGAATATCAATTAATTATGACAATAGAATATTCGAATATCAAATAATTATGACAATAGAATATTCGAATATCAAATAATTATGACAATAGAATATTCGAATATCAAATAATTATGACAATAGAATATTCGAATATCAAATAATTATGACAATAGAATATTCGAATATCAATTAATTATGACAATAGAATATTCGAATATCAAATTATTATGACAAGAGAATGTCAAATTATTGCGACAAGAGAATATCAAAATGTTAAATTATTACGACAAGAGAATGTCCAAATTTTAAATTATCATGACAAGAAAATGTAAAAATTTTAAATTATTACAAGAGAATGTATGTATGTGAGGTAAAGACAAGAGATGTCAGATTGACAATTTCCACTTGAAGACACTCCAGGTACACACGCATAGATTGTATTAATGTTTCTCTGCAAATAGAGAGCTGTAGCCTGCGTCAAAAGATGAGATGCAAGCCTCCACAAAGGACCTGCATGTTGTATTATTTAAGTGAACTCAATACGATCTTTCTCTATTTTCTACGTGTCTCATTGTGTCATATCAATTACAACAACCTTGCTCTGTGTTGCCGGAGCTCGTAAAGGGAGCAAAAAATAGTACCATTGCGACCTGCAAGACCTGTAAGAGATAACTCAGGTAGGGGCATAGGAAGCTACCTAGTAAATAAAAGCGTGGCAGAAATCGTATGTGTTGACCTACTTGAAAGCGCATAATTGGCACAATGTACATTCGCTCTTAGTCTTGGATTACATACAGATTATAAGAAGTTGTTAACAAGTGGTCGAAATGGCACAATGTACATTCGCTCTTAGTCTCGGATTACATACAGATTATAAGAAGTTGTTAACAAGTGGTCGAAATGGAGTGTTCAAAGAAGACAATAACCTGATAGTTATTTATTGTTCTAGAAGTGTTTGTACTATGTTCTAGAAGTGTTTGTACAGAGATAACTTATGTTCTTGAAGTGTTTGTACAGAGATAAATTATGTTCTTGAAGTGTTTGTACAGAGATAACTTATGTTCTTGAAGTGTTTGTACAGAGATAAATTATGTTCTTGAAGTGTTTGTACAGAGATAAATTATGTTCTAGAAGTGTTTGTACAGAGATAGATTATATTCTAGAAGTGTTTGTACAGAGATAAATTATGTTCTAGAAGTGTTTATACTATGTTCTAGAAGTGTTTGTACAGAGATAAATTATGTTCTAGAAGTGTTTGTACAGAGATAAATTATGTTCTAGAAGTGTTTGTACAGAGATAAATTATGTTCTAGAAGTGTTTGTACAGAGATAGATTATATTCTAGAAGTGTTTGTACAGAGATAAATTATGTTCTAGAAGTGTTTATACTATGTTCTAGAAGTGTTTGTACAGAGATAAATTATGTTCTAGAAGTGTTTGTACAGAGATAAATTATGTTCTAGAAGTGTTTGTACAGAGATAAATTATGTTCTAGAAGTGTTTGTACAGAGATAAATTATGCTCTAGAAGTGTTTGTACAGAGATAAATTATGTTCTTGAAGTGTTTGTACAGAGATAGATTATGTTCTAGAAGTGTTTGTACAGAGATAAATTATGTTCTAGAAGTGTTTGTACAGAGATAAATTATGTTCTAGAAGTGTTTGTACAGAGATAAATTATGCTCTAGAAGTGTTTGTACAGAGATAAATTATGCTCTAGAAGTGTTTGTACAGAGATAAATTATGTTCTTGAAGTGTTTGTACAGAGATAGATTATGTTCTAGAAGTGTTTGTACAGAGATAAATTATGTTCTAGAAGTGTTTGTACAGAGATAAATTATGTTCTAGAAGTGTTTGTACAGAGATAAATTATGCTCTAGAAGTGTTTGTACAGAGATAAATTATGTTCTTGAAGTGTTTGTACAGAGATAAATTATGTTCTTGAAGTGTTTGTACAGAGATAACTTATGTTCTAGAAGTGTTTGTACAGAGATAAATTATGTTCTAGAAGTGTTTGTACAGAGATAAATTATGTTCTAGAAGTGTTTGTACAGAGATAAATTATGTTCTAGAAGTGTTTGTACAGAGATAGATTATGTTCTAGAAGTGTTTGTACAGAGATAAATTATGTTCTAGAAGTGTTTGTACAGAGATAGATTATGTTCTAGAAGTGTTTGTACAGAGATAACTTATGCTCTAGAAGTGTTTGTACAGAGATAAATTATGTTCTAGAAGTGTTTGTACAGAGATAAATTATGTTCTAGAAGTGTTTGTACAGAGATAAATTATGTTCTAGAAGTGTTTGTACAGAGATAGATTATGTTCTAGAAGTGTTTGTACAGAGATAAATTATGTTCTAGAAGTGTTTGTACAGAGATAGATTATGTTCTAGAAGTGTTTGTACAGAGATAAATTATGTTCTAGAAGTGTTTGTACAGAGATAGATTATGTTCTAGAAGTGTTTGTACAGAGATAACTTATGCTCTAGAAGTGTTTGTACAGAGATAGATTATGTTCTAGAAGTGTTTGTACAGAGATAAATTATGTTCTAGAAGTGTTTGTACAGAGATAGATTATGTTCTAGAAGTGTTTGTACAGAGATAGATTATGTTCTAGAAGTGTTTGTACAGAGATAAATTATGTTCTAGAAGTGTTTGTACAGAGATAGATTATGTTCTAGAAGTGTTTGTACAGAGATAGATTATGTTCTAGAAGTGTTTGTACAGAGATAAATTATGTTCTAGAAGTGTTTGTACAGAGATAAATTATGTTCTAGAAGTGTTTGTACAGAGATAACTTATGCTCTAGAAGTGTTTGTACAGAGATAGATTATGTTCTAGAAGTGTTTGTACAGAGATAGATTATGTTCTAGAAGTGTTTGTACAGAGATAAATTATGTTCTAGAAGTGTTTGTACAGAGATAAATTATGTTCTAGAAGTGTTTGTACAGAGATAAATTATGCTCTAGAAGTGTTTGTACAGAGATAAATTATGTTTTGAAAGTGTTGGTACAGAGATAAATTATGTTCTAGAAGTGTTTGTACAGAGATAAATTATGTTCTAGAATTGTTTGTACAGAGATAAATTATGTTCTATAAGTGTTTGTACAATTATATTTACATATTTATATGTACAATGAAGTTCTATGTTCTAGTTATATATGAACATTCGAGAGCTATGTTCCAGTTGTATAGGAACATTCGAGAGCTATGTTCTAGTTGTATAGAAACATTCGAGAGCTATGTTCTAGTTGCATATGAATATTCGAAAGCTATGTCCTAGGTGTATATGAACATTCGAGAGTTATGTTCTAGTTGTATAGCAACATTCGAGAGCTATGTTCTAGTTGTATAGCAACATTCGAGAGCTATGTTCTAGTTGTATATGAACATTCGAGAGCTATGTTCTACGAGAGGTGTTCAGAAAGTAATACACCATATTTTATTTCTCAGCTATTAGTGAAGAAAGAAGCATTGCATTTTACAAACTTTAAATTTGAATTGTCTATATTGTTTGTACGAAACTGCACTGCATTTGAACAATTTGACCAGCTTTAGTAGTCCATTACAAATGACAACAGTAGTGAACATTCAATAACATTTATGTGTTGAGTTTAGAGGCGATGCAGTCGATAGGGGCACAATAAATCACTGGGCTAAGAGAGTTAAAGTTTCAGAAAGTGAAAGGTCGGTCCTTCATGATCTTCGCGCTCAGGGCGTTCTGCAATGATGACTACTAACCCCGACATGTTGACCCGCACTGATATGCCATTATTCGAAATGATGGGTACGCATTACAAGTCAACAGCTTCCAGCTTTACAGTTATCAATCAACAAGGGAAGTATGCTCAAACATATTAAACTCTTGGATATTCAAAAGTTTGCACAAGATGGATGCCTCAAAGCCTCATAAATGAGCACATATTCCAAAGGAAAACAATCGATTCTGAAATCAATACCTCTTCGAAACTGAGGAAGTGAACGTTTTGTCAAAGATTGCTGAAGGTGATGAAACCTGGTCTCATTATGTAAGTTTGAAACGAAAAAGATGTCAATCGAGTGGTATCATCCACAATCACCGAAGAGAAATAAATTCAAGACAACTCCACCAGAAGGAAAGGTATCAACATATTGTAGGACAGTGAATGTGTTATTCTTGTTGGTGTAATGTCAAAGGATGAGACAATCAAGTCTGAGTGAAGCGTGCATCAAGACATTAACAAAACTCAATAAACGGTTCAGCAGCTCGGCCTAAAAGGAGACCTGTTGCTCCAACACGACAATGCACACTCTCACACAAGTCAGAAAGAAGAGAGATGAATGACAAAATGGGCTTGGTTGTATTCTGTCATCCACCCTATAGCCCCGATCTACTTTCATCTTTTTCGTCCACTTAAAAATTCGCTACAAGAGACACAATTTAATGATTAAGTGGATATAATTAAAACAGTGAATAATTGGCTACATTTAGCAGGAGAAAACTGTGTATAGTCAAGACATGCATTCACTTGTGTCGCAATGGTTTAAGGCAATACACGTTGGTGGGGGGATTATGTGAAAAAACATTAATATGTTTAGAGAACATATTCGTGCACATTGTTTGCATATTTATTTGGAATAAATAGTTTCCGGAAAAAACATACAGTGCAATATTTTCTGAACTCCCATCGTAGATGTGTCAATCGAGTGCCATGCCTGCCGGCGTAGGCGATCATGTCTCTCCACAACTCTCTCTGCTTGGTTCATGTAATCAGTTTTGACGTCGATCTTGTGTCGAATCATGATGTCAGGTCATCCAGCATCTTCTCCCCCTGTCTTCCACGATCTCTCCTTCCCTGAATTTTACCTGTAATCACCAAATGTTCTAAATCTTCTCTTCGCATTATATGCCCAAAGAACCATGATTGTCGGATTCTTATTCTTTTGATAAGGTTTCTTTTTGTGCAGGCCTGATTTAAAACCTCTTCATTTGTTTTCTTTGCTGTCCATGGAATTTTCAGCATTCTTCTGCAAAACCACATCTATGTGGCTTCCAATGATCGTATTGATTGTTTATTCATTGTCCATGATTCGCTGCCATACAGAAGTATTGGATCAATACAGAACTGAAGTATTCGTTTTCGCAGTGTCATTGGTAGTGAATTCACGCATAGTGTGTTTTTCATTTTCATAAAAGATGCTTTCGCTTCAGCTATTCTACTTCTACTCTGTTTTACGTAGATGTGTATGTATAATTATTTGCTATATTTGCTCGTTTGGTGTCGGGGCCCGCAAGAAAAGCAAAGAAAAGTACCACTACGATCTACAAGGCATGTCTTAAGAGGCGAAAGATGTAGGTCCTAGGAAAGCTACCCTAGTAAATAAAAAACATCGCAGAAAATGGATGTTCTTGCCTACTTGTAGGCACATAACTGGCACAACATAAAATCGCTCTTAGGCTCAGATCACATGCAAATCACACAGAGTGGTTAACAAGTTATCGATATGGAGCGTTCTAAGAAGAAAAAGACTGCTATATTTCTAATCTGTACTGAGATAATTTAACGACATTTCCCACAATTATGTCCGCAAAGATAGCAACACGTTTTAGAAAATATTGTCAAACTACAGGGTGTTCAAGATAATTGCAGCCTCATTGACAATTCGAAAGTTGCCAGGTACAAATTGAGTTGTGTTTATTTACTATTTAAACCGGTTCTGACTAGCTCGTCCTACGTCACATTTGTTCATCGCCCCTTCCCGAACTTCAATTACACACCATCACACAACCTTGACCTATACTACGTTATTGTCACTCATGTGAGACAGTACAGCATGTCTTGCTTGAATGTCCTGGACTACATAAAGCTAGACGGGAACTGCTCCCACCACACCCATCTGTTCATAGTACCCTTTGCACTGGTCTTCCACAATTGCAGAACACATGCAGATTCTACAAACTGGCATTGGCTGCCCAAGAGTGAAAACTCGCAGCCCTGGTTAGAAGAAGAAGAAGATACTACGTCCTAACTGAACCTTCCCATTTCCATACATATATGCCAGATTAGCTCCATTCACGGGCTGCTTTTAAGTTGAACACCCTGTATATAATGAGCACTTAATTACAATATGCAAAATTCTCGATATAAACAGCTAGTAGACAGTTAAAGCAGAAACATGTCTATGAGAATAGTTTGATGCTAGGTCTATAGTTTCATCTTTTACCTTTCATGAAAGCTTCCTGATCCATTTTAGATGTTTCCATTTTCGGTTCTCAAACCTTACAGACAGTCACGCTTGGTAGAGCAATACGGATCATTAATTTTGTCATGCAGTTGTTGCGTACTGACATCCAACTATCAAAGTCGATATTGACTTGTAGTATTCAAAGTCGATATTGGTATTAACTTTCGAAGTCGACTTTCAGCTTTAAAAAGTCGATGTTGGGTTGTAATTTTCAAAGTCGATGTTGGTATGTAATTTTCAAAGTTGACTTTCAGCTTTCAGAGTCGATACTGACATCCAACTATAAAGTCGATATTGACATGTAACTTTCAAAGTCAATATTCAGCTTTCAATGTCGATATTCAGCTTTCAATATCGATACCGACATGTAACTTTCAAAGTCGATATTCAGCTTTCAAAGTCGATATTAACACGTAATTATCAAAGTTGAAATGGCATTAAACCTTACATTCGATATTGATGCTAATTTTCAAATTTGATATTGGAGTGCAACTTTCAAAGTCGATATCGACGGGCAATTGTAAAAGTCAATAGTAACTTGCAAGTTTCAAAATCGATATTCCCAAATTATGTAACAAAATAGTTTCTGCCACAACTACAGTGGTAGGGCGTGAAGATGAAGTAATAATCAACAGTTATTGAACTATTTGATTGGATCCGTGCTGTCGTCACGTATAAGTATGTAAATAAATAACTCGTGGTCGACTGGTACTCACAGAAGATCTTCGACAAAGTTGCTATAGTCACTAAAGATTTTATTTGCACATTTACTTAAACATAATAAATTCGATTATCTGTCAAGTTTCTCTAATAGCAATAGATTCGACTATCTGTCAAGTTTCTCTAAAAGCAATAGATTCGTCTATCTGTCAAGTTTCTCTAATATCAATAGATTCGACTATCTGTCAAGTTTCTCTAATATCAATAGATTCGTCTATCTGTCAAGTTTCTCTATTAACAATATATTCGACTATCTGTCAAGTCTCTCTTATAGCAATAGATTCGTCTATCTGTCAAGTTTCTCAAATAACAATACATTCGACTATTTGTCAAGTTTCTCTAATAGCAATAGATTCGTCTATCTGTCAAGTTTGTCTAGACACAATAGATCTGTCAAGTTTCTCTAATTGTAATAGATTCGACTTCTCTAAGCGCAATAGATTCGTCTATCTGTCAAGTTGTTCTAATAAAAGATTCATCTATCTGTCAAGCTGATCTAATAACAACAGATTCGTCTATCTGTCAAGTTTAGCTAATCACAATAGATTCATATATCCGTCAAGCTTCTCTAATAACAATAGCTTCTCGTCTATTGACTCAAATTTATCTAACTAGGGTAATGAGACCGGAACGGGGAAACTTGACAAACCAGATAATTCCTATAACATATGTTGAACACACTCACGCTTGGCTACACACAAGTATTGCGTGTGTGCTCGGCAGTGATTCTTCCACTAACCTAACCTCCAGGTCCTTCTCTAAACTCTCGTGTTCTTCAATTTAAACTAACACAAACCAACCATAACAAAACAGCAATTAATTTCTGACACTAAATTAGAGGAATCACGTGTCACGGTTATATAATTAATGAAAATACTGGAATTTAATCGCTCCCATATTTCTCGGTGTATCCAACAACATTTTACACACCAACCACAGAGAAGGTTTATAATACGCAGCACATACAGATCTTAGATTTCCACAGAAACACAAGCCATGTCCACAAACTTCAATTGGATTATTCACACTATAATGGGTTATCACCGCTTTATACAACAGTTAATCAGAATTATCCGCCCCTGATAAGTCACGTGTTATAAATGGAGATCAAGGAATAGAACAAGACATGAGGTTTGTCTAGAGAAACATGTAAGGAAGTCGATGATTGGTTAATTAATACGTGTTAATAAAATGTGACCAATAGAAAGAGATTGCTTTAGGATTGACCCGCGGAGATTGCCATCTCCATATTCGCAGACATGTTTGTGTTGGACGACCATGATAAATGACGCGAAAGTAGGTAGTTTAAAAGAGTTTAGGTAGTTACATTGTAGGAGTAAGGCACGATCTTTATTTACAGACAGTGAACAAGTATACAGCAAATCTTCTACAACAGAAAGTCAGGTAAGAAGGCGAGAGGAAGACTACGAAAAAGATGGTTAGATGGTATAAACAGAATTCTATCAAAGAGCAAAAATACCAATCACCCAAGAAAACAGAACAACGCAAGACAAAAACAGAAAACTACGACAGTGGCCAATAATCCAGTGTGATGACAAAAGAAGAAATAATGAACAAGTATTATTGGTTATGGAATATTTTTTTGGTCACCAAACGCAGGATTCGAGTCACTCACTATTATTGATTGCAGGCAGAAACATATGTCAGAAAAGAAGCTTGAAGATAAGTGAACAATTAGTTCATTTATGAATACCAAATCACAGGTATTTTAAAAAAATAAATTTTCCGATCCAGAAGCACTTGAGCTTTTCAGCTTTTCTGCTCGGTGCCATGGACATCGTAACCCTTCGGTTCGATGCCACGAACACCGTAAATATGGGAAATCTTTTTCTGCTATCCCGCGGAATTGAACCCGCACACACAGAGGGGTAGTCACCCGTAGTCCAACGCGCTACGAACACGCTGGGCAGACGGGCAATCACAGGTATAAGAGATATCACTACGGATGGTGAACAATTAGTTCATTTATGAATACCCAATCACAGGTATAAGACATATGGCTACAGATGTATTTTTTCTGATATATAATGCCAAAACAATCTTCTCAATGTTACCAAGAAACTTTCAAATCGATTTTAAAAAAAACAGGTTGGAAAGTCACTGCCCGAGCAAAATTTATTAGAAAAATTAAAATAACAATTCCAACAAAATATTGTTCCCATCTTCCAAACGATACCAATAAGCCTCGCTTGGCTACGTAGTTCGTGCACTGCGCCGAGATATTCTTGTGTAAGAAAGAGATCGGAGCACACATGGTTGCTCACTGAAGTACAGTGATGATGGTTCTATCTATCAACCACTCAAACCAAGAAACGTTTGACTAGCAACAAAACTTCAAAATTCAAAAATCTGATAAGGAGTCAGTCCTCTAGGTTAGACAGATGGCAAATACGAATTGGGGAAGACTATAGTGCAAGATTTATTACTGTACACGTGATGATATCCCATGATGAAACCATGAATATGACCATCGAGGAAGTGGGTGAGCTGGCTAGAGACAGAGGGAATTTCAGATGTGCTGCAAAGAGAGCAACGTCCTATAAAGGATACGCACCTTGATGATGTTGATGATGATATCCCAAAAAGACTCACAGTGTTACTAAGGTCATTCTAGAGGGCAAGATGTCAGACTATGAAGACAAAGATGAAGACGGGTACAAGATGTCATAGACGAGTGGAGTATGACTGTGGATGACACAGACCATCTCACTCAGGACAGGGATGTAATTAGAGCTTCTGTCATGTCAGCCAAGTTCTAACAGGGACAAGCTAGATGATTTTGATAAATTATTTTCATTAGAATTACCAGAAGAGACTGCATTCTCCTGTAAAACTACATCTGTGTGGTCTCCAGAGATTTTGTTTTCTGTTTACTTATTGCCTATGGCTTGCATCTGTACGTCAGTCTGTCTCAATTCCTGTTTCCCCTCACAGCGTCACGATATGAAGAGGTGTCTAGAACGAGCTTTTGTGTGCGATTCATAAATAATGCTTTTCACTGCCTCTGTTATTTATGAAGTCCAGCTATTGCGTGGGCGACGTTTTGATTTGTATTCTCTGTATATGAGTAGTATGTTTATCTGTTTGTAATCTGTTTATATGACCGAACCATTTAATTTGTTGTTTCTTGATGAAGTCTAGTATTGATGTTGTGTCCACTTTTTTCTTAAAGTCATCATTTCTAAACCGGTCTCTTCTTGTTACTCCCAGCATTCTACGTAGACACTTTATCTCTGTTGTGACTAGTTTCCTTCTATCGTTTGATGTCAACGTCCAGGTTTGACACTGATAGCATAATATTGGCAGAAAGCTCGTGTTGTACAATGATCTTTTACTGTTCGTATGTCTGTTCCCGGTGAGTGTCTGTGGCTCAAGCGGTAGTGAGCTCGATCAGAAACCCAAGCGTACCTGAGTTAAACCCCACGGTGG
Source organism: Arion vulgaris (assembly GCA_020796225.1). NCBI lineage: Eukaryota > Metazoa > Mollusca > Gastropoda > Stylommatophora > Arionidae > Arion > Arion vulgaris. The sequence goes on along the minus strand of CM036758.1, from coordinate 24,017,278 downwards.
GCAAGTTTGGAAGGAAAATTCTTTCTTTGGAATTTTACAAAAGGTAAAAATAGATCTCACTGTTCAAAAAGCAATGACAAACTGCTGAACGTATAAGTGGTGCCTAGAATAATCAACGACTCGTTTACTGTGGTTGATTTTTTCCTCTACGAACAGGGGACAATAGACTGAGGTACCATCTGTTTAACAAGTATAAAATAGGCCCATCTGACATATGTACATGTGGCACCAGCAAGATGACAGACACAAAATACTGCAAGAATGTCCAACATATATGGAACAGAGAGAAAACACATGGCCAATCTCCATATCAGTCCAAGACAAGCTATACAGAGATGTACATGGACTCCGGTTGATCACTAACTACTTTAAAAGTATACACATCGATGTCAGTCCAAGACAAGCTATACAGAGATGTACATGGACTCTGATTGACCACTAACTACTTTAAAAGTATACACATCGATGTCAGTCCAAGACAAGCTATACAGAGATGTACATGGACTCCAGTTGACCACTAACTACTTTAAAGTATACACATCGATGTCAGTCCAAGACAAGCTATACGGAGATGTACATGGACTCCGGTTGACCACTAACTACTTTAAAAGTAAACAAATCGATGTCTGAAAACGTTGGAAAAAGAAGAAGAAGACTGTGGTTGATGGCTACGTCCTGTAAAGGATACGCCACGATTTTCATTTTCATATCTGTACCGGATCTAAATCAAATGATAACAAAAACTATTAATGTTTACTGAGACTTTACCCGGCACGGCACACGATGATGGGGATAAAGTCCTACCAACTAACTATCAATAGTACCACCATCCCAAGCCCAGGTCAGATTCTGAGGGTGGTGAAGATATGGGGTAGGGGGTAGCGTAACAAATGATATCCTAGTCTGGCAGATTTAGTTATGCTTGAACATGACAAGGTAAAACTGAGGGCTGCCACTTGGGACTTGCAGTACCTGTCTCGGAATGCTAATGTCTTGACTTCCCTGGGGAGCGGGCAGGTCGTTTCTATTCGGGTTCCCGGTTCAGAGTCACGCACACACCCCAGATGCGTTCACGTGACGTGGACCTGCTAAGATGTTAGTGTGTTTGTTCATATAGCGTGCTGAAACTTGCACAAATACACACACAACAACACACACATATACACACACACACACACGCACACATATACATACACACTAACAAAGGAAATATGTCTTCTAGTTGTTTATCTCCTGCGCATGTCTAATACGTCATAATCATCATGTGTAATGCTGTCTGGCATAGGCGATCATGAAACTCCATATGTACTGAGTAATGACTTTTTCTTTCTTTTCCTTCTTATTCTGTTCTCCAATCCTGTTTTGTCTGACAGTGTTAGGATAAGATGAGATTTCTTAAAACCGGCTTTTCTGTGCGCTTCATAAATAGTGTTTTTAACCACGTCAGTTATTTCTGATGTCAACCTTTTGCGTGGACATATTTGTATTTTGTATCTACTGTATCGGATTAGCAGTGCTCTTTGACGCGAGGAAATGAAAACGAATGAAAATCGTGGCATATCCCAAAGGACATAGCCATCAACCACAGTAAACGAGTCGTTGATTTTCTAGGCACCACTTATACGTTCAGTAGTTTGCAATTTACATTTTGTAAAAATCTCACGGAAACGAATTTGCTTCCAAACTTGCCCACCGTGGGGTTTGAACCAGGTACGCTTGGGTCTGTGAACGAGCTCACTACCGCTTGATCTACAGACGCGAGGAAATACCCACATTGATAACAGACAGACGACTGAAACTGATTGACCACGTACTTAGAAGTGATTGAGACAAAAATGAACAGAACTCCGGAGCAGTGAACTCATTAGGGAAAGCGAAAGAGACGTAGACCAAAGGCTGCATGACGAAACATATTCAAAACAGAAATGTACGGTATGTACTAGACTTGTGGCACTCTGCTATATATTACCATGGAAATGGACGGTATGTACTAGACTTGTGGCACTCTGCTATATATTACCATGGAAATGGACGGTATGTACTAGACGTGTGGCACTCTGCTATATATTACCATGGAAATGGATAAGTGAAGATATACGAGTATTCTTTTGGTTATACAAGACGTCACAATGCGCCTAAAATAGTGGTCTAGAAAGGCGAACACTTGTCCTCATTACAGCAGATTCGGGGGCCTCAATGGCGAACTGGCTACCTATCATACTAAAGATTGTAGGTTCAAATCCTGACCGAGACACATGTGTGATTTTTTCATGAGATCATTAGAATTGTTGCCGGAGCTACGAAGTTCGTACTTTGTACAATGCTCTCGGCAGATGGCATGTCAACTCCCCCGACAAGGGCGTGTCATATGGAGAGAGCCGGTGTAATGAAGTCAATCCTTCGACTTTGAACCCTTTTTTGGACATCAGATTTTACCCATATAGCTCAGTCACTCTCCTCAAATATTATCATCACCTGCTGAAAGTATTCAACAAAGCATAAACTCCGTAGCTCCATCAACAATTATAAGGGATCTCCGAAAAAATCAACACTTGAACCGAGCGACGCGTACCTGATTTGAACCCACGATTTTCAAAACACAAACAAATTCCTTAACCAGTATCCCACAGATACAAAAAAGTATAGAAATAATTAGGTGGTTGAGTAGAAAGATAGGTAGAGCCAAGTCAAGGCGAACCCTAGATTGAACCTAATACCTGGTTAAAAAATTATTCACCTGTCATTTTGAAAAAGTTGTGCTAATTAATTGGTCGTCTCACCTCCTGAAACTGTGGGCCGCCTCATCCATTTCATGGGCACATTAGTCACACTTCTGGCTGTTTGTTGATGTAGTTATGAAGAAGTGGTGATGGCGGACTTGGTGGGGGTCTAGACACAAATTTGGTTATCAACGGGTCATGACCTCAACTGTTTTAAATTCAGTTGTTGTTAATATTCTATTAGAATAAAATGTTAGTTGTATTTTCTACTCAACTGATGAGTAAGTTGTGTCTTCTACTCAACCGGTGAGTCAGTTGTGTCTTCTACTCAACTGGTGAGTCAATTGAGCTTGCTACTCAACCGGTGAGTCAGTTGTGTCTTCTACTCAACCATCGAGTCAGTTGTGCCTTCTACTCAACCGGTGAGTCAGTTGTGTCTTCTACTCAACAATCGATTCAGTTGTGGCTTCTACTCAACCAGTGAGTAAGTTGTGTTTTCTGCTCAACAGGTGAGTCAGGTGTGCCTTCTACTCAACCGGTGAAGCAGTTGTGTTTTCCTACATAACCGGCGAGTCAGTGGTACTTTCTACTCAACCGGCGAGTCAGTGGTACTTTCTACTCAACCGGCGAGTCAGTACTACTTTCTACTCAACCGGCGAGTCAGTGGTACTTTCTACTCAACCGGTGAGTCAGTGGTACTTTCTACTCAACCGGCGAGTCAGTGGTACTTTCTACTCAATCAGCGAGTGACACTGGGTGTTTGAGCTGTATCTTCTTTGTTCCATGTTTAACCAACTTAATAGTGACTCTTATATTGAATATGTCCCACAGACGTGACATTGTTTTCACGCACACATACTCTCACACACACAAACATACACACACCCACATATATATATATATACACACACACATGGAGAGGACAGCGAAGTTGATGAGACGCTTCGCTAGATTTGTGTTAATTCAAGCCCTATTTAGGCCAAAAGAGATTTCTGTGTGTACAAAGTACGCGGTCGAACTACAGGTTTCCTGATCCTTTACTTGTGGATTTAAATTACATGTACCACAGAAATCGGAATGCGAGGGACACTGGTGATAAAGAAAGCTAACCATAACGCAAAAATCAGTAAGAGGTGCCATAGTAGGTGCTATGACTATGCCCGAATTCATAAGGACAACTAAAAAGTAATTAAAAAACAGAAAAAATACCCTCAAGAAACTTCTTGAGCTTTTTTACCGTCCGTGTTTTGCCGCGGCTCACAGGGAGAGCAACGAATAGTAACACTGCGATTTACAAAGCATGTTGTAAGAGACGACTGAGTAAGGGGCCTAGGGAAGCTACCCTAGTAAATAAAAAGCGTTGCAGAAACCGGATCCGCTGGCCTACTTGTAGCGTTTGAAACGTTGTATATGGAGCGGTCGAAGAAGAAGAAGACGAGCTTTCTTACTAATTATATTGCCCCCAAGTGGTTACCGGGGCCCAAATTTGGGGTGTAAAGAATAGAACTACTGATACCTACCACGCATGTCGTAAGAGGCGAGTAAGGAGGTTTGGATGAAATCGGATGCACATGTCCTAAATGTGTAGAAGTCTATGCGTTTAGTGGCCTACCAAACCAATGTGCAACGTATACACGTTCTTGACAAAGATCAAACATATCACAAAGAGTGATTAAAATTGGTCGTAAAGAACGAACGCAAAGAAGAAGAAGAAGAAGACTAATTATATTCATATCTGACCCAACTACTTATCGATTATCCTCTTATCCTAGGTACCTCCTGCACACTAAGATGTTAGCATCTACCAATGCTGCATGTAGATTACAAGAAACTGATGGTACTAGACGTTACACGGGACCAACCAGCTCAATCAGAGCACCCCTGCAGTTAACAGGTCGGTATGGTTTCACATCTTCAATCGTATTTCTAGTGGAAGGGGTGTTTTTGATCCAGGCTTTCAAAAACATTCCGCGGTCTGTTTTTCCTCGCGTGTGCTATCCACCACCTTACATTTCTCAGCGTGTGGATTGCCTAAACCTCTACCTGCTGTTTTGATTTCTTTATCACAGTACAGCTCGTGTGCGCTTACTTTCTCATGTCTGATTAGTCTTCTCTAGAGATCTGGGTGGATAGGGAGGGATCTATTCATTTATAATTATCTACATGCAAATAGTGGTCTTACATTTTAACAAGGAACTCTCACATTCAGACAGAGATCTCCATATAGATAGATCTCTTGCATTGAGACAAAGATCTATCTCCAGATCAGTGGCGACTCTTCTTCTTCTTCTTCTTCTTCTTTGCATTCGGTTTCGTATGCTCGTCTAAATCATGAGATGGGTTGCCTCTATGAAGCTGCATGTCAGTTGGAGTTCTTCGAGAGTTCCCCATAGCTTGGTAGAGGCGGCTCGTTATTAGGGCCAGAGGGCCGGGCCCCACCAAAATAATATATAATGTTTATTTATTATTTAATTAAATTAAAATATAACTTAACCCAAAGCCATAATTTTACCGAAAATTTGTGTCTGACGCAACCAGCAAAAACGATGACGAGCCGCCACTGCTCCAGATACAGTATAACATTCAGACAATGATCGCCCTCCAGTTATACATTTAAACAAATTCAGAGCAGCTCATATTAGAAAAAATGACGACGCTGGGAGTTTACACGTTCACCGCTGCGGCAACGTTGTCGAGTTAGGGTACAATAAAAATGCATGAATTAAATAAGATTTAGTCCCCTAGAAGATGTAACCAGAAAACTGGCTGATAATACAAATAAGAATGATAAATATTTTGGACATATAAAGAGACATGAAGGTTTGGAGAAGACCATCATGGAAGGAGGAATCCCGGAAAAGAGGTGAAGAGGAAGACCAAGAAGAAGATGGATTCAGGATGTAACTGATGGTTTGAGCATGACTGCTGCAGAGGCAGGACATCTGGCATATGAGAGAAATTCCGAATGACTGTTAATCTTCTTCTTCTTTGCGTTCGTTCTTTACGACTAATTTGAATCACTCTTTGTGATAGGTTTGATCTTTGCCAAGAACGTGTATACGTTGTACGTTTTTTTGGTAGGCCCCTAAACGCATAGACTTCTACACATTTAGAACACATGCATCCTATTTCAGCAAAACCTCCTTAGTCGGCTCTTACGATATGCGTGGCAGATAACAGTGGTTCTATTCTTTACACCCCAAATTTGGGCCTCGGTAACCACTCGGGCGACCAAGTATAGCAATAAAGGATGCAGGAAGACTGTCCTCTATTCACTACACGTGCCTTCTCAAAATCGTGAAACGAACTTGAATGAGAGAGGCAAGAAATATCAGACTCAGTTCTACAGAAGAAATTTAGCGAGTTGTCTAGGACGGAGCGGTATGGAAAAATTACTTCCAGACTATATATAACGTATAACGATACGAGAGGAATAGATATATGACATGAAATACCGACCGCACTGAAAGTTGCAAGAATTGAAAGAGCATGAAAACCCCTTAGTAAAGCTTCATCTGTCACCAGACATGAAGAGAAGAAGTAAGTAAGATCCAGTATATAAAGCAGCTAATCTATAGTATGTTCTTCTTCTTTTGTCAGCACACTGTTACCGGGTTGTTAACCCAGTGTCGTGGTTTTATGTATTTGTCTTGCGTTTCTCTGGTGACTTGTGTTGTCAGCACACTGTTACCGGGTTATTAACCCAGTGTCGTTGTTTTATGTATTTGTCTTGCGCTTCTCTGGTGACTTGTGTGATGGTTTTCTTAGTCCCCTGGCAGAATTCAACTACGTTATCTATCCACCTTTTCCTCGGTCTTCCTCTCGCCTTTCTTCCTGATATTCTGTTGTGGAAAGCTTCATAGGCATTTGGTCTGTTCGCATTCTTACTAAGTGGCCAAACCACTTCATTTTCTGTTTCGCTATATAATTCAAGCACGGTCTTGTTTCAACCTTTTCTCTGATGCTGGTATTTGTTACTCTGTAGATTCTTGTGTTGTTGGTAACTTTGAGGAGACATCTCATTTCGTATGTTGCTATGTTCTGTGTATGTTTCTTGTGTACTATATATATACTAGTGTATCCCATCTTTATTCTCATTTCTTGCCCACATGCCCAGCGTGTTCGTAGCACGTTGGACTACGGGTGACAAGTCCTCTGTATATGCGGGTTCAACTCCGCGGACTGGCAGAAAAGCTACAGGTTCTCCAGATTTACGATGTCCATGACACCGAGCCGAAGAGCTGAAAAGCTCAAGTGCTTCTGGATCGAAAAAAAAAAAAATTCGCATTCCTTCATTTTGAATGCTTTCTAACGATTCACACTGTGTTTAGACCAGCGGTTCCTAAACTGTGCATTACCGTGGACCCCCCTTTTAAATGCATTTTGCTGGCGCGAACCCCAACAGTTTCTATATGTGATAATCTTCTAGCAACGGAGTTATTATTACACCACACCAATAGTCAAGCTGGCTCCAATTTATCAGACTACGGGAAACTTTAAATGATCTTTTATTTTGTTCTGTCAGACAGTTAGACTCCGGTCTGGTCCGGTTCCTTTGATTTCTCAGCGGAACTAGGTTACCACTGTTTTTACACATGTTTTTAAAATATATTTTTCTGTTTGAAATGTTAAGGATCATAATACTTCTTCCAGCGCTTGATGACCCACTGTGAGTACCTCGCGGACATCCAAGTTTGGGAAATGATTGTCTTAGACAACTTGAGAATACGATGTCCATTCATAATTGAATGCAGACAACATCCATTGTTAGTACATGCGAATAAAACCAATCTTTGCTTCAATTTGTCGCTGTGTCAACAGTCTTTGTGTTGGTAAATGTGATTTGGTAAAGCAAAGTAACATCAGTTTATTCGGTGAAGGTCATTCTACAGTGTGTTCAAAATAAAAACAACCCCATTGACAAATCAAAAGCTGCTATGTACGCATTGCGTTTTGTCTATTTACTATTTAAACCGGTTCTCCCCCTTTTTCTTCTTTGCGTTCGTTCTATACGACCAATTTTAATCACTCTTTGTGATATGTTTGATCTTTGCCAAGAACGTGTATACGTTGCACATTGGTTTGGTAGGACCCTAAATGCATAGACTTCTACACGTTTAGGACACATGCATCCGATTTCAGCCAAAGTCTTTAATCGCCTCTTACGACATGCGTGGCAGGTAACAGTGGTTCTATTCTTGACACCCCAAAATTGGACCCAGGTAACCACTCAGGCGAAACCGGTTCTGACTAGCTCGACCTTTCGTCACATTTGTTCATCGCCCCTTCCATCATCATAATTACACATCATCATAAAATGACTCTTAAGAACGTTCGTATTGCTTGGCTAGACAATGGGTACCGTAAGAAATAAGGGTAAGCAGTTCGAATCCTGTGTTTGTCAATTTATTTTTTACTGAAGCTCTTAATACTTAAATACTGTCTATTAATTGATCACATTCTTTGCTTCCGTTGCTTCCCTTGGGGCTCTTACACAAAAAAACAAACTCCTAGTTCTCATCTCACAAAAAGACACGATCACTTAACCCACGACCAATTCTACTAGGTTAGTTAGACGTCATGCTTAACCTACTGTGTATTACGTCATAATTGAACATTCTTATTTTCATGAACATATGTCAGATTGGCTCCCTAAAAATAACTACTCTTTGTTTCTAGTTCACAAAAGTGAATGTACGTCTATAGCAGTGACAGTAGCAATGTATAACGTGTTAACACGTCTTTAGCCCACAGAGGAGAGATAATAACAGACGTGTTAATGCGTCTTTATAAGTGAATGGGCAAAACGTATATATACGTTTTTAACAGCTAAAGGGTTAAGATGCTGCCTTTATCCTGAACACCCTGCACATCAATCGCTGGTATTTTCGATTATTTAACTCTTTCCACGCGGAGTTAGTCCTCAATTTTTAAACAGTTCATTCAAGGGAGGTTAAAAGAAAATGAACCCAACTACTCGTCAATAAATAAACATATATAGATTATTATTATTATATACTAAATTGAAGAAAACTGGACAACCCAATAGAATAACAAGGTTAAAAAGTAGTAGAAGTAAAATTAGAAAGACTTCTTATAAGGGAAGCAACTCTATGGCACAGTGTGCGGTTAATGGCGTGCAACGGACTTCCGCCGTGGCGCAGTGTGCGGCTAAAAGCGTGGAAAGAGTTAACAAGGCAGTAGAAAAAACATATATGGGATTTTGAATATAAGTGTTATAGCATGGACAGAGAAAACAAGAGGAGAGATTGATCCAGAAGAGGGGTCAAAGGGGCGTTTCTAGGGATAACGTCACGTCACGGTTAGTAAGAAAGTTGGCACTAATCAAGATCCTACCAAACCTCCACGTGATGACCGTGGAAACGGACAGAGGATCATTTCTGGCTAAGCGGGTAGGGATCGAGGGAGAGCTACTCTGGTATACGTAGTGATGCAAGAGAAGTTACGCTATAACGAGATTTTCTCGCAAGATAGACAAGAAGAATCCCAGAGGGACTGTTTCTGCACGACTCTCCCGGCCGATGAGAAAAGCTAAATTAATTTTAAAAAACGAATCGAAAGAACTGACAAGGTACGAGTCGTCAGGAGGCAATATCCACGCCCCCTCGAAATAATGGTCGCAACGCCTTTGCCAACACGGGACAAGGGTCGTCGGAAAAAATGCAATGTGACGGGATGACACAAGGGAAGATTGCAGTCGGGATGACACAAGGGAAGATTGCAGTTAACTCCGTACCAGAGACCAAGCGCAGATATACCTATTGAGTAAAATTGACCGAGCGCAAGTCCTAAAGTTGCGTTCTAGCGCCTAACGAAACTTCATTCCTTGAAACAACCGGGTACGGTACTGTTATTCTTAGTACTAACTTCTCCGGTAAAACCGGGCGGGTGATGTTTGGCGAGCGCAAAATCTAAATTGTGCTGATAGCGCCTAATGAAACGACCCTCTACATTATTTGTGCGCAGCCCCAGTCCAGTGTTTCACAGAGTCAGGGAAAATGCAGAGTAGAAACTGCAAATTGACAAGTGCTGACACGCGTCTCGAAAAGGCTGAGAATGTTCCTACTCCGGAATAAACTCGACGTGGTCAGAAAAGGACGGCCGACATTGTTAAAATTTGACAGGTTGTCCAAATCCAAACATTGACGATTGTCGACACTATTCACGGTGTGTTACACGATTAGGATGCCGTCCCAGGACAAGATTGTGTGCTCCAAAAAGACTGAGAAATTTTCCTAATCCAGAACGACCTCACATAGTCAGAAATGGTACACAGTGTAGATATACTATTTGGCGTAGATCATAAAGCCCAACTATACAGCGAAAGATGATCGTAAAAGAGCAATGAATACACAAAGCAGCCGACAAGTGACTGTTCCAATGACCAGTCCTAGAATGGTTGTAAATGTTCCTATACCATAACTACCTCACCCAGTCATTTGCAAAGAAGGAAGTGCTCTTTGGCATAGATCCAAGCCAAAATATACGGTATTAAAAGATCATTAAAGAGTGTCTATCATACGATGCAGAAGGAACGCCTCACTCAGTCAGAAAGGTTGCAGTACAAAAGGCTCTTTGGCGTAAATCCAAGCCAAAATATACGGCAAACGGACCATTAAAGAGAACTGATACGAATGAAGGGAAAGTATTAGAGACTGACTGTCACCGAGGTAGACTCAAAACACTTCCCGTAGGAGAAAAACGGTAGCCCTGACCTACACCGTTTATGGTACCATACAGAAAGTAAGGGTCTAATTTAAACAGAGGCTCAACGTCAGTCATTCTTCTCAAAGATCAATTATTTATCACAAAAAGAATGATAAAACTGCAACGTCAGTCATTCTTCTCAAAGATCAATTATATATCACAATAAGAATGATAAAATTGCAACGTCAGTCATTCTTCTCAAAGATCAATTATATATCACAATAAGAATGATAAAATTGCAACGTTAGTAATTCTTCTCAAAGATCAATTATATATCACAATAAGAATGATAAAATTGCAACGTCAGTCATTCTTCTCAAAGATCAATTATATATCACAATAAGAATGATAAAATTGCAACGTCAGTCGTTCTTGTCAAAGATCAATTATATATCACAATAAGAATGATAAAATTGCAACGTCAGTCGTTCTTCTCAAAGATCAATTATATATCACAATAAGAATGATAAAATTGCAACGTCAGTCATTCTTCTCAAAGATCAATTATATATCACAATAAGAATGATCAAATTGTAACGTCAGTCCTTCTTCTCAAAGATCAATTATATATCACAATAAAAATGATCAAATTGCAACGTCAGTCCTTCTTCTCAAAGATCAATTATATATCACAATAAAAATGATCAAATTGCAACGTCAGTCCTTCTTCTCAAAGATCAATTATATATCACAATAAGAATGATAAAATTGCAACGTCAGTCATTCTTCTCAAAGATCAATTATATATCACAATAAGAATGATAAAATTGCAACGTCAGTCATTCTTCTCAAAGATCAATTATATATCACAATAAGAATGATAAAATTGCAACGTCAGTCATTCTTCTCAAAGATCAATTATATATCACAATAAGAATGATAAAATTGCAACGTCAGTCATTCTTCTCAAAGATCAATTATATATCACAATAAGAATGATAAAATTGTAACGTCAGTCATTCTTCTCAAAGATCAATTATATATCACAATAAGAATGATAAAATTGCAACGTCAGTCATTCTTCTCAAAGATCAATTATATATCACAATAAGAATGATAAAATTGTAATGTCAGTCATTCTTATCAAAGATCAATTATATATCACAATAAGAATGATAAAATTGACCGCGAAGAATGAGAGCTACGGAGAAGAAGAAGAACCAGAAGAAACCTAAAATAAAAGAAAACATGAAAACTCTGAATGCTATGGACGAAAAAAAACCCAGATTTGAACGAAATGAAAAAGAATGAAAACAGCGTCATGTCCTATACATGACGTCACCATCACCTACAGTAAACTAGTCGTCAATTTTCTAGACACTACTTATAGGTTCAGTAGTTTACAATTGCTTTTTGAACGGTGGGGTCTATTTTTACGGTTCGTTACCACGGGAACAATATTGCTTCCAATTATATTAGAGTTATAATTATTTCGTTATAATTTCTTCTATCCTTTACATGAGTCTCTGTGACGTAGAGGTTATGTGCTTGTGTTAAAGGTACTAGGTTCGCTCCCTAGTGGAGCTATCTGGATATTTTTCCAGAGATCCCTGATCTCAGTGTAGGTACGATCGAGTTCCTAGTCCTATCGGAGACGGGCGATAAAAACGTAGGTCCCGTGTTCAATTTGAGCAGGTAAAAGAACCGTTGACGGTACCAAATCGAGAAGAGCAGGCTGGAAAGCCGCTGCCCAGGCAAAATTAATTCGAAAAGATTAAAAATAAAATTTCAACAAAATATCTTCACCATCTTCAAAATTACATCGGGGTCCTCGCCGGTGCTACAGAGTTCGGGCACTGCAGCTGAGATCTTCCTGTATAAGAAAGAGATCGGAGCACACATGGTTCTCACTGAAGTGCAATGATGTTGTGCATATCAATCAATCAATCAATCAATCAATCAATCAATACGAGTTAACAATTTATAAAGAAGATAAAAAAGTGAGAAAGTTTAATATTTTGGACCGCCCGTGTGGTGCCGGGGCCCGCAAGGGAAGAAACAATAGTACCACTGCAACCTACAATGCATGTCGTGAGAGGCGACTGATGTAGGACCTAAGGAAGCTACCTTGGTAAATAAAGAGAATCGAAGAAATCAGATTTTCTAGTCTACTAGTAGGCGCAAACTGGCACAACGTACAATAGCTCTTACGCTCAGATCACATCATCACCAAATAGCTTGTCCTGACCAGAACTTTGCCACCCCAACAGTCCTCCGGAATTTCTCTCTCTCATAGGCCAGATGTCCTGCCTCTGCAGCCGTCATGTTCAAACCATCAGTTACATCCTGAATCCATCTTCTCCGTGGTCTTCCTCTTTTCTCTTTACCGGTATGCATCCTTCCATGATGGTCTTCTCCAGTCCTTCATGTCTTTTTATATGTCCAAAATATCTCAATTTTCTCTTTCTTATTTGTAGCATCAGCCAGTTTTCTTTGATTTTGAGTTCTTTCTGGATAGATATATTTGTTCTCTTCTCTGTCCATGATATACGGATGACTTTTCAGTAACACTTATATTCAAAATCACATGTATGTTTTACACTGCTTTATTAAATGTTCATGCTTCACAGGGCCTTGACGTGCTATGTTGCAAAGAGGCGGCCGCATCAGGCGCACCGTAAGGGGGGCGGCATAAGCAGCGAAATCAAAGTCAAGATTGAAGATTATATTAATGAAAAAACATTTAAGGGGTGACATTTCGAAGACTTGCATCATACTGAGAAAATATACCGCACGGTGCTGATGCTTCATATCCATATCAAATCACATATAAATCACTTCATACCCATATCATATCACATATAAATCACATATAAATCACTTCATACCCATATCAAATCACATATAAATCACTTCATACCCATATCAGATCACATATAAATCACTTCATACCCATATCAAATCACATATAAATCACTTCATACCCATATCAGATCACATATAAATCACTTCATACCCATATCAGATCACATATAAATCACTTCATACTCATATCAGATCACATATAAATCACTTCATACCCATATCAAATCACATATAAATCACTTCGTACTCATATCAGATCACATATAAATCACTTCATACCCATATCAAATCACATATAAATCACTTCATACCCATATCAGATCACATATAAATCACTTCATACCCATATCAGATCACATATAAATCACTTCATACCCATATCAGATCACATATAAATCACTTCATACCCATATCAAATCACATATAAATCACTTCATACCCATATCAGATCACATATAAATCACTTCATACCCATATCAGATCACATATAAATCACTTCATACCCATATCAGATCACATATAAATCACTTCATACCCATATCATATCCCATATAAATCACAAAGAGTGGTTAACAAGTAGTCGATATGGAGCGTTCCAGTGGCGGCTCATGATCATTTTTGTTGGTGGGGCCAGAAATAAATTTTCGAAAGAATCATGGTTTCGGTTAGGATATAGTTTAATGTATAAAATAATAAATACACGTTACACCTTACTTTTGATGGGGCGGTCCCACTGGTCCTTAATGACGAGCCGCCACTGGAGCGTTCTAAGAAGAAGCTTTCTGAACGGATACATATATATATGCGATTCTAGCAGTTGTTATGTAATTAGTTTCTTAATTAAAACGTTAGGACTCACCTTCTATTGTAAGTGCTCTCGGCAAACGCAGGCCTACAAGATGGTGGTTATAAGGGAAAACTGGACCAAACATCTCCTTCAGTTGGCGATGGTATGTGGGTTCAATGCTTTGCTGATGAATCTCAACAAATGAGATTGAGAATCAAATCTCCAGCCGTTTTTGTGTGTGTGTGTGTCAACCTTCTGATGGTAGACAGAATTCTACACTCAATCTTCTAATGGTATGTCGATTGAATTATCTTCAGCTATGATTCCACTGTGTAACAATATGAAGAACCAGTTTTCCATAGAGTGAATTCAATTTTATAATGACAGACACGATCGGTAAGAACTCAATCTGAAACTAATTGACTAGTAGTGAACAAGATGCCCATCACTGTAATAAAATCTATGAGTAAACAAGGATACTTTGTTGTCATGCAAATAAATAAGTCTGTTGTTCACTTTGTTGTTGTAACTTTATGAATTAATAAATCCTTCACTTCGTTGATGATGTACACAAAATCAATCAATATTTTACTTTGCAGCTGATATTTAAGAAATTAATCAATAAATTCGCCACTTTGTTGATGGTGTACACAAAATCAATAAATCCTTCCCTTTGTTGTTGACGTACAAGAAATCAATCAATAATCCTTCACTTTGTTGTAATACAAAAATAAATCAGTGATGTTTGCATCGTGACCATCAACTTATTATTGTTATTTAGAAGAAGAATATTACCTGAATATCTGACTTGAAATATAGAAATACTTATCATACATATATAAACATCTAACGATGTTTCTCACTACCATATCTATTTTTTTAAATAAATAAACGAGTATTTCAACACACTGACACAAATATCGACTCAGTGACGCAGAGACAACAACGACGCCATCACAAGGACTCAACATTCCACAAGGAAGAATCAAAAGACATCACACAAAAAGAAATTTACCGCGCCTGCAAGTCTAGCATTGTCAACAAGACACTTTCTTCATTGTGATGTCATTGATCCGTGATAGAACCGCCCACCGGCTTAATCTTGACGTCAATGATCATACAAGTTCCGCCCACTTTAAAATGGTGACATTTTTGGCCGTTTCTATACAACAACACATCAATAGAAGAAACGATTTATGTAAAATAAAAGAAATAGCAAGAGAGGTCTTTTACCTATCTATTGTCTAGAAAGAGAAATATTCACATTTATTGGCGAAAAATACAGTTTACAGTTGATTCTGATAAAAGTATCGAATCTGCTCAGTTATAAGAGGTTAGGATGTTTAAATCGTAGCAATTTGGCCACGCCCAATGTCCTGCCATCTGACAATAGAGGTGGCAAAAAGTTCACTGGATGACAGTTATGAAGTTATAACTCGTTCAGCAGTGCGTGACAAGGAGTGCAGAATGCTAGCATATCATTTGGTAAAATGTGATTTCGACTGATTTTTTTTCTTCTGACCCAGAAGCACTTGAGCTTGCAGCTCTTCGGCTCGGTGACATGGACACCGTGACCCTTCGGTTCGGTGCCACGAACACCGTAAATCTGGAGAACTTGTGACTTTTCTGCCGGCCCGCGGAATTGAATCCACACTCACAGAGGGCTTATCACCCGTCGTCCAACAGCGTACGAATACGCTGGGCAGGCGGGCAAATTTCGACAGATATATATAGTGTGTGTGTGTGTGTGCTTATGTAGGAACATCACCGTCACCCATGTGGTGCCGGAACTCGTAAGGGAAGCAAAGAATAGTACCACTGCGACCTACACCGCATGTCGTAAGAGGCGACTGATGTACGACCTAGAGAAGCTACCATAGTAAATAAAAAGCATCGCAGAAATCAGATGTGCTGGCCTACTTGTTGACGCATAACTGGCACAACGTACAATCGCTCTTAGGCTCAGATCAGATACAAATGCACACAGAATGGTTTAACAAGTGGAACGTTCGAAGAAGAAGAAGAAGAAGATTTCGACTGAAATATAGTGTGTGTGTGTGTGTGCGTGCGTGTGTGTGTGTGTGTGTGTGTGCATGCTTGTGCAGGAACATCACCGTAAACGAATATGTATATGTCGTATGCGTGTGTACGAGTATGTGTGTGCAGTAGGAATGTGTATGTGTTCTTATACCATATGTGCTGTATTTATGTCGTGTGTAAGAGACAGGTTTGCGTAATGAATCAGCGTTCGTCTGTCGACTCGGACTCAAGAGGGGTATGCGTTCAATCACATACTCGATGCCCCGCACGGGAATAAAGGAATTGGCCCTCCTACCTCATGCACACTAGGGTTTAGAAAAGGAAAGGGACAGGCTCTTCATACATGAAGATCTAAAAAGGTTAGGGTGACATTTTATTCATTGATATATGTATTTGCAATTAATTCTCCCGACTGACATTGTCGCACGATAGACAAGTTCATAGACGTGGACTTTACACCAACAGACCTATCTGTATAAACAACAACACTTCCATTATTCGCTTTCAGTTGCCTTTATTGCGAGTTTAGCCACAGCTAACTCTAGATAACTAGGCCAGACAATTGACCGGGAAATCCCTGACCTAGATCAGAGAACGGGGCTGAAAATTATAGATGGTTGATAGAACACTGCAAGTTTTGTTTGCAATTTTACTCAATTCTGTGAGTCTATGGTTATTTATTGGTGAAAAATATTCATAATATTGATGTTCCTTATTGTTAAACTTAACTTGTTGTATAATATAACTTCGATTTAACATTTTGTGTTGATTTTAAAATGAATTCGTCTATATACAACAATACTGGAATTCGAGGTCACGTGGTGTAGTTGTGGTCTGATTTTCCATAATTCTTACCTGAGTCCGAAGGCCCATAAGTTTATAGTTGGCTTTGGTTCAGCCATCACATTGTCCCAATCTTTGAATTCCCTTTCCAAAGTAAAGATAACATCGCGCAGGCGATGTAAGAAAACATATATATCTGAGGTGGTCAACCCTGATCAGATCAGATCTGGAGAAACCCGTGGGGAGGCCCCGGTTTAATTTTAAAGATGATGAAGATATTTTTTCAACAGATAAATATCCAACAAGAACAAGAGCTACAACATCATATCGACACCTTATATTATAACTGTAACAAATATGACATGAACATAAACATAGCCAAATCTGAGGTCATGAATATAGGAAGGAAACATAATACACTAAACATCATCAATCGCAATACAATAGAGCAAGTACAGGAATTCACGTACCTAGGAAGTGTATTTACAGAGGATGGAAGGCTCGACAGAGCGATAGAAACTAGAGTCCAGAAAGCAAATGCAATAACCTACCAACTAGCGCCACTACTTAGACATCAAAACATCTCACTGACAGCTAAACAACAGTTGATCAATAGCAACTTCATACCCACTCTATGTTACAAATGTCAAACATGGACAATGAATAAGAAACATACACAGAAAATAGCAACATGCGAAATGAGATGTCTCTGCAAAGTCACCAGCAACACAAGAATCGACAGAGTAACGAATACCAGCATCAGAGAAAAGGTTGGAACAAGACCTTGCTTGAACTATATCGCGAAACACAGGATGAAGTGGTTTAGCCACTTAGTAAGAATGCGAACAGACCAAACTGTCTTTGAAGCTTTCCACAACAGAATATCAGGAAGGAAGGCGAGAGGCAGACTGAGGAAAAGGTGGATAGATAACGTAGTTGAATTCTGCCAGGCGACTAAGAAAACCATCACACAAGTCACCAGAGAAGCTCAAGACAAATACATAAAACCACGACACTGGGTTAACAACCCGGTAACAGTGTGCTGACAAAAGTTGAATTCTGCCAAGGGACAAAGAAAACCATCACACAAGTCACCAGAGAAGCTCAAGACAAATACATAAAACCACGACCCTGGGTTAACAACCCGATAACAGTGTGCTGACAACACAAGTCACCAGAGAAGCTCAAGACAAATACATAAAACCACGACACCCAATTTTCAAAAGTGGAAAAGACAAAAGGATCCGCAGAGCTACAGACCTATAAGTTTGCTAAGTTGCACTGCAAAACTGCTGGAGAGAGTGATAACCACTAGACTCCAGTGGTTTTTAGAATCCAACCATAAACTGGATCCAGCCCAGACAGGCTACAGGCAGCATAGAAGCACTGATGACCAAGTGGCATACCTCGCACAGGACATAGAAAATGGCTTCCAAGAAAAGAAGAAAACCCTCACTGTGTTCTTCGACATGTCTAAGGCCTTCGACAAAGTCTGGAAAGATGGTTTGCTACTCAAGCTCTTACGCAGTGGAATACGGGTAGAATGTACTATTGGATAAAAGACTTTCTTACCCATAGACAAGCATCTGTAAAATTGGATGGAGTGCACAGTCCCAGATTCAAATTAAGAGCAGGAGTCCCACAGGGCAGCGTACTGTCCCCATTGCTTTTCCTGGTATATATTAATGATCTGCCACAAATTCTGCCCAGACATGTATCACACTCTCTCCATGCTGATGATCTAGCTGTGTGGTACACCTCCGAGTTTCTGGGTCCTGCCATCTTTAAACTCCAGGCCAGCCTGAACAGCGTCATAATGTGGGCAAGTAAATGGGGTCTAGAAATAAACCGGAGCAAAACTATAGCAACGCTTTTCTCATTGTCAACAAAGGAAGAACACTTCAGACTGAAATTTAACGATGATATCGTTCCCCGTTCCCATACTCCAACCTTTTGGGAGTTAAGCTTGACAGTCGTCTGACATGGAAACATCACATAATGGAAACAAACAGAAAGGCTATGAGGAAACAAAGTGTGATGCGGAAGCTGGCTGAACTACCTGGGAGCTGATATTCGAATCCTGAGTCAGGTGTACACTGGTGCAGTTAGACCGACCTTCGAATATGCATCATCGACATGGATATCAGCAGCCCATTCAAACAAATCGATACTGGAAAAACACAAAACAGGTGTCTGCGTACTATTTTGGGAGCCATGAAATCTACACCAATTGTAGAAATGGAAAAGGCAGCCAACATCCAGCCCTTGGAAGACAGAAGAAGGAGAAAAGTGATTCTACAGACTGAAAGGATCAAAAGAATGCCTCACCATCCACTGCATGAAAAATGGCGGCTAGAACAAAGAACAGACTAAAGCGCACAAGTCTAAACCACAAAGCAAAAGAAATAGGAAAGTCATACTTGGAACTACTAAATCATAATTCCATACCTGAAGAATTGCTTTTGATCACTGGGAACCAGACTCAGTACCACTAAACTTCTCAACCTCCATCCCTAAATTATTAAGCAAAGATGCCGAGCCTAATCTAGTGAAAAAGCAATTACAATGGAACATCTCCATTACATGTTTCCAGAAGACAGCTGGATAAGAATTTACACAGATGGATCGGCAATGGAGGCAACCATGAATGGTGGAGCAGGAGTGTACATTAGGCACCCAGATGCTACCACTGTGTCTCTAGCGCTCCTACTGGAAGAATATGTTCCAACTACAAAGCAGAACTCATAGCCCTTCTGATGGCAGCACAGCACATGAATAAGCTGCAAGCAGCTGCAAGCAAGATGGTATTTCTTACAGACTCATTGTCAGCTATACAAGCCCTGGAGGCTAAATCCACTGACATCACAGTACAAAAACTACAAAGAGAACTTGCTCAGCTTTCAGAAAAGGCAGAAATTCACTTGCAGTGGATTCCATCTCACTGTGGCATTGCAGGCAATGAGAGTGCTGATGTCTTAGCTAAGGAGGGCAGTGCCAAAGAGCAAATTTACCAACCCTTGTCTTTTCAAGAGGTCAAAACCCTCATACAGAGAAAATCTGCAGTAGACTGGAAGACAAACACTGGATATGATTATGGAAAAGACTCCTCAAAGACCTAAGCAGAACAGACCAGGTCATTATATTTCGACTACGCACCGGACACTGCAGACTCAACAAACACTTATACAGACTAGGAATAAGTCAAACAGCTCTCTGCCAGTGTCAGCAGGCAGAACAGACACCAGAGCATATCCTGCAAGACTGTCCTCTTCTGTGTGAGCTGAGAAGCAACATGTGGCCGCACCCAGTCGACCTGAAAACTAAGCTTTGGGGAAACCTGACAGACCTGAAGCTGTCTGCCCAGTTTGTGGTCCACAGTAAAATTGCAAGTCGCAAGGACCAGGAGAGATCGCTGGAAAGAAGAGAGAAGAAGAAGCATCAAATACTTAATAAAAAAAAACCACCGACTCCCTAAAAGGAGTTAACAACGCCTGAGATAACAAAGATGTGCTCGCACCAAAGAGTTATGAACATTCTGACAATGACAGGGACAAAGAAAACCATCACACAAGTCACCAGAGAAGCTCAAGACAAATACATAAAACCACGACACTTGGCGTTAACATACCTCGAATAAAACACTGGTCAACGATAACAGTGCTGACAAAAGAAGAAGATATTTTTTATTTGTAATCTTTTCTAATGAGTTTCGCCCGGATAGCGGGTTTCCAGCCTGCTCTTCTCGATTTTGAACTGCCAATAGTTCTTTAACGTGCTCAAATTGAACACGGGATCTACGTTTTATAGTCCGTCTCCGATAGGACTAGGAACTTGATCTCACCTACACTGAGATCAGTGATCTCTGGAAATCTAAATTACACTCAGTAATGCATTCATTACCCGCGAGACATGGAGAACTATGACCTCTGCCCTATGCGCCGCCCACAAGCCCAAGAGGAAAGACTAACTAACTAATGCATTCATACATATTTTCACATAGCTATATATATTCCGTAAATTTATAATTATTCTCTTGGTATCCACAACAATGATACTTTGCATATCTCACAACAATGATACTTTTGTATCTCACAACAATGATACTCTTGTGTATCCACAACAATGATACTTTGCGTATCTCACAACAATGATACTCTTGTGTATCTCACAACAATGATACT
This sequence comes from Arion vulgaris, assembly GCA_020796225.1. Lineage (NCBI taxonomy): Eukaryota > Metazoa > Mollusca > Gastropoda > Stylommatophora > Arionidae > Arion > Arion vulgaris. The sequence continues at coordinate 23,996,234 of CM036758.1, read as the reverse complement.
TTGCGTATCCACAACAATGATACTTTGCGTATCTCACAACAATGATACTTTGCGTATCTCACAACAATGATACTCTTGGTATCTCACAACAATGATACTTTGCGTATCTCACAACAATGATACTTTGCGTATCTCACAACAATGATACTCTTGCTGTATCTCACAACAATGATACTTTGCGTATCTCACAACAATGATACTCTTGCGTATCTCACAACAATGATACTCTTGCGTATCTCACAACAATGATACTCTTGCGTTCACAATGATACTTTATCACAACAATGATACTTTGCGTATCTCACAACAATGATACTCTTGCTATCTCACAACAATGATACTTTGCGTATCTCACAACAATGATACTTTGTTCACACATGATCTCTATCAACAATGATACTCTTGCGTATCTCACAACAATGATACTCTTGCGTATCTCACAACAATGATACTTTGCGTATCCACAACAATGATACTTGCGTATTCACAACAATGATACTCTTGCGTATCTCACAACAATGATACTCTTGCGTATCTCACAATGATACTTTGATACAAACAATGATACTTTGCGTATCTCACAACAATGATACTCTTGCGTATCTCACAACAATGATACTCTTGCGTATCTCACAACAATGATACTCTTGCGTATCTCAACAAAATCAGATCTCATGATACTTTGCGTATCTCACAACAATGATACTCTTGCGTATCTCACAACAATGATACTCTTGCGTATCTCACAACAATGATACTCTTCGTATCCACAACAATGATACTCGTATCTCACAACAATGATACTTGGTATCTCACAACAATGATACTTTGCGTATCTCACAACAATGATACTTTGCGTATCTCACACAATGATACTTGTATCCCAATCAACTAGTTTAATCACTGATTTCATCATCATTATTTATTATGGGGTCCGAGAGTGCATGTCCCTAACTTTACCAAAGATCTGATAACCGGGACCTGGAACCCGTTTTATGCCTAATCTGTTAGTCAGATTGAAAAAAAAAATAGATTTAGTTTCTATGATCTTTCAGATTTATGTTGCATTCACAAAGCTGAAAATCTGATATTCTTCAGTGTCGTTCTAAGTTAAATGTACTGTGAAATTGAATGATTGCTGCACCGTCTCTTCAGGACAACATGGGGCGAAATGGCGACATTTTACTAAGGAGCACTACTGGTAGGCTGCCATACTTCTAGCTGAACTAATCCTTTATTGTTTACTATTACCTTTAGTGTGAAGGAAAACCGAGCGTACGTCCAGAGCTATACGCTAACACGATTTGAACAATATAAAATTATACGTTAAAAGTTAGACATCATTAACAACTGTAGTGAAACACGTACAAACAAAGTACTATAGTTTTACAAAATACAGAAACAGTGACGATAAACAGCAACGTTTCAACCAACAAGGCCTTTATAAAGCAAACGAACAAACAGGAGTGACAAATTAAAATGAAACACAAATGGACGACCAAATACCAACGTATCTAAGGAAAATCTGAATAAAAACGAATAACGAAATAAATGTAACACAAAAACACACATAAAAACTAGAAATAGAACGGAAAAGAAACAATGAAACATCTAGTAAATATATAACTTGAATACATGCAACATATACCCATATAGATTACAAAGCATGGAAGAGAAAGTACTAAGAAGCAGAAGAATGTAATACATGCAACATATACCCATATAGATTACAACGCATGGGAAGAGAAAGTACTAAGAAGCAGAAGAATGTAATACGTTGAGCCCTCGTGGTCGCAAGGTACCATACAAAGAAATCAACCGATTCTCCAGATAGAGCAAATCTACTACGATCATCAGAGGAACATGATCGGATGGCTGTGACCTGACATCGCAAGCTCCTGAATGGCCAGTATCATTGAAATGGGTAGCTACAGGGGTCACAGAGCAATGGCGTATATCGCGCAAGTGTTGGGCGAATCGGTCACTGAGTCTCCTGCCGGTTTCCCAATATAGGCCTTGTTGCACCGCTTGCAGAGAATGACATAGATAATATTACGGGACTCGCACGTGAAACTGTCTGCAACAACGAACGTGGCTTTTGGAAAAGACACCGTGCGGGTCTGTATTACATAAGCACAAGTGTTGCAGCGCCGACGGCCACACTGGATGGTGCCAAATGACTCTGGATATTAGGCTTGAGGCGACTGTGAACCAACATATCCTTAAGGCTTCTGTCCCGTCTGTACGCCACCAAAGGATAGTGTTGGAAGATTGAACGTTTCTCAGGATCAGACTGAAGAATGGAGAGATGACGGAATAAGACTTTCTTCACAAGGGAACTATGAGGGTGGAAAGTTAAGACAAGTTTCACCCTGTCAGAATTGGAAGTTCTATGCTGGTTAGAGAGAGCCTCCTGGCGAGAAATTTGCTGAACGCGCCGCATAGCAGAAGCAAGCACCTTATCCGGGTATAAGCGCTTACGAAAGAAATCCAGCATCTCGTGAGCTCTATCGAGAAAATCGTCGTCCTCGCTACAGAGGCGACGAAGGCGCAAGAGTTGAGAGAATGGTAAAGAATCACGACAAGCCTGGGAATGGGAAGAGGTATAAAGAAGAAAACTATGTGCATCAGTAGGCTTGTAGTATACTGATGTAGTGATGGTGGATAGGCTGATAGTGATAGTGATGTCAAGAAAGTTGACACAAGAGGTAGAGATGTGAGATGTAAACCGAATAGCCGGATTGAAGACATTAATGAAATTAATGAAGCGTGACAAATCGGCTTCAGGCATATCGGTAATGCCAATACAATCATCAATGTATCTATGATACACAGACGGAAGAGGGCCATCATAGGAATTCCATACTAGGTGCTCAAGATGACCCATGAACAACTGTACGTATGTACCGAGAGGAAAACCGTGAAACTAGACCGAATCGGATACCGAAATGCGAATTATGTGTTGCCGGGGCTCGAGAGTGGGGGCAAGAATAGTAACACTGTGGCGACCTACAAGGCATGTCGTAAGAGGTGATAAAGGAAGGGGCCTAGGGAAGCTACCTTAGTAAATAAAAATCGTCGCAGAAATCGGATGTGCTGGTCTATTATAGGCGCATAACTGGCACAACCTACAATCGATTGTAGGCTCAGATCACATACAAATCACAAATAGTGGTTAACAAGTTGGTATGGAGCATTCGAAGAAGAGTTATGTTTGGAAAATGGAGAAGCATTGATGTGAAAAAATTGATGCAGAATTTGAGAAGCAAGGCAAAATTATCAAGAATTTGATTAGACATCACGAAAGTGAAGAAAAAACGTCGACAAAATTGAAGTATATGTACTCAAGATAATCTTAAACAAAGTATTCATCATCATCAAGTGCCATTGCGATAAGCGTAGATGCTCATTGTTCGTTATCTCAAAGGATCTAAAAAAAGTTTACATAGGCAGATGACGCTCATCAGCCGGGAGGGCAGGTCGTCTACCCTGAAAGACAATAGCAACCTGCTGCCTTATGGGTTTTGGCTGGGGACAGCAAAAGGCTAAAGGAGAGCGAACCAAGTAAACGCTGGTTGAAATCGAACACACCACCGAAAGATAAGCACTTGAGCTCCAATAGGTACTGAAGGCTGTGCACGTACATCCCTTTCTGATGTTTGGCTGTTTATATATCACAATAGAATGATAAAAACGGTTTAAGAAACGATCGCGAGAGAGAGAGAGAGAAAAGAAAGAAGAGAGAAAAGACGAAGAGAGAAGATAGAAAAGAGTTTACCATCCCTGCAAAGTTATCTGTCAAAATCGAGAAAAAACTATTCATAAAAGCCTTTTCTAGTGTGCCCCTACTTGCAAGTATACATGCTATAGTTACAATGCCATGAGTTCTGACACAAATATATTATTCGCAAAATAGTTCGAATATTTCAAAGGATCTTGTTAAGAGAAACAGAAGGATGTATTTCAGAAATATGCATGTCTAAATAGATGTGTGTGTGTGTGCGCAATGTGTCTAATGTGTGTGTGATGTGTGAATATTCTTCTTCTTCTTCTTCTTCGCGTTCGTTCTTTACGACCAATTTAATCACTCTTTGCGATATGTTTGATCTTTACCAAGAGCGTGTATACGTTACACATTGGTTTGGTAGGCCCCTAAACGCATAAGACTTCTACACGTTTAGGACATGTGCATTCAATTTCAGCCAAACCTCCTTAGTTTTTTCTTACGACATGCGTGGCAGGTAACAGTAGTTCTATTCTCTACATCCAAAATTTAGGCCCAGGTAACCACTCGGTCGTGAATATTTGTCGAAATATATCGTGTGTTTAAGTATGTGTGTTGCCCGCCTGCCCAGCGTGTTCGTAACGCGTTGGACTACGGTGACAAGTCCTCTGTGAGTGCGGGTTCAACTCCGCGGACTGACAGAAAAACCACAGGTTATCCAGATTTACGGTGTTCGTGGCACCGAACCGAAGGGTTACGATGTCCATGGCACCGAGCCGAAGAGCTGAAAACTCAAGTGCTTCTGGATAAAAAAAAAGTAAGAATAATAATAAAACGCAAATACAAAATGATTTATGGTAAGACTAGCAGTTTTATCTGTTCTTCGCACGGGAAATTTAGTTTAAATCTAGTTGTAAAGTCCCAAACAGTTCGACGTTGAACATATTAAAGAAACCTGCCCCGTTGCCACAAAATCGGCTTCTTTCTGAGTATGTGTGTACTCAGACCTCCAGAAAGCAATGCAACCTTCTTAACCACTTCAGATTAACAACTGTTGCAGAGCGAAGTGGGGCATACATAACAACTACTTCTAGTATGAGGATGGAGGTTGAGGCCGTTACTGCTGCCTTCCATTGGATTTCTGGGACTTCATTTACTGGGGCAGTTGTTGTTTCTGACTCTCAGTCGATGCGTCACACGATCCAGAAGGGCAGGTTTCGGTATGAGTGGATGTCGCCTATAGAAGTTTCTAACCTCCAGCGGCTTACGTGGATATACTGTCCTGGGCATGCGGGTGTTTACAGTAATGAGAGAGCGGATAGGCTTGCATCAACAGCATCGATTGTTGGGGAGTTGAAGATGGATAAGGGGATATTCTTCGGTCTCTTCGCGACTCTCTGTTGGATGAGGACACTAAAATCGATGTTGAATCGATCAAGCGATTTAAGCAGTTTGGAGTTACCCGTTGTTCAAGTCGAACTGGATGCCTGAGAGGCAGAGTGAGAGGTGTGTTTAATCAGCGAGCCACAGGAACCATCAGTATGCATACTCTTCGATATCTGTTGGGGACTGAGCACCTATGGGTCTGCCCGGAGTGCAATGACGTCAGTTTAGTAACCAATAACCAATAACCAATAACCACTTCGTCTCTGATAGCCTCTAATGTGTGTATGTCAAAGCATATCGATATACATGTATATATATTTATATATATGGGTGTGGGTGTGTGGATGTGACTGCAAGCATGTGCGTCTTAGTTACGTTATGGTACGTATAGTTAATTTTAGTGTGTATGTGTGTGTATCTGCAAATGCATTTTAGTGTGACATCTTGATTAATAGATATACTGATAGTGCCATCATCTTAGGAATTCGGTGAGTAACCATGTGTGCCAGTGCCGGATTAGGTCAGCGGGGCCGTAGCAAATTTTAGCGGGGCCCTAGGTTTTGTATGATAATAAAATAAAACACAACTTTTACAAACAAACTTGTCTCGATTTAATGTGAGCAAATTTAGAGATAGCACTAGACAAATTCAATTTCTCAAGTAAATTACATTCAATGTTCATTAAGGTGAGGTTATTTAGACGATCTTGTCCCATCATGTTCCTTAACTCACTTTTTATACACTTTAATGTTGAAAAGAACATTCTCCCTGCAGTTAGTAATCATTAAAGACAAATAAATTCGTAAGACTATTTCTACATTTGGGAAACACGACCTAATGAATTTTCCATTATAAGTTTTAAATTTCAGTTCAAGAGCCTCATGCTTTTCGTCTCATAGCAGCAGCTACATTAATTTTAAGAAGTTCAGGAACTGCAAAGTTCGTCGCCTAGTTTCTTTCAAATCATCTTGGTAAGAGCTGACAATATTTGGAGTTCTTTTCAAGATCTCTTCTGCTGTAATAGATTTTAACTGCCGGAGTATTCCAAAAACATCAGTCACTCTATGGTACAGCCTAAATCAGTAACTTTGCTAACAAAACAGAACAGTTGTCCTTTAGTTTCTGTATAACACAACCAATCTCTCACGTGAGTTTTGTTTGTTGGTGTATGCGTGTATGTGGAAAACGACTTTCGACAAAATCGTGGATTGTTTTCTTTATTGTATGTTTTTTGTGGGTTTTTTAGACATTAAATCACTGTTCATATGTTGCACTTCGCTACTTTCTTTCACAATCCAATAATCTCGATTGAAGTTGTTTGGCCATTCACCAATATCGTTGAAGTACATTTTACTTTCGTTGTGTTTTTGGCTTGTAGAAGATGTTGCTACATTAGAAGCATGTGCTGTGCTTTCTGACTCTCTTTGGCTTGAAGATGATATGGCTAAATTTGGAGGACTTGCTCTTGTCTCATTTGATTTCAGTTTGTCTTATGGAAAATGTGGCTAAATCGTGAAGAGTTGCTGATCTTAATGGTAATATTGGTAATGATGATTCTTTATAGCCTGCTTTCATCTACTACACAGTGACAAGCGACTTCTGTATTTTCGGCTTCGATCTCGTTGGATTCAGACCATCACACAGAATTTAAAAATTCAGACAGCTTGTGTCTTTTTTTGATATAACATCTGGTTATTTTTTCCATTTTCATCTGTCTAAGCCGGGAGTTCCCTAGATATGCGGGGCCGTAGCATTTGCTACTTCTGCTACTAGGCTAATCCGGCGCTGATGTGTGCCCCGATCTCTTTTTTACACCGGAAGATCTCAACGGCAGTGTACGAACTCCGTAGCATCGGCGAGGGTCGTGACATCTTAATGTGTGTGTATACCTGTAAGCATGTACGGCTTATTGTGTGAGTATGTGAGTGTGTAAGTGCGGTATATTCTACCACACTATTGCATATCCAACTCCTGACCTTTCTCTTCTTCTTCTTCTTCCGCTCCATATCGACCACTGTTAACAACTCTTTGTGATTTGTATAGGATCCAAGCGAAAACGCAACTGTACGTTGTGTGAGGTATGCGACTCTGCCACATTATTGCATGTTCAACTCCAGGACGTTTCTCTCCTCCTTCTTCTTCTTCTTCTTCTTCGAACGCTCTATATCAATCCCTGTTAAAACTCTTTGCGATTTGTATGTGATCTGAGCCTAAAAGCGATTGTACGTTATACCAGATATGCGCCTACAAGTAGGCCAGCACATCCGATTTTCTGCGATGCTTTTTAGTTACTATGGTAGCTTCTCTAGGCCCTTACCCCCGCCGCCTCTTACATGTCTTGTAGTTGGAAGTGTTGCTATTATTTACTTCCCTTGCGAGCCCCAGCAACACACGGTTGTCTCCTCCTAATTATATCTCTGTCTTCCCCTTGTTCTCCTTTCTACTTTCCTTTCCAAGATGGCTTTCAGCAGTGCGTAATATCTCTTATTGTAACTAAACTACCTCTTTTGTCTAATTTCTACCTTTTTGAGCACTTCTCTTTCCAATTCTAGTTGTTGAATTGCTTGTTTACTAGTTTTCTTCTTTTTGCATGACACTCGCTCTATTCTTCTGTATATCTACATTTCTGAAACTTCAATTTCTCTCTCTCTTTCTCTGTTTGTTTTACTCTCCATAAAACAATGGTGACTATATGCTGAACTTAACAAGTCTGATCTGTTGTGTAGTTTTGTTTTTGTTTGGATGTAAATACATTTTACATGTTGTTAAATATTTTCTTGAGCGTTCCTATTCTCTGTCGAAGCTTGCCTTCCCAGCGTGTTCGTAGCTCGTTGGACGACGAGTGACAAACTTCTATGAGTGCGGGTTCAATTCCGCGGGCTGGCATAAAAGCCACAGGTTCTCCAGATTTACGGTGTTCGTGCACCGAACCGAAGGGTTACGATGTCCATCGAGCCGAAGAGCTGAAAAAAAAAATTAGAAGTGCATCTGGATCGGAAACAAAAATCTCCGTCGAACTTCCTTTACACATCTGCAGTCTTCTGTTATTAAATGTCGAAGATATACGTGACTTGATACTTGATCTTTATTTGTTTATTATGTAGGAGAGTTAAGCATCTTTAAGCCGATGGAACGCCGCTTTCCTTGATATGAGCATGACGGTTGCAGAGGTGGAACACTTGCCCTATGATGGAGAGAAATTCCGATAGTGGAAAAGTTCTGCTCGGGACAATCTATTTGATGATGGTGACGTAGCTTTCATCCTAAGAAGCAGTCTGTTTTTGGTTATATCACAAGAGTGTAGGCTAGCAAACATTGAAGAACAAATATTAACTTATTTATGAGAGTCGTGTAGTGAATAAGGAATTATACAAGGTCCAGGGGAAGCACTGGACCCAATGACAGCACCGGACCCAATGGAAGCATCGGACCCAATGGAAGCACTGGACCCAATGGAAGCACTGGACCCAATGGAAGCACTGGACCCAATGACAGCACCGGACCCAATGACAGCACCGGACCCAATGGAAGCATCGGACCAAATGGAAGCACCGGACTCAATGGAAGCACCAGACCCAATAGACGCACTGCACCGAATGGAAGCACCGGACCCAATGGAAGCACCAAAACGAATGGAAGAACCGTACCAATAGAAGAACCGGACCGAATGGAAGTACCGGACCCACTGGAAGCACCGGACCCAAAAAGAGAACCGTACCAATAGAATCACCTTATCCTATGAATATTATAAAGATATATACAGTAAAGAGGTATTTCAAGCTTCCGAATAAAGCAATTACTAAACACTAAAACTGGACCACAAACCTTATTGATATCGTCGAGGATTTCCTAGCGATGAAGAGTAACATTTTTCAGATCACGAAGTTTTCCTTCAAATTCTTATAGGTAAAGGTAACATCAAATATGTATGAATGAACTATTGGCTTTTAAATAAGAGAAAAAAAAAGAATAAAACACTTATCTGCAACCAGTGGCGGCTCGTAGTCATTTTTCTTGGTGGAGCCAGACACAAATTGTCCTGATAAATCATGGTTTATCATGGAGTATTTACTATTATTTGTCTAATCCGGAAGTTTCCCTTTCGATTATTGGTGGGGCCAGGCCCCACTGGCTCTTAATGACAAGCCGCCCCTGTCTGCAACACTTATTGAAAATAGTATGTTTATAGAAGCTGATTTTGTATTTAGCAATTATTTTTAATCGCCGAGGCTGCATTTTAAAATCCCACTTCAAGAATTAGAATCATACACTTACTTGGTCAGCAATGTAGACAAAGAGGGTGGACCAGATAGAGATGTCAAAATAAGAATACAGAAGACAAGAGGAGCTTACATTGCACTGGGAAACATATGGAAGTCTAAAGAAATCAAATCTAGAACATAAATTCGGATATTTAACTCTAATGTTAAAGCAGTTCTACTGTATGGGTCAGAAACAGGAGATCAACTAAGACAATTGCGCATAAATTGCAAACATTTATCAACTGGTGTCTGCGCAGAATGAGCACCAAGAGGAATAAGATGGACCCTTTCGAGATGCTTGAGGACCTGGACTTTGCAGACGATATAGCCCTGGTGTCACACAAATATGAACATATACAAGAGAAAAGTACAATACTTCACAGCACGGCAAAGACAGTAGGCCTCAAAACAAACACAGGAAAAACAAAAATTATGACAAACAGTGAAATCCAACAACCAGTAATGTTAGAAAATGAAACACTGGAAAGGGTTGAGCAGTTTACATATCTTGGTAGCGTACTGACACTAAATGGTGGCACAGAGGAAGATATAAAATCACGTCTAAGTAAGGCCAGAACCGCTTTTGCCAGAATGAAACCAGTATGGAAGTCCAAAATCTACAATAGGACCACAAAGCTTAAACTCTATAAAAGCATTGTTTTGCCAGTTTTGCTCTACGGATCGGAGTGTTGGAGGATGACCAAAGGAGATACTAGCAGGCTGTCAGTTTTCCACCACTCTTGTCTTCGCAGAATCTTGGGAATCTTTTGGCCAGTAAAAATATCCAATAACCAACTACTCCAAGACACAAGACAAGAGGCAATGAATGACATACTCAAAAAGAGAAGATGGAAATGGCTCGGACATGTTATGAGAATGAGACAAGAAATGCCTGCAAGGATAGCCTCACTTGGACACCAGAGGGAAAGAGAAAGAAAGGCAGACCACGGACAACATGGAGGCGCATGATGGAAGAGGAACTGGACACCGCATCTCTGACGTGGGGCTCTGCGCTGAAGGTTGCACGGACAGGAGAGCATGGAAAGTCCTTTCTGAAGCCCCATGTGTCACTAGGCATGACGGGATTAAGTAAAGTAAGTAAGTCTGCGCAGAATAGAGAGACTGAGGTGGTAAGATAAAGTCACAAATGAGGAACATATGGAGAGAACAAGATATATTCCAGTGAACCAAGAGGTTACAAAAAAAACGCTGGTGCTAAATAGGACACACTTTGAGAAAACCAGAGGGGAGTATAACAAGAAGAGTCCTTGCCTGGAACCCACAGCCACATCAAAAAAAAGGGAGGTCTAGAAATAAATAGAGACGAGATTTAGAGGCATAGATCAACAATATAAAGAAGAGCTGAGGAGCTGCAAGAGATAGCTAGAGATAGGAAGACTTGGCATGAGTTGGTTGAGGGCCTATACCCCAATCGGGGTTAAATGTTAAAAAGGCAGAGAGAGAGAGAGAGAGAGAGAGAGAGAGAGAGGGAGAGGAAGAGAGAGAATATTAATTCACGTCGACTGAGGAGATTTAGAAATTAGTCCAAGGGACGTAATTCGTGTATTTCATGTAAAAGACCAATACACCAGTTACAACCCTTCCGTTCTTGCATTGTTCTCCTTATACTTAACACTTACTGGACCAGGACAAAAACCCTGTTTTACAGTTCACATTTTTAAATGATACATTTTTATACCGACAGCTGATATTAGTTTGTCATTAAAAATTTTTTTTTTGAATCCAGAAGCACTTGAGCTTTCAGCTCTTCGGCTCGATGTCATGGACATCGTAACCTTTCGGTTCGGTGCCACAAACACTGTGAATATGGGGAACCTGTGGCTTTTCTGCCAGCCCGCGAAATTGAACCCGCACTCACAGAGGGCTAAGTTTTGTTACAAAACTGCTATTTCAATTTATGGAATATATACCATACATCAACGTGATTAGAAATCAAGAATCCGTTTATTTGCATTGATGACACATTTTTAAATAATGAACGCCCGCCTGCTCAGCGTGTTCGTAGCGCGTAGGATGGCGGGTGACAAGCCCCCTGTAGGGGTGGTTCAATTCCGCGGGTTCGCAGAAAAGCCACAGGTTTTCCAGATTTACGGTGTTCATGGCATCGAACCGAAGGGTTACGATGTCCATTGCACCGGGCCGAAAAACTGAAACGCTCAAGTGCTTCTGGATCGAAATTATATATATACATATATATATATATATATCTCGGAATAATAATAGTAATAATAATAATAATAATAAAACGCAAATGCAAAATGATTTATAGTAAGACTAGATCAATGTGCAACGTTTCACGTTCTTGGCAAAGATCAAAATATCACAAAGAGTGATTAAAATTGGTCGTAGAGAACGAACACAAAGAAGAAGAAATAAGACTGGCAGTTTTACCTGTTCTTCGCACGGGAAATTTAGTTTTAAATCTAGTTGTAAAGTCCCAAACAGTTCGAGGATGAGCATATTAAAGAAACCTACCCTGTGCCTCAAAATCGGCTTCTTTCTGAGTAAATACAATACGTTTTCTCTCCCTGCTTGGTGGGAAAACTTGGTCGGTTGACCACATAAGATTAAAATGTCCGTCCTTCCGATTGCCAGTAAAACATGGTACAATAAAATTTCCGTGAAAGCTGACAAATAACAATTTGCAAATTGAATTTATTCAGAGTCAGTTCTATCGTTGCAAATAACATTTCTGTAGTTCTCATAATTTGACACGATGTGGCTGACAATTTCATTGCGAATACACACAGAAAAGTGCGATCCTGAGCATATTAAATAGACATGCCCCGTTCCCTGTCACCCATACGACATCAAAATCGACTGCTTTTCTAAAACTAAAAAAAAAACCTGATCAAATGTGTTAATAAAAATTAAAATGTTAAAAAAAATTGTTGTCCTTCCCGTGAATTGAACATAGGACTGTAGGTCTCCAGAATAGCAGCCAAGATTCTAATGCATTTCCCACCTTAAAGTAGGTAAGGTAAGGTAACTTAAGTAAGGCAGTGTAAAGTAAGATAAGTTACGTTAAAGTAATGTAAGGTAAGGTAAAGTAAAGTAAGGTAAGATAAGGTAAAGTAAGATTAAGTAAGGCAATGTAAAGTAGAGTAAAGCAAAGTAAAGTAAGTCAAGTTAAAGTAAAGTAAAATAAGGAAAGGTAAGTTTAGTTAAAGTAAGGTAAAGTAAGCTAAGGTAAACTAAGTTATAGTAAAGTAAAGTAAAGTAGTATATGTCTTCCTTCTTCTTTGCGTTCGTTCTTTACGACCAATTTTAATCACTCTTTGTGATATGTTTGATCTTTGCCAAGAACGTGTATACGTTGCACATTGGTTTGGTAGGCCCCTAAACGCATAGCCTTCTACACGTTTAGGACATGTGCATTCGATTTCATCCAAACCTCCTTAGTCGCCTCTTACGACATGCGTGGCAGGTAACAGTGGTTCTATTCTTTACACCCCAAATTTGGGCCCGTAACCATTCGGGCATGTAGTATATGTCAAGTAAGGTTTATGTATACAGATAGATACATATTTAGATACATATTCATATATATAAATATACAGAGAGAGAGAGAGAGAGAGTGAGCAAGTGAGAGATACACAAAGATATGGACATATAGAGATTCAGAGAGATAGACTGAGCGAGGGAGAGATATACAAAGATATGAACATATAGATATACAGTGAGAGTGAGCTAGGGAGAGAGAGAGCGAGATACACAAAGATGGGGACATATAGTTATACACAGAGAGCGTGCGACGGAGAGAAACACAAAGATATGAACATAAATATATATATACAGAGAGTGTGAGCGAGAGAGGAAAGGATACACAAAGATATGAACACAGCGAGAGAGAGGGATGGAGAGAAACACAGAGAGATATTCACACAAAGATCCTACACAATCTAGGTAAAAAACAATATGGCGGACAAAAGTTAACGGTCCTGAAAAGTGATGACGTAACATCAGCTGCTTAACCAATCAAATTCTAATAAGCCGTGCCTCTTCCTTCTATTTATAGCTACACCATAAATAATATTAATGGACATATATAGCAGCTATTTGTGGTACCACTTGAATGTTGGCTATATTGGGGAGGGCATCTCATTTGTTTATCTGCATATACATCAAATCACATGCTACCCCAGGGACACAGTCCTGAGTGTCACTGTTTTTAGGTTTCAGGGCGGTGTCAGACGGATTTATTTGCGCCCTAGGCAATGCTGCATTTCAATATTATAATTTTGCTTATTATTTCAGCTCTCTTAACCTGAATTTTCAGTGGGGAAGTGATTACGGTAGTTTGTCTTGCGATCTAATAAGCGTGGGTTCGAATCTGGATCACTATGTTTAGTTCACGGGCGTATTTTATCCAGATTCCATGGTATTGTTGTTGCTGGAGCTACGGAGTTTAGCTTTGTACAATATGTAGTAGTACAAGGAAACACAGTGCAGTGAAACAAAGTCTTCGTCATTGTTTCTTTTATTTTTTCTCTTACAACTCATCAACAGCCTACTACTCTACTATCGTTGTCCAACTCTACTACAGCGGGATCCATAGGGCAGCTATTATTTCACTTCTAACACACCAACAGCCTACTACTCACTCTACTATCGTTGTCCAACTCTACTACAGCGGGATCCATAGGGCAGCTGTTGTTTCCCTTCTAACACGCCAACAGCCTACCACTCTACTATCGTGTCCAACTCTACTACAGCGGGATCCATAGGCAGCTGTTGTTTCCTCTAACACACCAACAGCCTACATACTCTACTATCGTTGTCCAACCTCTACAGCGGATCCATAGGCAGCTGTTGTTTCCTTCTAACCCACTCTCACTCTACTATCGCTGTCCAACCTCTCAGGGCAACAGCTGTTGTTTCCTCTAACACACCAACAGTCTCTACTATCGTGTCATCTCTAGCTATCGATTGTTTCACTTCTAACACACCAACCAACTCTACTCTACTATCGTTGTCCAACTCTCACAGCGGGATCCATAGGCAGCTGTTTCTTCTCCACCGCCTCTACTCACTCTCTTCTTTCCCTCTACTACAGCGATCCATAGCAGCTGTTGTTCAACACCAACAGCCTAATCTACTATCGCTGTCCAACTCTGCTACAGCGGGATCCATAGGACAGCTGTCATTTCTGTCTACTATACTCTGTATATCTCTCTCTCTATCTCTCTCTCCTGCGATGTCCTTAACGCTCAGGGCAGCAACAAATGCACTCCATTCCTCTCTGTTCTTTACCGTCCTCTGTATTGTGTTCCAGTTGTTGTTTCACTTCTAACACACCAACAATCTACTACTCTACTATCGTTGTCCAACTCTGCTACAGCGGGATCCATAGGGCAGCTGTAATTTCTTTCCACTGTACTCTCTCTCACTCTTTCTCTCTCTCTCTCTCTCTTGCGATGTCCTTTTTTTCGATCCAGAAGCACTTGAGCTGAACGCTCTTCGTTTGGTGTCATGGACATCGTAACCCTTCGGGTCGGTGTCCAGAACACTGTAAATCTGGGGAACCTGTGGCTTTTCTGCCAGTCCGTGGAGTTAACCCCACTCACAGAGGACTTGTCACCCGTAGTCCAACGCGCTACGAACACGCTGGACAGGAGGGCTTGCGATGTCCTTAATGCTCAGGGCAGCAACAACTGCACTGCATTCTTCTCTGTTCTTGGTCGTCCTCTGTATTGTGTTCCAGTTGTGATTCATTTCTTTCAGTTTTTATTCTACTATTCTCCTCCAGGTCATTTTGAATCTTGCACGTTTTCATTTACCCTCTAGTGTGCACCTGAGTAGTGTTTTCTTCGGAGACTTAGTCTCCATGCGTATCAAGTGTCTGATCCATTTCAATAGTCTCCTTTAGATGATGATGCTCATATTCTCTTGTTGACACTGTACAAGCAGTTCTTAGTTAGGGATAGTATTTTACCAGAACACGCTTAAAATCTTCAGAAGACAAGCTGTATGGGTGATGAACATTGTGATATATCTTGCTCTGTAATTCTCCAGCATTCTGATCAGTATACAAATTTTACTGGGTCATCTTAAACCGTTAATCCAAATTCCAAGAAAATAAGTATTTCTGAATAACAGTCTATTTTATCTTCATTAAAAAAAAAGAATTCCCAAAGAACAAGATTTTTCCCATTTTTGCAATCTTGCTATCTTTTATTACCATTCTACTGCCCCCTAACATACCTCCCCTACTTTATTTCTTTCATTTGGAGGAAACGCCAGCATCTCAACTCATTCCTTCAAACAAATAACACATCCGAGCCGACTCTGCTTCAATTTCAGTTTAGAATATCTTCATTTCACTCTGGAAATGTCTGTAGGTGCTCCGATCTTCTTTGCTTTATCTCCAACAGCGTCCATCGACTAATCGCACCAATTTGATGTCTATTGATGGATATACTCATATACATATTGTGCTGTTCTCTTTTGGCCACGCTATCTTCAATCTAAGCTTTTGTAATCTAAATGTTGACGTGGGTTGGTTTAGATAAAAGTTGTCAATGCGGCTACACTCTATGAGGGTGTTTACAATGTCAGCTCTGTCCATTGATTGACTTCCCGATATGGAGACAGAGCCAGGTAGCTTGTCCGCTCTCTCATTGCCATTGACACCCAAGTGCTCCGGAACAAAGATAAATATAATTCTCCAAATTTTTGGCACTTGTAGTGATTCAGTATATTGCCTGTGCACCGAACCAGCCTGCACCTATCGGATCATTCTCAATGAATCACTCAGAATGCACGCATGAGTGTAGTTTTGTGACTCCACCAGAGTAGTGCTTTAGTCATCGACAGTAACCCCCCATCGTCATGCTGCTTGTTGTCATACTAGATGCAACTCTGACTTCCTTGACCTTTCTGTCGTATGAGCTAGCAGAGAAGAGCATGCGGACTTTTCGTAGGGAATTACCGATCCATCCATTGACTCTACTTTGAGAGACAATTTGATTTTATATTTCCAATTGCAGGCAATTTCAGTTCAGAGTAGCAACATGGTACACTCTTTATCTATCAACTTTTCATTTCTTCTTCTTCGAACGCTCCACATCGTCCACTTATATGTATCACTCTTTATGGTTTATATGTGATCTGAGCCTAAACTTGATTGTACGTTGTAGCAGTTATACACTTAAAAGTCGGCCAACGCTATGATTTCTGCGTCGTATTTTATTTACTAAAGTAGCTTCCCTAGATCCCTACCTCATTCGTCTCTTACATGCCTGCTAGGTCACAGTGTTACTATTCTTTGCTCCCTTCGAGCCCCGACAACACACGGGTGATTTATCTATCAGCGATTTCATGTATTCTTCTAAATTGATATTATAACTTAACCTGAACTATTTATGAAAGTTGCGCAACACTTATACAGGGTGTTAAACTTAAAAGCAGCCCCAGTGATAAATAGAAATTTGCCAGGTACGCATTGCATCTACGTCTATTTACTATTTAAACCGGTTCTGACTAGCTTGTCCTACGTCACATTTGTTCATCGCCCCTTCCCGCACTACAATTACACACCATTACACAACCTTGACCTATACTACGTCATAACTGAACCTTCTCATTTCCATACATATATACCAGATTAGCTCCATTCATGGGCTGCTTTTAAGTTGAACACCCTGTATATCAGCGATTTCATTTATTTTTCTAAATTGATATTATAACTTAACCTGTACTAATTATGAAAGTTGCGCAACACTTATTAATTAGCATCATCTCTCCATTAAAAACACAGCTAAACGGCAACGGAACTACTTCTAGATGGGTTGATCAATATTATTTTATTGAATATAGAAGCAAATCTGTGTATTTATTGTTTATTATGCTGTGATAATGTATTTATTAATAGAGGAAAGTAATATATAGCATTATTTCTTCATTAATCATACAACCACTAACAGTGAAAATTATGTGAGTTTAAACTGAGCATCAGAATGTCATCAACCTGCATCGAATATAATGTGTCAACTAATTAAGTAAGTAAAATATTGATTTAATGTAATGTTTAATAAGGGTTGAGTATTTTATTCTGTTGTTTTATATTATTACTACTGTTACATTATTATTATTATTATTATTATTGCAGTCACGACACGGCGTCCCTACCTCCCCAGCCATAAGTCTTCTACTTCTTCTTTGCGTTCATTCTTTACGACCAATTTTAATCACTCTTTGTGATATGTTTGATCTTTGCCAAGAACGTGTATACGTTGCACATTGGTTTGGTAGGCCCCTTAAACGCATAGACTTCTACACGTTTAGGACATGTGCATCCAATTTCAGCCAAACCTGAAGTCGCCTCTTACGACATGTGTGGCAGGTAACAGTGGCTCTATCTTTTACACCCCAAATTTGGGCCTTGGTAACCACTCGGGCATGCCATAAATCATATGCGCATAAATTTATGGAAACGTTAGACAGCAATATTTTACACTTTGCTCCTTTGAGGTTTGCTCCCTAAGCGAGCACTATTTCCTAACAAATCATCACCACTGCAACAGAAACAACAGAAACACAGACAAACAGTGTAAGCAACTATTGTGACGTACTGAGTATAACCGATATAAGGGAAGACTGCAGTTACGTTATGTAGCACGTAAAAACAAAGCACTGTAGGTTTACAAAATACAAAAGCAATAATGATACACAGCAACGTTTCGACCAGAAGGCTTTTATCAAGCAAAGGATTCAACAAAAGTGAATTTCTTCACTTCTAACACGGCACAGAACATATACGAGAAAAAGAAGGCACTAAATTCCTAACGGTCCTAAAATCTGCGACTAAAAACGAATGACGAAATAACTGAGAAAAAAAAAGTTGAAGTGGAAAAAGGGAGATAACCAATAAAAATCAAATATATAGAACATATATATATTTAACATATACATATATAGAGTATGGAGCATGAGAAGAGAAAGTTCTAAGAAGCATAGGAATGTAGTAAGTTGAGTCCATGAGGTCGCAAGGTACCATATAAAGATATAAAATGATTCTCTAGAGCAAATCGACTTCGATCATCAGAGGAACGTGATCGGGCTCCCAAATTGTCCGTTCTATTGAAATGAGTGGCTACATGGGTCACAGAGCAATTGCGTATATTACGTAATTGTTGGCCGAAACGGTCACTAAGAATTTTGCCAGTTTCGCCTATATACGCCTTGTTTCAATGTTTACAAGTGATTGCTAAGATTATATTTCAGGACTCGCAAGTAAAACTATCCCCACTAACTAAAGTGTCTTCAGGTAAAGATACAGTACAGGTCTGTATCACATAAGCACATGTATGGCGTCGCCGACAGCCACACCGGACGGTGCCAGAATGACTCTGGACATTTGATTTGAGGGGACTGTGTACCAACATATTCTTAAGATTTCTGTCCCGTCTGTAAGCCACCAGAGGATAGTTTTGAAAGACTAAACGTGTCCCTGGATCCGATTTTCCCCTCTTCATTCTACCAAAACTATATATATAGTTAATGATTATGCACAGTTATCTGGTGTAGAATATGGATGTCGCCATGGAACATCACTGGATCTGGAGAAGCAATCCAATTCTTGCTTGAATTTCTGAACATTTGATGTTGATCACAAATCCATGTTTAACCTTTAACAAGAGAATACATTCCTTTCTTTCAACATTACTCTCTCTCTCTCTCTCTCTCTCTCTCTCTCTCTCTCACCTGTAACGCACTTAATGCTTAGGACAATAACAAAAACACATCATTCTTCTGTATCTTTAACCGTCCTCTGTATTGTGTTTCAGCTGTGATTGATTACTCTCACTTGTGCTACTGTACTCAATGGTTTTGGGTATTCCCCATTTTCCCACTGTACTCATGCGTCTACCTCAATGCAGTCTTCAGAACAACGTTAGTCTTGCTCGCATATATGGTCTTTGTTCATCTTTACAGACGGTCAATTGGCAAGTGTTTCATTGTGACAACTTCTGAGTTTTCGCTTGTCTCTCTTGTCTTTCAGCTCATCCCTAAATCTCTCTTCAAAAGATTCTGTTCCGTTGCGTAATGTTGTTTTCCATATATCTCGATCCTGCCCGTCTGCCCAGCGTGCTCGTAGCGCGTTGGACTACGGTGACTATCCCTCTGTGTGTGCGGGATCAATTCCGCGGGATGGCAGAAAAAGCCACAGATTCCCAGATGATTTACAGTGTTCGCGGCACCGAACCGAAGGGTTACGATGTCCATGGCACCGAGCTGAATAGCTCAAGTGCTTCTGGATCGGAAAAAAAATATATTTCGATCCTCAGCCAGTTTTTCCCATTTGCAGGGACCGATAGAACAAGTTATTCATTGAGGCCTAGCAGACATCTTTATATCTGATCAGTGGTCTGCCTTGGTGCCTCTTCCCCTCCGAAGTTCACAGAACAACATTTGTTTTGGAATGCGGCCATTGTCCATTTTTTGTCGCATATAACGAAGAAAATAGAAATTTCTTGAACTCATTCTGTTCCTGGGAAACCAGATGATCTACCATATCTGTAATTTAACCACTAAGTTAGAGATATAGTTTAGTTTAGTCGTCGGATCATCATCGCTGCACGTCGAACCAATTAGTCAATAAGTGCACCGATCTCCCCCTTAGTATGTCTCTAGACGTGTGGCGACTAACAACCCCGGTTCTTTGTTGGTTTACTATTCTTATTTGGCAACCAGCTGAAAAGAATTAGTTAGTCTTGAAAGTGTGTTTTTTCTTTGTTTTTACGTGTTTTCCCCTTGAAATTTGTGTTTTTGCTTTGTTTTTACCTGTTTTCCCCTTGAAATTTGTGTTTTTGCTTTGTTTTTACGTGTTTTCCTCTTGAAAGTGTGTTTTTGCTTTGTTTTTACGTTTTTTTCCCTTGAAATTTGTGTTTTTGCTATGTTTTTACGTGTTTTCCTCTTGGAAATGTGTTTTTGCTTTGTTTTACGTGTTTCCTTTGAAATTTGCGTTTTTGCTTTGTTTTTACGTGTTTCCAACTTGACATTTACGTTTTTGCTGTGTTTTACGTGTTTCCTCTTGAAATTTGCGTTTTGCTGTTTTTACGTGTTTCACCTCGAAATGTGTGTTTTTAGATGATTTTACGTATTTCCCTATTGAAAGTGTGTTCTTTCTTATATGTGTTTGAAATTTAATCTAACGTATGGCGGATGAATTAGCATAATGTAATGCATAAGCTTTTGCCTATCGACTCGGTCACAAGAGGGTTGTGAATTCAAAACTATACTCGTCTTTTTCACACATGAGGAAATGTATTGGCCTCTGTCTACTGGATCCTAGTAATGTCAAGTCACAGTCACTTTATATTCTAAGGTCTGAAAAGACTGCGGGACATTTTACCTATCATTTTTTAATTATTCCGTGCTTCACCGATTCTCTCTCATATTTGTCCTCTGTTATTCAGGTTAATAAAGTGATAAATTGCGACGTCCTTTCAGGTTCGATCAGACCAATATATCTCTCTTAGCGGACGTCAAAGAAAATGTGAATTTGGAATTACACATTGTGCAAGTAGAACTGGATGCGTGAGGGGCAGAGTGAGGAATCTGTTTATCAACTAGCCACAGGAACCACCAGGCTTCAAATTATTTTTTAGAATCAATGTTGGGCCCTACACTTTAGTGCAGCATAGGGTGGACATAATAATAATAATACTTCCTCTCGTACCGTTATACGTTACATAGGACCTGCAAGTAATTTCTCCATACCGCTCTATCCTGGGCAACTCGCTCAATCTCCTCCATGGAACTGAGACCGACATTTCCTGCCTCTCTCAGCAAAGTTCGCTTCACGGTCTCCTTAGGTCGACCTCTCTTTCTTGAACCCTTTGTATCCCACTTCAATGCATGCTTTGATATTCGTTGATAATTTCTCCTCAAGGTGTGCCCAACATATCTCCATCTTCTCTTTCTTATAACAGTTGTCACTAGTGGTTGACCAGACATATCTCTGATTTCATCACTTCTCCTGAATTCGCTCCATTGTATATTCATTATTTTCGCTGAAATCGGATGCACGTGCCCTAAACGTGTAGAAGTCTATGTGTTTAGGGGCCTACCAAACCAATGTGCAACGTATACACGTTCTTGTCAAAGATCAAACATATCACAGAGCGTGATTAAAACTGGTCGTAAAGAACGAACGCAAAGAAGAAGAAGATATTCCTTATTTTTCGCAGACATCTATTTTCAAATGCATTCAACTTGCTTTCTATATCTTTAGTCATTTTCCAACTCTCACTAGCATAGGATAGACACAGTCACGTTTTAGACGCGTAAAAACCACGAGCGTTGGCACTCTTTAGAACGACAGCTGTTCTGAATTTTAAAATTTGGTTTAGTTGCCTATTGGCTCTATGAAGTCTTCCACCCGTTGACCGCGATAAAGTGGGCACAAGCACTTTGATCTTAGACAAAAGTCCGATGAAGC